>BMAU01019801.1:50000-745000 GCA_019973935.1 Trichonephila clavipes | reverse complement strand
AACGGGCAAACCGGTTGCAGCCAATTTTGGGTAGCCCGTACGGTGTGTGGGTGAACCAGTTAAAGGTTAAATACATCAACCAGAATTTTAGGAGCATGTTCACTCTATTCTGATGCGACCATGTAGTTTCTGACAATAACTACATTTTTAAAATTCGGAATTAATTTTTTGTAAGAATGTTAAACAAAGGAAATAAAATCCATTCAAAATGGATATAAATGATTCATAAGTAGAATAATAAATCAGATGTCATTCAAACTTTTAAAATAAGATATGAAATACTTAAGCATTTTAACATAAAATCCTAAAAACAACCCTTCAATTTAAAGTTTAATCTAAATTTATTCATTCTTAATATATATATATATATATATATATATATATATCTCTTCCATATGTTTTTAATGTATTCAAACGAGTATTTTTTTATATTCAAGGGTAATTACACGCTACGCAATTCTCGTACCTTTATTTGGAGTTATGTTTTATATATTTTAAAAATCGGTTACAAAAAAATGTGTAATCCAAAGGATACCCTTTTTTTAAAATCTTGTAAATAGTTTTTCATTTGTAGAAAATATAAAATATCGTTTGGGGTTTTATGCTAGTTCCTATGAGACTTAAGAAGTAAAAGAAACAAAATTTCTGTTTCAAATTCTTGCAAAGAATGGTTGAAAAGTAGAGCATTAATCTTCCAAAATTATGAAAATTTTATGATAGTTAAAGCATTTTAATTGACAAACAAAACCACTTTAATTTTTCCTTATCGAAATATTAAGATGCAAAGACAATAAAAACAGCAAGCAATATGTACGAAAACAAATGATTTCCTTTTTTTCTCATGAACTAAATTCATGTGATGTCATAGTCATGTGTTAACTACAATCATCTGTTTCTTTCCAATCAGTTCATAAGCTCATGTGACGTCATAGTCACATGATAAATGCAATCACGTGTTTTCAGCCATTAATCTCATGTTTTACGCTGTTACCAACTTCAACCTTTTACAAAAACTATATATACTTAATACTATAACTATAAAATATAACTAAAAAACTATATGTAGTATATAAAAAATATATATTTGTCAATAACAGTGACACACATATGTAAATAAAGTGCACATAATTTTAAAATACACAAATAATATAATAATTGCTTTTTTTTCTTTTTTTAATCTTGAAAAACCTTTCTGAAGAATCTTTAAAAAAATGCTTGAACGTATTTACCCAATTATCTAATTTAATTTTTCAAGTAGAACAAATACAAATCTACAGTCAGAAAAAGTGTGATTGCTTTCATTATGTAAATGTCAAATGACATGGACACATTAAGAAATAAATACTAGCTATTTGACCAGGCTAAGTTAGTGTAAAAATAGTTTAAAAGAAATGAAATTGAAATAGAAAGTAATATAATCTTTCAATGTTCCATAAATTTGAATATTTGAACAATATTGAAACTAAAAGGTTACATTAAATAAAAAGTAATGGTTGAAAATTCCGATTGTGTGCAGAACGTTAACTGCGATTTAAAAAAAAAAAGAAACCTTTTTGAAAATTAAATGGCACCAGAATGGATGTTCCTTCTTACACAGAATAAATTAAACGTCAAGTACCATGATCTGTTTCTCCTCTTGAAGATGTTCCTTCTCGTCAAGTGTTCAGATGACAATGACTACGCCAAGAGGGCCATGAAGATTGATTGTTTTCAAGGATAACTTTGTTTCTGTGACATGGAAACACAGTGAAGTCGATGTCACATTGTGATAAATGCTTCTAATTCTAAACGCAAAGGATAAAGACATAATTCTAAGGTATTATTAATCACAGGCTTAATTTCATAGGTTTCGCTTAATCTTGGATTTAGTTCCGATTAAATTTCTCCTGGAGTTATAAAGGATCGTTGGCAATTCTCGTAACTTTGATTCATTATCATATTTTGGAGACAAACTTGGTTTTCTAGAAGTTTTCTTTGTTTTTTGATCGCGTTTCTTTGCTGACACAAATGTCTGTTAATTCCATTTATTACGCTTAATTTTGAACCACGGTATTTAACAAGGTTAAGGCGACATCTAAGTATGTACTCTACTTTCTACAACTGCGGGAACAGCAATGGTGTAACGTACACCACCGCAATCACCAATGGAGGGGGAGCAGGATTCTAGGGGGCCAAAAGCATATGTGTTATGATTTTGCAATCCTCTGTAAGATCCGGCCCAGGGCCCAAAACCTGACATTGCAGGGAAGTCCTGATATTTTCCGTTATGCTATTGGGGAAGAGAGTAAAATGACTTAATATACGTTAAAGTTCGCTAAGATGACAAGTCTTTAATGTAGACCAAACTCAAAGAAAAAGATCAAATGGAACGTTTTTAGCCACGATTCCAAGATCATTTGACTGTCGTGGCAATAGAACAACTTGTGTGCTTGTTTAACCCTCCTGTTTTAATACCATACTATGTAAGCTTAAGATCCATTTCAATATATAACGCCGAAAAACCTTCAAATATCTTTCTGGTGAACGTAAAACATTCATACCAATCAACCTATAACCAAAGCTTCATGGACATTTTGGAAAGGCATGATTGAGTGTTTATTAGGGTAGCTCTTAAAGCAACCATAGAACTATTGGTGACGCAACCTCATAACTCTGCACACGGTCAAAAGACGAAGAAGCATCTAAAGCTGCATTCACACCAAGGTTGTCGTCGTTGAGCGTCTAGCCAATCAGACTTCATCTCGGGCGAAATGAAGTCTCTGATTGGCTAGACGCTCAACGACGACAGCCTTGGTATGAATTCAGCTTAAGCCAGTATTCCATCCCTCTAACTACCACACTATACCATCGTGTGTATATTGAGCCATAACAGATTTAATGTGCATCAGCACCTCTACATGGTGAATCTTCAGTGGCATTAGGACTCGAACTACTGACTCAACAACGTCGGCCACGAGTTTGTTACCATGGCTGCTAGAATAATTTACCCGAAAAATAAAAACACCCCGCGTAGAACTGGAAACAATGACCCGAATTTAAGAGTCGTGCTCTAGCGACTGACTTTAGAATGTGACTAAGATCAACGTAATTTAAAATTTTTATAAATTTTAGCTGTCCTCATGCTGGCAATGACGTAAAACAGCAAATAAATTTAAAAAAGCAACATCAATTATTTATGAAATGGAATGATTGATGTGATTATGTGCGGATCTAGTTATCTAAAATCAGTTATGAATCCACTTCTCGACTTCAACACAGCAGCTTCGAAAGTTGCAAGTTTACCCATTTCGGACTACCGATGGCCCATATAACGCAGTGGAATTTCTAGAATTATTTCTAGGCTTCTAGGACACACAATGCAGAAAACAAAAGATAAAAATAGTTAAAAATTAATATAAATGTTGCCACCATGCGAGGATATCTATTTTCATTATTTTAGATTCCTCAAATAAAAAAATAAATCATTTTTATACTAATTTTGAAGCTCAACGTTAAAAATTTAACAGAAATCAGCTTACTCATACACTTCGTATCGAAGTTATGAAATTTGTATGAGAAATATATGTTCTTTCTTCCCATTTTGAAGAACAAATTAAACATGAAGGAAGCATATATATATATATTTCCATATTCAGTGCACAAACCCTCAGGAGGAATTACTGCATTTAGAAAAACCAAAATATCCGATGCCTATACTCAGCCACGCACAAAATGATCGGGCACGAAAAAAAGACAGTAAACCAATTCCTTTCCCATATAGACGGAAAAAACACCAATACTGCAGAAGGTTATTACTAGGGGTGTATTAAAAATATTTAGGACTTGAGTCCAGCATTCGGATTTCGGATTTTACCTTTTTCTCCGTACCGTAAAAGCACATTTATTGCCTATTTTAGTAGCGCTTTTACCGACATTGCACGAAGCTCTGGGGACACATAAGAGGAGGGAACTCAACAGTCCACTTCGACTACTCGGTTTTCTGCATGTTGCCATACTTTTTTCCCTAACCTTCCCTTTTTTCCCCCTTTCTCTTGTCTGTTTCGTGTTATGCGATGTAGAAAGAGAGGGAAAGATATATAACGGGGAGAATGGATCCCGATATATTTTTTTCCGGGGGTTTTTAGAATGTTTTGCGACTCCCCACACACTTTCCCGGTTTGAAGAATGAAATATTCAGGAGGGACGAAGTGAAATATAAGAAATGACGCAATTTCTTTTGATTCTTTTTTTTTTATTTTCAAACAAAAGCGTGAGTTATTTTCTCGTCTTGGAAAATATAGGAGGAGTGTGTTCGTTATAGTTGAAGCACTGGATTTGCGAAATTAAATATTCAAGTCAGAAGTTGGGAGTGAATTTAGGGAAAAAAATATACAGAATCGGTATAGATCTGGTTTTTATTTTATGCAAGAGAATATGCAAATATAAGGAAACAATAGCATCAAATAAGAGGCTTCATTTCACACATTTCTTATGAGTTCTCATGTGTTTTACACTCGTTCTCGTATTTCTCGAATCTTATTCTGAAGTATTTCTTTTCTAGCAATAGTTTTTCTCTGACAGTTTTATGTTACTCTTATTTCAAAGTTTTATTATTTATATACTTTTGTGGAGACATTATTGCTATCATTAGAAGCATTGTTTGAAATTTATAAATAAGTGGCTTACCTCACACAATGAGTTATGTAGAGAGTACTAAATACGGGTTTCCGTTTTATTTTTAAAGCACATTGGTAGTATAAAAATATTGTTACAATGACTTAAGAACTTCAACACAGATTACATTAATAAAAGTTTAATACAGATTAAAGTATCCCTATCATTATTAATATCAACCAACGTTTTATTTAATTGGTTCTAAATCATTTTAATTCATTAGTTAACTAACATTTCAGTAATCAAATACAGTAAAATCTCATTTGGCATTGCTCTATACAATGCAGTTTTAGCAAAATGTGATTTTCACAAATTTAATATGTAATAAGGAGACTGTACAACTGATAAATAGAAATCGATGTTGATCGAAAATACTTAAGATGCGCCATCTATTAGAAAAAAAAACTTTCTTAAGTAGTGTTTTTTATATACAGGATGTTCCGAATGCCGTGTACAAACTTGGAGGCCAGATAGAGAACATCGTGAGGAGCCATAATTTCATTGGGAAGCATGGGCGGAAAGCGATAGAAGGCACTGTACGTGAGCTTACAAAGTCGACTTATGTGGTTTCCTCATTTCAAACATGGACAACATGCAATGGACACGAATCGTTTTACGAACGCCGAGTTTGCGGATATCCACTTCATCTACCGTCTAGCTAACAGAAATAGACGTATTGATGATCGGTTGTATGGAGAAAGATATCCAATGAGGCGGCAACGGAATCATCAAATGCTCGCTCGGATGCATCAGAACCTTGTGAGATATATACATATTATATCCTGGTGAGATATAATATGCTACTTTCGATACCACGATTGACGACACGCCCGTCAATTCTGAAATTGACCTTGAGGCACGAATATCCATCGCTGCTGCTACGATCCATGAAACGTCTGGTACTTTCAAACATTTACAAGTCATCCATATCGCATCGGAATCGTGCGTGCATACATGCCAGCGGCAGAAATTTCAAACACTTCCTGTGATATTTTTATGTCATACTTTTAATTTATCATTTTGTTTTGGTAATAAAGTGTTTTACACTACATTCTGTATTGTGATCTTACTGTCTTTGCGTCTCTTTATCTCGTTATGGTTATGTTTCCTCTCATTCCTTCCTATGTAATTATAGCTCGTCCGGATGATTTCTACCACACTTCCAAGTTTTTACACGACATTCGGGGATACCCTATATTTTAAATATAATAGATTATAGAATTAAATTAAAGGTTACACATCAACATTCTTATTTATAATGTTTTTTTTTCATATAGTAGTAAATGTGGTTGTCACTCAGTAGTCTTATTTTGACATCCCTCTTTTTATGAAATATTATTTCATACTGCATAACGATCCGATTTTGTCTTGCAATAGCTTCGTGTTTTAAAAACGTTCTGTTGACGTGATTAGAGCAATGTTCGGGGTTAAAAATCAGTAGATTTAAACTGGGAATTTAACATGTGTGGGTGATAGAACAAACACAGTAATTTTAACCCCTTAATTGTCGATTAAAAGGTACGCAATTCGTTCCCCAGTGCCACCGTTTTTCTAAAAGGCGCTGGTATGTGGTGAACTGGAGGGAGAAGAAATGGCATAAATAAGTAAATCTTTTCTCTGAAATTAGTAAATCCTTTGGGGTATTTTTACTGATATCATTAAAATGAAAATGATTGTATTTCGGAAAGACGTATATATATATATATAAATTATACGTCCGGGGCATTTAACGCAGCGGTTGAGAGAGACGTATATATACGCTTTTAGCAGTAAAGGAGTTAAAGAATTTAAATTTGATGGACAAAGAAGTCAAAGGAACGAGTGAAAGTGGATCCATGTTTTACAGACGATGGCTTGTTTTTTCAATTACTACTTTTAGCTCACCTCTCTATTTATTTATTTATTTATCTATCTTGGTGGAATTTTTAATCGTTAATAAAATATATTTTAAAGCCCTCAATTGAGCAGAAATTTTATATAAATGATTATTTTGGAGGATAATACAATATTAAATTATAATTAATAAAATTAATTGATTAAAACTAATTATTTAAAGAATTACAAACACAACCACGTTGGCATCATTTTTGGCGACTTAGCGACCATTTTGGTGACTTGTGTCAAAACTTGAAAAGGTTTTTTTCTCACGTTGTAAAGCATTCAGTTGAACTGAAATTTTATATACACGATTGCTTAGGATGACAATAGCATACTTAAATGATGGTTAATAAAAATCAATTACCACTTAATGTTGTGATTCTACCATATGTATATACATATGTATATTAATTGTAACTATTTAATAAAAAATACTTAAAATAAAATTTTTCTTTGTTGATCTAAGTAGGAATTGATTTTTTTTATATATTACTTGTTTAGTTATTACATCAACACATTTCCTACAGTGACTTCTCGAACACATCTGTTTTATCCCATATTGATAGTTGATGTTATTTGACGTTGTGTTGCTTATCTGGTAACACTTATCACCCTATGCAAAAATTGCTGGTCTCTGTCATTAAACAGATGAAATTGGCTAAGAGTCCAGGGTGGGATTCTGAGCATTAAGTATTGAGGACATTCTGAATACCCTAACAAATTTTAAAATAGAATGCTCCATTCTTCTAGCTGTAACTTGAGTTCAGCGTTCAAAATCTGAAAGTTAGCATGGTACAGAAATAATCAAGTTTGAAAACTTTCACACATCAGTTATTTGAGCGCAATTGAAAGTCCTGAGAATACAATGCTCATGTATACTTTTATACTGAATGGCAATGTCATCCGGATAATTATGCATTTCTCTGTCTTGCCTTTTATCACTTGAATACATAACATATTAAGCTAAATAAGTTCAGAATACAAGAGTATCCATATTTCTAATCTGTATTGGAAGTCAGTCCAGAATCTTCATGCATTTGTGACGATTAATCTGCACATAATTTTATTAATATAAAAACTCATATACTTCGTTATTATAACTAATGTAAAATGTAAAAAAATCCCTTTATTTATATAAGTAATAAAATATAATGTTAAAAAGAGTAAAATATATTAGTGATTAAGAGGAAAATGTAGAAAATATAAGTACTTAAATACTAAAATATCATGTTTGTTTATTTTAATGCAATTTCTAAGCTGTTCCTGTTTTCATGTATATCAAATCTTCTTGAACTGTCTATTAACAGATCTTTTCTTTTTTTCCAAACTGTACTCCAATAATAAAAAACACAATCTACAGAAAAACAAAGCACTGTTTTTTATTTAAAAAAAGAAAAGAAAAAGCATAAACATTACAAAAAAACAAATGTTCCGAGCGAAAAAAAAAGACTTAACTCATTATTCTTCTTTGATACATTTTTCCCCTTCAGGGTATCAATGTTATAAAAAGGCTTTTATTTTTCTCTAACATTGCATCATTATCGTAACTAAGCGTCTGAGTAAGATGCATTAAAACAAGGCACACATATTCGACTCGCCCAGGCAAAAAGTCTAAATTGGTTTTCCGTTATATCTCATGACATGGTATCAGTCACCTCTTTCGTATGAGTTTTTGTAATGAGTCTTTACCCAAAAAAAAGACAAAACCATTAGGTGATGAGATAAGAAGTAAATATTTTTGTTGCAGGTTCACTTAGTGAGCTGGATTCATATTTAGTTCGGACAAAAAAATATGACGTAACTACTTATATACGAATAATACTGCAAGATATAGCCTATCTTTTTTCCCTTTACAGGAAGCTTCGCTTATGAGCATTTTTCCCTGTCAAACGCAGAATTAGGGAATAATCATTCTTTCATTCTATCAGGGAATGTGTCTTTTAGGTTATTTTTCTACAGCCTTAGGGCAAATGCTGAAAAGAATTCGTAATTGGATAGAAAATAAATAGTGAGTGATAATGAATGCGAAAAGTGCATTGATTTTGTTTATTTTTAAAGAATAAAATTACTCTTATTTTGTTGAAAATAATTATTTTCTCTAAGGCTATATATCGGTGAATTGTTAATAAAATTAACTCTTCAGTAATTTTAGCATTTTAATAGCTTTATGTTTACTTTTTTCTAGAATTGTCGATGGAAGCTGAGTATATTTTGAAGTGGCATTGTTCAATTTGCATATGATTAAAATTTGTAAAAAAGGTGCTTTAAAGTTTACATCTATTTTTGATAAAATAATCGTTTATCCTTGCTTTGGTGAAACTTTTGTGTCAGGGAGCTTGCAATTTCCGAAAGAAAAAAATTGCAATATAATTACATCACTGTTACAGAAAGTAGCAACATAATGAAAGAGTGCTATCTGAAATCAATGTAGATGATTTGTTCCACGTACTAATAGCTGGTTTAGTAAACGCGCAATCAAGTTACCAGGTAAATAAAATAAAACATGCTAAAAAGTTAACATCGCATACACTTGCCTCGCGAGATTAGTCATGTGGACGCACCATACAAATATGAATATCATGTTAAGGAAAGGCATTCTCAGTGGCCTCTATTTGATGCCATATTGAAGCCATATTGTTTGCTCAACAAGTAAATCGCCAACCAATATAATGCTAGAGATGATCAATGGGCAACATATCCAAGAACGATGCAGGCAGTGCAAGAAACGTAATTCGTCGCACTCTGAACAAGGTTTAAGCATTCCAAGAAGCCAGAAGACCAGTACTGTCTTCTTTAAATCCAACTGGAGGAACAGGAAATTGGGCCCACAATTCCACTAATAAAACACCCATTTTGTCCAGAATCCTCACAGTTTGGAGCAAGCCATTTTGCCAATGATAATTAATAACCTGCAACAAAATAACGCCGGATATTCTACTAGTATGACGCTGGATAAAACACTCCCTGCGAAGGCGCATACTTTTGTAGTTTGTGATGAGTACGTGGCAATTATTATGGTCCAAGCTGTAACGGGACTCTGCTGGAAAGAGGACTTTTGCCCAACAACACGTCAATGAAGATATTGGTGAACTCAGTGTAACCTGGCGTTTGGTTTAATTTCAACTATACTGCACTAAAAATTCTTTCAGAATATTAAAAGGTTTAAAAAGATATCTAGAAAGATTGAAAAAAAGCACAGTTTAAAAGGTAAATGTCAAGTCTCAAATAAAACATGAAAATCCTATTTTAAAATAAAAGCAAACGCATTGTTGCTCCCCACACCAGGTAAATCACGCTTAAAACAAAAGGCTAAAATAAAATGAATGAAATAATGATGATGAAAAATGGGGGGATCAAAATGCGGTGAATGATATGCATAACTTTGCATGAAGACCAGTTTAGAGAGAATCATGTTTCACTATCAAAAGAATTTTGCTTAAATGAATCCTTAAACGCAACCCATGTGCCACTGGCTTCAACAAACCGTGAAGGCAGACATCGGCACATGTCAATGATGTCTTAAAATTTCTTGAAACATTGGGACCTTATGCAAAAGTAGGCCCATTCTGTTACCCATTAAAAAGATGGTACATGCTTACAGAATATATGCGTCGTCAAATATTTAAATAAACAAAAACTCATGACAAATTAATGTGCATCACTCACAATCTCACAAATCAATTCGGTCGACTGGCATCTTTTGTAAAAATAATAGTGTTAGCGTTAGGCATATGACATGAATGGCATATAATAGTGTAGTCTAGCCCCTGTTGCCAGTTAACATCTAGTTTAAAATTCTCCGTTTTTAGAAAAGTATGTCCGGAAATAACATTTGACGACTAGAATTATTCGAATCACGATTTTGTTGAAGACGATTCGAAAACGAAAAGGAGCACCCGTACCTAATTTGCTCACGCCTTAATACGTCCATCCCTATAGAAATGATCCATGTAGTGCCAAAGCACGAGAGAGGTCTGAACAGTTCATCACCACCATACGGATAAAATGCCTGTCATTATGTGATGATGCCGTATTACATTTGTCATTGGCGGATTTGAAGTCTGATTCTGTATGAATCCCATTTCATCTACATACGCATCACTGTTGAAACATTACGCCTAGCATGTGCGAGTGCAATTTCACAGCGGAAAAGCCAAAGTCTACTCCCTCTAAGGTCAATCTTACGATTCATGTCACCTCTGCATTTTGGACGACGCATATTGACTTTTAGTAAGTCATTTACAACATTTTAACTTGCCTTCACGGAAATTTTACCGTACATCACGTTTGGTAATTTAGAGGGAGCTTCCTAGCCTACACGTCGCTTGATAATTTTAATTATTTGTATACTCCGTATTGCTTCGTCTTTCTTGCAAGCGTAATCTAATTGGCCGTATTCTTCAATGAAGTCGTAATTTTTACGGAAAGTAGTGTGCTTAAATAAATATTTGCCTTAAAAATTTTTAATTTGGGTAACGTAGTTCGCTGTATTTACTAATAGCTTTCTATAAATAATTTAAATATCCGAGAATAAATATTTGCAATTGAGGTAAATTGAAATGCATCTTGCTGTCTAGAATCTGTAAATGTAAAAGATACAAAAGAAGTATTTGAATTATACATAAGATTTGAATAATAATTAGATATTAATAAAATACATAAATATACATATTAAATTTCATTAAATTAATTTTGTAGATGTGTGTATTAAGAGAATAATGCTCTCCTCATTCGCACAAAGTAATGTTAATGGAGCAATGTTATGTATTATGAACGAAATTTATTTAAAGTTCTGTAAATTCGTTTACATGATTGATATAATAAGCTCTAATTAAACATACAAATAACGCGATGAATTAATGAATCAGGGAAAAATGATTAAATAAATTGATAATTTGATATACTGATCATTCAAAGCAAAAGTTGAAACGAATGATGGAAGATTGCTTATTTAATAGTTACTTCATGTATAATTGTATAATTTTAAATAAATAAATTTATAAAAAGTAAAACTTATGACAATTCGCTTAGATCCTGAATTCCAAGAAAATACATTTTAATTTGTTTGAATAAGTTACAACATAGGAGAAGAAGAGTGGATAATTTGGAGAACTTAAAATATCTTTCTTCTCGCGAGATCCATCTAACATCGCTGGCAATGAGATTGCTGGCTCTCTAGCACAGTGTTTCTCAAACTGTGGGGCGTGCAGTGATAAATCCACAAGGGGGCGCGAGCATATTGAAAACTCGAAAAAGCAAAAGGTTATTTAGAAAAATTACTAATTTACTGAAAGTAAAAAAAACAACAACAAAATTCTGACATAATAAAAAAATAAAATAGACATTTACAATGATATAATACACTTATAAATGTATCAGCACTGCACAATATGTTTTATTATTAATTTAACAATACTAAGAACAAGTTTAATAACTATCAGTGACCCCCCAGCCTTGTCATATATAAAATTATATACACAAATTAACTGTGATGATCCCCCCCTGGGTCACACCTTGAACACCAAGATTAGTTTGAGACAAAGAACCACTAAGAGCCATTTTGAATAATAATAATATTTATTTATTATTATACTTTTCTCAAAAAAATGTCTGATAACGTATAATGATATAATGTTACGTCACTTAAAGGGATTTGCCTTTATATTAAATTAAATTACTAAGAATGCAATTAATTAATAATCAAGCTCAAGCTCCAGTAAGGTTTAACGAAATAGGAGATCCGAGAAATACACGTATTCAAATTCTTAACTTTCATTAACTTTAACTAAGTCGCTTAAACTGACGCTTATTTTAAGCGTACGTAAATTATATTTACCGCTGGCTTATATCAGCTTTCTGGTACGTCTAGCAGCACGACGTCTTCACGAATCTAATTTCCTTGAATCTTCTAGTAATGCGTTTAAAGTTACTGGCTCAATAGCCTTCCGTCATCTGTCTTGCTATCTGGCAACGCTCGACTTAAATACCTTATCTAATTTAAATATCCCGTACATCTTTTTGGAGTTGATTGGAAATAAGCGCGAATTTATATTCCCCAAAAAGACGCCTAAGAAGATTAGTGGAAAGGTTCCATACATATTCGTCACATAACACTTATCTTGATAATTTGTACAGTTTATAATTAACCCCTTAACTGCGGATAAAAAGTTACGGGATTCACTCAACAATGCCACCGTTTTCCACGTAGGCATGCGTTTGTGATACATTGGCGGGGAGTAAATAAGCAAATCCTTCAAAAACACTCTGTCAAGGTCATTTGAATGCTTTCCAAAGCCTTCGGAATAAGTTTATGGACAGCAATGCACAGAAAAGATCGTACTTCATAAAGGCGTATATATACGTCTGTGGAAAATAACGCTTTGGCTGAGCGAGAAGTTTATATGCGTCGGTAGCGCTTAAGAGGTATAAGTCGTATTGTAGTGGTAGCATCATAGTATTATTGAATTCAATACATTAGTATTTTATGGAGAGGGCGCGATGAAAATGATGATTGAATATTGGTTCGCCAATATTGAAACTTTGAGAAGCACTGTCCTAGCAAAAGATGGCGCAGCTCAACATACTATGAACTCGGCCGTTCTCACCTATTCAGAACTGCATTCCACCTATATCAACAACAAGCAATCAACAGTGCATCCTGCTCATCACTGGTATGAGGATAAATGACCTGGTGTGGGGGTTCTCTTTTCCTTCAATGCAACAGTAAAGAACAAACTATTCTGACTCGTTTCCGGAATGGCCACCTCTGAACTTAGACTTTTAGGAATGGAAACAAAGTTTTTCCAACTTTTATAAGGTGTTCTGCCTGCCAGGCATCTCCAGAACACACTATTGACTGTCTGGGGTATTCAAAACAAGATCTATATGAAGAACCTGTAATGGTGGTGGACTTTTTGAGAGTGAATGAGATCATGGACTTGATCTAGCTTGGCTAGATATGGAGATTAGCAACGACAACACAACACATGAGAAAAATCAAAATGAGCATTTTATTTAATAATAACAAAGGGTAGGGCATTCACTGTTCACTAATACAATGTATTAAATTGCTGTATTTCAAATGTCAATAGCAATTGCATGCAAAGTTTTACAATTTTAGGCACTTGGCTGTGCTATTGAACTAAGGATTCGTTCTCTAGTTAGGTTAGGTTATTAAGTATGTTTTGGATAGAGGAATCATTGAGTCTAAAATGAATGATTAATGTATTTCAATCGTTTAAATTTACTAAATGTTAGCTCCAGCAATTTTTATATTCTTATTTACGCATTTTTGAGTTACTTTAATTCCGAAATCGAATCGAAATTTCGCTTTTCTTTTTGGTATAAATTTATCTCACTTTTCAAGGAAAGAAAAATATTTTACACATTTAAAAAGATACATGAAAATTTTCTACATAGAATATGTTCAAACAATTTGTTATCCTGCACTACGGCCATTAAAATGGAAAAAAGAAATTCTTAGTTAAGTAGGAAGTTCGCGTCTTTTTATCTCCGTGTTGTCTTTTTATGGCGAGTCGACTAGACTCGATTACAAAACATAAAACGATGAAATAAAAAAAATGAAATAATTATTTAAAATGAAACCTTTGAAAATATACTTTTCAGAAACATTTTAATAAACTCTCCCTAAGAAAATTTTGTTTGAAGTTTCGAAGAAGCTAAGCTAGCTTTGAGAAAGCGCTAGTTTCTATATGGCTGCGGTACTTGAGTGATTATGAATCATAGTTGGGGAAATCATAACCGGTGTGGTGTTTGAGGAAATTAATGTTGGCGTGAAAGTTAAGAAATTAAATAATAGAGTCATTTACAAGTTAACTAGAAGTTATTCATACTTTTAATTATTTAAATTCAACAGAATATGTTCTTTGTGAGTGAGAAGGCAAACACCGCTGATCTTTCAGGTCTTTTCAAAACGGACTGTCCTTCCTCTCCGTTGGGATGGGGCAGGTCATTTCTGAAAGCTCGAATAACGCTCGGGGTTCCGGCTAGCACGTGTGTTCAGCTATTGGGTTTCTCAAGACCATCGGCGGACGGGGCGATGTCGGATGAAAAGACCCCGCAACATTTTGGGGCGCACGTGCACAAGAAAGCTGATTCTTCAGATGTCGGGGTGGGAAACGTGACACCGGTGATGTTCTGTTGAAATGTGATGTAACTAAAGATCTGAGCAGCAGCGGTAACCCAGTTAGCAAGTGGCGGGTTCGAGTCCGAATTCCACTGAAGGTTTTTCGTGTAGAGAAACTGATGTCCCTTACATCCGTTGTGGCTGTAAGTCCATCCTCTGGTGTGGTAGTGACCAGAAAAGACACCTGAGCTACACCCCCAACATGATTGTGGTTAAAAAATACAAAATACGCCGGTAATAGCCCTCCTCTTTTAGCTTCAAAGTTCGACGTTAATTTACAAAGGTTATGCATTATTGTGTGCCGATATATTGGCCGGGCCACAAAAATGTTCATTGCGGGATGAGAGTTAGGCACCCCTGCTCTACACTGAGGGGCTTCATGGCATTAGGGACTGAATTTATTACACACTGTCCAGGAGCTCGATGTCATTATCTCTAAGTTATTGCTGCCCTAAGCGTGCTGTGGAATTTAGTATTCAGTTGTCGTCCTCGTCACTTATCCGTCGGTCGCCAACGACCCTCGTGTTAGAGAGCGACATTAATAAACACTCCCTGTTAAAGACCGGAAAAGTATTTTGCCACAGAAAGTACTACGATTTAATTCCAGAATCTTGACTAAATTTATAAACTTAAGTTAGAATGCAGTGCAGGAAAAAGAAACTGAAACTTAGACAAACAATCTATTTTATTTCAGTTTGGATAAGACTATTCGCAAGTATTATAGATTCCGTGAAGCAGAACTATTCAGAATCTCTCCTAATCTCAACTTATTGTTCTTGACATAAAAAGCCAGCACCCAATAACAAGAAGGAAACAAAAAGTCATTGTAAGTTTTATGTTTTTGAGCAATTTCTTCATGTTAATAGTTGTAGTGCCGGATCACAAACACGTTCACCGAGTTTGCATTACACAGAAAATTTTCATGCAACCTTTCAGGGGGATTTTTTTCAATTTTTGTGGAAAAGAAAACTGGTTTTTCCTTCCTTTTTTAGCAGAAAGAAACGAAAGAGATATTCGATTTTGGAGCATTACTCCTTCGAGTGGAATTTATTTCGTTTTCCTTCTTTCCAGTATCCATTTTAAGTATTATCGGAATATTTTATCGCTTATTTTTTTCCTTCTTTCTTTTTTTAAGTTTTTCACTTGATAAGATGGAAGGTTTTAGTTTGTATAGAATCAATTTTTGAGAGAGAAAGTTCGCTTTGAGTGTATAAGTCTCGGCCCCGTTTCCATCAAGATTTGACTTGAATTAACATATTCTGGAACAACGTTTTCCAACCGAGGTATATAGAGACTTTAAAGAGGTTATAATAGCAAAACATTGCGTATTTCGAGGGTTCATAATATAAATCAGAAAGCCCATGATAAAATTTTAATTAAACAGTTTAATAAAAAAAATTAATATCACAGAAAAATCAGGAAATTCTAATAATTATTTTGCTCAAAGAACAATTTCGAAGAATAAATCCCTCCTTCTAATCAAAATGAAAAATCCATCTGAGAGGGAGAAATACAGGGTGGTCAAGTCACCAAAAATGATACCAACGTGGCTGTATTTGTAATTCTTTAAATAATTAGTTTTAATCAATTAATTTTTATTAATTATAATTAAATTATGGTATTGTCACCCAAAATAAACATGTATATAAAATTTCAGCTCAATCGAGCGCTTTAAAATGTATTTTATTTACGATTGAAAATTCCGTCAAGATAAATAACTAAATAGAAAGTGTGAGCTAATAGTAGGAATTGAAAAAATAAGAGACGAAAGGAAAGACAAAGTGTTTATTCAAAGCGTAGTTGATAAGTGTAATGGTTACAATAACTGTTCAAAATTGCTTCTACCAGTAGCGATACATGCTTGATTGCGCCGGTGGAGCAATTGGTGTACACGTTGAAATAGATGCCAGCTATTTCACTCATGCGTGCTCCAGCTTCGGATATTTACTCAGATCCACATCTGAGTCAAGTGAAGTCACATAAACAGGATTCTTCAGATGTCTCCATAAAATATACTCGAGACTCGATAAATCAGGAGATCGAGGTGGCCAAGGGACTGGTCCACCACGCCGAATCCATCGCGCCCAAAATGTAGCAAGTGCGCTTATTGCTGAAAAATTCTATGATTCGGCATTCGTTGATAAGAAAACTGCGCATCATACATTCGTAGCACTGAGATGCATCATGTTGATCGTGACTATACATCTACTGCCCCTACTGACAACGCAAATAACCATAATTCCATTTCTCATTCCTCTTTTTTCCGCTGTTTGCAGTTCACCGCGTCACCTGCATTCATTCCTATACAAACAATAAATGATTGTTATATATAGTACCCTGTATCTACCCTTAAAGTTTGTACCATGAATTCGGAACCACCCTGTATAAGCCAGACTATAAAGCAACCTGACCACGACACCCATTTTAGCATCCTCCTCTCCAAACTACCTTACCACGCCACCAGAAGGACTTTGAGCATCTGCCCCTTCTGCGCTGCGGATTTCCATTGGCACAAGGCTCAAACTCATGACACGTCGACAATAAGTCTGTGATCATAGCCATTATGCTACCAAAGCCCGGTTAAGAACTCGGGAGCTTACAAGCGAAAAGATGGGCGAACCCATGTTCAAGAAATTTAGGGTCAGTTAGCAAATTAATTATAATTTTGAAAGATGGTATAATGAAAAGAACGAAACTTAAAATATCTTAATTCTTACGTTCTATGCGATTCCAGGACTTTGAAAAATTTCGTTACGCATTCTGAAGCAACACGATGTTTATTGGGGATGAAACTCGTAATTTTGAATCACTCTCTAGAGTGGACGTGACCAAACTGGCATCCTTCTCTCTTAAATTTCCCATCACGCCAGTGGGAGGACCTTAGAGCAATAACAGATTTAAAGGAACATTACAATTTACGCATAATTTTTTTTTAATTTAGTGATTTCCAAAATTTTTTTGGTTGCCTTCTATGTGTATGTGTTACGAAAACAGATTTTGTGCTCAAAATTTTAAAAAACACAGCTAACCATTTAACTTTTTTTAAGTAGAAAATTTGAAACGCATGAAGTGATATTAAAATGCTTCTCCTACTACAAAAATTGACGTACACACACGTAGTTTGATTTATAAGTGCATCAAACTAAGCATAACAAAAGTTGGTATGGGTTTCCTGATAACATGATTAGTATTTGCTTATTGAAATTTCCTTAAAAAATGTATAAAATCTAAATTCAATTATTTTTTAAACAACTAAGCATTATTTTGATTCAAAAAATGCATACCAACTTTTACTACACGTATTATTAGCAGTAGTTTGAAAAAAAATTAAAGCATTTGGTACAATAGAAAACCTAACAGAACCTAATAGAACGAACCTAAAAGTTAACATAACTCTGCGTTTTTTTAAACTTAGACCTTTCGAATTACACGAGATAATAGAAAAGCATATAAAGAATAGTATAGGCTAAAAAATATGTTTTGATTTTTTTTACTGGTTTTCGTCAATTCAATCGTACTCTGTCCTCTTAACATTCACCAACCAATCTACTCTAAGGCTAGTGACATAAGGATTCAAACCCGTGATTCGAAAAAGTTGACCACGAGTTCACAGCCATAAGGCTACCAAAACCACCATTAAATGTGAATCCACCCTTCTTATTCTAAACCACTGGTGAGGTTAGAACTCGACCCAATATAGCCAACGGAATCATCATCAGAATGAATATGCTGGACTACAGCTAGAAGTTCCGTCAAAGACTTTTCTGATGAATAATATTTGGTAATACAAATAACAATGGTAAACTAAATTCATGACGATCACATGATCAACACAATCACGTGCTCTTTATTGAATTCAATGCTGCCATCGGTCATTCTGCTTGTGAAATTTAGATAAAATTCCAAATTTGATATTTGATAAAAATGTTCCAAGTATTACCACCTTAACTGCCTCCAGCGTATATATACGTCTCGCTCAACCGGTGAAGTAAATGCCCCACAAGTATATTTACGCCTTTCCGAAATACGATCATTTTCTTTGCGCTACTATAATTAAAACTATTCCGAAGACTTTGGAGTACAATGATCTTGAAGGTGTTTACGAGAGAAAAGGATTTACAAATTTCAGAGAAAAATTCGCTTATTTATGCTTTTTATTTTCCCCCAATGCACCGCATACGCAACCCTATGTGAGAAACTGTGAGACTGATGAGCAAATCGTAAAAAATTAATTGACAGTTAAGGAATTAGATTCTTCAAAAGTTTTATAAAATGTTTTAAAAGATTTTTATTTTATATGCATATTCTTCAATCAATTGCATTTTGCTGACAGATATGTGCATTTTAAAAAGTTCTGTGAAAAGCAAAAAGTTAGTAATTTAAAGTGCATGAACTGATTGACGTGAAACTCGTGATTACATTTATAATATGACTATGACGTCACATGTGTTTACGAACTGATTGGCTGGAAGCATGTGATTGCAGTTGTGAGATTATGACGTCACATTATTTCCTTCACATGTAATTATTCTCAATTCCGGTATTATTCACAGAACAGAATGGTAATAATTATTTCGCCACGAAATATGCATAACCCTGCAATAAACATTCGCAATATTATAAGATCCTGAAAAAGAATCTTCAGCTCAAACGTTGGTTTTGAGATCACGATCATATATTCATAAAGAAACATTTTTCAAGGAAAATAACTGAATTTAAAAGCATATTTCATCTTTATATATCGGTTTAGGTAGCTTTAATGCAATTATTTTACTTGCTTTTAGAAATAAACATTTTTGAATAAAAAATTTTAATATTTTTCAGAACTCCGTGAAAATGACAACTATTTTACTAGACCGTAATATTTAAGCTTCTATTACTGATAAATTCATAACCCAAAATAACTATTGTGTTCTCAACTATTCATAAGTTTCCGGAAAAAAGTATAAAGGTTACGATTTTTTAAGATTAATTGTATGTAAAATTTTATAACCATGAAGATTTTACCCCATCTTTTATGACTATCCCATCAAAACATTCAGCAAAATAAATACGAACACTCCGTGGAAATAGTAAACAAATTATTTTGTTATTTCTTTAAACGATAATGTAATGAAAAAATAATTCCTTTATTACTATATTTAAAACGAGGCTGCTATACACACTTTTAATGTTTGTAACCAAGCAACAGGGTCTCCAAATCTTAATTTCTCATAATAAAGTCGTAAGCATGCAATTAAACATTCGTATTACGTAAATTAAAAACTTAGTTGACCATTGGTTCAGGAAAGTTTGAAACTATAAATCGTTCTAGTTCTTTTTATGGAAAAGAAACATTAAAACTGACTTTGTAATTATGATCAATTTAGTTGACATTGGAAAGCTTCCAGATGCGAAATAGAATTGAAGGAATCTATCTGGTAATCAGCCAATTAATGCGCAAAAAGTTCTCCTAATGGAAAAATATTGCGGTTTTGTTATGAAGAATGCAATTAGAAATTCCATGCATTATTCATATAATCAAGATATACTACTGTGAGTAACTTTTGTAATTAATTTAAAACACAAAAATAGGTATCACATTTAATGCCTCATCTTCGAATACAAATAAGATAAGTTCAAACGTAATGTATTATAGACTGTGCCGTAAAATTTGAAAGAAATAACATAAGTAGAGATCATTTTTAATAATGCTTTTCTTTCTTTTTTTGCATTTTTCTCTACTTTAAATAATTCTTTTTCCGAGAAGACATGCCTTTTAAAATGTGTTAAAAATCATTTTTGCGCTTTCCTTGTTATTTCTCTTATCTGTATATACCATTAATCTAACCTCTCGGTTTGTGTCATGAAAATAATTTAAGGATTTATGTAGAATCCCATTCTCCAATAAAATGAATTAAAAACGTTTCGATTCTGTATAACGTATTTTTAATTCAATATGTTTTCTTTAATCAATACCTCGTAACTGTGTTAATAGCTAATCAGAATCATTCATTTATGGAAAGAAAATTTTAACATCCATTTTAGAAAACAATTGAAACAGAGTAACCATTGCTTCGCTCATCCAAGCAAGAGTGAATGTAAGTTGAATTTGAACTTCACAGGGGACTGGATCAATGAACCTCTATCCTCCCGCTCCCTATCTTAACGATAACTACGATATTGCTGGTGTTGTTACCTTGGCTTGCTGAAAAAGGAGTGCCTTCATTAAGGCAAGGATCAACGGGAAGAGTGAATGTTTATTTAAGTCCCTCTATAAGGCAACACGAGGCCAATTGGTGACGGACTTCGTAATTCTAAACCTCGGTCAAGTGACACTCCTCTCTCCGAGCTTTCACACCAAGCCAATGGCAGAACCTTGAGCTACAGACGACAGATTTAACGTACGTCACACAGATCCTTTACACGACGGGTTTTCAGTAATACTTAGACTCGAACTCATGACACGCCGGTCATGAGTCCGTAACCTTGACCACTTAACTACCGCGAACCCGCATTAATGTATGAGCAAATAAAAAAAACATTTGAGTAATACATATGGAAATTACATAGTTAATATATGGTTTTACTAGTTGTTACATTATTACTAAAAATCACTATGATTTATTTATGCGTAAATCTGTCACTATTTTCATATCTGAAAAAAATTATAATTCAAAGAGTTCGAATCGTTAGAGAAAATTTTCGAATCTAAAAAATCGAGGTTTGAAGAATACTTACTACAGTGAAAGGGAATTGAAAATATACCTAATTTAAGTTGTATTTACTAGCATTCAAACAAGTAATATAATTTTTTTTAAAGTCAATTCCTGATTAGATCAACAAAGAAAAATTTTATTTTAGCTACTTTTTATTAAATAGTTACAATTAACGTAAATATGTATATACATATGACAGAATCACAACACTAAGTGGTAATTATTTTTTATTAATTATCATTAAAGGATCATATTCTCATCCAAAACAATCGTGTATATGAAATTTCAGTTCAACTGAATGCTTTAAAACGCGAGGGAAAAAACCTTTTTAAATTTTGACACAAGTCGCCAAGTCACCAAAAATGATGCCAACGTGGCTGTATTTGGAATTCTTTAAATAATTAGTTTTGATGAATTATTTTTTATTAATTATAATTAAATTATTGTATTGTCATCCAAAATAATCATGTATATAAAATTTCAGCTCAATTGAGCGCTTTAAAATGTATTTTATTAACGATTGAAAATTCCACCAAAATAAATAAATAAATATATAAAGAGTGTGAGCTGAAGTAGGAATTGAATAATGATATTTTCAGATAGGTTTCTAAGTATGACATAATTTTGAATATTGGTAACATTTTATTATACCCTGATTAATATTTAAATCTCGGTAACTCTTTAGCATAAAACATGCACTACATTTCATATGCTCTATTTTGTATATTGTGTGTGTGTATTAGATATTTTATATTGAATTTTAGGTGCAATTGTAATGAGTACTTTTTTTTAAATGTTATAAATTCTACCTTACGTTCCTCCTACGAGAGCAAAAAAATTAAACTTTTCAGATTACTTTAAAGTTATCAATCACTTATTGTCTTATTGCACATTAACACATCTGAGAAAAAATTAAAAATTTAGAACACTAAATACTCTATTTTTGCGTAGTTATTTCTACAAAAGATTTAACAAGCATAATGAACCAATTACAGTAATATGATCACCAATAAATAGCTGAGTAAGAGAAAACTATTAGCACGATATTTCTCTTTAGGAGAGTAGTTGTTATACATCTAATACTTCGTATTTATTGTAAAGTTTATCTCTTACACCATAAGTTTTGTCTAAAGAGTAGAGTGTCGTACATATATTTATAATCTTTCTTCCTATTTCTTAAAAGTTTTCGTAAAATATAAAAAAATAGAACTCTGCGCAAAAATATCATTGGTTGAGATCAGTGGCTCCCACAGGAATTTCGGGGTTGAGTTCCAGGGTCGAAAGTCCACCTTTCTCATATTATGATTCAATATGCCACCCAAAGTATTCTTTTGATTTTGTCGATTTTCTTGAACTAAAAAATAGTAAAAAATTATCACCGCAAAACCCAACGTATAACTTAAACTTTTAACACAAAAAATAAGATTAAAATTTACGGGTGTGCGTATATACCGGGTATAAAAATGATATCTTCAGAAATAAAAAAAAGATGAGCATAGAAAAAATTAGACTTCTACACAGATGGAAATACTGTTTATTTAAAAGAAATGACAATCCTTATGAACTTAAAGGGTTGTAGTTCTAGAAATATACTATTTTTTCTCCCTAAAGCTTGGAATAATACCTCGAACAGATGAGCTCAATATAAAAACATTCCTTACGTACATTTCACGTTTCTTCGTTAGAAGGGGGGGCGTTATACGGCGAATATACATAAAAATTAAAAAAAAAACTTTGAAAGTATAAGTGAGTGTTATACGCCGGATTTTACAGTAAATAAATAATAATCATTAATTAATAAAATTAATTATTAATAATAAATACTTAAGTAAGTCTTACATACTATATGTATAGGATTATAATCAATCAGAAAAAAAATAAGGATTTTAGGGGGTCTGAATTCCAACCCTCTTGTGCGCGCCACTGGGTCGAAATATATGTTTCAACCTACACATATACCTTGATTTTATTTTTTTAAATATTCCAATTCATCAGGCATTTTCAACATTTTTCGAAGATCCCATACATTAAAATTTCTCTCAATCTCCTCCCATCTAAACTTTACAATATAATAATCCAAAATAAAATGGAGGCCAGTTCCACCTCCGGTCTGATCCCAGCTATAAGAGTCCTCAGTCAATCGATCCTGCTTAAGTTTCCCGTCCACACGCGGCAGGTGTGATTCGCAGGACAATGCGAAACAGAGACTTCGGGGGATTAGCCGAGATTAATCGGCGGATGTGACAAGGAAGCCGGTGCCTTTCCGTAAGGAGAGCACTCTGTCAAGTGGACACTTCTTGCAAAACAAAAGACCTTAAGCAAACAGCGATAGACAGCGCATTGGAAAGGGGTGTCCTGCGTAATTTGTGGATCGCCTCCTGGCCCAAGGGATTATTATTCTATGGCTGACACGGGAAGGGGAGTGATATGAGTTCAGGATATTGAGAGTTAGCTTTGGAAGGATATTGTCCGTGTAGTTGCTTGTTGTACAAGACGGCGCGTGTTTAAGAAAACAAAATTTTGTGAAGGGTACTTGGTGACGGTCTTTGTACGTAAAGTCAAATTGTTTATATCTATTTAAAATTAAATATTTTTATTTGTTAAAAAGAAGGAAAAGTTTTTTTTATGTAAGTGTAAAAATAAGGGGAAAAAGTAAAAGAAGAAGTTTTTCATATTCGTTGTGCAAAAAGGGTCAAGGGGGCACATTTTTAATATTTTTTAATGAAACACTTGAAATCTATTACTTTGATCTTATGCATTAATCATATGCATTAAAAATATCTATTGTCTTTGGAGGGGAGGGTTTCACAGCAATGCCACCGCTCCTCTATTACAACGAAAGAGGAGATCACCCGTGCGCTTAGGAATCACAGTCAAAATGCTTTGGAATTTACAACATTGATCGTCCAAATCTATATAAATAACTGTTACACATTTTGATCAAAAAATATATCATGTTTACGAAATTTGTTAATATTATGTAATCTATGATTTAATTCATTTACAACAAGAAAGCGGTAATTAATATGTGAGGCATAAAATATCAGTTATAAAATCTTGCTGTAAAAACTGATAAAATTTAGTTATTTTCATGCACTGTAATTAAAAATAAATTGCATATATTGGCGGTATGAACACAATTCACACTATAACATAACATTATTTAAAAAATATAAAATGCGATAAGAGAAATTATATATATATATATATATATATATATATATATATATATATATATATAATATGTAAAATAAATCACAATAAATTGCATACAGTATCTGACAACAGAAAAATAGAATAATTATTAAAAGGATATTCACCATATTACGTTGAAAAAAAAGAGTATACATAATTTATAAGGATAAGTTTTACTTCTTTTTTAAAAGGAAAGCAGAAAGGAATGAAAAATTCCATAGCCTTTTACTAGAATTTCACATAAGGCCTGCAAGTAAGTGCAATAGTGTTGCCCACCGATAAATGATATTTATTTATTGCTTTCAGTATGTTGTGTGTTACATTAGTACATTTCCTCTATTGTAAAAAAAACTACCTTCCACACCTTTCTCAAACTATCCTCTGTCCTAAATACCAGGAAGAGATAGCTGCAGAATTGATTTATAGCGTTAAAGCTAGAGGTATCTCAAAAGGGAGAAGGTTTCATAGTGAACCATTATAGAAAAAAGAAAAAGCACTAAAATTAGAGTTTTACTAGATATTATATGTTATTTTCGTATTTTCCCACTTACGCAAGTATCTTAACTTATTGTACAAAGCTTTTTAATGTTAATAGACCATGTTTGATGAGCTCTTGAAACATTTATTTTTGTAGACCTGCCAAATGCAAATCTCTTTTAGAACTAAAAGACATCTGCATTCTAGTTTTTGTTAAAATTGTTCCGATTCTTATTCATGAAACACTAATAATTAAGAGGTTTTACCCCTCAGAGTATTATTGTATGGATGTGTCGTGGTTTAAAGTACTTAAGGATAAAATCTATTATATCTACTATTAACCAGGGCTATTTTTTCCTTTCTCAATGACATGACAGTTCAGGCTCTCTTCTTGGTCCGACTTTTCCAGTTTCTAACACAAATAGTTTTCAGATCTTTTCCTAGGTAATGGAGATCCACCTGAGTTTCGGTCTTCCTCTTTGTTCAGTATAATATTGTCTGGTCACAAATACCTTTTTTTGTTATTAGATTGTCGTCCATTTTTACCATCTACTCATTTCAACCTTTGTAATGCAATGATTTTAACAATATCTGCTTCTTAAAAAAGCTTTAAAATGACTTAATTGATTCTTCTCAAAATATAGGGTGGGGCGGGGGAACTTCCTTTTTTGAAAATATAATAAAATGCACTACATCATTCATTTGACTTTATTGTCATTTTCCGCCTACCACACAACAATGCATTTTTGAATTTAAACCGTTTTAAACACAACGTCTGTTAAAAGACGCCCTTCATTATCGATACATTAATGCAGCTGATTTCGAAAACTTTGAGCCCCACTTTCCAAGCATATCGAAAGGGATATTGTCAATTTCGGCTTGGATGTTGTTCCGTAGATTTTGCAGCGTCTTGAAGCGATCTTTGTAAACTCGGGACTAGAAATAAACTCACAGGAAGTAATCAGGAGGGGATAAATCAGGTGAGCACGCAGGCTAGTTTACGTCCCCTCGCAGGGAGATCAGTCATTGAGGGGGATGGCTGTTCTTAAAACACCCATAGAAACCATGGGGGTGAGTTGTGGCCTCCTCTTGTTGTAACTACACGTTATTAAGATCCCTTTCTTAGAGGGCGGGAAAGAAGAATTGCTGGATCACTGTCACAGTGTCTGCATTGACATACGAACTCGTTCCATGGTTTTCGGAGGTATTTTCCTTTCTTTGGAGACATTTACCGTTGCTCGTAAAGCATCCATCCACATAAAAACTCATTTCCGATCTGGTGGATTATGACTTCGTGGAGAAATGTCGAAGTGACTACAAAAGGTACGTTCGAGACATATGCCTCCATGGCAAAAGTTCCCTGCTGCCTTGATCACAACATGTTTGAGACTGAGGCGGGCAGAAAAACAAATATCCGACTCCGCTCCTTCCACCGAAATTCACCCCATGCCCCTCCCCCTCCCTACGAGCATCACTGCAACATGTGTCAAAAAAAAAAGAAGTTTCCACGTCCGACCCTGTAATATAATATTTTAAACTTCCAAAAATACTTTTAAGGACTCTTATAAATGTAAAAAGAGTCATTGTCTGTCCCGTTTATTGTCCACGTTTCTGCAACATATGTGAAAACGGGCTTTATCAATGATTAGTAAAAAAGTAGTTTTCTTTCTGTGTTGAGGAAATTAGATTTTAAGTATTTTCGAAGTCCATAAAAACGCCTGTTAAGAGATACTCACCCGCCTTAAGGAAATTAGAACGATTATTAAGATTCCTTGTAATACATCATGGACGCAAGAAATATTGATATGAATTTAGGGGCTGATCTCATCATCTGATAGCCATTTTCAAAAGTACAGGACTTACTGGCCATATTAAGCATTCTTCTAAAAATGCTCAAACAAAAATAAGCTTAGAACCTGAGACACATGATATCAAACGTATCACATAGCAAAGTAAAACATCTAAAATGTAGGAAGACCTTATATATTTTTTATTTTCAATGATTTAATCTCATAAACTAAAGCAACCATTAGTATATACAATAACTAGAATTTAAGTATCAATTTGCAAACGAATAGTCTCAAAACACATTGGAATTTACAATGCATATCTAATCAAAGTTATTCTCGTGGCATAATTAGGCTGTGTTACTTTTGATATATGTCACTCCAGATATACAAGTCAACTGGTTACAAACTTCAGATTTTAAGCGCATGGAGTCTAATCTTGCTTCGTATTACTAAGGTAAGAAAAGTGACACCCCTTAAGTGCTGTCGGCGTATGTATACGTCCCGTTCAACCATTGTGTTATTTGTCTCATGGCGTATATGTATGTCTTCACGAACATTTCTTTGCGCTGTTATCAGTAATAACTATTCCGAAAGCCTTAGAATGCAAAATAAATGACTTGGACAATGTTTGTGAAGGATTTACTTCTTTCAGAGAAGGATTTTTTTTATTTCTTCCTTTCCTTTTCCTCCTAATGCACCGCATGGACGCGCCTATGTAAAAAACGGGGGCACTGGGGAATAAATGACGTAACTTTTAATCAGCGGATCAGGGGTTAAAAATTCCAAAACTTTTAGGGGAAAGTAACCGAGGAAAAGTAAATAGAGTAACTTTTTTCATTTAATAGATTCTCTAGGTTCTGAATTTAAAGAAAAAACTGCGGCAGGCCTCTGTTATAGGAATTATAATTGTAATTATAATCAAAAGGAAAGAAAAATCTAAACTATCTTTAAGTTAAAGTATCGATGGGGGTATTCTTCAAATCATATACACAGCATCAAAAATGGGTGAGGCTGCCAAAAGATTTAGAGAAATAACGCTATAAGTCTAAAATTTTAAATCTGAAATACATAACATTCTTATTTATTTACGATAAATCTAAACGTAAATTATTATAACATTCCGAGCAGTAAATTTGTTTCTTACTACAGTAACATTTGGGGAAACATTTATCCTTGAATTATGTCGCGTACACATAAAATATTTCTCTTAAAACTAATCTTGAAAGTTTTCTAAAAATGCAAAAAATATATTTTTTAAAAAAATGCACTTATATGTCTTTCAATAATATTTTATTCTTCAATGATGAACAAAAATTGCATAGAAATTGCAATATATTCTTACTTAATTTATAGACTCCCAAGTAAGTTGAGTCAAGTCAAATATTTATTTAAGACTTTCGTATGTACTTTTCTTTATAACAAATCTAGCTTTTTATCTTTGACATTTTAATAACTGTAACCATGGAGTAACGAAACTATTTACTCAAAAATCTTCCATTCAAACATTTACCTTTAAACTTGCAATTTAAATGCATGTCTGAAAATTTTGTTGCAGGTAAAAGTTTTAAGCAGAGTATAATATATTAGATTTTACAATTACAAGAAGGATAACTTCTATACATCTAAAGTATACAGAAAAGAACATTTACTTATAAAAATTCCTAAGAAAGAAATTAAAAGAAATGTAAGAATGATTTTCTCTAAAAGTTTATACTTTGAATTTTTCGATTTTGCTTAAAATTATTAAAGTGTCGATGATTTTGTAAGATTGATGATAAATGAAGAGAGAGAGAGTTATATATTAAAAAGCAGCACAAGAACTATTGGCAACGTACCGTTGTCAAGTGACGAGGACGAACCTGAGCCAGCACCTCCCTCTCCTAACTACCTCACCACATCAACGAGAGGATATTGAGCCTCGACAGATTTCACGTGTATTGGGCTCCTCTACACGGTGGGTCTTTAGTGGTAGCAAGAATCGAACTCATAACACGTTGGAATGATAAATAAAAATGCCGAAGAGTTATGTATATAGTTAAACATATAATATAGACCAATAATAAAATTCACAAAGGGAAGAAACAAATATACAAAATACCGAAAACACGAGAAGAAATTTTTGAAAAATGATGTTAAATGATAATAAAGGAATTATTAACATAGATAGAAAATACAAAACCTGTTTTAAAATCCCAATTCCCCATTATCACCAAATCTATAAAGTCGTTCATCTTAGCCAATGGTTCCCAAAGTGGTCCCTATGGACCTCCAGAAATCCCCGATAGTGTTCAGGGTGTCCGTGGAAAATTAAAATTGATTTGGGGGTCCCTAAACAACGTCAAAAGATAAGCGCAAAATTTAATATAAAATAAAAAAAGAATTGATCACTTTTTTTAATGGAGATTTAAGTAAATAATAATTATATATATAATTCGGATATTTTTCCGACTGGGTGTTGTACCTTTTTAGCGTGGATTAACTCAGATCCAAACACAGATCCATACTAATACAGGAGTATCTTATTGAAATATCCACAAATGAGAGAATTAAACCAACGTTTGTACAAGGATACCACAAATTTTGCTTACAAAAACGGATCCCAATTTTATATCCTGAATTATGTGTTATTATACAAAAGTTACCGATTACTTTCCCATCTTTCAATTTGGTAGAATGGAGATTTCCTGCCGTAAAAATTTCCTCACACGCAAGCAAAAGAAACCGACTAAAACCTAGTGCGCGTGGGGGTTGATTGATTGATTGATTGATTGAATTTTAACGTCGCACTGTTCAGCTACACGAGGGCTTTTGGCGACGGACCACGTAATTTTGAACCATGGCCAAGTGACGTGGACGACACCTGAGCTTGAACCCCCTTCTCCTAACTACAACACCACACCAACGGGAGGACGTTTCAGCTCTCGACAGATTTAACGTGCATCGCTGCCCTACACGGCAGGTCTTTAATGGTACTGGGTTTGAACTCGTGACAAGGCAAGCCACGATCCGATACCTATACCACTCGGCTACCGCGGCCACCGCGTGGGGGGTTGCGGTTGCTACTCGCAAACACTGAGACGGTCATAAATACACTCATATAACATCTCATCAAATTCATTTTAGTCCTGAAGTTTTTAATTTATTTCATTTCAAACAAAAGTTATAATTTCAATAAATAATTCTTCCACAAAATGTTTCTTTTTAAATTTGTAATTTTTTATACTATACATTTATGTATCTTTTTCTCTTGGAGGAGGGAGGGGGGATTTTGACTATAAAAAGGGGTCCGTGGGCATACAAGTCAGGACTATAAGAACAGGTCTATGGTTTAAAATAGATTCTGAATCACGGATCTAAGCAAAGGACTAACTTGTTTAATCCCAGGCTGGGTAGAAATTACCTCCTTACCCATTGAGACAGTTTTCGGAAGATGTTTGTGCATCACTACTTGACGAGAAGGATTATGTCCCATACGCTCAATGTCAGCACTGACGCGAATAATTATATAGTTACTGGTCGATAAAGGATTATACGATTATCAACGTTATACGATATCTACAATTCGTATAATATATATTTCTATAGTTGAAGAACCAAATTGTCGCTATGAAGGTATCCGACTACGTTCGGAACCGTAATTTCGCAAAAGCGTATACATGGATAATATTTATGATATTTAGTATCACTTAGATTATCAAGTGTATATAAAACTGTTTTAAGATTATTACAAAAAAAAATATTTAAGTACACTATTTTGACAAAAAATCACCATTGAAAAACCAATTTTCAAAATATTCTCCCCCTGTTGTGAAACACTCTTCTATTATAATAATACACTGGGGTGGGTTTATTTCCATAACTTCACGAAAAATCATCTGAGAGACATAAAATTCAGAAATGAGGGAGAGTATTATGTACGTAAAGGATGACGAAAGCATCGGCGCTGAAAAAGGAATACAATGCATACGGTATGGAATCAAACAAAAACAAGATTTATTGAACGCATAGTATCGTGACTCATGATGGTCTATCCAACAGGAAGAACAACAAGCAGATGTTCCTTAATATGGTATATACCCTCCCATAACTGCAATAGTTGCTTCGGACCGTCTCCGCATACGCAGAACCAGCTGATGCATCATTTCTTGCGGTAGGAGTACCCATTCTTCAATCAGCATCTGTTTGAGTTGTTGGGTGTTCTCCAGATGATGTAAGCGTGCTGCAATACGTCTCCCCAAAGCATCCCACACATGTTCGATGGGATTTAAATCTGAGGAGTACGCTGTCCAATCCATTCGAGTGATATCTTCACTTTCCAGCAGCTCCTCAACAGCAAGAGTCCGATGTGGCCGTGCATTGTCATCCATAAAAATGAAGTATGGGCCAATGGCACCTCGGAACAGACGCACATGGGAAGAAGTACCTCCTCACAATAGCGATCCCCGATTACAGACCCTCTATCGAAAATGTGGAGCTTAGTTCGCCCGTTCAGCATAATGACTCCCCAGACAAGAACTCCAGGACCACCGTAATGGTGTCTTTCCTTGATGTTACTGGTATAAAACCGTATCCCGATCTCTCTCCAAATCAAAACACGTTGAGAATCGCTTCTGGTACTGAACCGACTCTCATCTGTAAAGAGGACACAACTCCATTAACAGTTGTCCAGTTTTGGTGCTCTCTGCACCACTGTAAACGGTGGCGTCGGTGGTCAACTTTCAACGGGAGGCAGCTTTCAGGACGGCGGGCGAATAATCCCCCTTTGTGAAGGCGTCTGGCCACAGTAAACCGCGACACTTGTCGCCTCGTTGCTGCAGAAAGTTGCTGAGCAATGACGCTTGCTGACTGCCGTCTGCCTCTTTTCGCCTGCAGGATGTTATATTGGTCTTCCCCTACAGTTGTCGTCCTCGAGCGGCCACCACCAACCTTTCTGACAGCTGTACCTGTGATTTGGAACGTTTTCCAAGCGCGCGAAACGACACTTTTGTTGATTCCGAACTCTGCAGCTACACTGGTGACGGTACGCCCCTCCTCCAGCTTTCCCATCACTCTTCCACGTGTGAAGTCGTCCAGGTGATTTCTTCTAGCCATATTTCACGAACTCACTCCTCTGTACAGAGGCTCAACTAGAATTTTTGAAATATATAACTTAGAAGTGGGTTTATCCATGTTTTACGACAACAGAGGGGAGAAATTTTAAGAAAATATCGATAATTTTTTCAATTAGTTGTAACTCTGAAAATAATGTGAATTTTTAAAAAAAATAGGTCAGACTCTCTGAAGAAGTCTTTACTTTATATAAGCAAAATATTATTATTTTCGTAGTTTTTATAAAAGGGAAACATTTTGAAAAAAAGTTATTCTAAGTTAATTTTTTGCCAAAATATTGCATTTAAATAAATTTTTCTTGTCAAAATGTCATTAAAACAATTTTATACATGTATTCTAATCCAAGTGGTACTAAATATCACGAAAATTATCCATTTATACGCTTTTTTAAAGTCACGGTTCCGAACGTAGTCGGATACTGTAATGATATTTATTTCACATCCTCTCAATATGATTGCAGAGAGTGACACCTTCGTGGTTCATTATATTGCCCTATATTCATTTTTTCTTCATACTTCAATGATTTGACACTCATTTTCAAATACGGACTTATTCATTGTCCTTAAAAATGAATTACGGTTCACACTTTTCAAGCGTTCCAACCACTCCGACGTGGCTTCGAATTTATACCACCTATTAGCACCATCGTGTAAGCATTTCGTTTAGGAGGAAAATACTGCTTTTCCGATGCAATCTTGCTTGAAATATTTTTTTATCTGGATTTGTAATATAAACAGCATTTAAGAGCACTTGGGTTTAAATTTGAGACAGAGTGCTATTTTTATATAATTGTTAACAATAATAAAATGTAAATCCCAAGTACAAAGTGTCACTGCTTTTACTTATAAAATTATCAAACGAACTATATTAGTACACAAATGTAAATTTATGAACCAGATAATTTTTATTGTTATATTTTGTGCATATATTCTTCTTTTCGTCTTTAAAAGCCAATCCACAAAAAGTGTTATCATCTTTAAAAAAATTATCTTTCTTCTTATTAAAAAAATTGAGTTACAATATGATCCAAGGGTGTGAATCACAAAAAACAGCCATTCACAAATTCGTCACTGAAAAGAAAAATTTTGATTGCAGGATTTCTTAAAATCGATGTATATCACTCTTAAAGCGCATCGGATTTTTGTTCGTGCATTAGCTATGCAAATGATCAATTTAAATTCATTCTTAGTTTGATCGCATGATCCCCAGTGAATAACAGAGAATTTATTTCTAATCTTTAATTAAAATCATTATAGTTCATTTTTTAATAAATTATCATTTGATTAAAATTACTTAATTTCTGAAACATTTTTTTTTATAAAAAATATGATTAAAAAGTTTTTAAAATTTCTTTTAAGACTTACGAATTATTTCATTCACTAGACATTTTTAAAATTGAGTTTATTGATCGACTGATTTATTGATCAACATCTAAATGAAACAAAGACTGTTGGCAACGGATCTCGTAATTCTGAACTATATTCAAGTGACGAAGATAACATTTGAGCTGGACTTCCACAAGATACAATAAGACATTTAGCCAAGACAGATTTTATAGAGTCTGATATATATATGCGGGTAATATGCGTAACTGTTAATTAAAAGTTACGCGATGCGATCTTCAGTGCAACCGTATTACACATAGACATGCATATGCGATGCATTGAATGAGAAAAAAAGGAAAAAAAGAATAAGTAAATCGTTGGGAGGATAATTAGAGTTCCTAGCTCTTTCGAGCTTTGACCTCTCATCATTAGGATTTTGAATGACTATAATGTTATGACACTTGCTCTTTGTTAAAAAATGAAATAAGAAAATCCTTCTATGAAACAAGTAAGTCCTTCGCAAACTCTGTCTAAGTCATTTTATTACATTCCAAAGTATTCGGAATATTTTTACCGATAGCAGTGCAAAGAAAAATCGTACTTCGTAAAGACGTACCGAGGCGGTTAACGCACTACTATGTACACCGGTACACTACTATGTACACCTGTACACTACTATGTACACCGGTACACTACTATGTGCACAGGTACACTACTATGTACACCGGTACACTACTATGTACACCGGTACTCTACTATGTACACTGGTACACTACTATGTACACCGGTACTCTACTATGTACACAGGTACACTGCCATGAACACCGGTACGAAGAGAGGTACACTAATATCTACACCGGTACACTTCTATGTACACCGGTACACTACTATGTACACCGGTACACTACTATGTACACCGGTACACTACTATGTACACCGGTACACTACTATGTACACCGGTACACTACTATGTACACCGGTACACTACTATGTACACAGGTACACTGCCATGAACACCGGTACTGAGAGAGGTACACTACTACGTACACCGGTACACTACTATGTATACCGGTACACTAGTATGTACACCGGTACACTAGTATATATACCGGTACACTACTATGTACACCGGTACACTACTATGTACACTGGTACACTACTATGTACACCGGTACACTACTATGTACACCGGTACTCTACTATGTACACAGGTACACTGCCATGAACACCGGTACGAAGAGAGGTACACTAATATCTACACCGGTACACTACTATGTACACCGGTACACTACTATGTACACTGGTACACTACTATGTACACAGGTACACTACTATGTACACAGGTACACTACTATGTACACCGGTACATTACTATGTACACCAGTACACTACTATGTACACCGGTACACTACTATGTACACAGGTACACTGCCATGAACACCGGTACACTACTATGTACACCAGTACACTACTATGTACACCGGTACACTACTATGTACACAGGTACACTGCCATGAACACCGGTACGGAGAGAGGTACTCTACTACGTACACCGGTACACTACTATGTACACCGGTACACTACTATGTACACCGGTACACTACTATGTACACCGGTACACTAGTATATATACCGGTACACTACTATGTACACCGGTACACTACTATGTACACCGGTACACTACTATGTACACTGGTACACTACTATGTACACCGGTACACTACTATGTACACCGGTACACTACTATGTACACCGGTACACTACTATGTACACAGGTACACTGCCATGAACACCGGTACGGAGAGAGGTACACTACTACGTACACCGGTACACTACTATGTATACCGGTACACTAGTATATACACCGGTACACTAGTATATATACCGGTACACTACTATGTACACCGGTACACTACTATGTACACCGGTACACTACTATGTACACCGGTACACTACTATGTACACCAGTACACTACTATGTACACCGGTACTCTACTATGTACACAGGTAGACTGCCATGAACACCGGTACGGAGAGAGGTACACTACTACGTACACCGGTGGAACTTAAGATGCTAAGTTCATAAGAGACTACTAATCACACAGATGTACTTGAAAACCATGGGAATTTTTTTCATCTACCTTAGATAAATTAACAGCTGATGAAAAAGGATAAAAAAAGCTAGCTTCATCAACAGACGAACATAATAATAATGCCAAAATACTAAAAATGACCAAGGTGCTCCTAAATCCTTCTTAGAGAGAGCTGCATCTTATGATAAAATCATATTCACAAGGAAATCCTTGTCTAAGCTGCATTGGTGGTTAGTAGCCCTCCTCTATAAGAACTGTACTTCAATCTATCATTCCCTTTTCTCAATACATAACGATATTTTTAGGAACATTTAAAACAAAAATTACAGCTGAGATCCCTTCATAGTTGTACCTACTGCTTGGGAAGTATACATAAACTTACCAGAAAAGAGTTAAACCTGTAAAAGAAAAGTACACTAACGCTTAACGAATGAGAAATGAAAACAAACAAATATCATTAACTCATACATAGCCATCAAAATACGTTGTTGATAAATTAATGACACACAAAACACCCCACATTTCCATATAGTGTGATTTAACTCAATACTTATCCTGCACAATAGCGTTAAAGGCAATGTCAACACACTTTTCAACTAAAAAGGTTGAAAGTTAGGGAACCAAATCTGTACACACACATACACACAATCATAAATTAACCAATCGTTATTCTACAAAATTGGGGCTTAATAGAACTCCACATCAATCCTTTTAATTCAGCCTCACACAAACTGACCAATCAACCACAACGCCTGCAATCGAAAATGTCCCTTTACTCTCGCTTCGTTAGTTCTCGAACATACCAATTCCAATCTCTAGTCCGGCACTGGCACCAGTCCAGTCCAGCAAGAGAGTCTCTGAATATTTAACCATTCCACTCAATCCTGCCTTTCAATTAAATCCGGCAGACGGGTCAAGCATAATGTAAAATTCATGGGAACACAACAACGCATTTGTCACTGGTGCCGTCCTTCTTTGCATACGTCTCCATTTGGTCCAATCGTGCCAACGCGCGTTACCCTTGGCAGCGTTTTAAAAGATATGCGGCGATTGTTGGCGTTAAATCACTTCTGACGGTTATATGTCGCCGTTAAATGTAAGCGAATCGGATTCCCCGTCAAGTTATGAAATGGGGTGGGGGGATGATATGTGGAGTTTTGTCGTTTTCGCGTGTAAGGCATATTCGTTTTAAGAAGCCAAGTCTAGTGTTTACGAGTATGTGTGGTTTTAATTTGTGAGTTGAGGGTATTGAACGGAGAAACAGATTTTCTGGATGTATGCATTGGATTGGATTTTATGGAGTTTTAGAGTGAAAAGAATGCGAATAAGTTAATACGTGTTCCTTATTCTCATTGATTGTGGCGTTTAATGTGCGGGAGAATCATGTTAAGAATCGAGAACAAGTAGGTTTAAGATGATGCGTGGAAAATAGAAATAAATCGTCTACTTTTGTAAATGTAATTTATAGCAGGTGAAAATGCCAGCTTTTAAGCAGAACACACTTATAATGTAATTAAGGGTGTAATAAAAGCAGTATTTCACCAATAAATAAAAAATTCTAATGAAAAGATTCTTTTTCATACGTTAAGAGAATACTGACTGATGTTTTTCTATGCACTAGTTGTTCTTTATTCAAAAACTTTTTTGATGGAAGAGAGATATTTAATTGTTAATTGAATATGTAACCAAAATATGCACACAACCTTGTTCCATCACGAAAAAGTAAAACTCTGAGCTTTGATTTAAAATATATCTTAAATGAACACTAATCATACCAAAACTTAATAGATACCTATTTCTATTATAGTGGGTCAGAGGACCCGACTTTATGTTTTGTGCTTGAATGTATGAAATATGGATGTAAGAAAGGAAATAAAAATAAAAATTAAATTTATTATAATAAAACAAAATAGTAAATTGACCATTTCTATTACAAGAACAAAAAATTAGAATTTTTAATTCATTGCTAATCGCATATTTACATATAAGTGTGTCCATTGTACATTTTCCGCAAACATATTTTTTACACTTAGAGCAACTTTTATTGGTTTTCTTTTCTCTACAGTATCCTATTTGGCATCTCTTACGTTGATAAGCATCTGTAGTAGATTTAGGCAACGATCCTTTCGTATTTTTTCTTTGTTTTTGGTTGTTCACTGGCTTCTCGAAAATCGGTGCAAAGATCTACTGCTAGCTCGAGTAAAAAATCTTGTCTTGAGATGTTTTCTCCTATCGTTTGCTTGTACAAAATCCAGGAATTTATGCCAGCTAAATCAAGGATATTTGAAAAAACTTGAAGAGGCCATCTGCAAGACTTAAATTTTATACTTTTCTTGAAATTATTCTCAGCTATTTTGAATGAACTACTTTACGCAACAGTCTTTGCAGAAACGTGCAACTTACCGACTACAATACGATAAGCAATATGACTCGATAAGCTTATAAAACAAAAAATGCTCTCCAGGTCAAATGACCTGTTGTGGTAGATAACGGTATACGATAAGTATTACTCAAAATAAGCAAAACAAAACAAAAAAATAGTATTATAACTGTAGATTAATTACTTAGAAAAATCATGAAGTCAAATGTGCAAAAGCAATAAGATGATACGTGCATTTTCAATGCAAAAGTTCAAAATGGCTTAATTGATCCGTTATGGTATGTTTAGTGTTAAAACTAATCATATTCGTTGAAATTTAAAGGTTTTTAATTCTTTGTGTTAGAAAAAGTACTGAGTAAGATACTGAACTATATTGCTTGAATAAAATTCTAATTTTGAACCACAACTTAGCCTTACATACACAAACACAACTAACATATTCTCCAGACTTTCCCATCACACCAATGTAGAAACTAAAATGATTCAACGTGCGCCAGTCCATCTATATGGCGGATTCTTTAATGGATTTGGACTTGATAGTAACAACTCTGAACACGTGATCATGGCCGTGCTCAATCATATACCATGGTGAAAATTGAGGTTAGAAGAAACATGGATTCTCTATAACATAACAGCAACAATGAGTAAATGAAGCATACACTGTAAAATAAATGCCGTATATTGAAACACTATATAATATAATTGAGGACTGAGTTAATTAAATTTTACTTTATTAAAATTGAGATGTGAGATTTTGACACAGAATATCCAACATAACGTATAGATAAAGTATTCACTACTTACTTCTATTGAATGTACGTACTAGCCATTAACTATCTGCTACTCGGTACATTTATTAAAGTCGCATTACTATGTATTGTTTAAGCTATTGATAGAAGATATAACTTAATACCAGCAATAAATTTTCGATTGTACTCAAAACATTCTAAGACCACTCGCCATTTGATTTAAAAAGGACAGGACTTCAATTTCTGAAGCAGAAGTATATTTATCTTTTACACATTCACAGCCCTCTAAACCTCCTCGAGAGTAGATTTCCCCAAAACCCATTCATAAAGAATTTCTACTCAAGAAAGTAATTATGCCGGCCAAATTTCAAGCATGTAGATCTAATACTATGGAAGATCTCGTAATTTGTGAGTGAGTCTTTTCTCTAATATATAGATATGTAAATCACATTTAACATATGTTATTATCGTAGATCACATAATCATATGCGTGAGTAAGATTTATTAACGTACTGAATATCACATAGGGGAAAATTACTTGTATATATGTATATCATGTAAATTATATTCATTGATGGATTTTTTGCTGTTTGAAAACTCTCAATCTTGTGTGAGAAACTTACTATGTGTAAAACATGCGTTCATCGAAGCGGATATTTCAAAGTACTGTAGGCTGTTTTGCTTAGTTTAATGATCAAAAGATTTACGAAGAAAGGTTTCTAAAAATGTTCGATATAAGATGCTTGCATAAAAATTGACTCTTACTCTTTTTATTATACGAGGCGTGTCCGTAAAATAAGTTCCACGGGCTACCACTGGCGCTAGGATCGTTTGTATGTGCGACCAGGCAACAGAGGCAGGTGGTTTGGTTCCCCCACTCCAATCCCTCACCAAGCTAGCGTCGCTGCGACGTTTATTCTTGGCTCAGCAGCCGTTAGCGATGGAGCTTCCTCTTGCGTCTCCCGCCAGCTGCGAGTTGCGGTCTGTTATTCGTTTTCTGGCCGCTAAGAAGAAATCGGCAAAGGAAATTCACGAAGAACTTTGTCAAGTGTATGGAGAAGAGTGTATGAGCTCTGGGATGGTGCGCAGATGGGTCAGGGACTTTAAAAATGGCCGAACAGACGTCCACGACGAAGCCCGTGCAGGGCGGCCATCGGCTTCCGACGAAACAATTGCCAAAGTCGAAGCGGCAATGCTTGAAGATCGACGGACTACAGTTCGGGAACTGTGCGAAAAAGATTCCGGAGGTCAGCAAAACCACAATTGACAAGATTTTGACTGAACATTTAGGCTATTCAAAGGTCTGCGCAAGATGGGTACCAAAAATGCTCACTGCAGACCACAAGCGGCAGCGAGTTGAAGCGGCCCAAGAATTCCTCGCTTTTCACGGAACAACCGAAGAGGAATTTCTGGACTCTATTGTTACTGGTGACGAGACCTGGGTACACTACACCACACCACACCGGAAACAAAGGAGCAATCGAAGCAGTGGAAACACCCTTCGTCGCCAAGAGCAAAGAAGTTCAAACAAATCCTGTCTGCCGGGAAAATCATGGCTAGCATTTTTGGGATCGAAAGGGCGTATTGTTGTGCGAGTTTATGCCTCGCGGACAACAATCAATGCTGACCGGTACTGTGAGACCTTGAATAAGCTTAGACGTGCAATTCAGAACAAGAGAAGAGGAATGCTGACAAAAGGAGTGCGTTTTCACCATGACAACGCCCGACCGCACACCGCCAATCGAACCACAGCCCTCGTCGAAAGATTTGGATGGGAAATGGTGTCTCACCCACCCTACAGCCCAGACTTAGCACCAAGTGACTTCCATCTCTTCCCCGAGTTGAAGAAAAACCTTGGCGGAACCCAATTCCAGACAGATGAAGAGGTGCAAAACGCGGTTGTTAATTTTCTACACGGACAGGCGGCAGAGTTCTATCACTCTGGTTTGAAAAAGTGGGTGCCTAGAATGCAGAAATGCATACAACGCAACGGCGATTATGTAGAAAAATAAAAAAGAAAGACTGAACTTTCCAAAAATGTACTATTCTTTGCAATTAAACCAGTTTTTTGATGTGAAAAAATTCGTGGAACTTATTTTACGGACACGCCTCGTATTTAGATATATTGATTCATTTTTCATGGTATAACATCGTTTTAACGAAATTGCCCATCTGATGCTGTGTTCGATTAGCCTGCGCAAATCTCGCCAAGCTGATTCTTTTGGCGATTACACACAAAATATGCACTTGCAAAAAGTTATATATATATATATATATATATATATATATATATATATATATATATATATATATATATGTATATATATATATATGTATATATATATATATATATATATATATATATATATATATATATATATATATATATATATATATATATATATATATATATATATATATATATATATATATATGTATATATATATATATATATAGAGAGAGAGAGATATGAAAGAAATATGTATGATATGTCAAAAACAAGAAATAATAGATAATGAACATAACAAGAAATATCGTAATAAAAATATAAAAGCTGAGCATGAAGAACAAAATTATAGAGAAATAAAAAAAAAAGAAACTACAAAAAAGAAGAACCTAGCGAGTCAGAAAGCAATTTTGGACTTAGGACGGAATAAGTGGGGTTAAACTAGTTTGAAGGCGCCAACCTTCTCCCTTTGCAACTCGGTAGGAAAAACCAAATAAATTAAAATAAACAAAAATTCAGAGTATGTAAAAACTCAGAGAGTATGATAAAACCACTCACTACTATTATGTAACAAACTCTTCCAAACTCTTAATGCAGAAAAATCGCAAAACAAATACGTAAGAAAAGTAGAAAAATCCTAAAACAATTACATAAGATAAGTATTTTTTAAAAAATAATTTAACAAAATTTCTTTACTCACAGAGCTTTTACGAAGAGAATCAAGCATCTTGACATCAATGAAAATCAATTATTCACCAAGTTAAAAAATTCGAATATACATAAACACATCTTTTGAGCTAACTTTTAAACCAGCCAGCAAAGACAGATATCAAAAAGGACGACAATCAAATATGGTAGAATTTGAATTGGTTGATTGCCAAAAATGTAAATTTGCTAGGCTCTAATTTGGTTGGTTGTCAACAATGTGTAAGATGTTCAAGATGTGTGTGGAAAAAATGTAAACTGTGATATGAGTGTTATGATATAATCTTCACAGCAAGACCACTAACATGCTGACTTTGAAAACCTATTGTTGTGTGGTGGTTTTGGAATTAGAAGCAGCAAGACGGTTAATGTATTTGTGATGAATATAAGTTCTTAAGAAATTAAAAGGGTATTCATGATCTAAACAACATTGAAAAATTTTTTTGATATTATTGTATTTATCTATTTTGTGTGTAGTTAAGTTATCATTTCTAAATAAAAAATTCAAAACGATATTTCTGCAAATTGATATATGCAAGTTACTATTTCATACAGGAATTTTAATTATATGGAACTTAAACGAATCTCTTTTGTCAAAAATGTTACTGACTACATTATTGTTAATAATCATCTATATAGCGATAAATCAAGTAAGAATCATTTACAACATGATCAATTTCAAAAAAATGTAAGTATAGATTCGCTAAACAATTACTAGCTGGACCACCCTGAGGTAATCCTTTGATCTGTTTATAAAGATTCTGATCAAATGCAATGAAATTTTCTTTTAATACGAGGTTAACAAGAATATCAAATTTTTCTTTTTTCATTGAAGTATATAATTCACACACACATATTTATCATAAATTAACTGTAGAACCGTAATCATACCGTCAATATCTATAGAATTAAAAAGGTCCTCGAAATCAAAGCCATGCATGGAAAAAATGACATATCCTTAGTAACTCTAGCAATCTCTAAGCTATTTTTGATTATTGCCGTGTTTTGTAAGTTATCAATTAGATTTTGAAGAAGAGATTGTAAGATCTTCCCAGACTTCGTGATATATGTATTGTATGCATTAGTGATACTACGGAATTTTATAGGGCTTTTATGAAATTTTGGTGTTAAGGGGAGTTGGAAACCTCTCTCTCTCTCTATACTGACAATGTTAAATTGCTGTTTTCGATGTACCTTTTCTCAAAATCTATTTTATGTACATGCTTGAAATTTTTCAAACTATTAAAGTACACCTCTCTCATTATACTAAAATGAGCTTTTAGCTAATTTTGAATTTTTTAATAAATTATGAAATATTTTATTAAACATTGCGAAATTTGACCCAATTTTTACTTAAAAAATTTGTAAAAATTAAATTTTTGAGTTTTTTACAAAAAGCTCATTTTAGTATATATTTGACATCATTATAAATAATTCATAAAAAATTTACATACCTGTGAACAGTAGTTTTTCAGAAAAGGTACATCGCACATTAAAATTTACATTTTGAGATAAATTGATTTTAATGTATACAGTGAGACTTCTAATCGGCTAGGAAATTAAAAAATAAAAGGCTCAATTTAAAATAAAAGATACATGTTTTGGTTTATATCAGTCGTTACACTTTTAAGCAAAAACAAAGTAATTTGTTTACAATTTTCGCCATTAAAATGGGCTTGGCCCAAATTCAACGATTATATAAAAATAAGTTTGAATAGCTTCTAAATACACTAGAGGTTAAAGTAAGGTATTTTTAGAAAGGTTAAAATCTATACAATTTGAAAATGTAAAAATCTCAAATGGTCAAAAAAATAAGATTTTAGCTTTCCAACACCCCTTAAAAAATACTTGGATATTTAATTTTATTTAGATGAATATTCAGTCTTTTGTTCAAAGCTAAAAGACGATTATCATCTTCTCTATTGTTGTGAATTGATTTTTGAAATGAATTATTATTTAAAATGTGGTTACTTAATATTTTACTGTAAAAGTATTTACATATTATGGCATAATTAGCACCGACCTTATCAACATATGTAATCATGAAGTCATTTTGGATATTTTCTATTGATGATTTAAGATCTTTATACATAATTTCATTTTCAACAGTGAAATCTAATTCCTCGAATTTCTGTTGCTACATAAGATCTAAATTGATTGAAAGCTTCAATCGGCATTCCGTATTTAATTGCAATTTTAAGGTAGAATTTATCTAAATCTTTTATGATTTGTTTCATAACGTTAGATTTATTTTTTGTGACCATCAGTCTAAAACCGGTACCTTTTTCCATAAAATTTCTTAACAAATCATCTTTCACGATGCCAAGGTCTCCTGTGACAACGTGCTGATGATAATCATCAATATAGTCCCGATATAGATTGCATTTACATCAGTGTTTCTCAAACTGTGGGGCGCGGCCCCCTGGGGGTGCGATAGCCCTACTAGGGGGGCGCGAGCATATCGAAAATAAAAGATTTTAAAATAATTAATTTACTGGAATGAATTAAAACGAAATACTTTCAGACATAATAAAAAATGCACTTTAACTCTGATATAATTTATAGGCGCGTGCGCGCGATATTAAGTCAACAAAAATAAAAATTTCTTCAATACCTAATTAGCTATCTTTGATCCTATAAATAAATAAGAAAACTTTTATTTGATTTGCTGTAATCCCATTATGAGAGATATTTTTACTACGCTTTCTGTTTAAACCTAACATACAACTCTTTCAGACAAAAAACAGATTCCAGACGCAGAATCGAAAAAATTTAGGAACATAAAAAGTTCATCACTGCCCTTATTCTTGAAATACTGCACATTATAGCTGTAATCTGTTTAACCTACTAAGTTATTGGTACAGTTAGTTATGACCCCTCTCTTTATGTGTTTGTTTTTCATTTAGGGAAGTTGTAAGTAATGGATTTCTCTGTTAGGCTTTTTTTGCATGCAAAAGACTTTTATGATATTTGGAAAACCACGGAGAGCACACACACACACTTTGAAGGATTACTTGGCCAAGACTTATTTTTACGAGTTTTCTATACATATGAAGTATAACGCGAAAAACGTTTTACACAATTTCATAAAATCATAATGAATACACTTTTTACCCGGAAGTGGTCGCGCGGGACGCACAGATTACGAAATCGTTAATTCTGGCAAAACTGTTTATTTGTTACCAAAGAAAAATTGAAAAGTCCTTGAAAGTAGGTAAGTAAACTTTCTCATAATTAAATTATTCACTGGAATCATGATTTGTATCGTGTACAATAAAATAATTATTAAAAAAAAAGGATTGGGGTGACTCAATAACCCCGCTCGACCATATCGAGTGCGTGCCTGCTCCCGGGTTAAAACACGAAGTCTTTTAGCTATTAATATTTAAAATAATACAGTTATTCTTCATCGGAATTTTATATTATTGTTCATTATTTAACATCATATATAAATGTTAATTCTGTGAGGCTTAAAATTACCATTCGCTTAAAACTAATTATAATTTGAGCAACCATTTTAAAAAAATCATTTTAAATTTTGTAAACATTGTCGAGAATTTAGCTTTGCACTCCTTACAATTCAGCTATTACATCAATAATGTTTTATTTTCTTATAAATGAACTCGTGCAAAGAGCGGGCGCTTCAGCCGGTATACTTTTAATGTATCAGTGTTGCACAGAGTATTTTATAACTAATTAATTAATACTAAATTAAGAACAAGTTTAATAAGTATTTACGACTTCCATGGGCTTGTCTTGCAAAGCAAAGTTTTTATAAGAAAAATGCTTATGATTAGAAATTTACCCTCTGAGTTCTTTTTCTATCCATATCCATATTTTGTCTTCTAAGCAGCCACCGCATTTTGCAATATGTTCAATTTAAAAATTAGAGAAAGGAAAAATAACATAATAATTATCCTATTATTTTATTTATTTATTGCTTAAAAGTAGTATACAAAATTTCATACTTATGTTACCAATTTGTATGGTTTATAATTAAAATCGCCTATTGTAGCTTTAGCGTCAAAGTGCACTGTGATTGCATTCAGTACATTATTAATGTATAAGGGGGGCGCGATAAAAATTGTGATCGAAAAGGGGGTGCCAGTATTGAAAGTTTGAGAAGCACTGATTTACATGAATCTGAACTTAGGAGCTCCGAGACTTGATTATAATTAAATATAAATCTACCAAGTTTCTTGTATTTAAAAGCCTTTTTAATAATAATATTTTCTATAGGAAAAAGGATTGATATTTTTGAAATATATTTGAAAAATTAATTTTGTTAAAGGATTTATTCATAAATATATAATAATGTACAATAATCTGTAGAGTAATTTTCACTTGCATCTAATTTAATATTCATTTTTTGTACTAAATAGTTATTAAGGTCTCGAATCATATGCATACCATGAGAATCCCGAAATTTTTATCAGCTTAAAATATCTGTCATAATTTTAATTTCAGTTTTATTCATGCCAAACATAAACGATTTAATTAAGCCTGTGTTGTAGTTATCATCAAAATTAACAGCTAATTCTAATATAGAATTCTTGAGGATTGTCATGTCTCTAGTAACTCTTTTTCTACGTTTAGCTCTTGAAATTCTCGCTAAACCAATAAATATTATTACTATTATCAATAGATTTATCAAAATTCGGAATATATAATGAATCCTCGGATTTTTGTTTAAAAGTTAGTAAGACACTTTCACTTTTCCAGATAATATTCAAACCATAAGATTATATATATATATATATATATATATATATATGTAACTAATTTTACAAAACTACTTCCGAAAACCTCCTGGAGAACGAAGAAATATTGGAATTATTGATATTTCCTCAGTGACAAGATATTTCAAATTTGTGAATACAGCTGCCTGTATCTTCCCGATTAAACAAGATTTACCAAAAGTCACTTTTCCAGAAATTCTCTCTAACACCTCGTCCCGTCTGAGAATAGTTTTCCTTCCTTCTTGAGGGGCGCGACAGCCCAGGGGGGCCTTGACCTTCTCAAGAAACCCTTTCCAGGCCAGCCTTCTAAGAATAGTTTTAGGGGAACATATTATATGTGCAAGGCATACAAAACGTATATGTTGAAAAACAAAAACACTTGAAGGAGTAATATGAGAATTCATGGCACAACAACCATATTTACTCACTTTTCTATGCTATACGGTTTTTTACTATCACTAAAAAGCAATATTTGAAAACCAATATTTTATGCAAAATCAATATTTTTAATTAGCCCCTTAGATATTTAAAAAGCAACATTGTTTCTTAAAACTTACTCAGCAAATTTAAATATGAATTTATATCCCAGCAATGAATGCAATGTACTTCTAATTTCTTCAAGGAAATTCAAACCAGAGTATGTGATATGTAAGTATAAATCTCAAAAACATACATGTATATCACATGCACATATTAAATAATCTAATAAATTTACTTTGAATTACAGCAATAAAAAAGACTCCAATTAATATCACAAACATTTTTTCATTCACTTTAAAAGGTTTAATGTGTTATGTTTGCATTGAACGCAATAAAAGACATTTGAAATATATGTCATTATTAGTTTCAAGCCATAAAATTATAGTTTTTATCTTTTTCAATATTCACTAATTAATTGCAATTGTTCTATATATATATATATACAGTTGACAAAATGATTATTTGTACACTACTTTTTTTTTTCTTCATTTTTGATTAAATAAATACCCATATTTTAGTTTCAAATTAATCATGCATTTCTTTAACGCGTCTAATTGTTGCATGCAATTATTTTTCTTTTTAAGTGTAAAAGTAAATTGAAATCTGGAAAAATGTGAAAAATCGTTGCAAAAAGAGTATTTGTACATAATTCTTTTCGTGTAAGTATGGCAAAAGTTTTGATTAAACTTTTTATGTTCAATTTAGTTTTCATACGTTTTTCTTAGTTTATCAATAATATTTAAATAGTTTCAGATTATATTTAAATTTACAGATATATAATCTTGAAAATGGCTCCTAACACAAAAGAAATTTCTTTATATATGAGAAAACATATTACAGGGCTCCATAAAGAGAGAAAATCCTTTCGGGAAATAGGAAAAATTTTGAAACTGTCATTTACAACCATTGGTTACATCGTAAAAAAGTATTTTTAGACAGGCAGTGTTGAAAATAAGCCCAGACCTGGTGGTCCGAGTAAATTGACTTCAAGAGCTGAACGAATGATTGTAAAATAAGCAACAAATAAACCATTGACATCAGCTCAAAATATTGCCAGTGAACTTCTGTCACCATGTACCGTTTCAGTGTCTGCTCAGACAGTCAGAAATGTACTGCACAGCGCTGGTCTGAAAGCCAGAACTCCCAGAAAGAAACCTTAGTGAAGTAAACAGGAAAAGACGTCTAAAGTTTGCCATGAAGTACAAAAATAAGCCCATGTATTTTTGAAAAAGGTTATTTTTTCTGATGAGAGCAGGTTTGAGATTTTTACACCGCGAAGTATTCGAAAAATTTGGAAAATAAAACAGCTCTTGAACCCAAAAATGTACTATTCCGCTTTAAAACACGATGGCGAAAATATTATGGTGTGGGGATGTGTAGCTCATAATGGAGCGAGTAACTTAGAATTTATTGACAGTAAAATGAATGTTTTAGCTTATATCGATGTGTTGCGACATAATTTGTTGGATAGTGCTAAGAAATTGAGCATGGAGAACACTTTTATATTCCAACAAGACAATGACCCGAAGCACACCGCTATAGTTACTAAGACCTGGTTGCTTTATCATGCTCCAAGGCGACTTGAGACACCTGCACTATCCCAGATCTTAATTCTATAGAAAATTTATGGATGCATTTGGAAACTCAAGTAAGGAAAAAATGCAACAAGTAAAGAGAAATTAAAAGAAAAACTTCAAGAAGTTTGGAACCCCATTGACACAGAAATCACAAAGAAATTAATTGAGTCAATGCCACGGCGTCTTGAAGCAGTTATAAAAATCAATGGACTGTTTACAAAGTATTGAAATTTCATTACATTGTTGCATATGTTTTGTTAATATTTACTAAGCAAGTGTACAAATAATCTTTTGTGTATAATTTTTTTAAAATTCACTTATTTGAAATAAATGCTTATTTTATTTTTTATTCTGAAATAATCTTATTTTTTAAAACAATTTAAATGTATCTCAATAACGTTTAGTTATATTACTTAATTTATTTTTGAAGAACATACAAAATTTTAAGTGTACAAATACATTTTGCCAACTGTATATCCAAGGTTTATATTTTTGAAAAATTAAATTCTTCTTACATGTATTCTTTAATGAAATCGTCATATAAGCCGTAAACTCAAAATAAGTTTAAAAAAACTTCTTTAATTTTGGAAACTAGTAATCACTCAACAGAATAACATTTTTTTTAAAGTTTATAAAAAGTGAAACACAAGAAAAGTACAAATGAAATTAATCCAACAAAAACGACATCCATTATCGACTTGGTTATTCGATGTTTTATAATTCAATTTTCTCTTTTATATAAAATTTTGGCAGTCACAAAGAAATATTTCTTCTCCTTAAAAGAATTAGTTAAAACCAAAAGGTGTATTTCAGGTAAAATTTCTAACACTTGAGTGCATCCAACATTGGATCCGAGCCAAGTCGGAGTTTGAATGCTGAATATTCAACGGCGCTTCTTTGCTCGATGGGAAAACTTCACATGTAATATTCATACGACATGTTCAGATATTTGTTGCTACGCTGCGTTGGTTCAGTAAGATTCCGACTGCTTGGGAGAAAAAAAATCATGGATCATTCAAGTTCGAAAGGAAAAATATCTTTTTGATAAACAGGCGCATATCTAACTGTAATAGTTTAATTTTGATCGAAAAGTGGAAAGTTCAACTTGAGAAAATCAATAACAAAAATTATTCAGAGGTTTGATTTATTTCTAGAGAAATAATGCTTAAAATATGATTGTTCAAAAATTGCCTATTTTTATTGTTTTCTTGTGTTACTAAAATATTTTTAAATGGGTACAGTATGATTCGCGATTGGCGAAAATCAATCAAAAAATCAAATCAAATTTGCTTAGCTTTATGTTTATTCTATAATCTTACAAAATTGGAAAGCTCTATTTTAAAAAAAATCGAGAGCTATGATAATTTATGTTCGTTTTTATTCCCGTCCCAATGACAAATAAGAACTTTAAGCTGATTGATATCAGAAAGAAAAAAAAAAATAGTTTATCTTTATTTAAAATCCTACGGCTTTTTTATGGTGTCAAATGCTTTGACGTAATTCTTCTAACTATTAATATAAATATATGCAACAAAAGTTGGTATGCATTTTTAAATCAATGCAATATTTATTTTGAAAATAGAGTTTAAAATTTACATGATTTTTAAGAATTTTCAATAAGATTAAATAAATCTGCATGATTTTTAAATAATTTTAATATTCTATTTCAAATAAATAATGGATTTTACGAATAATCAATATGTTATCAGGATACCCATACCAATTTTTGCTATGTATAGTTCAACGTACACGAAAACCAAATGATACGTGTGTAAACAATTAACGTAGAAGTAGCATTTAAAATTCATTTTATAAATTTTTAAATTTTTCTTCAAAAAAATTCAATAATTAGCTTTCTGTGGTATTTTTAGAACAAAAGCCTATTTACACAATACATATACATAGAGAACAACCAAAAAATTTGTGAAACTCATTAAGTTAAAAATATTTTCTATAAATCGTTCCATGGTCCTAACCTAACTAACTATGTGGGCCTAAACTTTATTAATTTTATTAATTTAAATGTTAAGTAAAAGTGTCAAAACATTGTTTAAAATGTTTAATTATTTAGTTTGTATATTGAGCACAACTATTTGGAAGCGATTTGATCAAGTTATTTATACTCAATTCTACATAAAAAAACGCATTACCTTCAATAAAAAAAAATTAGTAGAGAAAATTTCTCTTTATTTATGTGACTAAGAAAATTTTTTTTCATGAACTATTTACGACAGATATGGATAAAAATTCTGGATTCGTTTTAGATAGAAAAGAATGAAAAATAACGTACACATTATAGAAGAAAAACTAGCACAACATTAATAAGAAAACAAGTACTTTTACACACTACATCGAAAATTCTTTCAGTACCAGAATTCCAATACATTAAAAATCTATAAATAATAAGTTACAATATTATTAACACCAAATGGAAAACTAAAAATATAAAAGTTGAAAGAAGTATTTGAAAAAAGACATGAAATGTGATACAAATTTTACAAAAGAGAATATTTATGAAGAATAATTGCTGCTAGTGGGTATAAATTTGAAAAGAACGAGAAATTGAAATTTTTTTTAAAAAAATTTCTCCAAATCACACAATATTTATAATATAAAAAAGAACGTTATTTTCTATTTATTAATTCTTTTTCTTTTCAAGAAATATTTATTCATATTTCTAAGAATGGTTTTCACAAACTTCTTTCCAAATTATAATAAATTGGCTGATGCTATTGATCGATTTAACATTTTATTTGCAAGAGTGTAAATGATTCTAAATTATTCGTCTGCTTTGTGACAAAAAATCGTCTGCAGGTTTACGGATCATTTGTTAAAAGTATTTCATTGCAGCATATTTGTAATCATCAGCAATGTATAACTATTTTGAATTGGGTAGTCATAATAAAATAAAATATTCATGCTTTAACTGAAATTGTAAAATAAAATATTATATTCGTTATAAAACTTCTGTCATGTTCGAACTTGTATGTTCAATTTAGTGTACATTTTTCAACAAGACTCTAGCTTATTTCGCTTACATATTTGAAAATATTAACCAAGATAAACTCAATAATTATGATATTCTAATATAAATTTCTGCACCATTTTTTGACTTAATGATTTCCTTAGAACTGAATATGTATTCTAATTTAATATATACTTGAATGTTACAAATGCATTTTCAAACAGCTACTTTTTTTTTAAGAAGCTTGTTCCTAATTCAGTTATTTAACAAATGTATTGCATAAGTTAAGCATGAAAATCCGTAATTAATGTGTTAAAATATATTGCAAGTATTTAGAATTTAACCATAACATTATTTAAAGATAAATAAAAATTATTACGGTTTAAGTATGTATATATAATGACATGTTTTGTAGCATTTGACTAACTATCTATACATAAGGTAACATTTATTAAACTATTCACACGGTGTGTAACATTTATTTTAGTAAGTCATATATATATTTTAGTACATTATTAAATCAAACCCAAACGTTTCTATAGTGGAGCCTTTATAAACATCTATTTTCATATTTAATACATTGGATTTTATGTATTTAACCAAATGAACCTAAATAAAAATAGTTTAAACATTTATATTTATGCTTTGCGATTATTTTTAAGTAACTATTTTAAGTTTTGAATACATACATAAAGCAAGTGTTACGTTTCTAAAGTTGTGTTCCATAACTTAAGACTGTTTTAGACATATGTACGAGAGCGTAAACTTGACGTGGAACACATCTTCGAACGGAAAAAAGTCCTCAATTTTTATAAAAATTTGTGACGTAACTCATGCATTTGTTTATAACATAGTGTTTTTAAAATATCAAAATATATAATAAATAATTAGTTTTTTTTCTTTTAACGTGTGAAGGGATAGCTCATTTAGCATTACGGTATAGGGAGAAAAATGCAAAACACATTTAATAAAAGAAAAAAAAATGTGTCAATTCGGATAAAAATAAGTAGTATGCTAAAATAATCGATTCTATACAGGATAGAGTAGCCAGAATATAATATTAATGTTTGAGTACTTTTATAACTGAAAAAAATATTCCGCGAATTCGGCCCCCATTCTTTAACATTAGCCGAAGATAATCTTAAGAAATGCTGAGTAAAAAAATCTGTATATAACATACAAAAATACATTTGAACAGTAGCACTTTTATGAAAAGTATTAAAAAAGGTGGTTTTATTTTAGACTAACTAAAGTTATTTTAATCCATTTAAACGCAGTACATTTTCGTTAATTGATACTTTTCCGTTTCGCCAGCCTAAATTTGCCAAGTTGGCGTTATTAGCGACAATATACACATAAAAATTATTAATAAATATCAGTTTTCATTGGTTTTTCATCCTTTTTTGATACACTATGAAAAAGATGCCACTGATAAGAAAACACCACGGCTTGTTTTGTAAAAATGTGGCTGTAAAAGACTATAAGTCGGAATATTACGTTTGGTGTTGGTTGTGTCATTTTTGCGACTTTATCGCTTGTGGGGGTGAAAAGGAAAAGTATCAGTTTTATAGCATTAAGACATGGCACATTCCATTAAAATGTTTGAAATTCCCATGATTTGTTTTAAAGGATAAGAAATTGATTTCAAATCATGTAGATAAATAGCCAACTCATGTATTTACTGCTTTTTTATACTATAATAAATTTTTAAAACAATCATCTAAAACATAAAATTCGAATTTAGAATAGTTCATTTCAAACTTTGCATTTCAGAACATTAATAATTCCCTACAGTCAAACTGATTCAAATAATCGTGGCATCAAATAAATATAAATAAAAATGTGTCCAAGAAAAAAAATTATTTTTTGAAAATCAAAATTTTTAATATACGATGCACATTTATCCATAATAAAAAAGTTATGCTAGTTTTTTCATCAATTCTAATTCTGTAAAAGCTGCAAAAGCATCAGGCGTTATAAGTTTCAACCTACACACAACAGAATCGAAAATTTTCGCGCGAAATTCTATTTAACTATAAAAAAATATCATTTATTTTTGATACAGCATGTACTAAAAAAGGAAACAGAAAACCCAACAGTGAACCCAAAGAGTTGTTCATGAAGAATATTTTGCTCAAATGCTTCGTTATAAAATGAAAATAATTTAATCTTTTACCAAAGCGAATAAGGCGTTGAGAATCATATCCATCTGTAGCTTAAAACTTCCTTTCTCACAAAAAGAAAAAAGAAACTGTAAGGAAATAAAACGAAATCTAAAAGAAACTAATTTAAAGAGCGTTTCTCAGATGTTCACCAAATCCGTTAAGCGCTTGGAGTTTTGTGGAGGTTTAATAGCGAATTTTATCTTCCATCCCCTATGGATTCCTAACTTCCGTATCATCGATCAATCAAATGGAAATTTTAGAAAAAAAATTACCCTCAATTTTAATCTTTATTCCAACTGTAGTGTATAAATCATAAAGCGATTAATAAATTTTTACAAGAAGATTTTTCAACGTTTCGATGGATTTAGAAACAGGAAAAAATATGGCTGAATTTCAAAAGGTGGACAAATAAATTAAGAAAAATGCATTTAAATAAAAACATAAACTTATGTTTGTAAAGTAGGCTTTGTTTTATAAAAACACACAATTAAAGAAAAGAACTAAGCATAGTGGTGTAATTTTCTTTTGTTCAGAAAGCTATAATTCTATTTAAAAAATGTATCATTTAATTTCTGATAATTATGGATAATTTGAAAGAGAGAGAAGGAAGCAAAATATTTTATGTTTACAAAACATAAATGTTAAGTAATAAATTATATCAAACTTGCATAATTTTTAGTAGTCAAAGTCACAAGCATACTGACTTTAACATTAGAATATTTTTTTCCCTTTAAAGTTGGCAAAGTTTATAACCAGGGTAATTTAAAAGCATGATAATACTGAACCTGGAACAAGAACCTCGTCTTGTTCTGGGCTGTGCCTCAATAAAATCATGATCCAAATATTTTGTATTGCCAAATGTTATTCCCGAACATATTTTCTGCAAAATTGGAAATTTCGAACTATATGCCAAAAGGCAATTGTGACAAGACTGCATTATTATGCCATGTCCATCGTCCACATGTCTAGAACAATCATCATTATACCATCATTACTCATTTGGTTGAAAGAATGTAATCGCACGATTCAATTTGTGCCTAGGTTAGTGAGATTGTGAGTCATGCACGTTTATTTGTTACGAATTACCATTCGTAGGAGTATTTAACAATCTAAGCTATATTTAAAAGAATCGCTGTTAGGAACTACGTCAACAAAAGGGTCAGGTCTTTAAGTAGTCTTAAGACGTCACTGCACACAATTGACGACATATTTCATAACTTTAAGGTATCCGACTACGTTCGGAAACGTGATTTCACAAAAGCGTATATTGGTATAATGGATATAATACATATAATATAATGGATTATAATGTAAATGTAAATAAATGTAAATATAAATGTGTATGTAAATATACATAAATGGATAATATTTATGATATTTTGTGTCACTTATATTATAAAATGTATATAAAACTGTTTTAAGAATATTATTACAAAAAAATTATCTAAGTACAATATTTTGATAAAAAATGAACATAGAATAACCCATTTTCAAAATATTCTCCTTTACTGAAAAACTCTTATAAGGGTGTTTTTTTAGAGGTATAGAACTTTAAATTGCAATAAAACAACGATGTATTATTCGATTGACATGAATTTTTTTTATTCGAAAGATAATCTTGTGGCATTACATTTTAAATATGATTTCTGGCATAGGACTGCCACGGCTGGCTCGGATGTAGTCCAATCTGGACGGCCAATTTTCGATGACTTTTTCCAACATTTGTGGCCGTATATCGGCAATAACACGGCAAATGTTGTCTTCCAAATGGTCAAGCGTTCGTGGCTTATCCGCATAGACCAATGACTTTACATAGCTAAACAGAAAATAGTCTAGTGGTGTTAAATCACAAGATCTTGGAGGCCAATTCACAGGTCCAAAACGTGAAATTAGGCGGTCACCAAACGTGTCTTTCAATAAATTGATTGTGGTAAGAGCTGTGTGACAATTTGCGCCGTCTTGTTGGAACCACAGCTCCTGGACATCACGATTGTTCAATTCAGGAATGAAAAAGTTAGTAATCATGGTTCTATACCGATCACCATTGACTGCAACGTTGTGGCCTTCATCGTTTTTGAAGAAGTACGGACCAATGATTCCACCAGCCCATAAAGCGCACCAAAGAGTCAGTTTTTCTGGATGTGACGGTGTTTCGACATACACTTGTGGATTAGCTTCACTCCAAATGCGGCAGTTTTGTTTGTTGACGTAGCCATTCAACCAGAAGTCGCTTCATCGCTAAACAAAATTCGCTTGTGAAAATTGGGAACAACGGCAATCTCGTTTTTGACCCATTCGACGAATCTACCCCTTGCTTGATCAGAGTTAAAATGTAATGCCACAAGATTATCTTTCGAATAAAAAAATTCATGTCAATGGAATAATACATCGTTGTCTTATTGCAATTTAAAGTTCTATACCTCTAAAAAAACACCCTTTATTATAATAATATTTCACCTCTATATAGCTCAGACCTCTGTACAGAGGCTCAACTAGAATTTTTGAAATATATAACTTAGAAGTGGGTTTATTCATGTTTTACGACAACAGAGGGGATAAATTTTAAGAAGAAAATGCCGATAATTATTTCAATTGCTTAAAACTGTGAAAATAATGTAATTTTTTTTAAAAAAAATAGTTCAGACTCTCTGAAGAAGTCTTTGCTTTATATAATTAAAATATTATTATTTTAGAAGCTTTATTTATAAAAGGAGAACATTTTGTAAAAAAGTTATTCTAAGTTAATTTTTAACCAAAATATTGTATTTAAATAAATTTTTCTTGTCAAAATGCCCTTAAAACAATTTTATACATGTATTCCAACCAAAGTGACACTAAATTTCATGAAAAGTATCCATTTATGCACATTTTTAAAATCATGGTTCCGAACGTAGTCGGATACCTTAAACCAACTGCATGTGATGAGTACGATATTTCAAAGATCCAGCTTAAACACTAAGGGAGATTCAACATCTATAAATTTAACTTCTACCAGCTCTTCTACACGATGGGTTTTTGAGAAGTAGCAGGACTAGAAATACTGATTAATTGGATTAAAATGCATTTATGTATTGTGTGGGAGATCGCGAGCACAAGAAAACTCAGTTAACCGTCCCGTAATGTTTGGATACGAGTCGAGAGTCGGATCTCACAAATGGCCGTATGGAATAGCGAGGACTATGACATATTGAACCGAAAAAAGGTTTTTAACTCTTTCTGTAACCTGATATGGAGATATTTCTAAATGAGGAACCGCTCAAAAAGTATTCCCTGTGTGTGTAGTCTGACCATAATTTGAGATCAATACATTCTTTGCGAATATTTTACGAAGTACAGCGCTGGCTATATAATTTACTGAAATATTGTTTTTCAAACTTATTTATAAATTTAATAGCAAATATAACTTGTAATTTCTAAGTAAAAATTACATGCGCGTTTTCATCGTTTGAAAAAAAAAAACTTTTTCCCCTTGTAAATCAGTGATTCCCAAAGTGATCTACATCCACCCCCTGTTGTATATAACGACCTGCAAAGGATCCACTTCTGTGAAAAAATAATTTAGGGGTCCATGAAGTGTAAATGGGTGGTGTATGATATTGGTTATCCTTATATAAAATCGTGACTTTAATTTTAAAAGAAAATGTAATCAAATGGCGGGTAACCAAATTTTACCTATTTAACAGAGACCTATTTACTAAATTTGATGAGGCTATAATTTGAAGTTACATTTTATTAAAACAAGAACTATCACATTTAAGTTTTTCTTGCCAGAAATAAGCTAAGGGAATACAATATTAAACGTCCCAAATTTTCCCAGTTTCTCATTTTGACACAGAAAATCCGCCAGGTAGATGACGTTTTAACCAACATTCAACGTTTAAGTGCCCTCTATTCAGATTTTGAAATTAGGTTCGAGAATGCTTTGATTATGGTTAATACAACAGGAAGTAGTGGATTATATGGTCATATTGAAGAATTTAAATTTCATGTTAGGATGAGCTGATTGGAATAGGCACTAACGAAGGTCTTAAAGTAAAGTTTAGAAACGGATGTCAAAATTTTTGGCGTTAAAAAGACATACCTGTTATTTATCCCGAATTATGGAAGTAAGGAGATTTAGGGTTTAACTCTCGACAAGATTGATACCAAATGTGAAAATTTGTTAACGAAGGGCCAGATTCATTACTCCGATTAAAAGCATTTTTGTTTGTGTTGCTCATTTTATTTAAAAGTTATTCCATAAGTTATAAGAGTTTAATTTAAAATTAATTAACATGCGTTTATTAAATTTTAAACACTATACTTCACAACAGTTTAAAATTTAAATCTTTTAAAGTAAATAGCACTATACCAGCTGCCATAAAGTTATTTAAGTTGATAAAAGCGCAAAAATTCAACATTAGGTAAGCTGGGGGTCTACCAAAAGGCGAAAAGCATGGCAAGGGGTTTATGAGACAAAAATTTAGAAAACCTCTGGTTTATAAATTTCAAAACAATTATTTAGCATATGCAGCATTATATTTGTAACATAAGGAATATGTTTTGAAAAGTCATCTCTTAGAGCTCTAAGCAAACTGATTCTTTTTCTCCATTTTAAATAAATCATGTATCCAGAACGTGCACATCGAAAAGAATCGATCTCGTATATTTATGAATATTTTAATACGAAGGTGTTTATTTTATATTGGAGAATGTATATATACTCTTCCTTCTTTTATGTATTTAAAAAAATGAAATTTTTCAAGGAATGAGGAATAAAAAAAAATCAGATAAACAAATACAAAAAATACATAATTTTATAGACCCGAGATACTTATTCACTATGAAAAAAAATTAATATACATTAAAATACGTTTCATGCGAAAACGCTTAAGATGAAATATTCGTTAACACGAAATAATATTACGGTCCCGCCAAAGTACTATGAATTTTCATGCATTATTTTCTCTTAACACGAAACGAAAATCTCTTAACACGAAAAAATTTGGAAGTAAATAAAATACGTATCAGACACACAAGACACTTAATGAAATGTTTCAGAAAGTTCTGTTTTTCGGACTGTCCTACCGAATGAACAGAAGAATTTTTTGCATAGAGGATAATATTGCGTTTACAGCTACAATTATGGCATTCAAAGCTCAAAAAAATATCTTTGACGCATGTTCCGGCGACGAATTTGAAATTAAATATAAAGAAGTCATGCACAGCTATTTAGATACCCATTTCAATGGTGAAATAAAAAAAAATGAGTAAAATCAAAAAATTTACTGATAATTTGATGCTAAAAAAGACAATGGAAAAAATAAAATATTAGATTATTTTCCAAAAACTCAAATGTTTTGTTTTCCAGAAAATTTAAAAATCTTAGATTATGTTTCATTAAGTTCTTGCGAATGTTTTTCTTTCGTTGATTTTTATTAAATACGTTTATATGCACACCTTTGTAAATAAAATGTATTATAATAAACTTAATTTTGGTGATTTTTTTTTCCTAATATCCTTTACAAGAAATTTTATTAGTACGCGAAAAAATATTTCAGTTCCCTAAGTTTCGTTTTAAACGATTTTCTCAGTGTATGCAGAAACATAGAAATATGAAGTATTTTATTTGGTATTGTGTGTTTGCGATATTTTACATTATTTTCCCGAAATAAAAAATATCTTTTTGTATACATTTGTTTGGGATTACGTTCATAATACGCATACTTATGCATTTTCAAAGATAAATTCACATGCAAACACTCGAAATGAAATTGGGGGAGGGGGGTGTTCTGGTATCTTTTTAGGCATTCAATCGATATAAAAAAATGAAGGACGCTACTTCACCTGATTGTTTGACAAAATAATGCTGCGTCAACCGATCGGTTTATAATTACAATATTTTTTAGGAACTGTGGGGGCTTCGCTGAAATCCGAATTATTTTCCACAAAGCCTAGCAGGTTATGCAACTGTTGACGTATAATTATTATTGGGACAAGGAAAGCTTTAGCCAAGTTTTTCTAACGCATTTGTTAACGAACAACAAAACAAAAATGTAGTTTCATCAAGGTCAATTATACAACTGTAGAAAAAGAAAAAAAAGATTAAGAATTGAAATTATGAAAGGATTGCTATGTCATCCTGGAGGTGCATTAGATTGCACACACACATTCATCAAACAGAAAACTCTAGGGAAGTAAAGAGTGAGAATTACATCGACGTCGTGCTAAAAATCAACACGAGGGCTATATTAGCGACTGACATCGTAATTTTGAATCGCTGTCAAATGACGAGGATGACCTCTAAGCTGACCCCCCCCCGTTTTATAAACAACCACACCAAGTCAATGGGAGGCCCCGGTAACTTAGTGGTCAAAGTAACGGACTCGTGACCGGCGTGTCATGAGTTCGAGCCTAGTACCGCTGAAGACTTGCCGTGTAAGGGAGCGATGCGCGTTGAATCTGTCGATGTTCAAACATTCCCCCGTTGTTGTGGTGTGAAAGTTAGGAGAAGGGGATGCCAGCTCATATGTCATCCTCATCACTTGACCAAGGTTTAAAATAACGAGGTCCATCACCAAAAGCTCTTGAGTAGCTGAATAGTGCGACGTTAATATTCTTTCACTCACTCACCACGTCAATGGGAGGACTGAGCTCGACAGAGAGATGAGCTGTTTTCGTCATATGTATGAGAGCGTGAACTTTACGCGGAACACATATTTAGAGAGAAAAAATGCCTCAATTTTTATAAAAAATTTTATATTGGAACTCATGCATTTGCTTACACCATAGTGTTTTTAAAATTTAAAAATCTATCATAAATAATTAGTGTTTTTTTTAAACATGTAAATATGTATAGCTCATTTACCATTACGGTATAATAGATCAGGATTGAGAACTCTCATGACTCCACTTCCACACCACCAACAAAAATAACAAAACCAAACTCAGTGTTCTTAAAGCGTTCATTTGTATTCAAGTAATCAACTACTTAGTCTTCAAAGTCTACATAAACAAAACTATACAATTTCATTATTACTCAAAAAAAAAAGAATCAAAGAACAACCAATATGATACAAGATACTTAATCATACAAATTTGATAAACCAAATCTTTATTTTTTTGTTAAGGTGTAATATCAATGACGCTTTCACACACATAACCAATTTTTTATATTAAACCAAAGAAAAGTTCAAACTTCATTCATGGAATAAATTTTCTGTGAAATTTCCTTCTCGCGTATTGTTTCACGCATTCATTTTTTTAGAACAGTTTTTAATATCGGTTACAACTCTCATTTTAAATGTAATGCATGACATTTCAAGTTAGGGATGCACTTAGAAGCGGCGAGAGTTTTTTTTAAAAAATAAATATGTCTATATCACGTTTTATACACTGCTGGACAATTGCTAAGGACGGATAACACTATCATCCATAGCAACCACAAAATGAAAGGAAGCAAAATGTGGAAAATTAGAATAAGTGCGGGATATTAGTAAGAAGAAGTATGAGTATGCAAATTTTTTCCACGTCTGTTCATCACGTGATAGCGTTCATAAGAGCTTTAAAGGTTTTGATGCGTGTGGACAGTTGTTGTTTCAAATCAAAGTTTTACAGGAAAGATTTAATAGACGAACTTAAAATTTTTGGCATGTCTTCCCGACATCACATAGATGATTTTATGCGTGGCCGAATTATTGGAAAGATCGAAGAAGGGCAAAAAATAACAGATGTTGCCCGGCAGTTCGACATCGCTCACAGCGTTGTTTCACGGCTGTAAAAGTCATTTAAAACTACTGGGATGTGTAGTAGACGGCACGGGGAAGTCGTGTTAGAAGTACGACGCCTGCAGAAGACAGATATATCGTCCTATCAGCAAAAAGGAACAGGCGCACCACAGCTCAGCAGGTGGCAAATCAGTTTCTTGCTGCCTCAGGAAAGCAGATCTCCCGAAAAACTGTTGCCAGACGTTTAAGGGGAGGAGGACTATACGCACGCAGACCTGTTGTGTGTGTCCCATTGACCAGACAGCACCGTACTGCCCGTTTGCAATGGTGTCGTGAGCATCACAATTGGACTGAACAGGACTGGGCATGCGTACTATTCTCAGATGAGAGTAGGTTCAGTCAGTCATCGGAATGTAGACGCCAACTGATCTGGCGCGAGTGTGGTACTGCTTATCGTCCAGAAAATATCCAGGAAAAGGACCGATATCCGACATGCAGTATCATGGTGTGGGCCGGCATCATGATCAATGGCCGCACGCGCCTACATGTGGTTGCGAATGGGACTATGACGGGCCAACGATACATTGAAGAAGTTCTACTACCTCATGTTCGTCTTTTCCGTGGTGCTGTCGGTGATAAATTTGTTTTTATGGACGACAACGCAACATGTCATCGAACACTCGCTGTTCAGGATTGTCTAGACAGCGAGGGTATTCAACTCTCGTATGGCCAGCGCGTTCTCCAGATCTAAACCCCATTGAAATGTGTGGGATGCTTTCGGGAGGCAAGTTGCTGGTCGAAACTATCCTTCGACAAACAAGAACACCCTCATCCGTGCACTCACAGAGGAATGGGATAAATTGCCTCAACAGCTGCCGGATAATGTTGTGCAAAGTATGGTACGACGTGTGGAATGTTGCATCACACTCCACGGTGGACATATCCCGTACTGATACCTTTCTTTAAGGTGCCTGCTGACTTTTAGATGTATTGTTCCATTTCTCCGTACGCAGATCAAATGAACATTTTTTTTCTTTCAGATGTTTAACAGCTTTTGTATTTTCCAGAACAATAAATATTCTTTATTCTTATGTCTGAACAGTGTGGCAACTATATTTTATCCTACTAGGCCTCATGTCTCTCTTAATTTTATGCTACATAGCAATTTGTGATCCGTCCTTAGCAATTGTCCAGCAGTGTATAAGCTTCTTTCCAAGTTTCAATTTTAGAAAGGAATGAGTATAACCGGGATTTTATTGGATCTAGTTTCAGATCACTTTGGATTCTAGATATTTATTGTAAATTCTATTTAGATTGCAAACTTTGCTTTCAAACTATAAATCTTCTTCACTTCTTATTAATTACGTTCCTAACGTTATGAGATTTAACACAATTTTTGACTCTTAATTTCAACATTTCCAGAGTTCATACAAACCAAAAGTACAAGAGTGAGTCTTTTATAAACGTGAAGGTTACTAACGACGTGCCTCGTAATTCCGAACCATGGACAAGTGACGAGGATGACACCTGAGCTGGCAACCCACTCTCCTGACTTCCACATCGATGACTTTGAACCACGATAGATTTAACTTACATCAGCCCTCCCTCATGGAGGAACTTGAGGTGCGCTAGGGCTTGAAACTCGTGATACACTGCCCCGCGAGTAAGTGAGTGAATACTAATGTCTCACTGTTCAACTACACGAGGGTTTTGGGCGATGATCCTCCTAAATTTGAACCATGGATTATAAAAAATTGAACCAGTGACGAGGATGACACCTGAGCTGGCACCCCCTCTCCTAATTACCATACCAAAGGGCGGACATTTCAGAGAGATTCATGACAGATTTAACGTGCATCGCTGCCCTACACGGTGAGTCTTTAGTAGTACTGGGCTCGAATTCGGAGCAAGCTAGCCACGATCTGATACCTTGACCACTGGGCTACCACGGCCACTACACCAGCCGTGAGTTTGTCACCACGACCACTAGACAAACGCTGCCACACCCAAAGAGCATATATAGGAGTAAAAACTAAATATAATATTCATTCCCAACATGTGCGATTCAATTCACAAAACAGCGCTAAAATTGAGCCTTCTAATAAGAAACCATTAAAAGCCATTTAAAATGACAATCCATTTCGTTCAACGAGCAAATATACTGTAATACAAAAAGATTTATTCTAAAAGTTTCAGAAATTTACTTTCAGCAAAAGATACACTTTGAATACATAACTACAATTGAATTTCCTGTGTTAATGTTACTTGTTGAAAATTATTCCCGAGGTTCAGGTTTCATTGTCTTTCAGTGGCAGCCTTAATCAAGTGGAGATGATCAACTCGTTATTTAACCTTACTAGATAGTCCCATTTACTTTAATATGGTATGTTAAAATCGACTAAAATATTATCCGAAATATGCATAAATATGCAAATATCAAAATGCTTTATCCAAAACCCTTTTATTGTTAATCTCTTCAATGGCAGATTAACAATGCAACACATAGATTTATAATTTTACTTTCCAGTGATTTAAGGGAGCTGCGGTAGCCCAGTGGTCAAGGTATCGCATGACAGGCATGTCATGAGTTCGAGCCTAGTACCACTAAAAGACCCGCCGTGTAGGCAGCGATGCACGTTAAATCTGTCGAGAGCTGAAACGTCCTCCCGTTGGTGTGGTGTGGTAGTTAAGAGAGGGGAGTGCCAGCTCAGGTGTCGTTCATGTCACTTGACCATGGCTCTAAATGACATGGTCCGTCGCCAAATGTCCTCGTGTAGCTGAACAGTGCGACGTTAATATTCACTCATTCACTCCAGTGATTTAAAAAGAGACTTGAGTTCGAAACAATCTAAAGAAAAATATAATTCACTAGTACAATAAATTCGTGCGGCTGCAATATTTAATCATGTAATCTTTCGTTGCAATTACAAAAAAGTCAGTTAAGCCACATTGTTTCCCATTAAATAAAAAATTCATGGCATTAAAATATAAGACAAGTAGAAATTGTACAAAAAAAAAATCAATTTAGATAATATGCGTGTATATTATAGGAAAATGAACACTTTTAACGAAAAGGAAACTGGGTTGAAATAATAACTGAATCTGAAAAATACTTGCAGAATAAAACCCGATAAAGAAAAAAATTGGTTGTTATCCTATTCTTCAACGTTAAACGCAGAAATTTTATATTAATGAGTAATATGTGTTTTTACATATCGAAAAACGTGAAATATGTAAGATATTTAGAGATAATTACGGCGAAAAAAGTGTATTAAGACTATAACAAATACTGTTTTTCTATAACGATGCATTTTTTGAAAATAAGTAACTGTAAATTACAGTTTTAAAGACATGAGAGAATCTTTTATTAATTATCTGAGGGGAAAACCATACTATACATTTATACTGAGGCTCTTCTTCTCCTGATTATTAAATGAAAGGCACACACAGGTTAAAAGAATGACGATTGTAGTTTTCACTAGTTAGCATATTTTTTATTAAATTTGCTTATCTCAATCGCTTTTATTGTCTTACAGATGCTGGAACATCAACGCATATGACAATGAAATTAAAATTTTAATTAGGCAAGAAAAACCTATATTTTGATTTAACAAACAGATTTAAAATTCGTTCGAAACGTCATAGATAGCGCAGAAATATGCTGTTTTCCCAATCCTCAGTTATACACATTTGTATAATATACTCAGAATACTTTAACAAAAAAGTTTTTCTGAACCTTATATTTCTCACATAAGATTCCCAGACAACATCCGTCTTCATTTATAACCTCTGTCATATATATCCGGCTCAACTATAGCTATCCATTTGGCAAAATTTATTTTCCGTATATAAATGTACATTTATTTGAACACGATAAAATTCGGAAGGTACATATTTCAATAGAGATATTCATTCATTAACAAATTTATATTCTGTCAATTTAAAAATATCAATACTTATATAGAATAAAAATAGCAGAGTATGATGCGTTAACTGTCTTGACATAAAATACCTAAAAACAGCCTACTTTAATTTCTATATTTTATTGATACTTATAAGAAATAGGATTCGTTTTAAAATATAAAGCGCGTAAAAATTGAAAAAAATAAGTGAACATTTTCATGGATTGATAAAAAAAATTTAAGTTCTATGAATTTTTTATCCGGATTCAACTATTTTAGTTACTAACTATATAGTTGTTAGTTATCAACTACTTTAGTAGCAATTAGTTTAGTTATTATTTTATATACTAATTATTCAACTGATTGTTTTCTTTTTTATAGTTGTAATCAACACTATTCAAAAAAAAAGAAAAAACTAATTGCATTAAACTAATAAAGAAATTGATATTTCATTATTAGTTTAGTGCAGTGGTTTTCAAACTGTGTTCAAGGGAACCTTGGGGTTCGACGGGAAATACCCATGAATCCCCCAAATTCCAATACGAAAATTGAAAAAAAAAATTATAAATGTGTTTGGAAAATTGATTTACGTTCTTTATGATGTTTATATAACCACAAGTACCTATAACTCCTTCCAGTAATTAAAACTGAATTTTTTTTGGACATAACTTTATTTAGTATTACTTTTTAAACTTTAATTTTATTACACTAAAAGTAATATTAAAACATTTTACATATACTACCAACTAGATTTTGAATATTCTTCTGTTTGCTATTCTGGGATCCATGAATTATTATATACTCCTTAGTACAATGCCCCCGAAAAATGTTTTGTTATAGAAAATGCACATATTCCATAAGTGGAAAAAATAAACACTTTCAGTGAAGAAGAGAGAAAAACTTACCGACATATCAAATAATTAGACTTTAAACTCTAAGTTTAAGCAAGAATACTTCATAAGTTTTTGCTTGAAAACTCAAGCAAAATACACAGGTTTTCTGAAACAGTGATACGCATTATGCCATTCTGAAAATAATGTTTTAAAGCGAAAAATATTTCTCAATATATATGTTGCAACAAAAACAAAATATAAAAACAAATTAAACGCACTATATGAAAGGCGGTTTCAAATTATTTCAATACACCTAGATTTAAATAGCTCGTGCAAAAAAATGCAAGCACATACTCCAGTTATTGAATATAATGTGCATGAATATGCGACACTTGGATCACAAATTAATATTATTGATGAGTAAATAAAATTAAAAAATTTTAACAATTTTTTTGTCTTCACATAAAGTAACTGTAACATGTTGTGATCTCTACTTTAAATATTATTTTAAAATATATTCTAAGTGCCTCACTATGTGGAATATTCCACAAAAACATCTTACTGTTGTAAGGGTTCCCGCTAGTCGAAAGTTAAGCCACTAATTTAGAGCTATAAATATATGATACCGTCGTCTTAGAGCTATACATTATACTCATTCAACTTTTACTATGAATTTAATTTTAATCCGAAGATTTATATTAATATTCCATTTATTTTTTTTTTCGTATACAAGGCTTTATTTATACACACAGTGAACTAAAATCTTCTAAAAATTTCCTTCCAGTATCTGCATTTCAACTTTCGCGTTTATTTAAATCCACAAAACGAAAAATTAACACATTTACGGTAATATTTTATTTTTAAACGCAAAATAAACTCTGTTATTAGCAAAGTTACTGGTTCTTTTCCCTTACTTCTGAATCATTCACAATAATTTTTTTAAAAAAGAGATTCAATTATTTAAGGCTAAAATAATTGTGATTATTATCATAGCATTTTCAGTGAATTTATTTGGCGCGATCATGTAAAAAAAATGGTTTTCCTTCGAACTTTTTACATATTTACGATTACAATGCTTTTTACTTTATTTGTTCATAAAAAAATATTGCTTTATTAAAGAAATATTAGAAAAACATTTGAAACCAAATAATTTAAGAAAAAAAATAATTTGCGTAATTCATTTTGGGCTTAATTTCCGTCCTTAAAATTGATTTATGTACTATTATTTAAAAGATAAATTGTGATGTAAAACTGTTAACACACAACGGTACTTTTTTTACAGCAAATAAAATTCAGTTTTTTTTTCTTTTTTGAAATTTTGATAGTATCGAAATATTGAAATTAACTTTTCTGAAACTAAAATTACACTCTGAATAAGGAAACTAAAGACCAGATTGTCCGTTGAATGCGCTTTTCGGAATAAATCTAAATTACGTTGCCTACAGGCCAATATATTTAGGTATATATGATTTATTGATGAAATGAATTCAACATTAATTTTTTTAAGGAAAAAAATATTCATTCAATTGAAAAAATAAACTACTATTCACAAGTAGATCGGGGCCTTGCAAACCTCTCGCTTCAAAATTAAATTCTTGAAAAAAAAAGGCTGCTTAAAAAAACAGCGATTATACAATCATATAAATCAGTGGATGCTTGCCAGTAACCCACCACAGACACAACAAATAAAAATGCTTTGCCTCACACAATTAATCTTCTATAGAATTATTTGAAACAAAATAGGAGTATTCATTAGCAAATAGAGAGAAAGAACTAAAAATCCTATTTTGAATTAACTTAATAAATAGTAATGAAAGTTGGCACTGTTGTAACGCACTATCTACATTTTTTCAGTACAATATAGTAATTTATTACAACAAAGTTTTTAAAAAAAAATTGAAAAGATTATAAATGTAATAGCAAAAAAAATCACTCTGAAAATGACAGCGTTTTTAGTGCAACATAGTAGGTTGTTTAAGTATGATTTAAAACGCATAATTCCTTTTTCAAATAACAAAATTCCTAATTTTGTTTAAAAATGATTATATATATAAGTACCACATATATTTTTACAACTTTCTTACTAAAACTTAAAAAAGCTGTTTGCTTTAGAGCTGAAATAAAGTAAAGGAAAAAAAATCCGGTTACTAAACTATAAAAACTAAGTTTTCAACTTGAAATATTTAAAATAAGTTTTTATTCCAAATTAGTCTCATTAGAAACTAAAATTGCATAGCATCCAGCATTTTTTAATACATATTACTTCAAAAACAGCTTAAATTACGCGCTTTCGAAGAATTTTACATTAGGAAATACTTATATGTTGAATGTTTATGCTTCAATATTTAACTACATATATTAGTCATTAAAATCCAGCGTACCGTTATAGGAAATTTTTGTTCAGTAAAAGAAACTTTTAATTCTTTTTTTAATATAAATTTCAGTCTAACATAATTAGGTTATTAAAAAAATATTTTACTTTTTCCTTTATAATTTTTAGTAAAATACGAATCATATTAATGTTTGAAAGAATACGTCAAAATAATACCGTACACGGAACAATACTGCACTTACCATAATATTAACAGAAAAATAATATTTAATAACGAAATAAATATTTAAACCTCTTATTATTACGTGCTAAGACACGGTTTATTTTACTATTTGTTAATAGTAATTTTAATCCTCAAAAGAAGCACTTTACTGATCTTAAGGCATTTAAGCATAAATCTGAAAAATAGAATATCCGATAAATATTAATTATGAGTTTAAACGTTAGATTAAATCTACAAAATAACGTTTATTTAAATTTTAAAAATAAATATAGTTACTAGATATAATGATAGAACTTTACTTTCTCTAAATTCTTTTAAGTCATAACTATTTCAGTTTTCTTTCCCACATATAGCGATAATGAACAATGAACTAAAAAAAAATATGTGTGCAAAAAGTTATACTTCAGCACATAAATAAAGTTACCGTACAACTTTTATTGGGTGAAAAAATAGAGAAAATAAACAAATGGAAAAAAAAATTACTCCTAGCTATTTTAATTATTTTACTAGACCTCAAGAAAAGTTAAAACCATAAATAAACAAAATAAATATTCTACGGCATCAAATATTCATTTTTTTTAAAAAAAAAACTTCTTTTGAAAATTTTATATTATTGTAATTAAAATTTTCATCATTTTGTTTAGTAGAAAAATTTTATTTATACAACCTGTATTAAAACTGTCCTGTTTAACGCTTTTTGTTAACTTTTTATGGGGTTTTTAAAATTTATTTTAACCAAAGCAATGAAAAGAATTTGTTAAAATATTTTCATTAACGATGTCTCGGAAAAGATGAAAGTAGTATTTTAATTGAAATTGGTATGCGAGCTTCATGAGAGACTTTGATCAAATATTCTTAAAAAGAATATTTTGGATGAAACATTCTGTTGAAGAATATTTTATTCTTTTAAAAATATAGAAAAATTATAAGTTGGAAAACATTTAATATTGATAGAAATACGATTTTTTTTAAAAAAAGATTGTAGTTTATTATAAATAAAATAACATGTTTGTGTTGTAAGAACGCTAACTAAAAATATTAATATCTACCACTCTACGAAGTTATTTTAAAATTCCATTCAATCATTTAAACACACGCAACTTTAAACCATGAAATAACTGTGATAGTAAAAATTCTTAGGCGCAAGAAACAGATAAATATTTATTTTAGAATAACTAATACATTCACGTAAATTAATATTTTGAAACTAAATATTAATTTTTAAGCTGATTATAAGTATCCGCGAATATAAAGTTTTTCTGAGGAAGTTATACACTTCAGAATATTTATAGCCTTATAATTTTTATAAAACTTTTAATAAAACACTTTTTTCATAAAATTTAAAAGGAAAACAAAGTTCAATCAACGATAAAAAAACTCTAATCATTTTTCCCCTTTCACGAATTTTCTCCAAAACATGGATTCAATAGTAGTTCAATGTAAAATCGTTTGAACTTTTCGAACTTTTAGAATTGTATGCAAAGAAATTATATAACACCAACATTTCATTTCTGGGAAAATTTTGAATAAAGTTTGCAATACGTTTACAAAAATGTTTGAAATCTATTATTTTTTTTTAATTCAAGAAGATTATTTGAATGAACATTAAAGTTGTTTTGTTATAAAATGTTTATTTTTATTAAAAAATGTTGGCAATTCCATTGAATTTCCTCTACGTTACTTTAATACTAATAATACAGATTTCATAAGTAAAAATAATAATTAATTTCGCCTATGAATAAGTTTAATAAAAATTAATGTTTATATTCAAGTTAACATATAATTATTTGAGATATTTTTAACTATACCTCCACAAATATATTTCGGTTATTTTGTAGATTTAGGACTGTCGAACGTTACAGATATCAAAGTTTTAATGTTTTCTCATGTTTTATATATCCAAGAAACAATTTCGTTAAACCTAAAATTTTTTGAAGCAGAAAATTCAGAATTTCGTATTTCATAAATTCAATCATGCATTTTGAAAATACAGACTCTTTCTGAAATATCAAAGATATCATTGCCAAAATTAAATACATAACTTACAAATAATAGCCAAATTATCAAACAGTCAAAGTTTTCTTTGTTATGATACCCTCCGTACTATTGAGATTTTCAGACCTTTAATCATTTTCTTAATCTTTAAGTTGTGCTTTTTCATTTATAGAAGTGACCCCCAAATATTCTTTACATTAATTTATTTTCGATAGAACTCACAAACGTCAATGGAAAGCAAAAATGTTTGCTAGAATGCTTTAAAATTTTTTTAAAGAAATCCAAATTACCTTGAGGAAGTATACCCTCCGACCCCAAAACGAAGACGCACACAGGAACCACAAAAACGCAGAACCTGGTCAAAGTTAAATGTCTTATTCGATAATCCATATTCACAAACTTTATCATCAGATATTTTTTTTCTAAAAAAGTATTTTTTCAGCCAACACTTTGTCAATGCACAATGCACTTCACTTCGAAAAAACCCAAATTTTAAAAATCAAAACAAGTGCCGGTCAAAACTTTGACATCGCACGAGCTTCGTCAGACGATCGTGCTCTAGAGGCATCTTCAGACGACACAAACTCATTTCTCCCGCTTCAGAATCGTCTGTTCTCAACGTTCCAGGCTCTCGGCCATTTATTGGCTCTCTCAGTGAAACTCGGAAAGAGAAGGTGTGCTAGAATTTGGCGAGTTATCGCCCGCTTAGTTAACAGTTTCAAAGCACGTTTAGCAGCGACAAGTGTTTCGGCTGTTTTGATTGGTCGGAGCGCTTCTTCGCGCTGTTTTTTTTTTTTTTTTGTTCTTTCTTCACCTAAGTGATTATCCAATCTCTCCCGAGTATCTTAAACAGGTGAATTGTTCTTGAAGGTGAGAAGCGATTTTCTGACGCATGTTATCGATAACAGCCAATGAGTAGGTATTTATAGAGCAAACCATGCTTAATTTAATGCAAAAAGAAACATAACTTTTTGTACAAGTGGTAAAAAAAAAACTATTTTAACAATCACCGGAAAGATATATGTAATGTTGAATTAGTTAGTACAATATTATTTTAAATTTAAAGCAAGAATACTATATAGTAATTGAATTCAATGCCAATAAATGTAAGAATGAATTTAATATAATCATAAATCAGTTAAGTATTAATTAAAAAGTGACGAAAAAATATTGTTCACGTAAATTTTTGAAATCTATTGTTATAAAAACCTCTTATAATGTGGGATTCCCAAACTTTTTATCTAAAATTACTTACATTTGATTTTTTTTCCCTAGCGTATTTAATTTCTCCTAATTCACATTATTTGTTTTGTAAATTGGTTGTTTGAAAAATAATTTTCAAGTGACGGGGGGACGTATTTATATATAAAAATCACGAAAACTCGACCTAATGTTGCCCGAAGGGTGTTCGAGGGTATCAAAATGCCGAGTTATGGAGATAAAGATTAAGTACGGAGAAAAAAAATAAGTACGAGTGTTTCCTCAGAAAATATTGTACTGAACTTGTACGTATTGTTTGCTTGAGAATACAATAAAAAATATACTTCAAAAATATCCTTAAACACAAAGGAAAACTTACTTCATGAAGGAAAAGAGCAAATTACATTAAAGGAAAATTAATGAATACATAGTTAGAAGACGACTATCTATAGTTACTATCATAGTTACTATCTGATCAGACGCATCTCAAAAAATACTTCATGAAGGCGTAATGGGTTTTTTAAAAAATGGGTAGTGAGCCAGTTATCCGGACTGCAGGGTTGTCGAGCGCCGATTTTTCGGGATTTTATCGTAATAAAGTTTTGATACAATTAATTAAAAAAATATTTTGAGTAAAAAATTGCAATTCCGTTAGGTTTTATCATGAAGAAAAGCAATCGTAATCTTTAAAGCATCAGACTACGTTCGGAACCGTGATTTTGCAAAAGCGTATAAATGGATAATATTAATGGTATTTAGTGTCACTTAAATTAGAAAATTTATTTAAAATTTTTCTAAGAGTATTATTTCAATAAAAAATTATTCAAGTACAATATTTTGACAAAAAAATGAACATAGAATAAAACAAAATATTCTCCTTTTGTGAAAAATGCTTCTATTATAACAATATATTGTCAGTATATAGCTCAGACCTCTTTACAGAGGCTCAACTAGAATTTTAAAAATATTTAACTTTGAAGTGGGTTTATCCATATTTTATGACAACAGAGGGGATATTTTAAGAAAAAAACGCCGATAATTGTTTCAATGGGTGGTAACTCTGAAAATATAATGTGGATTTTCCAAAAATCCTAGTTCAGATTTTCTGGAGAAGTCTTCAATTTATATAAGCAAAATATATTATTATTTTAGAAGCATTTTTATAAAAAGAGAACATTTTCAAAAAGATTATTCCAAGTTAATTTTTTGCGAAAATATTGTATTTAAATAATTTCTTTTTTGTCTAAATAGCCTTAAAACAATTTTATACATGTATTCTAATCTAAGTGACACTAAATATCATGAAAATAATTCATTTATGCACTTTTTTAAAATCACGGTTTCGAACGTAGTCAAATACCTTAAGATCGAAACAGACTAATAAAATCTTAATGTTCCTTTAAACTTATATACACTGCTAGTCATCGTAAATGCAACACCAAGAAAAACAAGAGAATCAAAACAAAATTTATTTTGTAGATTACATGTTGACCAAGTATCAAATGATTAAATTTATAGATTTCTGTGAAGTGTGGTTCCTGCCAGAATCAGTAGCCAGAGTAGCCGCCATAGTTGGAGATCACCGAAGCTATACGCCTCGGCATTGATTTAAAGAAACTTTGGATGTGTTCTTGAGGTTCAGCAGACCTAGAAGTTTCCACACGTTGCCAAAGTTGAACAGGTGTGGCAGCTGGGGTGTAATGTGGGTCAATCGTTGAGCAAACATGGACCACATGTCTTCTATCGGCGAAAGATCCGGAGAGCGAGCCGCCCAGGGAAGGAATTCAATCTGATGATTGACGAAGAACCTTTGGACAATGCGTGTCACGTGTGGTCACGCATTATCCTGTTGAAATATGGCTGTTGCCAAGCCCTGAAGGTAAGGAAGGAAAAATGGCCCCAACACCTCAGAGATGTAGCGCTGGCCGCTTAAAGTACCGGTAATGCGTACTGGAGTAGTGCGAGAGTGACATCCAATACCGCCCCATACCACCCGGTGAAGGACCAGTGTGGCGGTGCATAACGGACCTACTCAGCATCCTTTCTCCACGGTGTCTCCAGACTCGAATCCGACCATCGTGGTGTTGCAGACAGATGCGTGACTCATCAGTAAAGACAACTTCATTCCATTCTGCCACCCACATCCTTCTTTCATCGCACCATTGGCGGTGGAGACGTCTGTGGTTCTGTGTCAAGGGTAGACCAAGTAATGGACGTCTTGCGGACAGACCACTCTGCAGTATACGGCGTCGAATGGTACGTGCAGACACTGAATGATGCGTTACAGACTCAATGTATTGTTCTATGGTTCGTGATGTGACTGACTGATCCGTCACTGCCATGCGCACAACTTGTCTGTCATCGCGTGAAGTGGTGCACTGAGGTGGATGCGATCAACCACGTCGATTCATTGTATCCTTCTGCATCCAACGATCACATATCCGCATTACAGTCGTTTGGTTTCGTCCAACACAAATACCGATTTCTCTGAAAGATAATCCACAATCTCGGTAGGCCATTATCCTTCCTCTGTCGAACTCGAATACTTGACCAAAAGCTGATAATTTTTTTTTTGAAAAAACCACAAGAAAAACAAAATTGCCAAACTTGAAATCGTCAAAATCTCCAAGCCTTAAATAGCGCTTTGAGGTGGCGCCACAGGCGCGCGTGATGTGTGTCTGTTTTGAAATTCTAATCATTTGCACACACACATATCTCACCTCCGCTAATGCATGTTGTAAATTTCATGTTATTTGCATGATTCCTTAAGGGTGTTGCATTTACGTTGGCCAGCTGTTTATTTATATGTACAAATCGCAGCGCTTGTGTTGAATTTGTAAATAAACCTCCGATTATTGAATAATTTAATATTTAAAATTCTTCAGACTCAAACGCGAGTGAGTGCTTTATCAACGTGGCTCTATAAAACAACACGATAGCTATTGGGGACGGACCTCGTAACCTTTGACCACGCTCAAGTGACAAAGGCGGCATCTCATCTGGCAGTCCTCTCCAAATTGCTACACCACCCCACCGGAGAGCTTTGAATCTCGACAGATAGAAAATGCACCAAGCACTTTATTCGGCAGGGGTTTAATGGTAATAGGCTCAAAATTGCGACATGCCGACAAGTGCGTGACCATGACCATTAGTCTACTGTGGCCACCCAAATTGAGACGAAAACGATGATAAATTATAGGAACATTTGTTCCTTTTTTTTGTAATAAAAATAAGGCTTTGATTTAGTTTCTTGCAGTTAAGGCAATGGTGAACCCCATTAAAACTAATTTCTTACATTGTTAGCACAAAATGGAATCAATATAGTAAATGGTTATTATATATCTATGGACATTTTTTGGTTTGCCCCAAGGTGGCCCTGCGAGCAACTGACTTGCAAATTTATATTTACATTATTTTGAATGTATTTACATTAATAACTCTACATATTATATTTATCGTTATATATATGACATTATCATTTTTGGCAAGCATGTCAATTTTATACCTAATACTAATTTTTATCCACAATATCTTAATTTAATACAGACAAATAGTAACAACAATGAAGCAAATTTTCTTGATATGCATATCAAATTAAAAAGATAATGTAACTGTTTCTAATATTTCTGATAAAAGAAAAAAATTTAATTTCAATATTATAAAAGTTCCTCATTGGGAGAGAAATGTACATGTTTCTATATTCAGAAATATTATTATTAATTATGTACAAAGCAATAAATTTCTAGTGTCAAAAAATCAGATATAATAAATATTTAAAAACATTTTACTAAATATTGCTTAAATCAGAAATACCCAATTAATTTTATTAATTGTTATATGAATAAACTCTCTATTCGAAATAGTAAGGATTAAAAATTCTTAGATTAATAGCTTTCAATCTGCATTAGGGTCCAGAATCTGGCAATAAATTATTTATTGCACTCAGATTTAGCGCAGGCTCTGCATTTTTAATTGCAACTTTTAGGTAAGTTAACTCTATCTTGTAATGGATTCAGATTTTCCTATCCATTACTTTCAATAGGTTTTTGCTCAGTATTATTTACATTCAGGGAGAAGGTAGGCTGGCCAAAAAACATGTTCAACCCCACTTTTATATAAATTATTTTATATATTAGCTGTCCTAAGTCAGAAATGTTTATAAGCATGCAGCATCCATTTTATAATTTTTAATCTCGGCTGCTCATGTGTCCATTGTATGATCTTCCTACTGTCTATGTGGGTTTTTTCGAATTTGAGTGATGAATGTTTATATCTTGTTTGTACAGAATTAGACTATATATATATAATCATTTACTATTTTGATACTTAAATTGTGGAATATATATATATATATATATATATATTATCTTTCACATTTTAAGTATTTGAAAAAAAATTATAAGAAAGTGATTTTTTTTTCTTTAAAAAAATTAAATTTTTAAAATTATTTTTGGTACTTTTCCATTATCAGGGCGCAAGCGAAAAATCTCCAAATAATGTAGCACCCCACCAAATTTCTTGCAAGCGTAAGGGGAATGTTTGTTTGAGCCATGTGCTCTATGCTCTGAATGCATTGAAAACACACAAAGCACGTTTTCCTTTCTTTCTTCCGTCTTAATTTTTGTTTTAAAAATTAATGAAAACTGCTCGCTAAATTTATGTGGAGACGAGGAGTAAGCGATCCATTTGAGAAAATTCTCATGGGACCGTAATTCACTGTATTCTGCAAAAAACCAATAATTATAAGCATTATTTTTGGGTAAAACTGTTTTGTTTACAATTCATTAATATTTGTTCGTTGATGAACTTGATTTACTTACTATTAATGAATATTTGCTTATATTTTAACGTTTTCGACTTTTATTTATTTGACTGGCTTCTCATTTGTTGCGCTTGGCGACTGGACTCGCGTTTGGTTCACAATTGGCGACATTTGCTGCCGGCTATCGGAAAATTACCCTATTTTTAAAAATGCTCCTTGCGCATTAGTTTTTAAGATAGGTACATACTTTTTGTTTTATATTAGATGAACTACAACAAAATATATTTGCGTATGAATTTTAAATCCAGAATAAAATTTGATGGAAAAAAAGATAAAATTTCTACACCATATAAAATATTTCACCGATTATCACACATTCAAGGTATTCAAAACAACCCAAAATATGATCCGTTACATATTTAGAAAATGAAAAGGGAAAATTTACGAACTAAGAAAAATGCATTTTAAACATTTATTTGAGTAAAATAAAAATATAATTCAGTAATTATTAATCAAAATGGCAAAATTCTGTGACAGAATTATTCTACGAAATATAACGAATATTATTAGTATAAATAATCAATATCGCAATTTTGACAATAACTTGACTTTGTGAAGATCTATCATTCCCTTAACATTGAAGTAAATAATTTAGAACGTTAGTAAGTTCATATACATTATAATTTAAACTTATTGTTATCATCATACGAAATAACTTTGGTATTTAACTATATTCTAAACGCAATCAGTACTCATTATGCGGTTGATAATTGAATCACGAAGCTTGAACCATTAATTTATGATTAGGGTGCTAAAGTACCAAGACACCCTCATCGCTAATTGCGGAGAGACGAAAAATTCAGGCGCACCCGCGAAAGTGCTTATTTTGCATTAGTGTTTGAATATATTATAAAGAAGTAAGATTATTATGTGTGCGAAAATCAAATTTAATTTCTTTTTAAAAGAATATGAAGAAAAAAAATATCTGTAAAATTTAAAATTTAATTGTAGTGGATAAATACATTTTTACCAGAATTTTTATGAAACACTTCTACCAACAATATTTGGGGGTAGGTTTTCGCAAAATGCACTCATAGCAGATTTCCTCTCAACAAAAGAAACACACAAAGTTTCAAGTTGTATTTTCTAACGGTTAAATAAAGGGATTTTTTTTTTATCTATGCATCCTCCCATCCACCCTTGGCAGTTGATTTCGCTAAAACCTGTTCTTAAATAATCTCTCTGCAATAAATAAACCATGCTTACTAAATTTCACGTCTGTAGGTCTAACAGTTAAAAAACAGGTACTGTTAAATCTATGTGCCCCTTTAAACCAGTTTTAGGAGCCGATTTCTATAAAACTCGTTCTTAGTGAATCTCTACTCTTTATATATATATATATATATATATATATATATATATATATATATATATACAGAGAGAGAGAGAGAGAGAGAGAAATAAATAACTGAATTAAACATGTTTGTCCCTTTCGATAAAATATGAAGAACACCGTTGCAGCGCTAGGGATCAAACCTCACGATTTAACTTAAATATTTATCGTTTGTTCATGTTTACAATTCAAAATTCAAAGCGTTTCGATATATATCGTTTACTTTATATAGTTAAACACGAAGGAAACAAAACATTAAATCGTGAAACTCGATCACTAGCACTGTACCTTTGTCCTCCACAAAACTATTTCGACCAATTTATTTTGCCAAAAATAAGACTGCTTTTACTTCTTGTACATTTATTTCTTTGAATTAATGTAATTATTGCTAGTCCTAAAAAATGATGTTTAAATGATGTTTTAGTTGTTGCAATACAATAATATAAAAACAATTTTAAGTCAATTTCTACTTAGATGAACAAAGAAAAAATTTATTTTAGCTACTTTTTATTAAATTAGTTACAATTAATATAATTATGTATATACATATGACAGAATCACAACTTTAAGTGGTAATTATTTTTTATTAATTATCATTTAAGTATCGTATTGTCAACCAAAACAATCGTGTACATAAAATTTCAGTTCAACTGAATGTTTTAACACGTGAGAAAATAACCTTTTCAAGTTTTGACACAAGTCGCCAAAAGGGTCGCGAAAAATGATGCCAACGTGGTTGTATTTGTAATTCTTAAAATAATTAGTTTTAATCAAGTATTTTTATTAATTATAATTAAAATATTGTATTGTCATCCAAAATAATCATGTATACTAAATTTCAGCTCAATTGAGCGCTTTAAAATATATTTTATTAACAATTGAAAATTCCACTAAGATGAATAAATAAATATATAGAGTAAATTAATAGTAGGAATTGAAAAAAATATAATTAACATTGCATTATTTAACAATGCAATTGTTAAATATTACACATATAACCAAGCTCAAAATATGTACTATTACATGCAAATTAAAATTATTTAAAGTAGCAATGTAATTTGAAACGAAAAATGACTATAAAAAGCCTTTCCATTCGAGATATTGTTGTTGCTAATATCACCCGATTGGGAGTGCCAGATCGAGGCTTGTAGAAGCATCATGGCAAGAGGCCATTTCTTGCTCCTTTCGGCAGGTGACGGTACGATTTGGCTGGGTAAAGTCGAGATACTATCAGTATAATGAAAACCAACGCCAACTATATCTGATTTTGAGTTGGATTGTATGTTTTCAATAACTGCTGAATCAACATATTTTAGTTTAGGTTTATGAAGAAGAGTAAAGCGTGAGAAAGTACTGACCTGTGACTTAAAGAGGAAATGAGGTAGGAATAGACTATGGAGGGTTTTTTTTAAATGATTTTTTCTGAGGGAAAGTATTAGCTATTTAATTTGAAACGCAAATATGTACGGTGGGAAAATAAATACTGAGTGAGAAGTAGAATTTTGTTTTTACTTTATATATTCGTATAAAAAGTAGGAATTGTTACAATTAAAAAATAGTAAACGAATTTTTCATGGTAAGGGACATGAAATACAACTATTATAAAACTTGACTTCAAACATTTGTTAAAAATCACACAAAGTTTAATTCAAATTTGGGGTTCTATTAAATATTTTAAAATAATGGATTAAAATTAGAAATAAATACAAAATGTTTCATTTTTAAATGGAATGTTTTATTTCGATTCAAATCGAATTTTTCCCTCTTTATAAATATTTAATGTTTATTATTACATGTAGAAATATACATTTAAGCATATAATTTTCAAGTGGAAAAATATTTTGAAAGCAAAATATTTGTTCAGAATTCCAACACAAAAATTCCGAATTTATGAATGAAATAATAAACTCTTACCCCAAGTTTTCAAATGTACATGGATAAGAAGTTATTTGTATGATTTTTTTAATCATTTAGATTTATTTAAATCTAAAGAATCTATCTTGACCCTTTGCACACCAGAATGCGCTTTCTATTCCCCCTCCGCCCCCTCCAGAAACCTGGGAGTTTTCCGGATACTTACCTTGAAGTTACAACGCGCATTTTATTTTTCCTGAATGAAGAATCACATTTGTTCGTGTTCTAAATTTTACATTATTTTAACTATTTTTGTTGTTTATTTTCATTTTTTCCTGCTAATATTTATCGTTGCTGAATTTCAACGAAATTGATGCTGAAAGAGATTATTTGCCAGTAACCGATTGACTCTGAAACGGATTTATCTATTTATAATGAAGAAGATGAAGAAATGAAACAAAAATGGCAGAATATTTATGTAACGCAGTGTTTCTCAAACTGTGGGGCGAGTCCCCTAGGGGGCGTGATAATCCTACAGAGAGGGCGCGAGCATATTGAAAAGTAGAAAACAAAAGATTGTTTAAAAATTTATTAATGTACTAAAAACAAACAAATAAAAAATGAAATACACATTTACACTTATAAAAATATCAGTACTACGCAATGGATTTTATAATCATTTTAAAGATACTACCTTAAGAACAAGTTTAATAATTATCAGTGTCTCCATATGCTTGTTATATATAAAATTAAAAACAAAAATTAACTCTTATCTTGAAATTTTATACGGTTTATAATTACTCCCATAAATTCCGGTTAAAAAATTACGGGATTCGCTCCCTAATGCCACGTTTAACACGTGACCGAGCGTATCTGGTGTATTGGGAAGGGGGAGGTTAAAGGAATAAAGAAACAAATAATCTGAAACAAGTAAATCCTTCGCAAAGGCAATCAAGCACCTTTTATTGCATTCCAAAGCCTTCGGAATAATTTTATGGATAACAGTGCGCAGAAAATATCGTACTTCGGAAAGACGTATATGTACGTCCGGGGCAATTAAGACACTGGCTGAATAAGACGTTTATATACGCCGGTGGCACTAAAAAGGTAAAAGTCGAACTGTAGGTTTAGTTTCAAAATATAGTATTATTGAATTCAATGCATCGTTATTGTATGGGGGGGCGATGAAAATAATGATTGAATATTGGGTCGCGAATATTGAAAGTTTGAGAAACACTGATGTACGCATGGGAAAAAAGTTTTTTGTTCCAAGAAACATTTCGAGCAATTTCACAAAGATTTGTAATTTTAGTTCTATTTTTCCTATTTTTTCAAATTGTTGTAACCAAGGCATTTTGTAACACAACTTTTCTAATTTTATACTATCTCAAAAAAAAGGAATCTACCATATAATGTTCGTGTGCTGGTTACACTGGCTGTATAATAAAATAAGCCATGTATCCATCCACAGGAGGTTACAATGGAATTTTGCCCTATATATAGCATGTATCCACTAGCAGTTACATGGTGCTCAAAGGGTTAAAATACCTTTCACACATAGATTTTAGCATTTTTTTCGTCACATCTCACTGAAGCTGCTTTAAGGCTAATGGTGACGGGCGTTGTAGTTTTGAGCCTTGATCTAGTGACGAGAACCACTCCTGAACTGGCACATCCGTCCACATCACACCAGCATGAGGACTTTAAGCCCCCACAGCAACATCCTCTCCACGTGGCTGGTCTTAGTAGCATCAGGATTTGAACCCACGAATTTGTGCATAAGAATAAACATATATGCAGAAGTAGGGAAAATCTAATTCATTATAAAATGCGTGAATAGTAACATGCATCACAGTTCTAAATCAAATCTCTCAAATTGCTGAATTCATTGAAGAGAAGCTAAATTTTTGTATTATGAATAAAATTTTTAAGATCTTTGCAGAAATAAAAGATAATACATACAATCAGGTTTATTTTATATGTGAAATTTTACAATAAAATGGATAATTTATATATGCTCAAAGAAAGGTTGGATTTTCGTAAGAACTTATTAACATAATATGATTTCTCATCTGGAAAACTTCATAAAATTTTATAATGAAATGAATATGGTAGACAAATAATTATAATGAAGATCTAACATTTGATAAAACCTAGAATAAAATATTATCTTCAAAAAGGTTTTATTAAATCTCAGTAATACTGTTTGCATTTTAAATTCTTTGAAATTTTTATTTTTTTTTAGACAGTGTCATACGTGATATTAAATTGAAAATGTACAGTAAATATCTTGTTCAAAGATATTTACGCTACATTTTACTACACTATATCTACACTACATTTTACTACACTATTAATATCTACACTACTTTTCATTTGCAATGTTGGCAAAAAATTTTTTCAGTAAAATTGAACCATAAGGACAATGTATGCTGTTAACACAACCTCTGACAAAAAAATTCGGTGACTAGTCCTGTAACATTAACGTAGATGAAATATTAACGAAAGTAACCTTACCGTCCTTCAAAATAGTCACCTCCCATAACTGCGAGTATGTATAGCTGAGATCTGCTATATATGTCCTAGAAACTTTGTAAGAAGTCTTCTTTTGAGATGAAGTTCAAAAGTCTCGTCACGTTTCGTTGGATGCCAGAAATATCGTCAAATCTCTTTCCATTCAAAGCGAGTCTGAGTTATGGGTATAGGAAGAAGTCTGGAGAATTGAGATCTGGAAAGAAAATGGAGGATGTTCAATTTGAATCAACCCCTTTTTTGCCAGCAACTGTTTGACGATATTGGCTGTGTGAGGGTGAGCACTGTCGTAAACAAAAAAACCATGAACGTTGTGCGTACTGGGGATGTATCCTACGTAGACGTATCATGAAACGGGTCAAGTTTTCAATGTACCTTACAGCTTTCTTCGTCCAGCTATCATTACGCATAGTTACCCACTCGTACACACACTTCATGGACATGGCTTGATCTTCATAAACACCGTACCAGCATCGTTCTTGAAACAAAACTTTAAATTGATCTTCTGTTCGTTCATTTTCCTGTTCTCAGTTAAGGACCAACACACTAAACAAGCACTTAGTAAAACAAGTCTTGCACGGAATACAAACGACGTTCAACTGAACAACGTGGGGACAGATGGTCAATACCTGTCACTACGCATGTTCAGCGTTTTGTTTCGCCAGTGTTGCCAGATTGGCCATTCTGATTTCCTTTAAAGAACTTTATTGTCAGAAGTTTATATATAAGCTTCTTTATTCTTCATTCTTTTATTTTTTTTAATTTGTAAAGACAAAACTCGAACGCTGAAATTCTGAAACATAAATTTTGAAAATTCTGAAAGAGATAAGTTTTTTTTTATAAATATATAATATTTAAATTTCTAAGTTTTTTCCTTAGTAATAATTAAGTTTTATATAAAAGTAATAAGGTACTATAATTATTCCAATGAAGAATATACTCCACATTTAAAATACGGATGTATCGAATTTCCATTTAAGTTTTTTTAAGATAACGTTATATAAATTTCTCGTGATTTTAGTACCACATTTTCCTTCCAACGTTAAAAAAATACTTCAATGATTTTGAAATTAGTAAACAGTATTTCATGTAAAAATAAAAATAATGCTAAACAAAATATATATATATATATATAATTCTTGATTTATACTATATTCTCCAAACTGTATAATTACCTACATTTGAAGTACGATATTATTAATGCTAATTATATTACAAATATAACTATGCGTGCGTGTAATTCAATATAATCTAAAGTGAAACCTTTCAAGATAAATCTGGAATTCTGAGGAAGAATTTTGAATGGAATTCTCTACTAATTAACATTTTGTGAAGCATTAAAGGCCATTGATTTAACACGGATTATTAGATCATCGATTGGTATTCGTCTGTGAAAGAGATCTAACTTTATATAAGGGTTCAACTCACTGATAAAATGTATTCAATAGATAGCTTCCATGTAGATGTTTATCGTTCAATATAATTTTACTAATATATTTAATACAGAAGAGAGAGCAATGGTTGTGTGTAATACAGTGCTTCTCAAACTTTCAATACTGGCGCCCCCTTTTCGATCACCATTTTTATCGCGCCCCCTTATACATTAATAATGTATTGAATGCAGTAATAATGCATTTAGACGCTAAAGCTACAATAGGCAATTTTAATTATAAACCATACAAATTAGTAACATAAGTATGAAATTTTGTATACTACTTTTAAGCAATAAATAAATAAAATAATAGGATAATTATTATGTTATTTTTCCTTTCTCTAATTTTTAAATTGAACATATTGCAAAATGCGGTGGCTGCTTAGAAGACAAAATATGGATATGGATAGAAAAAGAACTCAGAGGGTAAATTTCTAATCATAAGCATTTTTCTTATAAAAACTTTTGCTTTGCAAGACAAGCCCATGGAAGTCGTAAATACTTATTAAACTTGTTCTTAACTTAGTATTAATTAATTAGTTATAAAATACTCTGTGCAACACTGATACATTAAAACTATACCGGCTGAAGCGCCCGCTCTTTGCACGAGTTCATTTATAAGAAAATAAACCATTATTGATATAATAGCTGAATTGTAAGGAGTGCAAAGCTAAATTCTCGACAATGTTTACAAAATTTAAAATGATTTTTTTAAAATGGTTGCTCAAATTATAATTAGTTTTAAGCGAATGGTAATTTTAAGCCTCACAGAATTAACATTTATATTTGATGTTAAATAATGAACAATAATATAAAATTCCGATGAAGAATAACTGTATTATTTTAAATATTAAAAGCGAAAAGACTTCAACGTGTTTTAACCCGGGAGCAGGCACGCACTCGATATGGTCGAGCGGGGTTATTGAGTCACCCCAATCCTTTTTTTTAATAATTATTTTATTGTACACGATACAAATCGTGATTCCAGTGAATAATTTAATTATGAGAAAGTTTACTTACCTACTTTCAAGGACTTTTTAATTTTTCTTTGGTAACAAATAAACATTATAGAATAAACATTATATATAATAAACATTATATATAACATTTGCAGAATTAACGATTTCGTAATCTGTGCGTCCCGCGCGACCACTTCCGGGTAAAAAGTGTATTCATTATGATTATATGAAATTGTGTAAAACGTTTTTCGCGTTATACTTCATATGTATAGAAAACTCGTAAAAATAAGTCTTGGCCAAGTAATCCTTCAAAGTGAGTGTGTGTGCTCTCCGTGGTTTTCCAAATATCATAAAAGTCTTTTGCATGCAAAAAAAGCCTAACAGAGAAATCCATTACTTACAACTTCCCTAAATGAGAAACAAACACATAAAGAGAGAGGTCATAACTAACTGTACCAATAACTTAGAAGGTTAAACAAATTACAGCTATAATGTGCAGTATTCCAAGAATAATGGCAGTGATGAATTTTTTATGTTCCTAAATTTTTTCGATTCTGCGTCTGGAATCTGTTTTTTCTCTGAAAAAGTTGTATGTTAGGTTTAAACAGAAAGCGTAGTAAAAAAATCTCTCATCATGGGATAACAGCAAATCAAATAAAAGTTTTCTTATTTATTTATAGGATCAAAGATAGCTAATTAGGTATTGAAGAAATTTTTATTTTTGTTGACTTAATATCGCGCGCAAGCGCCTATAAATTATATCAGAGTTAAAGTGCATTTTTTATTATGTCTGAAAGTATTTTGTTTTAATTCATTCCAGTAAATTAATTATTTTAAAATCTTTTATTTTCGATATGCTCGCGCCCCCTAGTAGGGTTATCGCGCCCCCCAGGGGGCCGCGCCCCACAGTTTGAGAAACACTGTTGTAATATAAATGAACTTTCTTTTTCTTAAGTAATGTGTGTAAAAGCGAAAATCATGTATAGAAATTAGAATCTGCAATTTTGCGTCTTACTTTTACTATTGTGCAATTACTTACTAACCCTGTAATTCTCTCACTTTAAATATTTGCGACCCAATTTTCAGTCATAACTTTCATTGCATTCTCTCCCCCTCATTCAATAATAATGTATTGAATGCAATAATAATGTACTTTGATGATAAAACTGCAATACGACTTTAATTATAAACCGCCTAACTTTTCAAGATAAATTTTAAACTTTGTACACAACAAACCCATGGGAGTCACTAGAAAATATACTAAACTTGTTTTTAATTTAGTATTGATATATAAATTAATTAAATACTTTGTGCAGTACTGATACATTTATAAGTATATTATATAAGTGTAAATGTGAATTTTATTTTTTATTAGGCCAGAATGTATTTTCTTTACTCTCTTTCATTATGTTGCTAATTATGTTAAACCTTTTATTTTCGACTTTTCTATATGCTCACGCACATCACGTAGGGTTATCACTACACCCTAGGGGCACGTCCCATAGTTTGAGAAACGCTGCACTAACCCTGTGACGGATCTATCCGCGATCCTTCAAGTAATCCTCTTAGGAAATCAATGGGCTATCAATTCGGGTTATTCACAATCAACCCTTCGGCAGTAGAAAATCGTGATATTCAAATTAGCTTACTATATATATTCAAAGTTTTCTAGCTGGAATAGAGAGTAGGAGAGGAGATAAAACCAATTCAAGTGAGAGGGTTACTGAAAGTATCATATTTGAATTATTGTGATTAAGAATTTATTAGGGGAAAGTTTTAAAGTAAAGAGTGTTCACTGAGATTAAATTAATACTAGTTTAAATCGGAAGATAGATTAAATCCTTTATAAAATAAGTATCGAGTTCGATAGTCTTCTAATAGTTGGTGTATTACCGTCGTTGTTTCAATTTCACGTTTTGCATCGAGACATTCGCTTACTATTATTTATTGGATTTGTGTCTTTTCATTATGTGATAAATAGATTGATTGGATAAAGTTGAGTGTGTGTTTCTTCCCTACCTCCCACATATCTAGGTGCCAAATAGAGAGGTGTCAACCTCTCATAACCCGATGAGCACCGTGTAACCAATAGTACACATATGCTATGTATAGGGCACAATCTCATTGTAACTTCACGTAGATACACTGTTTTTTTAGATCTACAACCAGTAACCATCTCAGAAAACATTATAAGGTATATTTTCTTTTATTAGGATTGAATACAATTACAAGAGTTAAGTTACAAAATGGCTTGGTTACAAAATTCGAAAAATAGAAAAATTAGACTTAAAATTTCGAATATTTGTGTAATTGCTCAAAATGTTTCTTGGAATAAAAACCTTTTCCCATGCGTTACATAAGTGTATTGTCATTTTTGTGTATCATTTCTTTATCTTCTTCATCACAAATAGATAAATCCGTATAAAAGCCAATGTCGTATTCATCGGTTTCAACAAAAATATTTTCATTTAGCATCACTTTCGTCGATATCTAACTACGATGCTATATTGTCAAGAAAAAGTAAAAATAAACATATAAGCAATTTTTTAGGTAGTTAAATGAAATACGAACGAGTGTGCGTCTTGGTCAGAGTCAAAAGGAAAAATAAAATTTCTGTCGTAACGTCGAGGTCAGAACCCCTCGAAATCTGGGATATCTGGGAACACTAGAAAGCGCTGTCTGGTGTACAAGGGATTAACTAAAGCGTAGATTAATTCTTATTCACTACTAAAAAGTGTTATGGCCTAATAGCATAATGTTATACTGATTCAAAATATTTATAATTTGCTTCCATATGTAAAAGAAATCTTTAAAATAAACTTTATTTGTGTGAGAAACTATCATTCAGAGTACATTTTACATTCTGTTATTTTTGTTTTCTTACCTTAAAATTCAAAATTAGAAAAAAAAATATAGTTCAATAACACACACACACACATTAGGGCAGTGGTTCTCAAACTTTCAATAATTGCGGCCCAATATTCAATTCTAATTTTCACCGCGCCCCCCTCCATGCAATAACAATGGACTGAGTTCAATAATAGGATACTTTGATGCCAAAGCTACAATATGATTTAAACCTCTAGCATATAAACGTCTCGTTCAGTTAACACGTTATTTACCCCCAGACGCATATATACGTCCGTCAAAAGTACGACCTTTTCTGTGCACTGCTATCCATAAAATTATTCCAATGATTTAAACCTCTAGCATATAAACGTCTCGTTCAGTTAACACGTTATTTACCCCCAGACGCATATATACGTCCGTCAAAAGTACGACCTTTTCTGTGCACTGCTATCCATAAAATTATTCCAATGATTTAAACCTCTAGCATATAAACGTCTCGTTCAGTTAACACGTTATTTACCCCCAGACGCATATATACGTCCGTCAAAATTTAAACGACCTTTTCAGTTAACACGTTATTTACCCCCAGTATATACGTCCGTCACTGCTATCCATAAAATTATTCCAAAGACTCGGAATGCAATAAAAGGACAGTGTTTGCGAAGGATCTACTTAGGTTGCAGAGGATTTGCTTATTTATTCCTTTTCTCCCCCCTCCAAGACATCACATAAACATGCCTACGAGGAAAACGGTGGCATTGAAGAGCGAATCGCATGGCATTTAATCGGCACACAATTATAAACCACCCAAATTAACAAGATAAGTATTAATTTTTGTATATAATTTTATATATGACACAACCATGGAATGACTGGTAATTATTATACTTGTTTTTAACTTAGTATTGTTAAATTAATTATGAAATACTTGTGCAGTACTGGTGCTTTTATAAGTGTATTATATCAGTGTAAATGTGCATTCTAATTTTTATTTTGACAAAATGTATTTTTGTTGGTTTACTTTCAGTAAATTAGTAATTTTTTTTGAAAAAAAAAATCTTTTGTTTTTGACTTTTCAATTTGCTTGCGCCCCCTCGTAGATTTATCATTCCCCCCAAGGGGGCGCGCGCCCCACAGTTTGAGAAACACTGCATTAGGGCAGATAGTGGTTATATGGTGAAAAGAAATATCATAAGGAACTGGAAACTACCTGTGTGGGGAAAAAATTCTGTTGTATGGTATGCAGATTAGGAGAAAAATAATGAAAAACTTTTGATATTGCCACAAAGAGAGTGAATTTTCAAAAATGTGGAAAAAGACTTCATTTTAGTTAGATGATTTTATACACCCAAAATAACTATTTTTCTACAATAAGATAAATCAAAAAAGTTAATTATTGATAACTGAGTAGTGAATAATACAGACACACACACACACATTTCTACTTTTAATAACCCAAGTTCTCCCTCAATTCGATGTTGAATCAATCCAATACAAACTTTTTTCTGCCTTCCGTTTTATCATGCACTATATATTTTCGACAGTAAGTTTCTTTTTAATACAATGCTACCTCGACTTACGCTAACTTGAATTCCGCGAATTCGGAGTTACGTGATTTTTAAACACACGTGGGGGGATTTTTCTTTTTCTTTTCTTTTTTTTACATCATTAAAACTCAGGGGTAATCATTTCCAGAGCCTGATGAACTCGGTAATTTTATTGAAGAAGTTGTCGATCTTGCCAGTCAAATAAATTCAGAAGTGGATAGTGAAGATTTTCAAGATCTGGCAATTGATGAACTCATAAATATGTATGAGCAAGAGTAAGACATTGGAATTCTTGAGATAGTAGAACCAGTTCAATCAGAAGATCGAATGACTGTTGGTAATTTTGCAGAGAGCCTCGGTTTAATTGAAAAAGAGTTACACAAATTTTAGAAAATACATACTTCAATAAAGAGCGTGTTTTTTCAACAAAACAAGGAATAAAAAAATATATTAGCATGCTACGAGGAAATTTTGTGGAAGAAAAAAATCTTTGAGCCGGCAGACTATTTGTTAGATTTAATGAAACCATCTGCATCAAAATAACTTTGGTTTGCGATTTTGTATTTGTGTTATCTAAAAACACTTATAAAGCATTTTTTTTTTTTTTTCAAAATTATTATTGTCTTTCACCTCTATCCCCGACTAAAAATAATTTACATGCGAAAATAAGGACCCTACTTACGAGATTTCGAGTTACGTTGTTGTCACTCAGTCTCACCTATCGAGTAAGTTCAGGATATTACTGTATTTAAGAAGCTGTAAAAATATTTTGTTTTTTTTTCTTGTAACTGAAGGAAGGATTCGACCTGTCCACCTTCTGTTCCGAAAAAGGGTATCTTAGCGATCACGCCAAAATAATCGTCATCGCGTGGTGCCTATTCTTAGTTTATATCGATATCACACCACCACATTATCCTCATGCCAATGATTCGGTGAATAGGCAAACGAACGATACCATATTCGAGGCGAGCGTGTGAGCAGTTGCGTCACTTTGAGTGCGGCGGGTTTTTGAGGGTTGCGTCATTCACGCGTGAAGGCTTGTGGATTGCGTCATTCATGCATGGCGGCTTTGTGGGTCACGTAATCGTGTGTGACGGTCTAATTGCGTCATGTGTCGGGCGGCTTGGTTGCATTTACAACGGATAGATGGCACCACGACTGTTGTGGCTCTCATTGCACGGCTAGGGTCACCAATAAAGGAAGGATTTGATCTGAGCCCTTTCTGTTCCAAAAATGAGTATCTTAGCCATCACACCAAAACTATCGTCATCGCGTGGTGGCTATTACTGGCTTATATCGATAACACACTGCCACACCCACCACCACATAATTATTTGATAGGTATCCTCTCATCACAATAAATGTCAAAAAGTACTAAAATGCCTATTTTGCCTTAACAAAAATTATTTCGACCTTTTAAAATAAATGCTTGAATACCTAAACCGCATTCTCTTTGTGGCCGTACTAAAACAAAAATTAAATTTTTAATTTATTTATCCCTTCATCTACATGCCAGTGAATATCTTTTTTGCGTAGGTAGGCTTTTAAATTCTGAAAGAAAAAAAAATCCAATTCTTCCTAAAGTATATTCCTGTTGCTCTACTACTGGTTCCTCCTTTTCTGTTAATTAGTGCTAGATTCGTCTTATCTTGTTTTGTCTTACGAGTATAATTGGCCATTTCCTGCGAGTGTTTCTTTTTTTTATCTTGTTTTCTATCTTATGACCATGCATTTCTTGAATGAATACGATGAGAAGGTCGTGTTAAATCTGGCATGGTTCGGGATGCTCCTAGATGTCAACAACAGACGTGCATCGTGTTTTAAATATTCATCAGCCCAATTATTGTTACAATATTGTGACTACACTTGTGTTTGTAAAGTGTAATATTCAAATAAAGAAAAATTTGTGGAAGAGAGAGGAAATAAAAATATGCATCGAATAAAGAAATTCTACTTAACCCTTTATCGGACTCATAGCTAAAATACAATCTTATGTGATAAAGTACTTACTAAATGTAAAGTTCTCATCCTCTATAAACATTATTTAGTCACAAACAATATCTAATCGTGGGTTCTTTTCTTGGGTGGTGGCTAGACGTTATAGCCACTGCGCATTTACGACATTTAACACTTTTCATGACAGAAATAATGAATCATATTACAATAAACTTTTTATGAAAAATTAACATTTATGTAACAACTATTTCAATAACAATTAAATACAAAGTTTAAGTGTAATTTAATAATAACAGAATAATTGTATAACATAGATTACTTACTTAGAAAATATATAGAATATATGTTGAACTTGGTTTATATCCACATTTTATATTTTAAGTAATTTTAGTATGAAAAAAGTAAGAAATAAAATAATATTTTTGAGAATTTAAATTAGTTATTTCCCAAATTGAATGAGCTATTTAGAGAGGAACTTAATAATATGCAAACGTTTTCTCCAAGCAGGAAAGCTGTAATGAAAGATTTTCGAACTCAAGAATCTTGTATTACATATTATAAGCAAAGTTTGTTTATATTTCTTACCCCCAACATTCTCAAGGGATTCTAAATGCTCTCTCTCTAGAGTACAGGAAAAACGAAAATTTCTAGATCATTTTTCTGTTCTAGGTGGGCAGTGGATAGAGCCTTTATCCATATGTTAAAGGTTTCCAAAAACCTAAATAAAACGTTATTTTTTTTTAGTTGTTCAATTTCTTAATTCATTCAGATGAGAGAAAAGTACAGTAGAACCTGTTTTTGTGCAGTATTTTTTATGTGATTTTATTTTTTTGTGACTTTTTATGTGCGATATTTTTTATGCGGTGCATGAATTTCAATGGTTTTGGCGCCAATGTGTAACGTTTTCTATCTATTTACTAGTAGCGTAACGGAGAATGTCCCCCTCCCCCCTGAAAGTCACGTTTCACCTTTAATATTTTATAAGTTAGGTAAATACGTATTTACCATTAGTCAAGGCTTGGGCTTCTAGAGTCCTGCCCTCCCCCACCGTGATAAAATCAATGGCTTTGGCTCCAAAGTAATGTTTTCTATTTATTTACCAGTGCTGTAATGGAGAATGTTAGGACCCCCTGAAAGTCAGGTTTTGCCTTTAATAATTTATAAATTGGGTAAATACGTATTTAGCGTAAGTCAGACCTTGGGCCCCTACAGTATTGTCTCCTCCGTGATGCGGGGGTGTACGTTACGCCACTGAAATGTAGACACTTCAAGGTGCTCTGTTCATTTGTTATAAACACCCTCCCGACAACGCGCATTCAGTTGCTTTCTCTCAATGCTCCAGCACCCCGCTCTTGATTGAAGACGAAACTTTCAATGACAGTGACATTATCAATAATTTGATAAATTATGAAGATGGATAAGAAACCAAATTTTTTGGAATTGATAAAAATATACAGGGATCCAGCTTTCCAACAAAGAGGAAAGAATAGATACCAGTTAAGAAAGGAATATAAAATTCTAAAAATGGCTTCAATCACGTACAGTCAGGTTATCGTGACATTTACAAGCAACTGACCACCCGTCCTTCGTCACCAAAACTTATCTCTTACTTTATGTTGCCAAAAAATGAATCAATTGAAATTGCACCTTCAAGTGACGAAAGTGATTATGAACTTATTCATTACAGGACTTTACGATGAGTTGCGATGAATTATGTATGTGCATTTTAAAGACTTATCCGTATATACAATGAGAAACTACATGTTTTTAAAATGTTTCCATGTTTAATATTTAATTATTTATTTTGTTATGGAAGTACTCTTACATAAATTTCGTAAATAATTGGTATATTTTATAAATGCGACCTTTTTTATGCGGTCCCTATCCACCACATAAAAAAAGTTTTTTTGTAGTATTTCCACGAATTCGTTTGTTATATGTAACAATTTATGAAATTTTTGAATATATTTTTTGTGCGATTTTTTTTATGCGGCCCCCTATCTACCACACAAAAACAGGTTCAACTGTATACTTAAGACATGTTGAAATTTTTTTCAAAGACCATAAATTTTATCTATTGTTATCAAAATATAATTTGTAGATTTACACCGAGAAAAACTGTTTTTAACTACCTATCAGAGGACATGAAATTTAAAGAAAGGTATCGTGCTGCCATCCGTATTAATTTTTATGCGTTTTAGCTTCAATTAACGTATATGGATAGACTGAATATCCAACATCCGCTTTGGAAAAAAAAATTTAATATGTAGCTAGGCATATTAGCCACTGCCTGCTAAAGGGATATATAACTGAATATTTTTTTTTACTTTCAATAGCAATTAGAAGATGGTGCTTTCATGTGTTTGGAAATATATTCATAGATACACTTACATCGACTGATCTTGTTGATGAAAATAAGTTATTTTGCTGAATTCTTTAATTTATTTGGGGGTAGCTTAATCGAGTATTGAAGTACAGATACCAGAGGACATACCTTTAGCTCAGCATTTCCCAAACTTGTTGATGGCCGCCTAGTGGTCAAGGTAACGGACTCGTGACTGGCGTGTCATGAGTTCGGGCCTAGTATCCCTGAAGTTCCACCGAGCAGACGGGGTCGGTGAACGTTAAACATGTAGATACTCAAACATCCTCCCATTGATGTGGTGTGGAAGTTAAGAGAGAAGGATTGCCAGAGTTCAGGTATCGTCCTCGTCACTTAATTATGAATCAAAATTATACGGGGTCCGTAACCAAATGCCCGTGAGTAGCTGAATTGTGTGACGTTAATATTCTATCACTTCCCAACTTTTTGTTTTCTTGGACCCCTTCTTATACCGTAGGTTTCGTTATCCCCCCCCACTAATGAAATAACTGTATTTCTATGAATAATAGAAAACTTATAAATTGAAGTTTGAAATCCTAATGGGAGATAAATGAAAATGTATGATATTGACAAGTATTATATAGCAAAAGGCTTTTTCATAAATTAACTTTAAACAAAGTATAGCTTTGGTCAGTAAATTTATGCCCAAAATATCAATTGCGCTTAAGATTTACTTAAAATGCTTTAACACAAGTAACAATACAAAGAAAAGTTCCGCATGCACTTCACATCACGACATCATGAACAATGTAAAACTAAGCTAAATTGTTGACTAGATGTGACGACTTATTTTTTCTCGTATATTTTAACACAAATTATAGCGTTTAGAGGCGAGATTATGTTCCTATTTAAACCTGCATAGATAGCCGCACCTGCAATTTGTTCGACTTCCACCGCGTGATTCTTGATATTAATTATATTGTATGTTTCTCTCTAAAATCTTTAATTTTTACTCTAAAATTCTGTAACGTAAAAATCATGACTGATTCATTTTAACTCATTCAATAATGGAAATGTGTAACAAATATTTTGCTCTATGTTAAACCTTTTGTGGATTCTCTACCGTTGTCCAAGCACCCCAAGATTAAAATTAATTTGTTACGGATCCTAAGTCACAAGGATCCTCAGGGAGCTTTACCCGTACGACATTGACGGCATAAAGCAAAAATGATATATTTAATTTCTTGACAAAGATTCTCCCACCAAAATTTTAATACATTGTTCTTAAATAAGTAAATTTCTCAGAGCAACGGGCCATGATTGGGCCACTTAAAAAGGCTCGGTGGGCCACATGCAGCCCACGGGCCACATGGTGGAGTATCGCTAACTTAGACCATAGTGGGTCTTTTTGTAAATGTTGGAGGGCCCATATCCACTCCTAGGTTCTCTCCAGATGAGAACACGTCTCGAGTCTCAGTCCAAGCAGAATCACGACTCATCACTGAGAAATCCCACCACTAAGGTTAAGAAGCTTAAGACAGGTGTTGTTGGCAACATTCTAGACTGTTCTTTTTGTAGTTTACCGTCAAAGAGATGCGGACTAAAGGGTGCTTAACCTACAGGCCACATGCATAAGGTCTATGGGCGACTGTTACCCGTGAAATGAATGTTCATGTTGCATTATACCGGTTTTGAGAGTTCTGTCTCTGTCGCGGAGCTATTGCTTTTGGCTAAAAGTCTCAAATAATGGTCTTCAGTCAGCGTTGTTGCTGTTTTGATGCCTTGACCAGGTAGGAGGACCACTGTTTATGTACGAATAAGCTAGTTCATCAGTATGGATACCACATTTCTCGAAATCCCGAGGTCCTTCCATTAGGTAGCTTAAGATTGACCCGACTCGAATATTCCAACTATCCTCCATGATCTGGCATCGTCTGGACTAAGGAGTCTTCAAAACTTGACCCGCGGACCTTGAATGACCTGCTGAAGGTATTTTAGTAGCACTCCATTTGAATCCGATGCAATTTTTTTAAAAAAAAATGCCTTGTCTGCTTTTTGTCGTAAAAAGACTTTTTTTGCTGTTATTCTTGATATTTAAAACATTTTATTGATAATTCTTGATAACCTTTTGAGATAAAAATTTCTTAAAATGACGAATTTTTCAAAAATTTCACTGTACCTTAAATAAACTGCTGTTTGTAAAAAATGCAACACCATGAAGGAATCATTAGAATGAAATGACATTTAATGCACAAACGACTTGTATTAGACGAAATTTTCAAAGCAAAAAAAAAAGAAAGAAAAGAAAGAAAAAAAGATGCTATTGCGCGTATTGAAAATCCTTCTTCTCTAAGGCTGATAATTCTCTGTTCAAACTCCGTAAGTTGTTGGACTTTCTCCTTAATTCGTCGTGGAAGCATACTTAGGTCTCACTAAACGTTTGCCACTAACAAATGATCATTAACTATTTTCAACGTCCCGCTACAGCTCTTATACGCTTTCAACATCAGTTCAGAGGGCGCTGCGCACACCATGCATGCGCGGTGGCTCTGAAATTGTACTATTTTAAGTAACATCCTATAATTGATATTTGCTGCAAAGTTCATTTAATTCTGATGATTCCTTCATCATTTTACATTTTTACAGCAGTGTAATTTTAAATATAAAAAATCTGACAATGCATGAAATCTCAGAAGTTTTCAGAAGTAAAGGTTGACTTTTATCTTTAACACGCAAAGTACCTTGATTCGACTTCCTTTTAACGTTTTTGATATATATATATATATATATATATATATATATATTGCATGGAAGTTTCAAGTAAAATTTATACAGAAATCCCATTTTTGATATTATATTTAAAAGAAACTTAATTCATTTTTATTTTTTAAAGAAAACTATGTTTTTTGAGTGAGAATTAATTAAAAACACATTTTTAGTTCTAATTAAATATTTCATTTAATGTCTTAATAGCAATTAATGAATATTGATTGATATTACAATAGCCGAAATTGTAAATAATATCGTGTTCAGAATGTAAATTTTTAATCGTGAAATTATTTGTATAAATCGTTTAGATAGAGAAACCAGAATCATGATCCTAGTTAGCAAATGCGATTTTGATAATTAATTACAATGTCAATGCTCACCACTCGTATCGTACATGCTGGTTAATTGTATCAATCCACATAATGCACCAATTCAAAAAAGAATGAAACCATTTAATGTTTCACAGAATTACATTTTTCGCGTTTATTACAAATAAGATTGAATATACATAAAATAAAAATATCCATACGGAGCTAAATCAAAAACCGTTATTTTTGGCGGAATGTAAACCGGAACTGAACCCATATAGTTTTTTTTTAGTTTAACCCAAACGAAAAAAAATACAGGTTCTAAGATTTGCTTTGAATCACGCCAGATTTAACCCTTTCGCGACGGGTGTGCCCCATATACACTAGTCTCAATCCCCCTTTTTGGCGGTAGACCATTCAATGAACTTTTCCGTGGAAGTGATCTATCCTGTAGAACAAGAACGAACGAAATTCAGCTGTGCCCCATCGGGTGGCCGGTGACATTTGCGGTGGATACATATGAAGCACACCTGTTTCCAAAACATATTTTCCGTTATTTAGTACGTCGTCGTGAAAGGTTAACACGTATAAGTCCCTACGCAAGTTGATTTCTTGAATATAAAATCAATGAACGGTTCAATCTTGCGAGATCCGTTACCAATAGCCCTTGTGCAGCTTTATAGTACAGTGTTTCTCAAGCTTTCGATATTTGCGACTCAATATTCAATCATAATTTTCATCGCGCCCCCCTTCCTTACAATAACAATGTATTGAAATTAATAACAATGTACTTTGACGCTAAAGCTACAATACGACTTTAACCTATTTAGAGCCACCGACGGATATAAACGCCTCGCTCACCCAAAGCGATAATAGCCCTAGACGTATATATACGTCTTTTCAAAGTACGATCTTTTCTATGCATTGCTATCGATACAATTATTTCGAAGGTTTTGGATTGTAATAAAATGACCTTGAATGTATTTGTGAAGTATTTGCTTTTTTCAGTGAAATATTTGCTTATTTATTCCTTCCCCCCCCCCTCCCTCAAAATGGTGGCATTCTGGAGCGAATCGAGTAACTTTTTATCGGCATTTAAGGGATTAATTATAAACCATACAAATTATCAAAATAATTGTTAAATTTTGTACATAATTTTATATATGACAAGCCTAAGGTTCGCCAATAATTATTAAACCTGTTTTTATAGTATTGTTAAATTAATTATAAAATACATTGTGCAGTACTGATACATTTATAAGTTGTTGTTTTTATGTCAGTACAAATGTGTGTATTTTATTTGTTTGTGTCCGAATGTATTTTGTTTGTTTTCTTTCAGTAAATTAGTATTTTTTTAAAAAAATAATCGTTTGATTACGACTTTTTAATATGCTCGCTCCCACTAGCGGTGTTATCACGCCCCTTAGGGGGCGCTACCCACAGTTTGAGAAACGCTGTTATTGTATGATGTGAATATGATTCTCACTCACTCTCACTATAACTACTAGCAACGTATTATAAACTAGATCATATGAATATTTTGTCATTCAATTCCTACTATTATAGTTCACTCTCTCTCTCTCTCTCTATATATATATATACATACATACATATACATATATCTTATTGAAATTTTCAATCATTAATAAAATACATTTCAATAAGACTCGATGTTAATACAGTTTTTTCTTAAATATTAATTAATTAATTTAATTTGATAAATTAATTATTTTTAGAGATATATTTTTTTAGTCTATATTATTCCTCTAGATGGCAGCACCATTGCGTGAAGCAGCTTTTGTTATATTTGTGATGAAGATTTAACTTAATCTAAATAACCATATGTTAGAAGTCAGCATTCCTTTTACACTGGTTTTAAGAAAAATTCTTACCTGTTATATTTATCTTTTATTAAAAATGTGGAACTACAAATTTAATGTGATTCCAAAGTTTCTAATGTGTATTTAAAAGTAATTTTGCAACTTAATATTGTGATTCTGTCGTATGCATATCATATTTATATTAATTGTAATCATTTAATAAAAATTAGCTAAAATAAATATTTTCGTTTATTGACTTCAAAAAAAATCTCTTTTTATAATTCTTGTTTTCATCTAATTTCATGATTTTTATTTCGAAATATATACTTTTTTTTCCAAAATGAAATAATGAGCTAATTTTTTTAAGTGCGTATGTAATGCAATATTTAAAGCACCCTTTTCCTAAAAAGAACATTAAATTTTATTTCACTTGGCTATTTAATAATTTTTACATACAAGAATATAATAACTGCAAATGGAATAAACATGGCTTAAATGCCTCAAAAATATTTCCAATCTTACACAATTATGTGGGTTCAAGCGAGTTTGTTATTTTACTCTTACTTCTGATCTATGTGAGATTTGCAAAGCGCAATTGCTGAAGTACACCTACTACTGTTCCTGAATAAATATGTTTACTGAAAACTACCTATATATGGTTGAGAAAACGAAATTATTAATATTTCGAAATACAATTACCTAAACAACAGATGTATTTGTCAATGGCACTTATAATAGTAAATTTATTACTTGGGAAATTGGTACGTTCAAAATAGTTATTTGCATCATCTTGCGATATTCGTAATTCGATAAAACTTGTGGCGAATTTCTCCTTAGAGTTGACAATGCATAAAATGAAAAATCGGCTGTTTTCATTTCGAAATTAGGGTTGGTTTCTGGTTAACCGGTTTCTTTAAAGCTAATTTTAATGTGACTAGCTTGATTTGCTAACTGAATGCTTGTATGAATGATGATACATCTCGTCGATTCAATAGACTGTTACGTAACACAATATTTATAATAATTACAAACTGAAAAAAAAATATCAGATAAAAAAATCAACTCATTAAAGATATTTATGTCTAATACTAATATAATATCAAAACACGAAAAAATTATTTATAATAAAAATATTATAATAGGATTAATTCTCATCCATTCTATTTATTACTTTTGAAATGATTCATCTTAGTAGTTTTTCAACTGAACGTTGATATTTTAATAATGTATGCCCCCTTCAATTGATCATTATGCAACTTAGTAACGTTATGATCAAAAGAGAAAACTTGATCTTTATTTTAATATAATTTGGTGCATGCTACAATAATGAATTATAACGTAACAATAGAGCTGTATTACCCTTATGTTTTGTATGCATTTCTTAACATAAAGACTACAATTTTGCCTCTTTATTATCATTCTTTCTCAAATCATCCCTCGTTCACATTTGGAATTATTTGCGCATGTGCAGAATTCATGGTTGTACTTTAGTAATGCGATCTGCATACTCTTATTTTATATGCAGTGAAAATCGTTCAACACGAAACTGGGCTGACTACAAATATCTTCATGTTGAAAGAATTTCGTTTTAAAGGAAATTAAAAAAAACATTTATTTAAAAAATTAGTTTATTAGAATGCATTTTATTTACATGGATATGTATATATGCATTATTTATTAAAAATAAACAAAGCAAAACATTCACTTGAACTTAATAAAATTTAATACAAAATTTAGCAATACCCGAAATCTTTTCAGATTTTCGTTTTCGTCTTCGGTTTTTTAATAACAATCTTAAAAACCTCCATTTTCATTTTACAGAAATAGAAGTTTGCTTTCCTTCTGAGAACATTGTCATTGTGCTCGTAAGAAAAATATTCTAAAACAGGAAAATATTCAAACCCAACTCACTGATTTCTGCCCACATTGGATTGTACCCGGCATCGAATTCCAAATCCAACTACTGAGAGGTGAGATGTTTTTGTGAGGTATTTGTAAGGGTGCAGCGTGAAAGTAACTTAGATAAACAAATTTAACTCGTGTCACAAGCTATTCCGAGAGTATTTCAAATCCAAGTTAGCCTTCTTTCTACGAAACGTGTGAAACTACCACTCTTTCACATTTCACACTTCTCTTAAATCTCGTCAACATTTTGTTCATTACCAGAAGGGAGATCGGAAGAAGGGAGCAATTTTTGTTTTATGTTAAGACAGTGTTTCTCAAACTGTGGGGCGCACCTCCCTAGGGGGGTGATAACTCTACGAGAGGGGGCGCGAGCATATTGAAAAGTCGAAAACAAAAGATTATTTAAAAATTATTAATTTACTAAAAGTTTAAACAAACAAAATTCATTATGACATAATAAGAAATAAATACACATTTACACTGATATATAATATACTTATAAATATATTAGTGCTGCACACTATATTTTACAATTAATTTAAGAATACTATAAGTTAAGTATGTGTTTAATAATTACCATTGACGCCATGCGCTTCCCATAAATAAAATTATATTCAAAAATTAACACTTCTCTTGATAATTTGACTGGCTAATAATTAATCCCAGTACTGTTGATCAAAAGATACGTGATTCCCTCCCACACGCTACCGTTTTCCACGCAGGCGTGTGTAATTGATAAGTTGGAGGTGGAGGGGAGAACAGGAATAAATAAGCAAATTCTATGATAAGTAAATCCTTTACAACCACTTTCAAGGCCATTTTGTTGCATTCCAACGACTTCGGAATAATTTTATGAATGACTGAGCACAGAAAGGACCGTACTTCGGAAAAACGTATATATATGTCCGATGAAGTTAAAGCTTTGACTGAGTGAGACGTTTATATACGCCGGAAGCACTTAAGAAATTAATGTCTTATTGTAGCTTTAGCGTCAAAGTATAGTATTAATGAATTTATTACAATGTTATTGCATGGAAGGGGGGTGCGATGAAAATTATAATTGAATATAGGGTCGCTAATACTGAAAGTTTGAGAAAGCACTGTGTTAAGAGCTAAAAAAATGGATGAAAACGCATAATTGTTTGTTGGGTCCGTTCTATTATTTCGTGTTAACCGAATGTTTGTAGCTGGTAGTTAAAATAATAAATTAAGTAACATAAGTTTAATAAATAAAATAAGTTTAAATAAAGTGTTGTGTAGCTGGATATCAAAAATTATATAAGTAACATGAGAAACCAGAAAAAAAGGCCTATAATAATAGACAAGTTAGCAACAACACACGCAAAAAAGAAGAAAAAAATGATGATGTTAATGACGAACGAAATTCTTCATTTGAATCAAAACCGACAGTTGTGCTGGATATATCTGACACATCTACTGATGGTAGCATTTTTAATTTAGTTCGTAATAAACATGCACCCTTGTTATCAATTTTCGATGATGGTTTTTGATAGGTTGTTAATGAATTGTTTTTGTATTGTAAATATGTAATATGGATTTCATTATCAGTTTTTGCACGGTTATTTGGGTAGATATTTCGAGAATTTTCATCTTACACGATTTTTTAAAATTTCGGAATGTATTCTCAAATTTACCATAAGTCGCATGCATTTTTTTACAAATTTTTTTTGCATGGTTTTCTACGGATTATATTTACTCTGTAAGAAAATGAGTTCGGTGTATTCCTTTTCAATATAATTAAAGGAAAAAGTAAATATTTTAAAGCACACCTTGTCCGTACACTGCTCAATATCGCAATATTAGGGTATAACTTGTGACATTCAATTGACAATATTTTGACACGTTTCAGAACATTCAGTTGTTAAACAACTTATTAGCGAACTCAAAATATGTTTCATATAAGAAAGGATTTGTTCACATAAGTATGTGAAAAGTGGTAAATAGAGTGGTAAAATGAGTGCATGTGAAAGTCTTCAAACTATTAAATCTCTCCAGTAAAGACCCAATAGTTTCAAATAGTATCGGTTAATCGTTAAGAGTTAGTTACCTTTCAGATTTTTCAGGGATTCCGCAAGTGTTACTTTCCATAATTTCGAAGGCGCTAGTCCAATAAATTTTATTTCTAAATTGTCAGTTTCCATCTGCTCAAAATTTAACAAATTTGTAGAATAGTGCACAATGCCACTGAAGATTGTAACGCGTTCCTTAATTGGCCCACGTGCCATAGGTTGCTGATCCCTAGTGTAAATTTTGCTTTTGGAAACACTTATTTTGATATTGCCATTCAGATAATTCAATTTTCTTATTTAAATAATAATTCCAGTAATAGCGAAAATAGTGAGTACGGGTTGTTTGATTCTCTGTGTCAAAAACATCTCTATTGTATGAAGTTGAAAATGACCAAGCAAGGGAGGAACCTGATGAAATAATGGATAATAATCATGAAAGCAAAAGTAAACTTGAGAGAAGTAATGAACATAAAACGTTTGAGTTGAAAGGAAAATTTTCAAATGCTACCTAAAAAATTCCATCAAGAAAGACATAAAGCCTTAAGTGTACCACAAGTCACACGGTACCTTGTCTAAAGGACAGAAGGGAGAAAAATACTATCTGTCGATCAGCAAAGGACAGTAAAATTACAATAACTTGAACAAAATATTAGAGTTTTGTCTGAAAACATCATCCCGGTAATGTTAGTGAAAATCGGCCGTCTGTGATTTGTGTCCTTTATTACAGTCTCCCCACATTTGAAATATTTCATTTCAGATTAATTCGATTTTTTCTCAAATTATCAAAGAAAAATTGAAAAATCCTCAAAAATTGGCAAATATACGTTCTCTTAATAAAATTATTTACTGGAATTATGATTTGTATGGTGTACAGTAAAAATAATTGTAAAGAAAAGGATTGATGTGACTCACAGTCCCCCCCCCCCCGCGTGAGCTCTAACGCTAGTATTGAGCATGCGCCTTCACCCGGGTTAAAATTTCGTTTAACTTTTTTTAAAGTACATTATACGTGAATTGTTTTAATTAATTTTTATTAGATACCTGATTTGCGACCACCACTACTATTTTCAATTTCAAATGTTCCCATTCCACAATGAGTGAGAACCACTGTTCTCGAGAAATAATATTTAAAAATTTACTACTCTTACCACACATCTAAATATCTGAAATCAGAAATTCAGAAAAATAATACATTTTTTTTTTCTGAGTTCATTATTACCTGAATTATTCCTTAAATTGATAATTTGTATCGGTAAAACAAATCCATGCTATCTTTTCATAATTTTGTATAATACATAATGAAGCATTTAATTTAATAAATTATGTTGAAGAAGGAAAATGACATTTTTAATTATATATATGTGTGTGTACTATTTTCCTTCAAATATATTATCATAAATGATTTATTGTACCGCGTGAATAATTATTTTATATAAGAACACGTTCTCAAAATATCTAAGTGAAATATTGGACCTAATATTTATTCAAGACGCTAAACAATTGCTTTCTCTCTGACCCTGAAAACAAAAATAAACCTAAGCAATGTGATGCCAAGCAAACGATTTTTGGTTAACACGATTAAACGGAGCATCGCACACTCCCCCTCTTTACGAACTGAAGTGGAACTCATCACACCCCTCCGAACACTTTCACTCGTTTGGCGACTAAATTGGCATCTTTTCTCGGTAACCCTGACGTCACAAAACTCTCCAAAATAGATGGCGCTTCGAAAAGACCCTCCCCCATCTTCTGTGGTCCCTGGGCACTTACGGTCTTATCGCTAAATCGATATTTTCTGCACTTTTGTTTTGATTTCATTCCCTTTCCTTTATTTTTTTATTATTATTACATTCCTATCCAGTTTTTTTCCCGAGCTTTCATTCACTTCTTTTCCAGTTTTTTCTCCGCTCCGAGAAAAAGGAGAAAGTTTCCTTTTCTTTTCAATCAGGACTGGCAAATGGGGATCGGCGCCGAAACTGACACCCCGCGCCTTCAATCGGGGATCAAATAGTCCCCCTTCCATTTTGGTTTTTTCGGGGGAGGGGGAAGTTGGGGTGGGGGTGGGGTCTCTGCACACAGTATCATCTGATCAAGGGGTGGGAGAGGAGACATTTACACTCTGGAAATCGGAGAATGGGATTTTCTGGGAGAAGAAACTTTTTTCCCCCGTCGGAATGGGACGGCTGTTTCAAGGTTGAAAGGGGTGGACGAAATTTGAATACCTTTATCGTGGTTTCGGCAGTCACTTTGTGGGAAGTAGATTTACTTTCATCTTGGATGGGGTTCGGAAAGTGACGGAAATAAATCAATTTTGGAATCTTACGCGTAGGTTGTCAAAGTTCTTTTTCAGAGGATTCCTTAAAAGAATGATTACTATTCATCATACATTTCACTATGATAAACCTCCCATAAGTAAAAAGGACTTTGACTTCTTTGTTTCTTACTTTGAAGGGACAATCTGCTAAATTTCATATTCCCGCATTTATTAAGATATGATAAAATTATTTTCTTTAAAGAAAAAAGTTAACAAATGTTTTGAAGGAAACATTAACTTTTCCCCCCTCCCCATATATACTACACAAATCAAAAAGTTCCCGAAATGGTCTCCAAAATTGATGGAAATGTACTTTAGAGGGGACATGTCTCTTTTAGAGTATGGCCGCACTAATAAGGAAAACACACAGACATTTGGAATTCACTTCTGGTACTGTCGGTATCAAATGCAGATCATTTCTGACAAATCCAATTTTTTATTTGTCGTATTTTGAAAAGTCGTTTTTGGAGCAGCGGGCAAACATCAAATTCTGCGTTATTCTCAATAAATCACTTTCCGAGACACTCGAGTTGCTGAAGTAAGCATACAGAAATGATGCTATGAATCAACCGGATGTTAACGAATAGCATAAATGTTTTTGTGAAGGTCGCACAAACATCGAAGATGACCTACTGACAGGTCGTCTCTCTTCTTTTACCCAGATATGAGAATGTTGAGCGCGTCCGAGAAATTGTATGTGCGGATAGAGAAGAGTTTCCCAAACTGTGGAGTGTGACCTCCAAGGTGAGCGTGATAACCCTACTGGGGGCAAGAATATCGAAAAGAAAAAAAATAAAAGATTTAAAATAATTGCCAATTTACTGAAATGAAGCAAAACAAAATACATTCTGACATAATAAAAAAATAAAATATATATTCACACTGATACAAGATACTTATAAATTATCAGAATGGCAGAAATTTTTGATAATTAATTTATCCATACTAAATAAAAAAGAAATTTAGTACTTATACCAATGACTATCATGGGCTTGTCATATACAAAATTACATATAAAATATAATACGTATCTTGATAATTTGTGCAGTTTATAATTTAAGTCGCATTGTAACTTAAGCATCGAAGTATATTATTATTGCATTCAATACGTTGTTGTTGTATGAGAGCGACGCGATGAAAATTATGATTGAAAATTGGATTGCAAATATTGATATTTGAGAAGCACTGGGATGGGGACCAATAGTCATTGATGCTATTGCCTATGAACTTGGAATTTGACACGGCATCATTTACAGCATTCTCATGATGATCTGAAAAGGAACAACATTGTGTTTGCTTGCACATAGTTCCAAAAATCGTATCGGCTTAACAAAATGAAGTGAGAGTGAACATATCTAACGATGTAATTAGCATGGCTAATGAAGATGACAGCTTCTTAAAGAAAATCTTGACAGGTGATGAGACATGGTGCTCTATTAACAACCCTCAGACAAAATGTCAGTCAAGTGAATTCAAAGCAAAAACATCACCAAGGAATGATAAACTTCGCTTGGACTAACACCGAGAATTAAGAATGTTAAAAATGCAGTCGTTGATCGTATTTCAGTTTATTACAATGACTCAACTACTCTTTACGTACTCCACGTCATGACCAGAGCGCTCGCAGTGTATCCAACAGGCATTTGTTTGTCACGAGGTATATTGAGGGGTACTGGGCTAGATGTTTACCGAAAAACTGACATATAAGGGCTGTCACCTCACATACACATACAAATATATATACACTGCTCAAAATAATTAAAGGATATTGCGGTTTTAGGTGGACCTTGTGGCTGGGAAACTTTTTAGCTGAATTATACATGGTCGACAGACGTAGTAGGTTATATGAGAATAAATTACACATGTTTGGCAGAAAAAAAAATGCATTTTATTGCGCATTTGTGTACAAAAGGGAAAAAACACAATTTGTGCATATGAGAAAAAAAGAATAAGTAAAGGGGTTTTCTTCAAAGGAAATCATTTTCAGAAGGGGGTATGGTTTCCACGGACGGCCAGAAACGTTGAGCACCTTTGAGGCATGGAGTCAATGAGGCTATTAATCACGAGTTGGGGTATTCTGTCCCACTCTTCCAGAAGAGCTCTTTCCAGTTCTTGGAGAGTGTGTGTGGGTGGTTGGCGGCCAGCAATTTGTCTTCCTAGAGTGTCCCAAACGTGCTCTATTGGATTCATGTCTGGAGAACACGCTGGCTATTCCATTCGTACGATTCCTTCCTCGAAAAGTAAATCCTCCGCCAGGTTAGCACGATGTGGCCTGCAGTTATCGTCCATTAAAATGAAGTCATCTCCGATTGCTGCAGCGTAAGCGTAAATAGGGACTCACAATAGGTCTCGAATGTTGATCTCAACATGGACACCAACACTCCACTCACCGCCAAATCGGACACTTTCGTGCACAAACGCAGGATTATTCCTACTGCCACGGTCCCTCCAGATGAAAATACGCCTATTATCCGGATGAACAGAAAAACGGGACTCGTCAGAAAAAAGAACATTGCTCCATTCATTTCTCCTCCAGTTCACATGCTCTTTTACCCACTCCCTGCGGTCGCGACGATGCCTTGATGTTAGTCTAACACATACCGTCGGTCGGCGAGCATACAGACCTACACCATGGACCTGGTCTCGGACAGTCTGAGTTGAAACCGTGGTGCGAGTAGCCGAGCGAATGTGTTGTTGGAAAAGAGTAGCGTTCATATTTCGGTGTCTCCGAGCCGTTAACACTAAATAACGATCTTCATTGGGCGTTGTTGCCCGTCTACGACCTTGTCCTGGTCTTCGGCCTGCACTTCCACTCTCCAAAAACCGGTTCCAGATCCTAGAGATCACACTTTGTGACACTCCAATGGCTTGCGCTACTTCGGCTTGAGTTTGGCCCCCTTCTAACCTACCAACAACTCTCCAAGCTTCTGAATCGGTTAAATGACTTCGCTGAGACATCGTACTCATCGAAACAAAGCAGTCACTGAATGCCCATCATCCTTGTCTTCATTTCAATTGAAAGTCAAATTTCATTCGCTGCCGCTGAAGCGACGTTTTTGACGTCGAACTCAAAATTAGCATACTCCACAGTTTGAAAATCAGAAAAATTTGCATTTGTGATTCTCTTGTTCCATTTTCGGCAAAAAAAATTTCGCTTATATCTTTATTTTATATAAAACTTACAATATCCTTTAATTGTTTTTAGCAGTATATATATATATATATATATATATATATATATGAAAGTCATATGTATTATATATCAAAAACAAGAAATAATAGATAATGAACATAACAAGAAATATCGCAATAAAAATATAAAAGCTGAACATGAAGAACAAAAGTATAGAGAAATAAAAAAAAAAAGAAACTACAAAAAAGAAAACCTAGCGAGTCAGAAAGCAATTTCGGACTTAGGACCGAATAAGTGGGGTTAAACTAGTTTGAAGGCGCCAACCTTCCCCCTTTGCAACTCGGTAGGAAAAACCAAATAAAATAAAATAAACAAAAATTCAGAGTATGTAAAAACTCAGAGAGTATGATAAAACCACTCACTACTAATATGTAACAAACTCTTCCAAACTCTTAATGCAGAAAAATCGCAAAACAAATACGTAAGAAAAGTAGAAAAATCCTAAAACAATTACATAAAATAAGTATTTTTCAAAAAATAATTTAACACAATTTCTTTACTCACAGAGCTTTTACGAAGAGAATCAAGCATCTTGACATCAATGAAAATCAATTATTCACCAAGTTAAAAAATTCGAATATACATAAACACATCTTTAGAGCTAACTTTTAAACCAGCCAGCAAAGACAGATATAAAAAAGACGACAATCAAATATGGTAGAATTTGAATTGGTTGATTGCCAAAAATGTAAATTTGCTAGGCTCTAATTTGGTTGGTTGTCAACAATGTGTAAGATGTTCAAGATGTGTGTGGAAAAAATGTAAACTGTGATATGAGTGTTATGATATAAGTATTATGATATACTATAATATATATATATATATATATATATATAGGAAACAGCACAAGGAATTATAAGTGTACTTAAATTAATGAACAGTTATATTTCAAGAAAGTCTGCGTTTTTTGTTATAGTTTCCTAAAAATTTAAGTGAATTTTCAAAGCAAGCTAGATGAACAATTAATATGCTAATAAATTACAATAATTTTTTCTCTCATAAATTGTTCAATCATTAAAGTACGTTGCGCTTGTAAATAAGTTTCACTACTGAAAGTTAGATGAAATGAGTTCGTGAAGAAAGTTTTTAGTGAAATTTTAGATAGTGTTATTCAGAAATATGTCTCTGTGTGTGAAAATTATGTTGTGGAATATCAGCTACACTAACAACTGTCACACTAACGTGAACTCAGATTCGCCACTGGTTGATTAACATTGGAAACACATATATAAGCTTAATCCTCTCTTCAAACATCTACCACTAACCAACACAAAAAAACTTTGTGCATGGACACATTTAATTTTCATCAGCACTATTAACGGCATTTCTTTCGTAGAATAAGTATTTGAACCCTTGACTTGATTACAATAACGCCCCGACCAGGAACCCCGATCATTTTCATTTAACAAATACGGTTGATGGTAAAATGCTCCAAAGGTACTCGAATCTATTAAATTACGATTCGCGATGTGAAACGGTTTCGCTACATGAGTCGACTAGACTTCCCATCTCTATAACAAACTGCCAGGGACATCACCTGAAATATTAGAACGACACTAAATGTAAAAAGGAACCTATTTCCCTTTTATCATGATTCAAAATCAAAACTTCTGAAAATCTTTGGTTATTTCTTAAAATTATTTTGTCTTTCAATGAATTTGAAGCGTCTTTATATATCAATCTTGATATTTCAAGATTTTTAAAAAAAATTGAGAACTTTTAACTTTATTTTGTTTATAATTTTTTTGCTTAAATATTTAAAAAAATCGATAATAACTTGGCGGTATACTTCGTTTCTGATAACCATCAAGTAAACTAAACTGCGAAGAAATGTTTTTCCTAAATCTGTTTTTCATTTTGGGCTAAAAACAAACAAAAACTTTTATTATTGGTTTCTTAAGTTCCAACAGAATTGAATTTTATTAATTTTTCCCCAAGTTTCTTAGATATGCAATGATCATATACTACAAAACAGGAATACTTTCTTAATGTACAATCGAACAGAAAATTTTCGGACCATAATTTATTTACGTCTGTCATTCTGTACAAGAATGTGCATTACGCCTTACAAATGATTGCCGATTTTCCTTATATATCGGTGAGGCGAGAAAGTTTATGGTAAAATTTGTTTCCCAACTGGTTTTAAAAATTTGTAAACACCATCTTTAGTCACGAACAAATTGATTCCAAGCAACAAATTTTGCTTCTTCAGAATGCCGAATGGACAACATATGGTATGTGTTCCAACATTATTCATCAGGCTTCAGATGAGTAATTGTTGGTTTCCTTATTTATTCCATGGATACCAAAACGAACGTCATACGTCACTTTCGTTGACATTTCTCATCGAACTTCTGTAGTAGTTTATTATTCTAGGCCAGTCTAGAATCTGAGAGAAAGGAAAGTTTTGACCTCAAAAGGTATCCATCTTGATCGAGAACTTTGGTGAACGCAATTGTTACTTTTAAATAGCAAGGTTACCTGCATTCAGAATAGAAGAGAAAATAATGCTTATCAAGTTTACTTATTTATTTGTCATTATGATTCAATTCTTTTTTTAATACTGCCAGGCCCTTAACTGCCCCGGCGTATACATCCGTCTTGTTCAACCAGTGTTTTGTGGGCTTGGACGTATATAAACGTCTTTCCGAAGTACGATATTTTTCTTTGCTCTGTTGTCTGCAAAACTATTCCGAAGGCTTTAGAATGCAACAAAATGACTAGTTGGGAAATATTTACTTATTTCGGAGAAAAATTTGCTTATTTCTTTGTGCCTTTTCTTTTCCCCCAATACTTTGCATTTGCGCACTTATGTGAAAAACAGTGGCAATAGAGAGCGAATCAAGCAGCTATTAATCGGCAGTTAAGGGGTTGAATAAATATTTGTAATACAGAACTTAGAAATAATTAACTATTCGAAAATGAAATAAGTTGGGATTTTTTTATATACAATTCTCTTAGCATTTTTTTCACATTAAAAGTGGAACTATTATCCAAGCATGCAGCCTAACTACTGTTTTAGAATATTTTAAGTAACGCATAAAACAGGTTAAGAGGTGAAAAATAATGAAGGAACGAGAAACCAAGAATTGATTGATTGATTTTTAACGTGTTCTAGTTCGAAACAACACCATAACAAACCTCTTAATTTTGAGGAGATTTTTCAGTGACGCAGATATAACCTGAGTTGGGGTTTCCTTCTCGAAGCTTCCACACCACGCCATCGACTTTGATCCTCGAAAGATTTAACGAATATCCGTCTTTGTACATTAATTTTCCATTCATATCGGATATAATTGTCGATCCCTGATATTTAATGAAAATGCTCCTAAAATTTGAGATTAATATTTACACTACTATTTGCATTTACATTACTATAAATTATTTATATATATATACCTCTTTACATTTGGATGTAAATGGTACAATTTGCTTCCATTCTATATGTACCTTTTTAAAAGTAACTACGAGTTGATTGATCACAAAATCGCACTTGTAAATACAGAAGGTCGTTCGCACTTTATGGGAACGATTTCGTTATTCGTTTTCTCGTTTGCATTTTGAGATAAAACTTTGAAAATTTCAGACTAATCGTTTGCTAAGGTTTTTCTTTTTTTTTGGAATGTAAAATAAAATATTTGTTTTAAAAATAGCTCCTAAAAATTATATATGGCTTGAAGTTTACGTAATTACCTTTTCCAAGCAGAAATATTAGTATCAACAAATTAAAAAGGAATGTAAAAATCTCAACTATTGCATTTCAATCAAAGGTATTTATAATATATATTAAATTTGAAAGAGAAATCGCGTCGTACAGAAAGTAAAAATGAAAATGTAACCACGAAGCTTCCTTCTAAGACTGTCCAATGGCCGCGTTAGTCGAGTGGTCAAGGTATCGGATCGTGGCTGGCTTGTCACGAGTTCGAGCCCAGTACAACTAATGACCCACCGTGTAGGGGAGCTTTGCACGTTAAATCTGTCGAGAGCTCAAATGTCCTCCCGTTGGTATGGTGTGGTAGTTGGAAGAGAAGGGTGCAAATTCAGGTGTCATCCTCGTCACTTGACCATGGTTCAAAATAATCGGGTTCGTCTCCAAAAGCCCTCGTGTAGCTGAACAGTGCAACATTTTTTCACTCACTCACCCTAAGACTATTCAAACGCAGACAACTATCAAGAAAGTGAAGTCTCTGATCCTAAAAGGAAATCTGCCGACTGAAAGATTTGGTGTGGTGTGGTAGTTATGAGAGGGGGTTACCAGCTCAGGTGTCGTCCACGTCACTTGACCATGGTTCAAAATTACGTGGTCCGTCCCCAAAAGCTCTCGTGCAGCTTAACAGTGCAACGTTACTATTCCCTCACTCGCTGACTGAAAGATTCATTGCATCGAAAATAGGAATGTCTTCCGGAACGGTAATTAAAATCATTCCTTAAGATTTAAAGTTAAAATAGATGTTTATAAACCTAAAGTTCATTTTCTTTTTTAAAACATATCGCTGAAAGAAAAGCAACTTGTAGAAGATTATGTTAAAAAACACCTAGCTGCTGAAAAATGGAAATTTGTGTCAACATTCGATGAGGTACGGATGTATTTAAATGATTGTAGTAAAAGAAGATTAATTTTCTATAGGACAACTGACAGGACAAAATGGCTTCGCAGTGTACAGTAAAGTGAATAAATAGATTCCTGATAGTTGTAGGGTTTTCTATATAAGAACGGCAAATTAAATATCAAAAAAGTCTCAAGTAAAACCAAAATTAATTCACTCTACTATTAGTAGAATATTTTTGAACCAATTTTTCAAAAAGAAATTCCAACTTTATGTGAAAAGGACATTGATAAAGTTGAGCTCCATATGGACCAAGTCTCTAGTCACACGTCTGCCACCAAATTAGCAAAGAAAGAATTAGAAATAGAAATGAAGTGTATCCCATTTGATGAAATACGTGAAAAATCACCCTACACTTCTGCAATGGACTTTTGTACTTTCGGTTTATTAAAGAAAGCCTTAGGAAAAAAAATGCACACAAGAACACTGAACGGACTAGGGAAAACATTTCAAGATAAATGTAGTAAATGTTTCATGACAATACTAAGAAAAAGTTTGTTTTTACGAAAAATTCGAGCTAGAGCTATGGTAAAGGAACCTGGCTATCAGATAGAAGCAAATTTCCAAAAAAATACGGTATTTATTGATAAAAATTAGCTATCAAAATCGTTTCCATGAAGTATGAACGACCTTCTGTATAAGGCTATTCTTATGGATCTACTACATAAAGAAGTAATGAGGATGGTATTTGAATTTCGTTACCCTACTTTCCAATCTTCCACACCATGTTAACGGGATGACTTTAAGACTGACAGATCTAACATACATCAACCTTGCCACTCACCTAAACATTAGCGTCATTAGGATTCTAACTTATAGTTTGATTACATAAGTGCCGGTTCTGACCATAACCATTTAGTTACTGTGACCACTATATAAATACGTGGTAGGCGATATTAAGATACTCCAAGTATTATTTCATACTATCAACGATATCTTGTTGGTATTGTAAAGGGTGTTTTTTTAGAGGTATAGAACTTTAAAATGCAATAAAACAACGATGTATTATTCGATTGACATGAATTTTTTTTATTCGAAAGATAATCTTGTGGCATTACATTTTAAATATGATTTCTGGCATAGGACTGCCACGGCTGGCTCGGATGTTGTCCAATCTGGACGTCCAATTTTCGATGACTTTTTCCAACATTTGTGGCCGTATATCGGCAAAAACACGGCGAATGTTGTCTTCCAAACGGTCAATCGTTTGTGGCTTATCCGCATAGACCAATGACTTTACAGAAAATAGTCTAGCGGTGTTAAATCACAAGATCTTGGAGGCCAATTCACAGGTCCAAAACGTGAAAATAGGCGGTCACCAAACGTGTCTTTCAATAAATCGAATGTGGCACGAGCTGTGTGACATGTTGCACCGTCTTGTTGGAACCACAGCTTCTGGACATCATGATTGTTCAATTCAGGAATGAAAAAGTTAGTAATCATGGCTCTATACCGATCACCATTGACTGTAACGCTGTGGGCTTCATCGTTTTTGAAGAAGTACGGACCAATGATTCCACCAGCCCATAAAGCTCACCAAACAGTCAGTTTTTCTGGATGTAACGGTGTTTCGACATACACTTGTGGATTAGTTTCACTTCAAATGCGGCAGTTTTGTTTGTTGACGTAGCCATTCAACCAGAAGTGCGCTTCATCGCTAAACAAAATTCGGTTATGAAAATCTGGAACGGCAATCTCGTTTTGGACGCATTCGACGAATCTACGCCTTGCTTGATGATCGTTTTGATGAATTGCCAAACCAAACTGAGAATAAATCACTTGACAGCTGTTAAATTGGTCGCCATCTTGGAAAGTAATGCCAACTTAAACTTCTATACCTGGAAAAAAAACACTCTTTACAAATGCATTTACAGTAATGCCCTGAACTTCGGCGATTGTTGTGACTGAACGATAACCACTTAAGTTGAATTCGCGTAAGTCAGGGTATAATTTCTCTCTCGTGTTTAGATACATACAAATTATTTTTATTTAGATCCGGAGGTTCAAAAAAATTGTTTAATAAAATTTTTGATAACAAAAATACAAAATCGTAAGCCGAAGTTAGTTTGAAGTTAGTTTTTGATGATGGTTTCATAAAATTTACATAGTCTGCTTGATTAAAGATTTTTTTTTCTCCTGTGAAAATTTCTCGTAGCATGCTAATAATTTTTTTATTCCTTGTTTTGTAGGAAAAATACGCTCTTCGTTGGACTATATGTTTTCTAAAATTTTTAAACCCTTTTTAAATTAGTTCAGCCTACAATCAGATTTCCAACCACCTAAATTGATCTTCTGTTTGAACAGGACTAGAAACATGAGTTCAATGTCTTGCTCTTGCTTATGAATTTCAATGAGCTCAACAATTGTCAGCTCCTGATTATGGGAATACAGTAGTTTTTGATTATATTATGGTAAATTAAAGTAAATTTTTATGACTAAGCGTCTATTTCACGGGATACGTAAGAAAGTGTACATTAGCCAAACAGGAAGTGGAAAATGAGTAATCGTGTTACAAAAAGAAAAAAAAAAAAAAAAAAAAAGACGAACTGAGAGACAGGATTTGAAAATCACGTAGGTACGGGTTAACATAAGTCGGGGTACTCTACGTAGAGGTAATACTGTGCTTCTATATTCAACCCTTGGTTTTATTCCTGTTCCTTTTTTGCTGTCGTAAGGCTAAACGTAATAATACTGTGTGTTTGCAAAAATTAAGGAATGACTCGGTTTTACTAAATATGCGCTTTTTCAATAAAACCCAAACCAACCAAACCATCATACGAAACTAAATAATAATCCAATTTCTATTCTCTGCTTCATCCTTATTTTGGCTCTTATTCTTATAACATATTCACCTTGGGCCGTGGGTAGCCTAGTGGTTAGAGCATCGGACTCCAGACCGGAAGGCTTGGGTTCGATGCTCGATGTCACCAAATACCCTCCGAGTGCACACGGAGTACGTGCTCGTTAAATCTGTGGGTCCGTAGTCTTGTGGGCTTATTCACTAGCGCAGGAACTGGAGAATATTTTCCCTTCAGTTCACTTGCAGAAATTGTGGAGGTGGAGATAGAGGTCGTGTCGCCATCTATCGTCCCTTCGGGGAGTTTCACCGAGCTTAAATCGCACTGTCACCTGTATGGTGCTCAAGGCCAACGACAGGCGTACCTCTTGCCCATGCCACGATGAATTTCGTGGGCCTCGTTCTGACTACGTCAGACAGGTGGCATTAGACACAACAACAACATATTCACCTCTGTGGGCAAAAATTGCCAAATTTATTTTCGGATTATAAAATATAAAATTTATTATTCGTATTAATATTGCTGACATTTGAATGAGATTCATCCCATTGAAAATGGTATTTCGATTAACTGGTGCAGGTTTGGGTATACTTTTATTTGAAAAATGATGTTTCGTTCAATATCGGTCCGGGTATATGTGATACATTGAGTCACAATGAAATAAATCATCCTACTTTCCCAACACAATTCTCAATTGTTCTCTGAAATAATTTGTCATCGTTTTGTATATATATAGTAAAAAGTATTTTAGTTCACCGAAATAGTTCCAGGTATTGAAATAAGTTTGGCATTCACGTAAGACTGTGTAACAGTAGTGCACACAGGAATTTTCAAAGGGGGGGGGGCGTCCGGGGTCGAAAGTTCCCCATTCTTGTGTCATGCTCCTTTTGATTTTGTCGATTTTCAGGAACAAAACACAGTAAAAAATAAATTTTTGAATAAATAATTAGCATTAATTAAAAAATTAATCATTGATAACAGGTGATTAATTAAATTTTACGTACTATATACTTAGAATTATAATCAATTGGAAAAAAACCAAGGGCTTTGGGGGGTCCTGATACAAACTCTCAACTTCATTGGTAGAACAAGCAAAATCCTTGTTCTTAGTAGAAAAAAATGTAAATAATGAAAATATGCAGATTATTAAGTTAAGAAGTTGCTGTGAATTTATAATTGTTGCGTTCGAAATAAAATCCAGGTGGCTAAACATTTGGAGAGTTTTCACTTTTGATTATTTATAACTAGAAGTAACCGACATATTTTAATAGAATTAAGTATTACATCGATTGATATGCATATATAAGTGATCTTACAGTTTTACAATTTTTACAGTGTGAATTTTAACCAAAAATGAGGCAGTTAAGGAGTGTAATCGAGTGTAATCCAATCCACCGTCCAGCAACCCTGTTTCCAGGCATTTAATATATCTGCGAAGGGAAGAAACGGATTGAAATTGTTCTCATTACATTCCTACGTATGCTGTATATATTTAGTCTGGTGATAGGACTGAACTGACTGATTTATTACGTGAATATTCTTATTTTCCAAAAATTCCTCATGCAGATAAGGTCTATGTGAACTAATTTTGTTATCCTTTCGAATAAAATAAGTTAAAACTACATAAATATAGTGCTCTAAGTTACTCCACAACACTTGTCATTGGGTCAAATACGTGGAGATTTGTAAATAATGAATCAGCCGATACCTCAAACATCAGCAGGCATATCGATTTCTTTTTCAAATGTTGAAGGACTTGTAATGATACCCTATACTCTTCCAGACAAATTAATGTGCATAAAAAATGGTAATACTGAATTAAGACAGCAAAGAGAAGAACAGAATCCTCTCTGATGATTCTTTCTTCGATATTTATGTGTTTGCTGCACCGTACTAAACAAGTTTCTCTATGTATAGAAGTGAGTGGAACTTACACTGCAGGTCTTCTTGCAAACGAACTTATCTCACGCAGCCTTCTGGGGTCATTTTAATTTAAGGTTTCGTGACTGCATGAAGTTCATGTGACAGCTGAGAACTTGTATCTCTTTAATGCTTGACCAAATGGACAAATAGCTATTCTCATTGATCATCGAAGCTATTGGATGATTTTATCTAGAAATATTTTTTATGGATCTGATCTCAATTAACTACCATTTTAAGTTGCACACAAAGCTGAACTTTAGAACAACGTAAAGGTAGTTAGGAAAATAAAGAAAACACCTTAAACTTGAAAGAATGAAGATTCGATCTGGGTACCTTTTCCGTTCCGTACGCAAGTGCTTTATCGACCACGCCAAAACGATCATCTTCGCGTGATCTTTGGTACCAGTTTATATAGATATCACACGCCACATATACCCCTCTGCAAGTGATTCGGTGAATATGCGAACGAATAATACCATATTCGTGGCGAGTATGTGAGCAGTTGCGTCACTTTGTGGGTTGTGTCATTGTGCGTGACGGTTTGAGAATTGCGTCATCGTGCGTGACGGCTTGAGAATTGCGTCATTTGTGGGACGGCTTAATTGCGTCATTTGTGTGAGACGTCTTTGAGAAGTAACGGCTTATTTTTTTGCGTCAACGTTTGACAGCTTGGTTGCTTTAGCGGTCGATAGATAGCGCTACGACTGCAGCGCGAAGGGTGTGTTTCTTTGCACTGCTAGGGTCACCAATGAAGGAAGGAGGATTCGCGCGCGCGCGATCTAGGTACCTTCCGTTCCGTACGCAAGTACTTTATCGACTACGCCAAAACGATTGTCTTCGCTTGATGTTTGGTTCCAGTTTACAAAGATATCACACTGCCACAGATTTATAACGAATCCTTTATTAGTATGGTGCAGGTCCACCTTTGGCGAGCAATACAGCTTAGATTCACCAATGAATCGATTTATATAAGGTCTAAATAGTGTTTAGAGGAATATTGTACCATTATTCATTGATATATTGTGAAAGTTCTGGGAGAGATGTCGATGGAGGATATCGATTCCGTATTGAAAATTCTAAAAGGGACATTAATGGCTCAATTATATTGAGGTCAGACGACTGTGCGAGCCAATGTGGACGTTAAACTTCATCCTCGTGTTCATCAAGCACAATTATTGGCCATCCCCGCTCAATGAACAGGTGCATTATCTGCCCGGAAATTTCCATCTCCCGCAAGAAACAAAGTTTGCCCCATAGGATTCACCTGGTCAGCTAATATTTGTCGGTACTTCTCCCCAGTGATTCTTCCTTTCAGGGTAATAATTGATCTAGTAGAAACCCTTGACATGGTGGCCCATAATGGGACAGATTCAGTTCCAGACTTGTCTGTTGGAAGGAGACGATCACTATCATAAGCTTGAGTAGGTGTCCTCCAAAAGCACACCCATTCTATTATAGGGTAAAGTGTGAAAGAGAGATAATTCGTCAGACACATTGTTTTCTTCCACTTATCAATCAATTAGGTTTTGTGAGAGTGACACCACCGCACACAATGTTTGACATTACATTTGTGACAAGTAGCTTGGTAAATTCTGCTCTGTCGTAAATGTTCTGTTTGTGAAGGTGCATTTTAACTTTAATCATCGACATTGGAGAATCGCGATGCTAATTGACCTCTGTGGTCCTTTTTGCTGCTGTTGTTCGCTTAGTAGACATTATGATATCTAAATTGACGGTCGATCGTCTATTTCAAAGAGCTTCTTTTTCCTTTCACTATTTTGCGTTGATTGTCTTGTATGCTATCATGATTTTACACACCGTATTTCTAATAAGGCCTAAAGGTTGGAATGCCACACTTGTTCACAGCTAGACGGTGTTTACAATATGGCTTGTTGGAAAATATGAAAGGTCTAACATTTTCAGCCTTGGAAAAAAATTAGGCTTATAGAACTTCAACAAAGCCACCACATATTACCAGAATATATACTTTTTTACAAAAAAACAAAAACAAAAAAAACCAGGTAGTTATTTTTATATTTTTATGCTTCGGAAGCACGTTCAAAAATATCTTTTTTATTCAAAAATATCAACCATCTGTAATACCGAAATGACTTCTGGAAACAACTCTCGGTCATATATATGCTGCTCTTTTGTTAAAGGTTGTAATTACAACATGTTGTTAGACAATGACAACAAGACGTTGAATGTCTAATAAATATGATGTTAACAAACACTTGATCAATCAATTGATGAATGTCATCGAGATGTGCGAATGAACGAAATGCAGAAATGGTCACGTGCACCTTACAAAACGTTTTTCTTTGTTTCTATTTACCCCTTTCAAGTATACATTAACACAACCGAAAATAAAAAACTGCATTTTTGTACGGAAACTTTACATTTATCTTTGATATTTTTCGCGAAATTCGATTAAATATGCTCTTTAATTTTGAGCTCCAAATACGGGAGTAGGAAAAGATTTTTCTGATATTTAAGCTGATCTGATGTGCATACACGAGTGACTGAATATTAGCATCGCACTGTTCACCTACTAAAAGGTTTTGGTGACGGACCTCGTAATCTTGAACCATGGTCTAGTGACGAGGACTAGACTTGAGTTGGACTCCCCCTCTCCTAGTTTCCACATCACACCAACAAGAGGACGTTTGAGCCTCAACATATTTAATGTACATCAGCCCCTCATGCATGGAAAATCTTTAGTGGTACTAGGCTCGAACTCATGACACCCCTACCACAAGTCCCTTACCTTGACCACGGCCTTAGTCTACCACGGCCGCTATGCACATGCTAAAATTTCAAACTCTCAGTATTTGCAATCCAATTTTCAAATATAACTTTCATCATGTCCCTCTTCATACAGTGACAATCTATTGAATACAATAGTAATATACATTGACGCTAAATTTACAATATGATTTTAATTATAAACCGCACAAAAAATTATAAAAAAGTGTTAAGTTTTCCATATAATTTTTATTTATGACAAACTCATGGGGCCATCGCTAATTATTAAAATGGTTTCTAACTGAGTATTGTTAAATTAATTATCAAATGCATTATGTAGTTCTGATACTTTTATAAGTGTATTATATCAGAGTAAATGTGTATACTATTTTTTATTGTGCCAGAATGTATGGTGTTTTGATTCCTTTCGGTAAGTTAAAAAAATTTTAATCTTTTGTTTTCAAATTTCGATATGCTCGTCCCCTCTCCACATAGGTTTATTAACACCTCTCTAGGGTAGCGCGACCCATAGTTTGAGAAACCCTGTTGCTGCATAAATATTCTACTAATATTTATATACGTAATCCACATATTTCAAATTGCAATGTTCCAATTTCTCTAAAATTTTTCAATTGAACAGTGAGCAATAAACAAAAAAGATACACACCTAACTAAAATATGATAAATTCACTAACTATTCTCTGCTACTTGGTAGCAATCTTCGAAACTTCAAACTAAACCATAATGCACACAATAGCACTCATTTTCTCTTTAAGTTCCCGCCGAGACGGAGCAAGAGAATAAATCCTACTTTATTCATGCTGTGGAGTCGACGTAAGCGATCTGCTGTCAGGGTAAGGTTCCCGTTGAGGTCCGGGCGAATAAATCACTTCATCTTGATGTTTCTCCCCCTGAAGCATTTGTTGGTCGGGATGATGAATAGTACATCCCTTCCTGCGATGTCTATTGAGAGTTTGGGATGCAAACATCGACACTCAATAGACCTGGGCGCATTCCTGTGAGTGAGAAGTACAATATTTTCGGAATGGTGGCCGTGGAGGTGCGGATGATGGAATAGAATGTGTAAAGATAAAGAATTGGGTGTGTTTGATGTGTATGCTGAGGACATATAATGTGGAAAATTATGTTTGGGAGATAATTTATGGAATATCTGGAATACTGGATTTGGTAAAAAATGTGAATGGTTTAAACAAATTAAGGCACTTAATACATATTTTATTCTTATAGACCAAAACCAAAGAGATTTAAAAGAAAATAAGAAGTGGTTGTATTGATTATATCAAATCTAGAATTAAATCAACAGTACTGAAGATAACACCTGAAAAAAAGATGAAATATAACTGATGAGGGAGGGAAAAACTGCACTGTGTATTTAACTTCGAGTAGTTTCATGTGAGGGTTGAAAGTAAATCAAAACCACAACACAAATTTGAATTGAAATATATATATTGAACCTGAAATTCAAGCGTGATCAAAATAATTTTACGAATCAATTAATATATTGTATTTATATCAAGAGTTATTAACAACAGATATGTGCTTGTATTTTTAATATGCAATCACTTAAGCGCCTCCAGAGTGTACACATGTCTCGCTCAGTTGTAGTTTTAACTACCCATTGCTTATACACTCATGGACAAAAAGAAAAGACCAAGAAAATATTGCGGGATCGTAACTAAACTTGACTTAAAGGTACATGTCGATAAGATATGCAAATGATTTGAAATACAGCTTAGTTGCGCATTACGTATAGCCGGTAGAGGGTGTTTAACGTCGTTCTCCATGGAATATAAAATAGGTAACCAAAGCTTGTTTGAGAGTGTTGAATCGTTTACAAAGGAAGAGCAGAGGTAGACATGCCATTACGCCGTTTTCGAAGACAAAACGGGCAGCTGTCGCAGTTTGAGAGGGGGAGAATCATCAGCATATTGGAAACTGAAAGGGGGCTCAGCTAGGCAAGTAACTTGTCAATTAGGCCGCTCTGTTTGTATTGTGAGGAGGTGTTGGGACCAGTGGATCCGAGAGATGTCATTTACATGAAGATCAGGCTCAGAACGCCCTCGACAAACCAGTCGTCGAAAAGACCACCACATAGTAAGAAATGCACGCGTACAGCCAACTGCTTCATCGGCCACCATCCAGGCACAGGTAGCACCTTCACTAGGGGCCCTGGTGTCTTCTCAAAACATACGAAGGTGCCTGGTTGAAGGACATTTGGGATCATGGCGACAATTACGTGTGCTGCCCTTGACACCCATCCATTAAAGCCTCTGTTTGGAGAGGTGCTGCGCACGAGGAAACTGGACTGCAGCGGAATGGAACTAGATCGTCTTTAGTGACAAATCCAGATTCAATCTTAGCAGTGATGACAATCGTGTTCATGTGTGGAGACCCCGTGGTGAACGCCTCAATCCTGCCTTTGCTTTACAGCGGCACACTACTCTCACAGCTTGTATGATGGTAAGAGATGGCATTGTCTACAATACACTTTTACCCCTAGTATTGATCCAGGGCACCATGACCCCCAGTATCTTCATGACATTTTGCAACCACATGTGTTGACACTCATGCAAAGGCTCCCAGGAGCTCTTTTTCAACAAGAAAATGCTCGGCCTCACACAGTAAGGGTGTCAGGATTTTCTCCGCACTGTTATTATCCTTTCTTGGACTGCCCAATCCCCAGACTTGTCTGCAATCGAGCATATCTGGGATCATTTGGGAAGGCGAGTTGGGCATCCCACGAGTTTGAATAAACTAGAGGAAAGGTTACAGCAAATATGGAACGAAATGACTGAAGACATCATACAGAACTTGTATGTCTCAATTCCCGATCGTATCGCGTCGTGCATTCGCGCTAGAGGGGGTTCAACAGGGTATTAAATTCTCCGTTCTTTTGCATTTTTTCTGAAAAAAAGATTCTTTTTTTATTTTCTAATCATTTATATATATCAAAGTAATCATTATGTATGTATAAATTCGTTTCATTTTGACGACTCCTTCTTGGTGCGCTATTTTGTTTGTCCATGATTGTATATTGTATATACGAAAAACAATCTTTTTTTGGCGCTGCTATCAGTAAAATTATTCTGAAGTCTTTGGAATGCAATAAAATGACACTGGCAGTGGTTTAAAATGCTCCTTTTTTCAAAGACAGATTTGCTTATTTGTATCATTTCTCTCCCCCCCTCATACACCGCACAAACGCGTCTGTGTGAAAAACGGTGAACTTGGAGAACGAATCGCGTTACTTTTGTAATCAGCAGTTAAGCGCTGATTAAAAGTAACTGCTATAATGTTGCTGATTTTTTATACATAGTCGAATATAACACATACTTTTAGATAAGTATATAACCATGCTCATAATTTTCGTAAAAATATTTATTATTGGATTCTTTGGAATGAACCTGGTAATTAAAAATTAACTAGGCAAAAAATTATTGTTCACAAGTGACACTATTCAATATATTTATATAATTCATTCTCCAAATTAATGAAACTATTACAGTCACAATATATATCCTTGGTTGTGAGTAAAGATACATACGACCCATCTCTTCTCGACCATCCTATGTAACTAATACAATTCTAAATATCATTCTACTTTTCATTTTTCAAAAAGTTAAATTGTAGAATTACAAGTAACAACTGAAACAATTATAAACTCAAAATTATTCTAAGATATGTTTTGCAAAGAATGATTTTCCCTAATTGGTCTTTATGTTAAAAAAAAGAGCTTTGTTCTTTATTTGCTTAGTATTTTATGTAATCATCGGAAAAATTCAGAAAAATATTGTTGCTAAAGTGGATGGTTTTTTTAAAAATTTAGTTAAGTAGTACAATTTATGGGAAGAATTTCTAGATACTGGATCTATATCAAGAGTACCTGGACGAGGTAAACTAAATCCGTAAAGACGAAAGATGATTGTTATTCGACACTTACCTTGCAGCAACACAAGGTCACTACAGTTTCAAAGGTTTTTCATGTGAACTGTGCCCCGGTACTAAAATAAGAGTTTCAGGGTCAGTAGTTGATCGAAGACTCCATGACCCATGATTAGTGTCGCAATTACTTTAGAACTAAAGACATCACATTTAGCAAAACCGACAACCTGGGCCTTGAAACAGACTTCGGTAAAGTACCATATTTTTTACAGATGAGTCGAGATTCAATCTGAACATTTATAATCGGCTTACCTGTTTTAGAAGAGAGCCTAGGAAATGATTTTACCCCTCTTTCAACAGGGAAAAGGATAATTACGATGGTGAAAGTAGTATAATAGTTTGGGCTGGAATACACCCCAGTATGCATTTGACAAAAGCTCCCTGACCGCTATGTGGTATAGAAAAGAGATTATAGAGCCCTATTTTTAAATTTTAGAGTCGTAATTGTGTGTGTGTGTGTAAATCCACTCTTCCAAGATATATAGCATCACGGGTTCTATGATGAGTATGTTAGCGGGGAAGGCGAATAGTTTTATAGCAGATATCGCGTTTTCAGCGGATTGCGAAGATTGTCATTTTTGCTCCAAAAAATACTTAATGTCAAAAGATATGTGCCATTTTTTTTATCGTTTCTACGGTCTTAATGAAGACCGTAGAAAACGATTTGACTATCTATTTTAACTGAACAGTCTTTGTAATTAATTTTACAGTGGAATATCTTTAATTAATTAATTAGCTGTAACGGATTAAATTTCTTAAAGTTGACTATTTTGTTTATGTACTTTCAATGTAGTTATTAAAAAATATTGCATGAAAAAAACTGCAGTAAATCACAATACGGCAGATAAAGGGTTAACCCTCTCCCTGCGCATCCCTTGATTTTCACGGGCAAAGTACACGTAGCAAAAGTAGCACAACGCAGCGAAAGGGTTATTTGACACATCCACATAGGGCTCAGATGGCCGGCGATTACGCGAAGGATATTCATTGCACATGGATTGTGGCCAATTAGATCTCTTGACCTTAATCTTATATATATTTGGGACATTCTTGGGAGAGCAATTGCTCCTCATCATCCATTGTAGAGAGCTGTTCTTGTGTTACAAACGGCTTTTCTGTTGGAATGGAATCAACTGCCATAATGACTGTCTCCTGTATATTATGCCTGCACGCTAAGCGACCTATCTGGCTGTAAGAGATAATATCCCGCATAAGATTCCTTTTAAATTTAATATTACAAACATGATTTTAAACGTCATACATTTATCTAAAATACTTCTAAATTATTCTTTGATTTTTATTAAAACTTTCAGTTATGCAATTCCCTTTCAATTCTTAAAAAAATGTTCAATAATGTTTCTTACACGCAGTAATGCTTTTAAAGAAAAATATTGTATGAAATGTCTTGTGACGGATCTTTACGGAATCTTATTACTGATCCTCTGGGGGAATCTTTGGGCTAGCATTCGCGTTAATTCATAGCCAACCCTCTCAAGAAGAAACCTTGAGATGTAGATTAGTTCGACTATATAAAGTCAGAGTTTTGTAACTGTAAGATGGAAGGAGCTGAGTAACTGTTGCGGCGTTACGAAGGTGAGATATAATTAATTTTTACAACAGCTTAAGTTAAGAATGGAGTTTGCCACTATTCTAAATCAGCGGATTGGGAGTTTATAGTCAAAGATAGATTAGTTTAAATTAATTTGATTACTTTCGCTTGTTCATTTAGGTTTTATTGCTTTCTGTATATCACTCCTAGGGCATCCACTTGTGGTTTAACTTCTTGATTCGAGTGTTTGAATAATGATAAATAATAATTATTATGGAAGATTCTGGTCCTACTTTGTTTCCTCCCACATTCTTAGGTAGGCTAGGCAATGAGGGAGCGACTTCAGAGGAAGTCGCTCACTATCTTTTGTACAAATATGTGGTTAAATAAGTATTTCTTAGTATGAAAAACGTTGTAAGATATACATCTTTCAATTATCTATAGCATTTAAAAAATTAGTAAAACTATGGTATGTTTTAAAGCAGTGTTTCTCAAACTGTGGGGCACAGCCCCCCCCCGGAGGGGGCGCGAGTATATTGAAAGTCGAAAACAAAAGATTATTTAAAAAATTATTAATTTACTGAAAGTAAACAAACAAAATACTTTCTAATGTAATAAAATATAAAATACACTTTTACACTGATATATAATACATTTATAAATGTATTATATGTACACAGTGTTTTTTTTTTTTTCAGGTATAGAAGTTTAAGTTGGCATTACTTTCCAAGATGGCTACCGATTTAAAAGCTGTCAAGTGATTTATTCTCAGTTTGGTTTGGCAATTCATCATGAATAGACTCACGCCTGAACAACGCTTTCAAATTGTGCAATTTTATTTCGAAAATAATGGTCGATTTTCATAAGCGAATTTTGTTTAGCGATGAAGCGCACTTCTGGTTGAATGGCTGCGTCAACAAACAAATTTGCCGCATTTGGAGTGAAGCTAATCCACAAGTGTATGTCGAAACACCGTTACACCCAGAAAAACTGACTGTTTGGTGCGCTTTATGGGCTGGTGGAATCATTGGTCTACTTCTTCAAAAACGATGAAGGCCACAACGTTGCAGTCAATGGTGATCGGTATAGAACCATGATTACTAACTTTTCATTCCTGAATTGAACAATCATGATGTCCAGGAGCAGTGGTTTCAACAAGACGGCGCAACATGTCACACAGCTCGTGCCACAATCGATTTATTGAAAGACACGTTTGATGACCGCCTAATTTCACGTTTTGGACTTTGAATTCGCCTCCAAGATCTTGTGATTTATCACCGCTAGACTATTTTCTGTGGGGCTATGTAAAGTCATTGGTCTATGCGGATACCACAAACGCTTGATCATTTGGAAGACAACATTTGTCGTGTTATTGCCGATATACAGCCACAAATGTTGGAAAAAGTCATCGAAAATTGGACGTCCAGATTGGACAACATCCGAGCCAGCCGTGGCAGTCCTATGCCAGAAATCATATTTAAAATGTAATGCCATAAGTTTATCTTTCGAATAAAAAAAATTCATGTCAATCGAGTAATACATCGTTGTTTTATTGCAATTTAAATTTCTATACCTCTAAAAAAACACCCTTTATATGTATTATATGATATGTATATTTTATTATTAATTTAACAATACTAAGTTAAGAACAAGTTTGATAATTATCAGTGGCCCCATGGGCTTGTATTAACACTTATCTTGATAATTTGTACGGTTTATAATTAATTCCTTAACTGCCGATTTAAAGTTACGTGATTCACTTCCCAAAGCCACCCTTTTTCACGAAGATGAGTGCGTTTTGATATTTTTTTTGAGGGGGAGGAAAAAAGGAATATAAATAAGCAAAAATCCTCTGAAATAAGTAAATTCTTCGCAAACACTGTCAAGGTCTTTTTAATTGCACTCCAAAGACTTCGGAATAATTTTATGGATAGCACATCAGAGAAAAGATCATACTTCGGAAAGACGTATATATACGTTCAGAAAATTAATGCTTTGACTGAGAGAGACGTTTATATACGTTGGTGGCGCATAAGAGGTTTAAGTCGTATATTGCAGCTTTAGTATCAAAGTATATTATTGAACTCAATACATTGTTATTATACAAAGGGGGCGCGATGAAAATGATAATTGAATACTGGGTCGCGCATATTGATAGTTTGAGAAGCACTGATTTAAAGAAAATAATTATTCTACTTTTCCCTTTTATTGAAAAAGACAGCAAAAAGTACTAATTATTTAAATAATATTATATTTGTGTAAATTTATCCACTACAACATTTTAAAACTAAATACTTTTTTCAAATGTATTTTAAATTATAAAGATAATTTTGTTAAGTTAATTAGAAAAAAAAACAGCTATGGGGAAAAATACATAAATTCTTGCTTCAAGTGTTTATATATTTCTTGAGGGAATTAAATTAGAGAGAATTTTATGTATCACTAATTAATTTTAAGTGCAAATTGCAACTTTTTCCTCAAAACACAAACTATTAAATTAGTTTAAGTACTATTTCAGTTAAAAAAAAAGTACATAGAAGACCCCAGATAGTAATTAATTTGAATTTTTATGAAGGTGTAATGAATGTTGAATAAATCTCTACATATAAAAAAAACTTGGGTTTTAAGCTCATAATAATGGAAAATGAAAGAAAATATCTTAAAGAAAGAGAATTATAAAATATAAAAACACATTTATGGTAGAAATAATTTCTTATAAAATAACTCAAATATTAAGTATTTTTAAATCCAGAGCTTTTTTTTACTCATTGAATGATTGTATGTTTTCCTAAAAACTAATCCTTTTGATTTGTAAACTACAGTTAAATACTTTTAACGCGAAAAAACTTAATGTGAAATACAGTTAACACGAAATAATACATCGTTCACGACATATTATTATTTTCATTCATTTATTTTTTATTGTAACACGAAACGAAAATCGCTTAACACGAAACAATTTCTCTTCTGGGAATTCATGAACAAAATGTGGGAAATACCAGTAACACAGCTAGATTTAAAATGGGCTTGAAAAGACAGGCGGGGTTTTACATGTTTCGTAGAAAGGAGGATAACCTGGCTTTGAATAACCTCAGAATAGCCTGTGACACGAGTCAATTTTGTCTATCTATACTACTTTCACCTCCTCCCCCCACGCCTACGAACTCCACACAAAAACATCTAATTTCTCACCAGTTGGCTTTTGAATTCACCAACGAGTACATCGCTGTGTGAGTAAAAATCAGTGAGTTTGGCTCGCGTTTTTTCCCCCTACTATTTTAGAAGAATAATTTTACGCGTACAATGACAAATATCTGAAGGGGAAAGCAAATTGCTAGTTTGCTTAAAATGAAGATGGAGATTCTTAAGGCTCCAGAAGAACGCAAAAACGGAAATCTGTGAAGATTTTGGTATATATTTGTACTATCTTCACATTATCATCAATAATTAAAAAAGAAAATTATGGAAATATGTGAATGCAGTAAGTTTGAGCTAGAACGAAAGCGGATATGAGCGGCCAAGAAAGAGGATTTAGAAACCGTTTTACTTGTTTAGTTCAAACAAGCAACTTTTCAGATTTCTCTTATATCAGGAACTTAAAGAAGCAATGGACTTAATAAGCAAATTAATATTATATTACCTTAAATTTCAATAATTTATTGTGAATGTTTTTGTCTTATTGGTTTTTATTAAATACATGTATGCAGTGGCACACACAGGAGTTTTTCAAGATTGGGGGGTCAGGGTCGGAAGTCCACCCTTCTTGTATCTTGCTCCTTTTGATTATGTCGATTTTCGGGAACAAAAAACTTTAAAAAAGCTATTTATTGAATAAAAAATTAGCATTAATTAATGTAATTAATCATTAAAAACAAATATTTTATTAAATTTTACGTACTATATACTTAGAATTATAATAAATCGAATAAAAATCATGGGCTTTGGGGAGATCCGGACCCCTAGGACCACCCCCTTGTGTGCGCCACTGCATGCATGTATACATAAGTATGTGAAAAAAGCATTAAAATTGACTTAATTTTGTTAAATATTTTTTCTCTTTGTTGCTATATCCTTTAAAACGAAAAAAAATTTCGGTTCCATCTGTTTTGTAATAAACGAGTTTCACTGTATTTCTTTGTTCAAATTTTATCTTTCTTCATTTTATGTATTGATTACATTTTTTTTTAATATTTCATTGAATACTTATATGCCTTTATAAGTATTCACACAATGAAATAATTATAAAAACAATTTCTTTATTTTTTAAAGTTTATAATTCTTTTTGATCTATTTACAGCAGTGCTGCATAGTTAACATTTTCCGCTTTATAAAATTCGAATTTTCACCTACATTTTCCGTCACATATTTTTCAAGTTTCTCACCCCTCCTGTGTTCTGAGATAACGTCAGAATCAGAGTATTTACTTTTCTTTATAATAACCACAAAAAATTATTTTTTGCAAAATACGCTTTATTTTTTTCACTCTTTTCAGCTTAACCCTAATTTATATGATTTACTTTTCAGAAACTATCGCTTTTGCACCAGTGATTTTATAACAAATAATAGTAATAAAACGATTCTTCGAGAATCATAACAATTTTAATTCTATTTTATAAACTATTGTTTGCAGATATGTGCCTTGATCATGTTTTGGTGCATATAGTACGTTTTTTAAGACACCATTTAATTAAATAGAAAATTGCAAAATTTGAATTTTTTCAGTATTGAAAAAATATTGAAAGAATTCCATGTACTTTTGCTTATAACATAAAATATAGTACATACTACGTTATATATTGTGAAATTAGATTACAATATGTATATGAACGTGAAAATATCTTTGAAAAATACTTTCCCGTGCCTGATATACTGTAAATTTATTAAAGACAACCTTGACTTGCTTCCAAAACAAAATATATATTCCAAACAACATAGTTCATTTCAATTACATTCAATATTTTTATTATCTTTGTTGGATATTTCCTTCAGCTGTTTTAGTTAATTTAAAAGTTTAAAAATTTTATTCCTTAAATGAAAAAAAAAAATAAACAACATTTTTCGCCTTTTAAATATGGATGCCTGGGTTTTTGAGTTTTTTTTTCAAATATTACGCAAAGGGTATAGAGAACAAATTTTGAGAAATTTTAAATTATAATCAAGTAACAAAAACAAAATTTAAGCTAGTATTTCACTTTTTAACTTCCTCTTAATGTTATGTGAATATTTGAATAAGTTGCGTTAATGAAAATCCTAACACCGTGAAAGTTTCATGAAAATGAAAGTAAAATTACAGGCGGTACCAAAAATATTATGATATCCAAATTATTAGAATTACAAAGCGATAACGCATGCAAGAGCACAGAAACATCTTCACAATTTGAACTAAGCCGTAAATAAAAACCATTGAAAGTACACGTTGAAATGTGTGTATTTTACTTGACTGCTTAAAAATATTGATTATAAGTAACAAACAGTTATGCCTCGGTGAAAATGCAGTGTCATATGAGTAAGTAATAATTATGAGGTTCAGTAATAAAACCCCCGGTGAAGGTAGACTTTCATAATTTGAAAGCAATACGCAAATGGGGTGTAATTACAGAAGCAGAACCAGCTGTGGACTAAAGAAAACTCTTTCATTCCAAGGAACATGTAGATGGGCACTGTCCTGTCTAAATTCAATTCGTAGAAGCATTGCATGCGGATTGGACTTCGGGCTTCGTTATCTAGTATCCGCAGTTCAGATTTACCACATTTTGAAATAGGAATCATCCATGATAAGCATTATCATCTCATATCATAACAACTAGCGTGCTTTAGGTATGACACTAAATGAGGCACTTTGGAAGAAGACATTCACCTTTTTATAATGTTTGACAATTTGATTTTTTTTAATTAAAGACGCTTACTAAAACAACATGGGTGGTATTGGTTATCAGACATCGTGATTTTGAACCCCTGTCGATTGTCGAGGACAACAAATATACTATTATCCCAATCTCCAAACTTCCACACAAATCTAATGGGAGGAAGAGGAGCCTCTGGGATTTAATATGCAGCAGCCTCTCCGTAGGAAGATTCTTCAGCGGCACTATGTCTCAAATCCACACTTTGGCAAGTAATGTTTGACGAGTATGCATCTATCATTATAAACCAGATTGTAGTGTGGTTCATCTGAAAAAAATTAACTTTCTGCCAATCGGTACGTCATTGGTAATGCTGTTGAGTCCATTGTAGTTGGAAATGTCTATGATTCCGATATGAGAATTTCTTTAGCAATTCTACGCAAATTATCCTTGTAATGACACTTCAGATGTTGAGTAAGGGTAGAGGCAGATAATGACACACCTGTATACATGCTCTAGAATTGTGCCAATGTCCTCTCATATATTGTACAGCCCACTGAATAATATATCAAAATAAAAACATTACCTTTCCCTTATAGTTAGCTGTAAAATCTTAAGCAACCATTTAAAAAAATAGCTGAAAGGGGAGACTGGGTATTTTCGTCACGACACCTTTCTCCTATTTCTTTCAAAATTGGCTCTGATCTTGGTATGGCATGTAGCTAAAAGAAACCGAACCAAGCAAATACTGGAAATAACTGTCATTATTTTTTATTTCTTTTACCTTCCTTTTTAAAAATATTGTTTCCATTCTATTCACAAATATTGTATAAATTTTATATTGTTGTTTTGGGTGTGGATGTCTGTTTCACATTTTTTATAGAATTTATCTTTATATTAATATTAGTTTTTATACGAAAATGCACGTTACTTTAACCACAGTTTTAAGGAATTAATTGATTAAATAAAAAATACTTGCAATGCATAGATTGTTCTGACCTTTTTGCAACGCATAATATAACATTGTACCATTTTTATTTTTATTTGTCAGGAAGAATGGGAAGGTATTCAATAAAAATTTTAGCTTATATGTTAATCACAGAAATCATTGTATTAAAAACTCCCAAAGATTATCATAAACTATAAAAGTAAAAAACGAAGACGCAATGTACTCTCCTACAGTTTTGTAATCAAATAATTAAGTTTATAAATATCTACATTACCACTAATATGTTCTAAATGCTCCGAAATCATCACACTCGACCTTTTAAGTGATATTAATTTTACGGTTCGCCACCGGAGAGCCAATACCAGTAAGGTATTTAAAATGTTTCAGAAATGTGTCCCTGATCACGCTTAAAGCCCTTTCTAAATGATAAATGGTCTCTCCAGGTGTTAGAGGTAAATCATTTTGGTGGCGAGCAGGTGGACTCGGTTTCGATGCAGTATTAATTATGCCCTCCGAGGATTACTTTCATTAGTCTTTTATCTTTTGGCAGAGAAGGGAGAATTAGTTTTGGGCCTCAGATTGCTGTCCGTTGTTTCTAGAATTCTACAAGATTGTGAGAATAGAACAGGAATGGAAGCTGAAGATTATTTAGCGTATTAAGGTATCCGACTACGTTCGGAACCGTGATTTTAAAAAAAAGAGCATAAATGGATAATTCTCGTGATATTTAGTATCACTTAGATTATAATACATGTATAAATTTCTTTTAAGGGCATTTTGACAAAAAATTATTTAAATACAATATTTCGGCTAAAAAGTGACTTAGAATAGCCTTTTTGCAAAATGTCCTCCTTTCGTGAAAAATGCTTCTATTATAATAATACTTTGCCTGTATATAGCTCCGACCTGTATACAGAGCCTCAACTATGATTTTTGAAAAATTCACATTACTTTCAGAGTTACAAACAATTGAAATAATTACCGGCGTTTTTTTCTTAAAATTTCTCCCCTCTGTTGTCGTAAAAATGGATACACCCACTTCGAAGTTATATATTTCAAAAATTCTAGTTGAGCCTCTTTACAGAGGTCTGAGCTATATGCATGCAATATATTATTATAATAGAAGTATTTTTCCCGAAAGAAAATCATTTTGAAAGAAGATTATTCTAAGTTAATATTTTGCCAAAATATTGTATTTAGATAATTTTTTTTGTCAAAATGCCCTTAAACCAATTTTATGCATGTATTCTAATCAAAGTGACTTTAAATATAATAAATATTATAAATTTATATGCTTTTGCAAAATCAAAGCTCCGAACGTAGTCGGATACCTTGAAGACAATATGTATATGTAAATATATAGCTTTCTAACTATTATATACATATTTATTAGTTATAATAATAAAATAATATTTGGAATGTGGTGATATTCTAATTATACACAAATGCTTTTCATATACTTTTATAAAATAAGTTTAAATTTATTTGTCCCCCAAAAATAATAATGATTCTCAACTAAAAATGTGTCGACCATCCGTTATAGTAATTAGTCATGCTGACTGCTGTACCATAGGGCCTGAGTTCGAATCTCGGAGAAGACATGAATGTTTGTAAATGTATAGTGCCTTTGCGGCATGGTGGTACTCTATAAATAGCCATCGAATCGCAAGTTCTCGTATGACATTGGTGAAAGTGGGGGGCTGACCCCCCGGGTGTTCTCCCTCTAAATTGGGGTGGAACCTAGATAAAAAAAATCGTACTGTCACCTATATGGTGTTCCAGGCTCTGGCAAGCAGTCACTAAAAAGGTACATATGTAGTTTAGAGGACCATATTAAATCTGTGGAGGCATCTGTACACCGGCATAACGGGAAATTTTAGATCACTGGAGACTGGCTTAGGGGTCATACTCATCACTCACTAATGGTTCAAAATTAAGAAGTCTGTCATCAATATATTATTACTTCGTTTCTTTTATACATTTTTGTACTTTAAAACTATGTAAATAATGGTCAAGCAAGTTCTAATAAAAATTTTCCTTCTGTAAAAGATAAGTACAGTCGAGCCTTCATATTACGAACCTCTATGTTGCGAATTTTTCTGTATAGCAAACTTTTTCTTGTAACCAAGAACATTTCACGATTTTCTTCTTAAAATAACCTCCCAATATAGCGAAGTGTACTTTCTATATAACGGACTTTTTCTCTTGTGATTCAATTTTTTTCTCCCATATTTTTGAAGTATTTTTGACCATTTCAAGTTGTTCTGTCTTATAATACACTTTATGACGGTCATAAATCTTGAACTGGTTTTGTTAGGTGCCTAACTCGCTAAGAGAAATAGAATTCTGGGCCTTTAAACCAAGATGTGCAACTTTTAACCCCCGTTATCCAGTCCTCTAGAAACATCTTTGATGCCCTTTTTCACTCTTAGTGGAGTTGTTTCGTGTTCCCCTGTCTTTGAACTAGTCTCCATTCATTTGCAGTGTTGATCCATCGTACTGATAACTGCATTTCTTATAGCTCGAAAATGTCAGAAAGTAATAGCTTGAGCATCAAAGAAAAAATTTATTCTTCAGGAAGTAGATAAAGGCATCAGGAAACTTTCCTTTCAGTTTTTCTTTCTTTCTTTTTTTTTTGATAGGTAAGACGCATAAAATAAATATATATTTATTTACAAAAGGTGCGAATTATTACTTTTTTTATTACATAGTGTTTATGAATTTAAAATTTATTTTATGTGGTTTATAAAGAAAATTGAAAGATAACCTCTAAATAAAGAATTTTCCGTATAACGAACTCTTTTTCGGGATTTGGTGACTTCATTACATAGAGGTCGGAATGTCTATTTTTTGTTCTGCTAAATGTAAGTATAGTTATTTCTTGGGGAAGGATTTTTTACATCTCCTAGACTCCATAAAGTAAGCTATTGATTTTTTGGCCAACAGGTAATGAAATTTGAAAACATGACCAAGTATGATATTGAACTTATATCTCATTTTCATATTAAACTTTCTACTACACGTTAAATGTAAATTTTACAAAACTGATTTCTTTCCCCATTTTAAAACAAAATTTTCTTGTTTTAAATAAGAGAAAGCAAATGAGAGCAATTTTCTTGTTAAACTAAAACTAGATAAATACTAAGTTCCTTAAAAATTTAACTATTATTACAAAAAGGTTTTACTTCTTTTGTGAAAAAAGTTAGATTTTCTGTCGCATTATATTACCCGTAAATTATTTGTTAACTTTTTGGGTTTCTTCTAAAATACTGAAGAAATACGATCCTCATAAGCGTTTTTAAGTTACTAGTAATTTAAAAAAACAATAACTTCTCTCTCTCTCTCACACACACAAGTATAAAAAACCTAGAAACATGAAGAAGAATATAGGTTCAAACAAAATTCTAAATATAGAATGAATTTTATATTATTACTTATAGCAATTAAGCACTGAAATTTAATACTGATTTTTCAACAAAGAGTTTTTATAAAGTAATAATTAACAACATAAAAAAATACTAGTTGTTAATTACAAAAAAAATTTAAAAAACCTGCTTTAGGGTTTAAAATCTTGAATTTCAGTACAAATCATCCAGATTGGATTTGAAGCATTAATTTTAAAAAGAATATTTTTACGATGGAACAAACTTCATGAAACATTATAATTGTCGAAGAAAACGAAAAAAATGTGTGTATCTTAAATCCTGCACTTCTTGTATTTTATGCTAGACATGAAGAAATTAAAGTAGATGAAAAGAAAAAAAATTGCTCCTTGAATAGCTATTTCATAACTTCTTTAAAAGTTTGTCTTTTTCATAACCTTTTCCGACCATTTTTAAATTATTCTATACATACTATAAAAAAAGGTTTTATACAAGTTCATGGATCAATAAATTTTAATTTTTATGCCTGTGTTTTTTTTTTCATCTAAGAATCAAAGGAAACTTTAACTTATATATATATACAGATAGATATAACAAATTCTTTATTACATAAATGCAACTTAAGGTATCCGACTACTTTCAGAACCGTGATTTTAAAAAAGAGCACAAATGAATAATTTTCGCGATATTTAGTGTCACTTAGATTAGAATACATGCATAAAATTGTTTTAAGTACATTATGACAAAAAATTATTAAGTATAGAGTGTTTTTTCCCCAGGTATGGAAGTTTAAGTTGGCATTACTTTCCAAGATGGCGATCGATTTAGCAGCTGTCAAGTGATTTATTATCAGTTTGGTTTGGCAATTCAAGAATTGAAGCCAAACCATCATCAAGCAAGGCGTAGATTCGTCGAATGGGCCCAAAACGAGATTGCCGTTGTTCCCGATTTTCAAAAGCGAATTTTGTTTAGCGATGAAGCGCACTTCTGGTTGAATGGCCACGTCAACAAACAAAACTGCCGCATTTGGAGTGAAGCTAATCCACAAGTGTATGTCGAAACACCGTTACATCCAGAAAAACCTACTTTTTGGTGCGCTTTATGGGCTGGTGGAATCCTACTTCGAAAACGATGAAGGCCACAACGTTACAGTCAATGGTGATCGGTATAGAGTCATGATTACTAACTTTTTCATTCCTGAATTGAACAATCATGATGTCCAGGAGCTGTGGTTCCAACAAGACGGCGCAACATGTCACACAGCTCGTGCCACAATCCATTTATTGAAAGACACGTTTGGTGACCGCCTAATTTCACGGTTTGGACCTGTGAATTGGCCTCCAAGATCTTGTGATTTATCACCGCTAGACTATTTTCTGTGGGGCTATGTAAAGTCATTGGTCTATGCGGATAAGCCACAAACGTTTGACCATTTGGAAGAGAACATTCGCCGTGTTATTGCCGATATACGGCCACAAATGTTGGAAAAAGTCATCGAAAATTGGACGTCCAGATTGGACAACATCCGAGCCAGCCGTGGCAGTCCTATGCCAGAAATCATATTTAAAATGTAATGCCACAAGATTATCTTTCGAATAAAAAATTCATGTCAATCGAATAATACATCGTTGTTTTACTGCAATTTAAAGTTCTATACCTCTCAAAAAACACCCTTTACAATATTTTGGCAAAAGTTAACTTAGAATAATCTTTTTTCAAAACGTTCTACTCTTATAAAAAATGCTTCTGTAATAGTAAAATGTTTTGCTTATATAAAGTCAAGACTTCTCCAGAGAGTCTGAACTAGAATTTTAGAAAAATTCAAATTATTTTCAGACATACCACCAATTGAAATAATTATCGGCGTTTTTTTCTTAAAATTGCTCTTCTTTGTTGTCGTAAAATATGAATAAATCTACCTCTAAGTTATATATATTTTTAAAAAATTCTAGTTCCGCCTCTGTACATAGGTCTGAGCTATGTACAGGTAAAATACTATTATAATAGAAGCATTTTTCATAAAAGTAGAATGTTTTGAAAATTGGTCATTCTATGTTCATTTTTTGTCAAAATATTGTACTTAAATAATTTTTTATTGTAATAATATTCTTAAAACATCTTTATGTACGTTTTCTAATCTAAGTGACACTAAATATCATAAATATTATCCATTTATACACTTTTGCAAAATTATGGCTCCGAACGTAGTCGGATACCTTAAAAAGAAATAGTCATTTATTTTATGGACATAATACACGCTTGAACAGAACATTATACGTTGAAATAATAATAAAAAAAATATTATAATTTCATGATTCTTTTTCCTTTCTTATACTTTAAGATTTATACTTTGTAAACTTGTCCGATTTTATTTTCATTAAACATATCGTTTAGACCAAATATATACAATGATACATTTTTTGATTTTGAATTCATTTATACTTCGATGTCTTTAATATTTTAAATAATTTTATCAAAGATAACATCAGATATTACTGAAAAGTTTTTTTATAATTTATTGCTACAAAAATTAAAGAATAACCTTCTTCACATATTATTTGAACATATAAGAGAGGTTGAATGTTTTTCTACTTTACTTGAAATAAATCATTTATCATTCCCTTCAGATGATCTATCTTGCAAAAGAAATGTATTTACATGCATATCTTGAGATAACAGTGCATTCAAAGCAAATCTACTGGAAAATGATGCTCTCGTATATATACATAAAATTTCACTTTTAAGAATAACAAGGCTTTTTTTGATGCTTACAAATATGTTTATAAATAAAATTAATTCATGTAATTTTATTTTTACGGAGAGAAACCAGTCTTATTGAATGGAAATTTTTAGAAAGTTTATTAAATTTCTCAGAGTTTTTTTTGATTAATATATCCGACAATCCTAAAATCATGATTTTTTTAAAAATTGACATTTTTTTATGATTTTATTTTATAGGCAATCTTATTATTTTTATAAAAATCACCAAGTTTTTCATTTTCTTTTCTCTAGAAAAAAGTTGCAAGTGCTTTAGTAAAAAAGCAGTTGCTATACTTTACATAAGATGTCTAACTTTAAAATGCGTTTTACTCGATATGGGTTTTTTTTTCGAAAAGTTCAAACGGGTACAGCGATTGATCAAAAAGTTTTTAAAATAATTTGCTGAAATTTTGTGTGTATGTTCTGTATAATAGTAGAAATGTTTTAACCTTCAGATTTATCAAACAATGTTTTTTTTACAAAATTTACAGTTCTTTATGTGAATATAATCACTTGGTTTTTTAAGAAATTTCATATAATAGCAAAGATTTGCTCTAGTTTTTGTAAAAATAAAAATATCTCGTATCCAGAAGGTCAAAAGGTAAGAAGGTAAAGTAAGGTCCAGAAGGTAAAGTAATACAACAAAATTGAAAAATTAAGAATTTGTTCATTTACTATTTGTACAGAGCTGGCCCCGTTTATGTAATTTTTACTCAATGTTTACCCATTTATTAGTAATAATTTATTTTTGTGTTCTGAATTTTAGCCTTTTTTTCTTAAATTATGCTAAATAAATCTAAAAACCACAAAAATTTTCTATACCTCCATTTTTTTTTAAAAAAAAGTGTTGAAAGTAGACGGATATCTTAAAATGAGATGCCCATATTCTTTTACGTTCTTTTTTTCTTATCTAAAATAGTTCATTGTAAAGAGAGGAAATAATTAATGGTGCGTAATTGTTGTCATTTCATGACATAGCTGCACTTACTTTTAGTTTTTGATTTGGTTTTTATCAACGTCACACTCTAAGCCATGGCAAAGGCTAATTTTTCGGATGGAAAGACTTTAATTCCCTTTAACCATCAAACAAAAGTGAAGAAAAAACATTTTCCATGCGTTTCCAGGACTGTGCTAAATGAATAAACATTTTCAAAAGAAAGAAAGGACTTGGTACTGGAACGGCATGTCAATGACTGTTCATCGCCAAAATACGTCAAAAGCCTTCTTGATAGCAGAACATCAAGAACACAGTAACTGAGAAATTCTGAGAAACCTATACAGCATCAATCGGCGAAAAGATTTTGAATAAACGACGTAGACAAAGAGAACCTGTAGTTTATTGTCCAACTTCCAGCAATAAAATATCAGCGTGGGTGCTATGTTTTAAATGTATAATGTATTTTTTTCTTTCATCTTTGCCTATATAATGACGTAACCAGTATTTATGTTATCCGGTATTTTCCATTTTTATACATTTTGGTTAATCTGTAATATTTTTATGTAGTTATAATCTATTTATTTCACTTCATGTAAAAATTTGCTTTAGTTCGCCCTATTAAGTTGAGTACCGTAACTATGTTCGTTGAATAAAAGACAGATTAAATTCTTAATTTGATTTCAAATACTCACACGTTTAAATCTTAATATTTTCTTAAAAAGCTATTGATAAGGATTTGCGAGGAGTTTACAACTTTCTAATTACAAAGACACGTAACTAAAATTTTTTTTTAAATATATAATTAAAAAATGATATTGTAGGATTTAACTAATTTTTCTGCATGAATCTTGCCATTTTTTTAAAATAGTATACGCCTTTTATTTAAATTTATGCCATCTTCTGTTTTCAGGAAAATCCGATAAAAACAAATAAAAAAAGCATGTCTGTGAAATCCTTCCCTCTTAACTATACAAGCAAATATTTGTCAAACAACTCTTAAAATTTAAAAAAAAATCAAAAAACAAAAAGCAAACAGCACTAGACCTGCTTTCACTTTCCATCATTTCAAACCCTAAATTGATTAATCCCCCTTACTCAACCTCAAATCCTTCCTTATTTGATATTCCACACTACCTCTATGTATGTACCCAACGTTCCAACCCTCTAATGTAAATTCACTTCCTAATTTCCACTTGAAGCGAGCTTGTATTGTTCTAAGGTGACTTTATCCCCTTACCAGACTGTTGCGTTTTCGTAGTTAAACGATAAAATATTTACCGATTGCAGCGTCTTTGATGCAGTTAGTTTGGTGGTCGATTTAATCAATAATGGGCCCTTTCTCCCCCCTCCAGCCCACATTGGGGCTGCAACCCACAAACGATATACACATTACCCTTAATTAACTCATGCCTAGGGACCGGAATTGACTTGGTGGACGTAAGCGAGGTTCGGTCTTCGTGGAATGGAGGATTATTGACAAGTCTTGGAGGGGTATATGTTTCGTTCCGATTTAGAGCTGTTATTACAAGACAGCACCTGCGCAGGACGCACGTAAACAACTGGAATGACATTGATTCAATTTGATCAATTTTTCTTTTTGTAAATTGCTTCGAGTGGTTGGAGATTGATTAAGTATCAAAAGTAAGTAGAGCGGAAGTATGGTTGAGATAAGTTTTTCTGTTGCACGTATTTTAGTGTGCATAATGTATTAATTTTCTCTGTCAATATTAATTAAAATATAGTTAAGATCTTGTTTACAAATTTAAACAAAATGGTGAGTAATATTCCTCATTGATTGAATCTAATTATACCTGAGGTTCTTATATATCATATACAATACGATGCAGGTAATAGCAAGTCAATTTTGTGGTCAGTATTAACAACCCAAAGTGAACTAACCTATGCATTTATGGGATTAATAAAAAACTGTATTAGCATACTTAATTTCTTTCAAAAACATAATTTTTCTGTAACTGAATTCGACTTTTTATTTTATTTGGTTTTTTTTATTAAAATTATATTAAATTTTGAACTATTTAAATTTCTTCTTGTACGTTTCATAGTAATGTGGGCTGAAAAATACGTACTCTAATTCTAGTATTTGGAACTTTTTGGAATAATTTTCTACTCAATACTTTTTTTAAATCTTACGATGATTTCAGTGATATATTCTTTTTTCTTTTTCTTATTCAAAAATTCTAAACATTGATGAGAAAAGTAATTTAATTATGAAAAGTGTGTGAATGGTTAAACCAGTTAAGAAATAAAAGGGGCTTGCAATACATCAAAAATATTACGAAGTTGGATTTCTCACGCTAAAAATTCACACATTTTATAATTCCTGAAATAATTCAACGAATCATCTTTCTTAAAATGGTAAGCAGATATCAAGAAACCTTAACAGTTCGTATGCTAGATTATAAATTGTTGGTCCAACACTGATATAGTGTTTAGAAACAGGAAAACAATATGAATAATTTAAGTATGAGAACTGTTGCATGTAAACTTCCCCAACACAGTTTTTTCCCTAAATATGAACTTCTTACGAAACTAAGAAGGTATCCTAATGTAATTGAAACACTAAACGTTGGCACTAATTAGCTTTGAACTAAAATTTTTATTTCGCTGTAGAAAAATTTATTTGAATGTTAATTAATATTGTAAAAAAGTTGATTAATTGATTTATAAACATTATGAATTAATTCTCTTTACCATATTTGTGTCGATTCACTGATATACAGTTATAAAGAAAACGACGAAATGTATTAATGGTAAATCACAACCATTTTTTACATCTGTATTTAAATTGCATCGTTTTATGTAAGTGTGCTGTTATCTATCTGAAGATCACAGAAAATAGTTTTCTTTAGTCCATTTACAGTCTTAAAAAATGGACGCTGCAGGCATTGTTATATGAAGTCATGCCATTCTAATCAACACATTAGTTCTCTCCCTCTCTATTTCTCACAAGCGATATATGCTTTTCAAGTTAATTTAAAGATAAAGAACACACTTATAAGCCAAGTTAGTTGGATTATATTCGATAAATTTCGATGAAAGTATTTAACAATGAATTAACATTAGTACTAGGAGGTTTGTGTAAAGTAATTCATATAGTAATTTGGTTAATTTTTCCAGTAATATCATCGCTACTAGATAAAATTTATGCTCCAAACGGATCTAAAATATGATGTCTATAACTAAATTGTTAAGAATATTAAGGTATCCGACTACGTTCGGAACTGTGATTTTGCAAAAGCGTATAAATGGATAATATTAATGATATTTAGTATCACTTAGATTAGAAAATGTATATAAAATTATTTTAAGAATATTATTACAAAAAAATGATTTAAGTCCAATATTTTGACACAAAATGAACATAGAATGACCCATTTTCAAAATATTCTTCTTTTGTGAAAAATGCTTCTATTATAATAATATTTTGCCTGATCAGACTTCTCTCCAGAGGCTCAACTAGAATTTTTGAAATATATAACTTAGTAGTGGGTTTATCCATGTTTTACGACAACAGAGGAAACAATTTTAAGAAAAAAAGGCCGATAATTATTTCAGTTGGTTGTAACTCTGAAAATAATGTGAATTTCTTAAAAAAACAGTTCAGACTCTCTAGAGAGAAGTCTTTATTTTATTAAAACAAAATATTAAAATTTTAGAAGCATTTTTTTATAAAAGGAGAACATTTTGAAAAAAAGGTTATTCTAAGTTAATTTTTTGCAAAAATATTGTTTTTAAATAACTTTTTTTGTCAAAATGTCCTTAAAACAATTTTATACATGTATTCTAATCTAAGTGACACTAGATAACACGAAAATTATCCATTTATACACTTTTTTAAAAGCACAGTCCCGAACGTAGTCGGATACCTTAACATGTTCGCGTAAATTTAGCCTGCTCTATAGTATCACAATACAGGGTGATTCATAAAGAAGTATGCAGTTTCAGTGCATACTTCTATTATTTCTATAATTCATACTTTAAATCAAGAACAATATTAAATATTATATGTTACCTGATACAGAATTGCTTGGAATTATTTTAAGTTTTATTACAGAAAGACACAAATGTTCTATTGGTGAACCCATAGTTGCAGGAGACATTTTGCACACACATCGGGCCGGCAATCCATTTCCACCCAAACACATCTTAAGGTATCTGCATCAAGTCCTTTAATAGTGGCTTGTTACGCTGCTTCGGCTCCGCTAAAACAGTAGAAAATGGGAGGAACGAATACTTTGTCTTTCACGTACCCCCTACAGCAGGGATGGACAGACTTTTCCAGGGTACGGGCTACTTCCAATCTTTTCAAGGTGTTACGATCCACCCAGTGGCGTAACGGAGAATATTATGCCCTCCCCTGCAAAGTCAAGTCTTCGGTTCCCAACAACTCAGCCCCCTCCCCAAGCGATGCGGTGTTTCGCGGGCGGGAGTGTAAGTTACGCCACTGGGTCCACTCAGTGGCGTAGGTGGGGTGATGTGAGGTAATAATATAAATACGGAGTATATACTTTAATATGTGGTAATAAATGCGGAATATGTACTGTAATATATGGTAATAAATGCGGAATATGTACTGTAATATATGGTAATAAATGCGGAATATGTACTTATATAACTAAAATATAAAAAACTCACTTTTTTAAAACCGCGTTTAAAGCAAAACGCATGATGCGAACATAATAATAATAATATCAGATTCTATTCGAATATAATGATATCAGATGATGCATTTTTATTATCAAACAACTCAAAATACATTTTCATCAGAAACAGAAATAAAGTCGCCCAACCGGTATAGTGATTAGCAACGCTGACTGCGGTGCCGTAGGGATTGGGTTCGAATCCCGGAGAAGACATGGCTGTTTGTAAATATATAGTGCCTTTGCGGCATGGGGGTACTCTAAATAGCCGTCGAGCCGCAAGTCCTCTCATGTGGTTGGTGGAAAGGGGTAGAGAGGTGGGAGGCCTCTGTCCACCCCTGGTGTCCTCCCTCAAAATTGGGGAGGAAACGAGCCAAATCGTACAGTCCCCTGTATGGCGCTCAAAACTACGGCTAACGACAGGCGTCACTTAGCCATTTGCCATGATTAATTTCGTGGGCCTTGATCTGGCCTTTACCGATCAGGTGGCATCAGTAACAACAACAAAAATAAAACATTTTCATAAAAAGTTAGTACTCATAGTTATAGTTAGTAGAAGACTTAGTATGTGCATTGTCAGCCAGTTTTGAATATTTCGGTATATAATTAATCTCTGTTTATCTTCAGGCGTTCACCCTAAAATGTCTTGGTGGTTCACCAATCGATCGCGATTGACTTAATGCTTACCCCTGCCCTACAGGAAGAAATCTCAAGGTGCCAAGCCAGGACTTTTGGATGTACATTGGGTAAGTGACTTGTAGTTCGCGGCTCATCCAATCTATCGGTGAGGGAGTCCCTCCAATTGGTCAATGAAGTCGTCAATGTCTTCCTGCAACTGTGTCATTAGCCAAAGAGTTAACATGTATAAAAAAGTAGCACCCTTGATAGTTTTTACCCTAGAAGGGGTTGAGAACATTCTTCCTGGCCATTGCGCATAACACATTTATCTTAGGGAAATCTCGCACGTCTTGCACTATGACAATTGCTTGCGTGACTTTTGTCAGGGGCGAGATAAAAACTTAGACATATTACGTCTGAATTATGGTTCACTGAGAGAGAGAGAGAGGAAATGCATATCTTTGATTGTTAGTATCTTACAGCACCAGACAAGTATGCACTTCTTTAAAAATTACCCTGTATTTTATAGTATTTACTAGGACACCAAATTTTCTTGAACACTATTTCGTGCACAAATATATGTGATATGTATCGCTTAAGAATTTAACTTATTGCGGGCATATACTGTTTTATTCCCTTTTACCCACGTACGTGTCAACATAGCTAATTTGTTTCTTATAGAACATTTTACCATAACGAATTTTACTTCCCCTATGCTTAATAAGGTAATGCTTTAAATGGGTGATAGTTCAAAATTCCTTTAAATCCAATCTTATTTTTAGAGATCTACCAACAAAACTTTCGGCCATTTATTAGGCAATTTAGTCCTAATGTTTATTCCAAAAGCAAGATAACTTATCGAGTTTTCAGAAAGTTTTGAAAACATTATATGATTTGCGAGAATCCCCTGGAACACTAAGATTGATTTGAGGCAAATAACGACCAGACGACATTTTTACAATAACAAATTATATTTATTCACTTAAATCAATTAACTTTCTAATTACAAAAATTAATCAATATCTCTACATCAATGTGATTGACCCTTACTATTAAATTAAAAATCACGAAATATAATATTAACCAACTATTAAACTCAATATCAAAGGATTACAGGAATAACAGCATCGAGAGATACACGCAATTTGAATTACTAGCGTTCATTAAATTACCGCTAACTTTATTATATACTAGCTGGTATACCCGTTCTTCGCACGGGTGAACTGAAAAATTAAACAACACAGATTGAAGGAAAAAGAAGTTTTTAATGAGTTAATTTTATGTGAATTGCAAATTAAACAAAAAAAGCTTTTTGCATATCTCAGCTAAACAAAAGAGAAAGAAAAAAAACCTTTGTTAAATTTTAAGTATGTAGATCTAATAGCTGATAAAAAGAATTTTTTTATTTATAATTCCTCATAACACTCTTGAGGGCCGATTTTTCAAAATACCTCCCTAAGCTGATCTCTGCTCACCAAAAGTAACACATTGTTAAAAGTTTTGCGTAATGAACGCTTAAAGTAGTGTAAATAATTTATATCTGAAAGTGTAATCCATTAATATTACTTTCTGTTGTATTTATTTTATTTTAAAATTGTAATATTCGAAAGCAACGCCGTTTCTTAAATAATAATGGCGATTCAATGAAAAGCATAGCGAAAGGTTAACGATAGAATCAAGTTGGCAAATGCCTAGCTACTTTCGTAGCTCGAGCTTTATTAGAGCTTTGTAAGACCCACCGTGTAGGGGTGAAATGCACTTTAATACTTTATCCAACCGCATTAGGATTTACTGCAGTTTTCTTCATACAATATTTTTTTTTGGATCACTACATTTACAAATTAAGGGATATACATAAACAAAATACTCCACTTTGGAAAATTTAATCCGTTAGAGCTAATAAATTAATTAAAGATATTCCACTGTAAAATTAATTATATATACCATTCACTTAAAATAAGTAGTCAAATCATTTTCTAAGGTCTTCATTAACATACAAAAACATAAGACACTTAAATTTTGACAAACTATTTTTTCCGCTAAAATACTCATCATGGAACCCGTGCTGCCATATATCTTGGAAGAGTGGATTTCAAAGAATATTCCTGGTAAGTATTGGTAGAATATTCCTTCGAAGTTGGTGTGTTGTGGTAGTTAGGAGAAGAGGGTGCCAGCTCAGGTGTCGTCCACGTCACTTGACCATGGTTCAAAATTACGTGATCCGTTGCCAAAAGCCCTCGTGTAGCTGAACAGTGTGACATTAATATTCACTCACTCTCACACTCCAAAAAATACAGTACAGTAGTTATTGCGTTTTTAAGTATAAAAATAATTATATCTGCCTATTCAATTAAAATTATAGCGTTATAATTAACTACTAATCACAAACAAATTTTGAAAATTTGTCCAAATGATGCAGTGTGAAAGAGAAAGTTTATTTACTTTAAGTACCAAAAGCGATAAAAGCATTTATTTGGAAAAAAGATCAATTTCTTACTACCAAATGTGCATAATAAAATCATAAAAAAACATTAAAATAAAGAGAGATTTATAACAGCCTCTCCCTTCAAAACTTAATTTTATTCTGAAATAAAAAATAGGCATTATGCTGATCACAGGAATTAATTAGAAGCGACCACCTTGCGTAGCCAAAACAAAAAAAAAGTTATTTCACAAACGAAAGATAGATATATGCTGACGTGGGCTTTTTTGCAGCGCAAGCTAGAATTGCTCGTAGATGGCTGAATTTTTTCCTACTTACTTGACAAATATCGTTATATTTTGGACACTTCATACAATATCTTTATAAATTATAGTCTATGCTATAAATTATAGCCTATGTGCTATTCTGATGTATAAGCTATATTACTGTAAAGTTTCATTAAAATCCATTCAGTTGTTTTTGCGTGAAAGACCCACAAAGATACTCACAAACTTTCGCATTTATAATATATTTTAGATTTACTCTTATGTGCCGATAATTTAGATTTAAATCTTACCTTCCTTTTACTACCTCACTTTCCAGGCGTATCAAACTTTCCAATTGTAGATCACTGCCTAATAATCCGCGAGACGCTAATCGCACAATCAATTTGAATCTTCTTAGAACACTGTCAACCTATCTCTTGGGGTAATAGCCTACTCTTCTTAAATACTTTAACTAATTTGCATATCCCGGTTTCTTCTTTTAGAGCTGGTTGGAAATATACGCGAATTTACAATCCCCAAAGACGCCTAAGAGTATTAGTGATAAAGTGCCGTACAGATTCGTCACAGATTTAACTTAAAAATAATTTTGAAATTTAATAATTTTATTCAATTTAACAATTAAATGAAACAATTAATTAAAAATTAAAGTTTTTTTTTTAAATCTACTAGTACTTTGAATTTCAAGCAAACATTAGAATGAAACATAATTTTATATCAAATGCTTTCATGGTCAATTTCTCAACTATTGACAATAAGAAGAATAATTAAGATTATTATTCAATGAATGATTCGAATCTGATCAGTAACTTAATTCAATTTAAAAACTATACACGGATCATGATTTGAAACGAATGTTATAACAAATCAGATAGAATCAAATCAGGTAAATACATTATATTGCAGAACAATTACAAAGACAATGTTAAAGATCTCTGATTTTGAGATACCGCAAAATTCGAACAAAAAATAATCCAAATCCTTGATATCTTTTTACAATTTTGGTAACACTATAATAAGTCTTTAGCTCTCTACTATTTCTAAAAACTTTCTTTGATGCTTATTCTTTCTTTAAAAATAACAATCCACTTTAAAGTTCTAGAATATCACATCCCTGTATTTCTTTTCTTTTTTTATAGCTATTTCATAAAGGAAAGTTAAATCTTCAAAGAGCAGAAAATGTTGGGAGGTTAAGAAAATCACTTCAAATAGACAAGAGAAACACAATTCAATGTACTTTGAAATCATTTTGGAAAAAAAATCTTCTTAAACTCATTTAAGAGGATCAAAAGCAAATATATCTTATAATACAGTTATTAGAGTGAATCAAAGAGAAAGGGAAGTACGGTACAAAATACAGTACATTGATCATCTGTTTGTTTCTATATACTAACTTCAATAACTTACGTGTTGTAATTATAATAAAATGAATGTTTTTTTCAGTTTTTTTTACTGAATGAGCTGCACCTTGGCAGTTAAGCTTTTGCTGTCCTGTTTTTAAGTCTCCCGTTACCAAATTTTTGACGCTTGGATTTTTTCAATTCAAGATAACGTCAGATGCTAAATATTACGGTGATTTAATTTTGCTGAGAGTACCAGAGCAAAATTGATACTCGAGGGAGCTTTTACATGCCTCATAATCATATGCCATGCATCTTCCGCGCGCGATTTTCAAATCCAGAAAACCTATCGACACCAGCCGGGATCGAATCCATAACCTTAGGCTTACGAGGCGAGCTCATGACCTCTAAGTCACCAAGCTGCCTGTTTCAATGTCTAAACAGAATAACCATTTTAATGTAGTCCATTTTTTTCAGCCAACTAAAACGAGTTTATACGTATTTCTAACTAGTTTGATTGAACGCTTAAATATATTTTTAATAATTCTGATCGTTCGCTGTTTGATAAAGGAAGACAATCACATACTCAGTTGGGGGTGATTTCTCATTACTATCATGAATCATTTTACAATATCGTGTAATCCGCTATGAAAAGTTAATAGACGTATTAATATAGAGTGTTTTTCAGAAATTCTTTGATTAGCAGCTCAGAACTTAAAGAAAGTATGTATCTTCTTAAAAGTTGAAATCTTTAGCTTTTATTTAAAGTTTCCGAAGTATAAATTGAAACTAAAATATTGTGTGAAATTTGAATAAACTGTTGTGAATTTAGCTCAAAGTTTGCAATTTTTATTTCTGTTTTTTTTTGTCCTAATGCATTTTTCATTTTTCAAAAACAATTTAATTGGTACATCAACAAAGATTTAATGTAGATTTTTTTTTAAAAAAATTATTACAAAAAAATAGCTCAAAGAGCGCACTTAAATGTTTCCCCCTTAAAAGTAATATATAAAAAAAGTGTTTTACCTTCCATAAATTATTTAAATTTCCTTCAAAAATAATTAAAAGAAGAATAATAACTTCTGAATTGTGCCCTTTTTATCCATTTGTAAAAACCTTTCTTCTAAGGATGCAGTAATTAAATTTTTAATTACTATTATCGTAAAATTATTCTTTAAGAACAATTTTCAAATTTGTAGCATGGTACAATTCAAATACTTATCATCAGGACATTTTAAAACTCTTGTATTTATTGTGAGTGTTATATGAAGGGGAAGAGCTTTCGGTATATTGCGGCAATTCAATCACTAGTGCAGGTAGCTGTAGGTCTTAGTATAATGTCCAGCATCAGAACACTGGATGCATATTGAAGAAAACTCTATAAGGACGAATGAGTTTCTTTACTTGGCACTTTTAACACTTTTTTGGACTGCTACATCATAGGTTAGCTGCTTTCTGTCACTGGATCTCGAGGTTTAAGGTACACAGTCGTCTGAAGGTCCATGATAAAAAGCTACTTTCTAATGTATTCCAGATAACTCATTGTCTGGGTCTCACTCGCTGCAGCACAAAAGATCGCTTGTAATACACGGATGACATGTGCTTTAAACAAGACTTTAGTTAAAGCACTGTGATTCTTACCAATGAGTCAAGATTTAGCTTGGACACTGATTCTCAGCGTAGTTATATCTCTAGAGAGACTGGGACAATATATCATCCCTCTCTCATAAGGAAAAATAGTTATTATAGTGGTAGCAGCATAATGCTTTTGGCAGACATTACCTTAGATGACTGCATATCCACGTATGTATTTGACAAAGGAATCCAAACTATTATGAAAAATAAAGAGTTCTAATGATTAATTTTTCAAAGACGTAGTTAGTACTGGATTTCTGTAAATAGATAACTCTCATCCATTCTGGCTCCAGCTAGTTGACGATTACCTGGAGAGTGATGATATCATCGTTTTAGCTGCTCAGCTACATCTCTCTACCTCAGTGGTTATCAAACTTTCACTACTCTGGTTACCCAATTTCCAATTATAATTTTTATCACGCCCCCCTAAAAATAATAATGTATTGAAGGCAATAATAATGCACTTTTTGTCGCTAAAACTACAATGCGATCATAATTATAAATCGCACAAATTAACAAGATAATTATTAAATTTTGTATATGTTACTTTTAAGTAATGTATATTTTTATTTATTTATTTTTTTAGTTCGATTCACTATAAAAGCGTGTTTTTTATTATTTTTTTAGACTATAGTTTATTTTATAATTATTTTACTATACAAGATAAAAATCACAATTGAAGTGAATAATTTAATTTAGAGAAAATATGCTTACCTACTTTCAATTACTTTTCCATTTTTCTTTGACAATTTGAGAAAAAAATACAATAAAACTTAAGAAAATATGTTCCAAATGTGCGTATCCTTAATAAATTACATAAATCACACAAACACTTTTCGCTAACAATACAGGAACGTTATTTCCCCGCAAAACTGTCATATTTTGCTCACGGTGTTGTACTTTTGCTGTCGTTTTGATGATCTACAAATAGCAGTTTGAACTTTTTCTTCCTTGTGACTTTTTGACAAGGCAAAGTGCAACATTATGGGTTCATAGTTTTCTTCATAGAGATTTTTAGGCAGCATTTGAAACTTTCAAATAAACTCAAACGTTTCATGTCTAACGCTTTTCTCATATTTCGCTATATCTTGACTAATATGCATTATTTTAGCAGGTTCTTCAATTGCTTGATCAGTTTCAACTTCCTTCAATAAGGATCTCAGATGCCCATTTTTTATATTCTGCTCATTTACATTTATAAACCATAATAACTCGTACAACACAGCAATCAAAACCACAAAATTGTTCATGAGAAACGTGTAGCAGGTTCTAAAAAATAATTGTGTAAAACGTTTTTCATTATGCATTATATGTTTCAGAATACCCTTAAAAGTACATCTTGGCCAAATAATCCTTCATACTCAATATTCTTATCCACATATTTTATAAAACTCATTCACATGGGAAACAAAGCAACAGAAAAATATTATTTACAACTTTTCTAAAAGAAAAAGACACGGAGTGAAACATACCAGTAAGCTTGAAGGTCAAATATGTGATAGTCAAAAGTAGTATTTTAGGGGTTAACAGAAACGTAATAAAAAAATCTCTCATCGTGGGATTACAGTAAAGCAATTTTTTTATTTGGTTATAGGATCAAAGATGGCTAATGAGCGTTTGAAATGGAATCTTTTATTTTTGATGATCACCAGATGATAAAAGTAAATTATATTAGTGTAAATGTGTATTTTTATTACGTCAGAAAGCATTTTGTTTTATTTCATTCCCCAAAATTATTTTTTTAAACCTTTTATTTTCAATATGCTTGCACCCCCCAGTTTGAGAAACACTGCTCTACCTTAACCTTGTAGAGCATATTTGGGACGTTCTTGGGAAAGCAATTGCATCTCGTCATATCTATTCGAGAACCACCCCGTAACTAAAACCTGCCTTGCCCCTGGAAGGGAATAGAGTGCAATAGAAACTCATTATACTGCTTTACACTATGTCGTCACGCTGCGTAATCTATGTGTCTGTAACCGGTGACTATATTCCATATTATACTCATTTTCAGCTCGATAATTCAACTAGGATTTTGAGCCATCCAGCACTATGGGCAGTGCTAATAATCATGCATACATAAAAAAACTTTGAAATCTGAATAAAATGAAATCTTTTTTCGGTTATAAATATATTCATGTGTATGGGTAATTAAATGCATAAATGATTTTGTTTGCTATTCTTGCCACAATGATGTGAGGAAAAAATATTTATAATTTTATAAATTGTTTTTTATAATTTTCAAACAAATGTTTATACAAATATTTATTATTTTCATGGTTCAGGAAATGTGTTTGATAGCACAATCTGAATGAAATAGAGCAGTTTTTTATTTTTTAAAAATGCATTTATGGGAAAAATATGCGAAGAACTTTAATTTTTGCTTCATATATTTCAAGTAATATTTTTTCGACATCTATATACATATATATATATATATATATATGTGTATATGAGAAAAATAAAGATAAATAAAGCACATATGTGTCAGCTTACTTTTTTCCATATTGACAAAAAAGAAATGCTACATTTAAATGTAATTCTTGTCACATTCTTTCTCCATAAAAAATGCTAAGTTTTTTAGAATTTTTTATAGGGCTTGTTTTGGATAGTGTCCAAAATTGCAAACTCTAGTAAATGACTCTTGGAAGTCACATGCATTATAACCATTTTAATACTGTCTTTGGCTTTGTTTGCTTTAGTCTTTTTAAGTAATTCTACTAATGCTCATATTCAGGAAAGTCATTATTGTGTTTTTATCTGTTTTAAGGTAGTAAAAATATTATCACGAATATTTTATAAATCAAATACCAGCTGTCTGACAAATTAAAACTCTTCCAAGCATTTTAGAAGCGAAATTATTATTATCCATGCATGAAATCCTACTAACAGTTGCACTCAGTAGACGCACGGCGAGCATAATTTGTTCAATTTAATAAATTTGGGTATTATAGACAGTAGTTTTTCGCCAATTTTAAAAATACAACCGAAATTTCATAAGAAAAATGCTGATTCGTTAAAGCATCTTAAGATCCGACTACGTTCGGAACCGTAATTTTGCAAAAGCGCATAAATGGATAATTTTATGATATGTAGTGTCACTTAGATTAGAAAATGTACATAAAATTGTTTTAAAAATAGTATTACAATAAAAATTATTCAAGTACAATATTTTGAAAAAAATGAACATAGAATGACCCATTTTAAAAATTGTTTTCCAAATGTTCTCCTTTTGTGAAAAATGGTTCCATTATAATAATATTTTGCCTTTTTATAACTCAGACCTCTCTACAGAGGCTCAACTAGAATTTTGAAATATATAACTCAGAAGTGGGTTTATTCATATTTTACGACAACAGAGGGGAGCAATTTTAAGAAAAAAAACGCCAATAATTATTTCAATTGATGGTAGCTCTGAAAATAATATGAATTTTTCAAAAATTCTAGTTGAGCCTCTGTAGAGAAGTCTGAGCTATATACAGGCAAAATATTATTGTAATCGAACCATTTTCCACAAAAGGAAAACATTTGGAAAAAAGATTATTCTAAGTTAATTGTTTGTCAAAATAATATTATATTTAAATTATTATTTTTTGTCAAAATGTCCTTAAAACAATTTTATGCATGTATTCTAAACTGAGTGACACTAAATATCATAAATATTATCCCTTTATGTGCTTTTTTAAAATCACGGTTCCGAACGTAGTCGGATGCCTTAAAGATACTCTAACGAATCAGCGATTTTTGTTATAGAATTATTATTAAAAATAAATTCTCATAAATATTTCTCTGGTTTTACAATTCCCAATAATAGCTGTCAAAAAGTTATGTACAACCTCTGCCAATAAAGTTCGGTGAATAGTCCTGTAGCATTAAAGTAAATGAAATATTAATGAAAGTTACCTTACTGTACTTCGAAATAGTCACTTTCTATAACTATGCACCGATAAGATCTGCTATACATGTCCTGGAAACTTTGCAAAAAATTTTCTTTTGCAATAAAGTTCAAAAGCCTCGTCATGTTTCGTTAGTTGTCAGGATTATCGTTAAATCTCTTTCCTTTCAAACCGAGTTTCAGTCGGGAGACCAGGAAGAAGTTTGAAGGATTGAGATCTGGCGAGTGTTGGAGGATGTCAAATTTGCTCAATCTCAAATTTTGCTGGGGACTGTTTGATGGTATTTGCTATGTGAGGGTGAGCATTGTGGGTAGTGCATAAAAAACCATGAACCTTGTTGTACGTATTGGGGTCGTACCCCCCCTGCGTACGGGTCAAACTTTAATCTACCTTGCAGGATTCATCATCGTACCCTGACGCAGAAGTTCTTTGTTGATAATGCCTTGACTATCAAAAAAAGTGACACTCCCTTTCTGAATGTTTTCGTCACTAACGGAGGTTGCCGGTCTTCCGTGACGGGGGACGACAAAAACTCTGCCCGGGCCTGCTCAAAAACGGACGTACACGGAATTTTTACACCCATTTCGTGAATAGTGTTTGATCTTCATAAACACGTACTGGCATCGCATATGTTTCTTTCGGTGTTTGTCAAGCTCAAAACAAAACTTAAAATTGATATTTTGTTCGTTCATTTTCCTGTTCTCAGTTAGGAAACCAAAGCACTAAACCAGTACTTTGTAAAACAAGTCTTACACGGAACCCAAACGATGCTCAACTGAACGACAGTGGAGGCAATTTAACAACACCTGCCACTGCACATGTGTAGCGTTTTGTTTCGCTAGTTTTTCCCGATCAGCCGTTGTGACTTTATTCGCCAAACCTAATTGTAAGAGGTTGTACTTGCACCTTATTTGAATCAAAATATTAAAAGAAAAACGATTTTTTTTAATTAAAGTTTAACATATTTTATAGAAACTCAGTACCTACTAGAAGTGAAAAAAGAACAACACACACACACACAGTTAATATACAAATCATTGAAGTGAATTCGTACTTAGATCAAAAAGGAAAAATTTGTTTTAGGAAGTTTTTATTAAATAATTCCAATTATAATATAAATATGTATATACATACGACAGAATCTCATTATCAAGTACCAAAATAGAAAGCGATTTTCCTTGCCATTTTCCATTTTCCTTTATATACAGTGTGTTGGAATATTATTTTTGTTTGTTACTATTTATTTATTAATTAAATTTATTATTCCAATAAAATAGTATAGTAAAAAGAAATTACATTCTCAGAAATCAGGCCATCCCAGGTGGGATTCGAACCCACGACCTTTGGATTAGAAGTCCAACATATAGGGACACAAGGGATGGATTTCATTTTTATATATGGTGTTTTACTATTATTTTTGTTTTTGTTACTATTTATTTAATTTTTAATATAATTAATGAATTAATACTTGAAAAAACTGTATTAACATCAAGTGTCATGTGCTACAAATTTAAAAATATGCTTGAAATTGAATGGATGAATAAAAAGTATTTTATTAACGATTGGAAGTTTAAACAAGAGGGAGAGTGTGAACTAAGAGTAGAAATTGCGTGAAAACCGCTACCCTGCTATTCTCATAAAACTAAGGCAATAAAAAATTAAACTATAGCATGATTTTTTTCAAAAAGGCTCCAGTATAAGCCTTGTCAGCAATACCCTAGTGGTTAAGGTAATTGACTAGTTGGTGGCATGCCATGAGTTCAAACCTAGTACCGTTAAAGACCCACCGTTCAGAGGAGGCCAAAGCACGTTAAATATGTCGATGCTCAAACACATTCCCGTTGGTGTTTAAACTAGAAAAGGTAGTGCCAGCTCAGGTCTGGTCCTCGCTACTTGAACATGGTTCAAAATTACGAGGTACGTTACCAAAAGCCCACACGTAGCTGAATAGTGCAACATTCATATTAACTCACTCACCCAAATGAGTCATACCATCAAAGTTAACTCCGATTAGTCAACTAAATGAGTGTGAAACGTTCCCGAATAACCAATAAAAGTTCGGCTACATAATACCGGGAAACATTTGGCACCTTATACATGTGTCAATGACTGATTAGAATATTTGGTTTTCAATGCGTACTTGTTGGAATGGGTAGAATAAGTGGTAGGTGGGTAAGAATACATAATATTTGAATATATCACTGGTAGAAGAGAAAAATATATTCGGTTTTACGTAGAGCTTATTTTCAAAGGCCTCATGGTTAGACAAACCCCCTGAAAATATTAAGTCGTCTTTACTCTGAATGGATAACTTCCTCGAGGAATAAGAACTGAGATCAGATTTATCACAATGTTTTGAAAGAAGTTATGACTGCATTTGAATAAATGTGTATTTTACTGTATGAATATGTAAATAATGAATATGAAGGAAATGCACATTATTGTCCATGAAAAATAAATCGTCTGAATATAAATTTACCAAAATTAAGACATGGCGGGGTCCTATTTTCAAAGATTCACAGAACACAAACATATAATGATTAGAACACTTTGAGAAAACATCTAATTTTTCCTCATTAAGGTATTCGACTACGTTCGGAACAGTAATTTTAAAAATGCGATTGAATGTATAATTTTCATGATATTTAATGTCACTTAGATTAGAATACATGTATAAAATTGTTTTGTCATTTTGACAAAAAATTATTTAAATACAATATTTTGGCAAATTATTAACTTAGAATAATCTCTTTTCAAAATGTACTCCTTTTTATAAAAAATGCTTCTAAAATAATAATATTTTACTTATACAAAATAAAGACTTTTCCAGAGAGTCAGAACTAGGAGTTTTGAAAAGTTCACATTATTTTCAGAGTTACCACCAATTGAAATAATTATCGGCGTTTTTTTCTTAAAATTGCTTCCCTCTGTTGTCGTAAAATATATGGCTAAACCCACTTCTAAGTGATATATTTCAAAAATTCTAGTTGAGCCTCTGGGGAGAGATTTGAGCTATATACAGGCAAAATATTATTATAATAGAGGCATTTTTCACAAAAGGAGAATATTTTGAATATTGGTCATTCTATGTTCTTTTTTTGTCAAAATATTGTAGTTAAATAATTTTTACTGTAATAATATTCATAAAACAATTTTATATAAATTTTCTATTGTAAGTGTCTTTAAATATAATAAATATTATCCATTTATACGCTTTTTAAGGACGAGACGGTTTTCAATATAACAAAATCATGGTTCTGAACGTAGTCGGATTCTAAAGAGAAATCTTAACTTTAAGAAAATATATAGTAATACATTTCCCTGTGATGGTGTCCAAAAGCAATATGGAAGAACATCTCTGCTTCAACACACGTCTGCTGCCAATTCGAAGCTCCCTAATCGTTACTGGTGGTACACGTCTGCCTAGAAAATCCCATACATGCTCGATGGGATTGAGATCCGGAAGACCGTGCCGGCCAATCCATATATCCTCACTCTCTATGTTCGGCATATATATATATATTATATCCATAAATAACTGCAGACCCATATAAAAGATATAAGAAGAATATCGTTACAATAACGGGTCCCGTTGACTATGATGCCTCCCTAACGAGAACACCGCGACCTCCATACCTGTCCCTTTCAATGATGTTCGATATATATCCAGATATATATATATATATATTCATATATTTGTTCTATAAAGTTCGTGGATGGAGTTATATTAACAGAGAGTTAATGTAGTGGAGTATATGATTTCTTATTCACTACATTTTAGTAAAAGGTTATGAAGAAGAATTTACGCACAAAATGCGAGGTACAGATTTATTTACGGAAAAATATGCATGAGCAGGCGCGTGATTGCTTTCTCGACAGTCGTTATATGATTTAGTAAAATTGATGTTTTAATCTATTATCAAAAAATAATAACCTGTTTAATCCCAACTTTTATATGTGAAACAAAAATTCTGATTAAACCATTGACGTGATATAAATATAAATAAAAATTTATGGTTAATTTTGGTTTATTTATTTATTAGTAAACTATTAAATAGAATTCTACATTAGAAATAGCAAAAATGTTTGCACGGATCTTTTAGTACTGTGTAAAATAAAATAATACAATTTCTGTAAAATAAAACAATCCAAATCTTAATATTGAGTTACAAAATCATTAATTTTGTACAAAGCCTTATTTCATATCAATATTTGATTACCTCAAATTATTTAATACCAAAAAAGAATTAAAATGTCATTTATAAATACGCCTTTTACTTCAAAAACTAAGTAAAATGTAGTTTACAATTTTTTTCTACAATTATTTTTTTTTTAATTTTCAAATACATTGTTTTATTTCAACCCCTCAGTTCTAAAATTAATTTTTGTAATAAAAATAGTTATTTATGTATGAGGTATTATCGAGAAAAATATTTGTAAATTCTTATCTTTTAGACACATTTAAAACCCAGTTACACATAATCAGATGTAATACTGATAATAACTATAATTTGACAGTATCATCCCATGAAAAGAAATATTCCAAAAATAAATAGCAATTTAAAGGTTCACGTATCAGTTATGCGAAATTTGTGACAACATTTTTGATCGAAATAAAAAAATAATTTGGCAGTGGGAAGGTTCAGTCAATATGACCCAGCAATATACATAAAGAGTTCCAACTAATTAGGTAAATAAAGGCCTAAAAGGTTTAATAAGACTATCTATTTTACTCACGGAAAATGAGGCTGCTATATCGAGTACAATGACAATGTATAGAAACATTATTGCTAGAAATAATTTCGTGATATGTGTGTGGCAACTTGTGCCACAGATTCTTTGTAAATCCCTTTGGAAAAGAACTTTAAGCGCATCTTCCCGTTCCGTTTAAGGAGTTCCGACAGTTAAAGACGAAGTAATTAATTATTTCGTTTGTACCGTGGCAACGATAATTATTGTTCCAATTTATTTTTGTTTAATCGATTCCTGTATGTAAGTAACATTATCGTCTGACTGTATATTGTTGTTCTACTTTTTTAACATGTCAGGTCGTCTACTTCTGTTAATAAAATAATGAAAGGACAATTAATAATATCTGTTTGGAATTGAACAACATGCATTCTTGAATACGGAAGTATTTAAAAAAAGTATGTTTGTGTTTAAACTAGACAAAAATATTTTGTGTATTTTGCAGTGATTTACGTAATGTTATATGTTTTTATATTCTTTAGTCTGGCGACTGACTGCGTTCGAAACTAAAAATTTGTAAAAACTCATATAAATGAATATCGTTTTAATATTTAGTGTTTGTTTAATTAGAAAAAGCACATAAAACTGTATTAAGATATTATTACTAAAAAAATTATTTAAGGAGGTTCACCTATGTGACGGCCTGAATTTTAAGCATTTTTAGGCATCTTATTTTAACGACCAGTAAAGACATAGAACTTTAAGTTTTTTTTATTATTTATTTATATGTATTTTAAGAGTGTGTATATAAATGTTCAGGCAAAAATATCTAATAGAACGTGAGTTATAGCGCTCTGAACACACCCGCCTCGAAAAAATGGACGCTCACTTCCTCCACGAATCCGGCTGATTGGCTTATCTGAAATAAATAAAACAAAAAGGGCGTTTTAATCCACTCAATTCCTACTTAAATCAACAAAGAAAAATTTTATTTTGGTCACTTCTTATTAAATAATTATAATTATTATAAAATTTATATACACATGAGATAATCACAATATTAAGTCGCAATTATTTTTTATTAATTCTCATTCAAGTATCTTATTGTCATCCAAAACAAACGTGTATATAAAATTTCAGTTCAACTGAATGCTTTAAAACGTGAGGGGAAAAAAAGAAGCTTTTTAATTTTTTGACCCAAGTGGCTAAAAATGTAGCCAAAGTGGTTTCGTATCTGTAATACTGTAAGTAATTAGTTTCAGAAATTAATTTTAGCTCATTATAATTAAATTATCGTATTGTCACCCAAAACAATCATGTATAGAAAATTTCAGCTCAAATGAGCACTTTAAAATATGAGATAAAAAACCTTTTAAAGTTTTAACACAAGTCGCCAAAATGGTCATTAAGTCGCCAAAAATAATGCCAAAGGGGCTGTAACCTTAATGGTTTGAATAATTAATTTTTTACTAAATAATTTTTATTAGTTATAAATATATTAGTGTAATGTCATCCAAAATAATCGTAAATATAAAATTTCAGCTCAATTGAGTGCTTTAAAATGTATGTTATTAACGATTGTAAATTAAAACTAGATATAAGGAGATTGTGAACTAATAGTAGGAATTGAATAAGTTTTAAATAACTAGTTTTAGCTAAACAACATACAAATTCAATACCTATAAGACCTTTCCCCAATCACAATTTTGTTCTAAATTCTTCAGATATCCACCATCCCATGGATGCAAATTGTTAGATATATAGGAGTCAAATACATTTTCTTACAATCGCCAGTTTGGCAAACGCAGACCATTGAAAAATCCCGGGCGTTAAGGCCCCCACCCCACCCCCCGAACGCAAAGAGAAAGCCCCACAGTTTATCTTTGGCCATAAAAGTCCATATTTCTTTGCCCGAAAATGATGTGTCCCTCTGATCCGGTCAACTGCCTTTGGGCTTACTCAGATAAAGCTAAAAAATGTGTCTCCCATTTGTGAAATTGCGATACGACGACCATTTTTTGACCATTCCATTTCGTCTTCTTTTATGCTCTTATTTTTTTATCACCCACACATAACTCACCTGTAATATTTCTCGTTGTTACGAAATAGATCTGTACAAAGAACAGGACGTAGAACCCCATGGAATATTGAAGGATTAATAGAGTGTATGATAATGTGGGTCAGCTATGGTCGTTTTTTATTTTGAGGGTAGTCACCCATTGATTACTTGTAACATGTTATATGATATTTATAGAATTTTTACACGGACAGATACCAGTAATGTTGTATTGATGGGATTTTTATTTCATAGAATCAATAATTTCTGTAGAGTTTATATATTGGAGATTCTTTTTATAGAAATCGTTTCTGTTGCGGTTCTTTTAGCTAACCTTTATATCAAAGGAATATAGTTATTATATTTATAGGAATTCTCTTGTGATATTTCATAAGAAGATTTATAAGTTGCAGAAACAAGTAACCTATTTTGAGAAAACTGATATTTTTCCATGGTTTAACTTTATAAATTGGTTTTTTTCAGGCAAGAAATATATATAACGATAATTATATCAGTATATATTTTTATAAGCCCCATAACTTGAATTTATACAAGGTAAAAGATAATATTAAAAAAGTAGGTAATATTTTTTTTTAAAATTACATTGCCTGTTTTTATTTCACAGTATTTTTTAACTAAAATTGCAGTCACTTTATAGCAAATTTTGTTAAAATTGTTTACTTAAAGGTATCCGACAACGTTCGGAATCGTGATTTTGCAAAGTGCATAAATGGATAATTTTCACGATATTTATTGCCACTTAGAATAGAATATATACATAAAATTGTTTTAAGGACATTTTGGCAAAAAGAATTTATTTAAATATAATATTTTGGCAAAAAAATTAACTTAGAATAATCTGTTTTCCAAATGTTCTCCTTTTGTGAAAAATGCTACTATTTTAATAATATTTTGCCTGTATATTGCTCAGACCTCTCTATAGAGGCTCAACTAGAATTTTTTAAATATATAACTTAGAATGTGGTTTATTAATATTTTACGACAACAGCGGGGAGCAATTTTAAGAAAAAAACGCCACTAATTATTTCAATTGATGGTAACTCTGCAAATAATGTGAATTTTTTTCAAAAATTTATGTATTCTAATCTGAGTGACACTAAATATCATGAAAATTATTCATTTATGCACTTTTTTTAAAATCACGGTTTGTAACGTAGTCGAATACCTTAATTGTGATAATGGTTTGGTTTGTTTCCGTATTTATAATGTATGCACAAGTTTATTGGTTTGATCCTGGCCCAAGTCGGTGGATTCTCATGATGCAAAAAATTGACAGCTTCAATTTCGTATGATTATGCGACATCTTAAAGATCCCTGAAATGTTTGTATGGTGTTCTTGGCAGTTCTGTTTCGTATCGTCAAAGCTTAGGTGCCTTCCTCTGAGGAGAAAACTGGGTGTCAAAACTTCGTTATGGCAAATTATATCCATCTATATGGTGCCACACTAAAAAGTGATACTAGCTCCCTCGGAATGTACTAGGCGGCAATGATAAGTACGAATGCGCAACTCCATTAAAAATATTTTCTTAAAAAAATTATTAGCAAAATAATTTCTTAATCAATTTACTGGTGACTAACTACTTTAGGAAGCAGGATTTTGAAAAGAAAAAAAAAACTTTACAAATGAATAATATTTTTGATATTTAATTTCAGTTGAATTTAAATATACAAATAAAACTGTTTTAAGAATATTATTGCTAGACGGAACATGGCCGCCGTAGCCTAGTTGTCATGCTTGGTGTGTCATGAGTTCGAGCCAAGTACCACTAATGACCCGTCGTGCAGCGAAGTTCGCAGAACGTGAAATCTGTTGAGGCTCAATGTCCTCTAGGTTTCGTCCTTGTTTAGTTGGTCATGATTCTAAATATCGAGATCCGTCGCTAATATTCCTCGTGGAGTTTTAAATGAGTCATAAATATAACTCTTATTTATAAGAAAAAAAGATTTAAATGCAATTTTTTGGCGAAAAATGAAGAAAAAAAACATAATTACAAAACAGTTTCCTTTCATGAAGAGTGCTTCTATGATTATAATATTTGTATATGCCTATATAACTAAGAATTCTGTAAAGAGCCAGAACTATGTTTCTTCAAACATACAATTTAATAGTGTATTTATTCATGTTTTAAGATATTATGGTGGAAAAATATTAACAAAAAACACTCGCTATTGTTTCAATTATTCGTAACTCTGAAAATAATGTGAATGCTTCAAAATTCCTAATGCACAGGTCCAGTAAAAAAGTTTTAGTTATATATAGACAAAATAGTGTTATTATAGAAGTTATTTTTTTATAAAAGGAGATTCTTTTGAAAATACGCCATTCTTTCTCCCATTTTTGCCGAAAATTTGTATCTAAATTATTTTTTTTGTAATATTCTTAAGACGATTTTATTTGTTTAATGTAATTCAACTGACATTAATTATAACAAAAATATTGATGTTTATACTTTTTTAAAAGTATGGTTTCTAACATTTTCAGTCATCTTAAGAATAATAGCTAATTTGTCGTAAATTTTAATCTCACCGATGCTATCAAATATTATTTTTCAATTGCTACTATTAGCTTACACTCTCTATATATTTATTTATCTTCGTGGAATATTCAATCGTTAATAAAATACATTTTAAAGCGCTCAATCGAGCTGAAATTTTATATACATGATTATTTTGGATGACAATACAGTAATTTAATTATAATTGATTGATTAAAACTATTTATTCAAAAAATTACAAATACAGCCACGTTGCAATCATTTTTGGTGACTTGTGTCAAAACTTGAAAAGTTTTTTCTTTTCACATTTTAAAGCGCTGATTTCAGCTGAAATTTTCTATACATTATTGTTTTGGCTAAAAATACGATGATTTAATTATAATTAATGAAAATTAATTGACTGAAATAAATTATTTAAAGAATTACAGATACAGCCCCGTTGATTTCATTATTTCTTAACATCAAAACTTGAAAATATTTTTTTTCTCACGTTAGAAAGTATTCAGTTGAACTGAAATTTTATATACACGATTTTTTTGGATGACAATACGATACTTTAATGATAATTAATAAAAATTAATTACCACTTAATGCTGTGATTCAGTCATATGTATATACATATTTATATTAATTGTAACTGTTTAATAAAAAAGTAGCTAAAATAAAACTTTTCTTTGTTGATTTAAGTAGGAGTTGACTTAATTTTTTTATGTTACTTGTTATATGTGTTTTTATTAGAATTGTTATAATTTTTCAAATAAACTGAGATAAAAGGAATTCAGATAGATTAATTTGCATATAAAATGTTTTTTTAATATATTCACTCTTCTTAATCGAATAAATTAACATAAATAGATGAATTAGAATGTATTCATGATTTTCATGAAGTGTCTAAAGCTTCACTCATTCGTGAACATGCTTTAAAGAAGGAAACTGAAAATAAAAACTTAACATTTCTATTTTTCATTGTCTGTACACTTTTCAGCGCTTAATTCAAGATCATATAGCAACTACTTTCAAAACATGGTGAAGGACATATAAATAGAAGATCATTGCATTTAATTTCTATTCAAGACATTTGTCCTCTACCTAAGCCTTCATCAGTATGAATATTTAAACAAGAGTTTCTCATTTTTTTAAAAAAAAAAGTGTCGTGACTTGTACTTAATACATCATGATAAACATGCAATTGGGCAACTTGAAGAAAAACATTTTCATTTTATTCATTTAATATTTAACCAAAGAACTATCTTGCACTTATTTCTGTAGACATACATATTTTTTTTTTCAATTTAATGACCAACATTTCCAACTGCTTGTTCTTTTTTCACATTAAGCACAAGATAGATTTATGTTAATTGACTGCTGTCTCGCTGCTACATATAGATCCAGGTCTTGCGTGTTTAAAAGAGTGTGGACTGTTTAGTATTTCTGCTCAGAGTTTTGTATGAAATATTAAATATGGCCGGAGGAAATAGAATATTTGTTTTTCATTTTGTTTTTCGAACACTAGCTTTTTTTGTTCTTTTTTGTTGTTGTTGTTTCTTGACTTTTTTGCCTTCCAGTATGTATATATGTAACTAGAAGTACATTTATTTTGTTATTTTTTACTTTTCTACAGCCTTCTTCTTATCTCTAAAAACATGGTGGGGTGATATTCTCAACAGCTTCGTGAGCCTGTGAAATGAGCTTCTCCTCTACGCATTGGTGTGCGGCAGGAAAACATGCACGCAAACTTTTTTTTGTTAGGCGGGTTTCATTTTTAGCTATTCTTCCCACTTGGAAATTTTATTAAATTTCTCTTGCGATGGACGCACACATACGAAGAAAAAAAAAAAAATGGACAAAAAGATGAAAAGTTTAAATTGCACCTGCCCTTGTTTCATATTTATCACGTAATAATTTTCACCACGATGCATTTTAACACGTAACTTTCCCTTTGTTCCGGTTGCGACACAAAAAAAAAATTTTTTTTTTTACTTCATCTTTTGTTTTTTAAGTAAGTGGATAAAAGTTCTAGAGTAAATTTATAGAATGCAAACACTCTAGCCAGAAATTAGTTTATAAATTTCTGATTGCTTCTCTAAAGTAAGAAAACTGAAGTATACACACACAGTAATCTTATTCTTTTACAAAGTAACCAGTTTTTAATATCTGTATGAAAGATGTTCAACGCACTTAATACATTATAAGGTTTCGAAAATATTGCTCATATATTACATTTCTATGGGATTTTAATTAAGAAGCAGAGTGAAAATAAATACGACAGTCTCAATGCTTCATTATATATTATATATTTTCATAAGGATGATCTTAACTGTAAATAATGTGAATTTAAGCAATGCTAAAGCTGCGAATTTTAAGAAAGAATATTAGATGTGACAAATGATATACATTGCATAGTGAAAAACACAATTTGTTTTAAGTTTATAATTTAATTTCATGAATATAATATATTAAATTTAATATTGTGTTGAAACCTCATTAATTAAAGCTATTTTCCTTTATGTTCGACTCTAACAGAATACATTTCCAGACTGAGCTGTGACCAGGCTGTGTAAATGGTCAGATACACCAGAATTTACGAGACAGATGACTCTGGAGATAATTCGTGGCATCCCTCATTCTGCATTAAAAATCTATTCTGATGGCAGCATAGGCGACGGTGGTATTTCTGAAAGTGGCGTACATATTGAGATACCAGATTTGACATAAGAAATAATAACTGCTGTTTGGTTTAGTACTGAACTTATTGCAGCATATAAGGGATTACAATTCGTTGACACGGCTTCAGAACAAGTCTTCAGGGACATTTGCATTTTAACTGACAGTCGTGCTTCGATACATCACATTTCTCATTGGACAACTGTTGGGAATATGACAAGCCTAAATATTTTGGATCTCGTGGTTCGACCTTTTTCTAGACACTCTATATACTTTTAATGGATCCACTCCCATATTTGATTGAATGGTAACCATACAGAATGGTAACATATAATTTTAGCAAGTCTTCCACTGAAAGACACCTCACGCGGGGTAATGCTTCTGTCTAACTTTTACCGAACTTTCCTCTATTAAAAGGATAGAATTAAACGCACTTTGGAGAATACCGCCAGCTCACCCTTCACCCTTGATAATTTTGGAAAAGTCCTCTTTAGTATCGCCAGCTCAGTATTCCTAGAAATCAGCAAATGGCTCTAACATGTTTTTAGTGACCACATCAAATATTTTACTTTTCAACAGGAGCGGAAAGTATTTCGACAGCATCATTGGCACAAGGCTGATTAGGTTGCCCCCAACTATATTCTTAATTGCTTGAATTTTACTATTACGAGGTTTTAGAGAATTGTGTTTTATTTTTAGATTTTTTGGGTTTTTTTGGTTTTATGGAGATGGTGTAGCTAGGCTACACCACATATCTCTATAAAAACCATCTGGGATAAGAAAAAAAGATAATTTCATTAATATTGTGTATCTAATTAATACTACGTAATAATTTTCTATGGTCCATTGAAAGTGATGAGAAAAGTAACCTTAATAATAATACTGTAATTTTGCTGGAAAATAAGTTGTGTGATTTTCTGGATTATGTAACTGGTATTCATTAACATGTGCTCTTTACATATATATAGGTTTGCCCAATTATCGCTTTCTAAAATATATATTATCTACTTTTTCAAATTATATTTTTAATATGTATAACTTATAACGATATATCTTATAATTAATTTTCAACATGAAAAACGGTTACAAACATTATTTTTTTAATAAAAATTTACCTAAGGATCACAAAACCCAGCTGGTACCTAATGCAGTGTTTCTCAAACTGTGGGGCCCGCCCCCCTAGGGGGCGCGAGCAAAACGAAAATAAAAGATTTAAAAAATAATTAGTTTACTGTAATGAATTAAAACAAAATACTTTCAGACATAATAAAAATGCACTTTTACTCTGATATAATTAAGTCATCAAAAATAAAAACTCCTTCAATACCTAATTAGCTATCTTTCATCCTATAACCAAATAAAAAAAACTTTTATTTGATTTGCAGTACTCCCATGATGAGAGATTTTTTTTATTACGCTTTCTCTTTGAACCTAACATACTACTCTTTCAGAGAAAAAACAAATATCAGACCCAGAATCGAAAAAATTTAGGAACATAAAAAAATTCATCACTGTCATTATTTTTGAAATACTGCACATTATAGCTGTAATCTGTTTGACCTTCTAAGTTATTGGTACAGTTAGTTATGACCCCTCTCTTATGTGTTCTTTGTTGCGCTTTTTTCCATGCAAAAGAGTTTTATGATATTTGGAAAACCCCGGAGAGCACACACACACAACACATAAAGGATTACTTGGCCAAGAAATATTTTTATAAAAATTCTTAACATATAAAGCATAACGAAAAATGTTTCACACTATTTTTTTAGCAGTAACATACATATTATCATAATGAATATACTTTTTACCAGGAAGTGGTCGCGCGGGACACACAGATTACGAAATCGTTAATTCTGGCAAAACTGTTTATTTGTTACCAAAGAAAAATTGAAAAGTCCTTGAAAGTAGGTAAGTAAACTTTCTCTTAATTAAATTATTCACTGGAATCACGATTTTTATCGTGTACAATAAAATAATTAAAAAAAAAAGGTTTGGAGTGACTCAATAACCCCGCTCGACTGTATCGAGTGCGCGCTTGCTCCCGAGTTAAAACATTTTGAAGTCTTTTCGCTTTAAATATTAAAAATAATACAATTATTCTTCATCGATATTTTATATTATTGATCATTATTTAACATCAGTGGCGCACACAAGGGACGGGGGTGTCGGACCCCGCCCCCTTCCCAAAGCCCTTGATTTTTTTCGATTGATTATAAGTACGCAAAATTTAATTAAGTATTTGTTATTAATGATTAATTTTATTAATTAATGTTAATTATTTATTCAAGAACTAGTTTTTTACCGTGTTTTGTTCCCGAAAATCGACAAAATCAAAAGGAACCTGATATAAGATTGGTGAACTTTCGGCCTCGGACCCCCCTCCCCCTGGAAAAATTCCTGTGTGCGCTACTGTTTAACATCAATTATAAATGCTAATTCTGTGAGGTTTAAAATTACAATTCGCTTAAAACTAACTATAATTTGAGCAATCATTTTTAAAAAATCATTTTACGTTTTTGTAAACATTGTCGAGCACTTGGCTTTGCTCCTCTTGCAATTCAGCTATTATATCAATAATGTTTTATTTTCTTATAAATGAACTCGTGCAAAGGGCGGGCACTTTAGCCGGTATACTTTTAATTTATCAGTGCTGCACAAAGTATTTTATAACTAATTAATTAATACTAAATTAACAACAAGTTTAATAAGTATTAACGACTTCCATGAGCTTGTCTTGGAAAGCAAAGTTTTTATAAGGAATGCTTATGATTAGAAATTGACCCTCTAAGTTCATTTTCTTTATTTAGCAGATATCTATATTTTGTCTTCTAAGCAGCCACCGCATTTTGCAATATGTTCAATTTAAAAATTATTGAAAGGAAAAATAACATAATAATTATCCTAATATTTTATTTATTTTTTTTTTGCATAAAAGTAGTAAACAAAATTTAATACTTATGTTACTAATTTGTATGATTTTTAATTAAGATCGCCTGTTGTAGCTTTAGCGTCAAAGTGCATTATTTTTGCATTCAGTACATTATTAATGTTTTAGGGGGGGCGCAATAAAAAATGTGATTGAAAAGGGAGCCGCCAGTATTGAAAGATTGAGAAGCACTGATCTAGTACATTTAATTTGCTTAATATTTTTTTTATTTCAGTTTTTGTTTGATTTTGTAAATTAAATAACTATGTTATTGTCAATAAATTCAAAATTTTGTAAAAAAAAGAATTGCATTTACACAAAAAGTGCCAAAAACATTCAACTACTGGTTAATTTTATAATTTTAATTCCGAAACGATCAATATCTTATGCTGATCTTTATCAGCATATGAATCTAAATTTTTGATACTGAAGCGTTTTTTAAATCATATGGCTTTATATTTCCCATTTTTTGAAAGGGTAAAATTCCTTATTGCATATATTTTAATTTTGATTTTTAAATTAAGTTGATTGGTTTTTCATTGTGATGAAGAAAATTGATAATTCAGCCTTTAACCCTTTAGCGATCAGTGGCAAATACGTCTAGTCACATATTAAAAAGTTTTTCTTCAAGCGGGTGATTGATATTTAGTTCATCCAAATGAGTTAATTGATGTTAAAACTCATAAAAATTAATACGTATGACAGGACGATACCTTATTTTGCATTTCATGTCCTCTGATGGGTACTTATAAACAGTTTTTCTCGGTGTTAATCTACAAATTGTATTTTGATCACTATAAATAAAATTTCTGATCTTTGAAAAAATTTCGACATTTCTTAAGTATACTTTTATCTCATCTGAATGAATTACGCAATTGTACAATTAAAAAAAAGGTTTTATTTAGGTTTTTGAGAAGCTTTTATATGTGGCTAGAGGCTCTACCCACTGTCCCCATAGAACAGAAATTTTCGCCTTTCTCCCCACTTAGAATCAAGTGAGAATGATGGGGGTCGGAAATACAAAATAACTATGTTTAAAATATGTGGTACAAGATTCTCCTGTTTGAAAATCTTTCATTACAGCTTTTCAGCTCGGAAAAAACTTTTGCATATTATAAAGTTCCGCAGTAAATATGTGAAGGTCTCCTTGGACCTCACTTTGAAAACGAGAATAAATAGGAGTTATGTAAGAACCAGAAGCCACATTTTTATAAACAACTTTCTTTATTTGGTTATCTTATCCAAATAGAATCAAAGACTTATTAACAAATATATCTAACTAGTATTATGAGGTTTTAAAGGTAATATCCTTTAAATTAACTTAATTAATGATCCAATTAATTAACAATTAAATAACGATCACGCAGAGATTACCACGATAAGAGATCCCAGAATTATATTTAATAATGTTCCTATTGAACATTTAACTCTTAAAACTTTAATGAGACTTTAATTATAAATCAATAATTACCAACGGAATCTCAACTCTTCTTGAGGTTAAATTATCTCCAACAAGAAATCTTCAATTTAACTTCACTATAACTTTCTGCTTCAATCTCTATCTCCTACTGCTCTAACTTTACTATTCCGTTTGACTTAAATACTTTATCTAATCTGCATAACAAGGAATCCTGTCCGCTTTTTGGAGTTGATTGGAAATAGGTAGGGAATTAAATTTTACTAAAAGGACGACTGAGAAGGTTAGTGATAAAGTTCCGTATAGATTTGTTACAAATAGTTCATCAAATTTGTGAAATAACTAATTTGAATTCTCAGAAATATATTATATTATTTCTAACATTTTATACAAAAATTACATTAAATTAAAATGTGGATATATACTGATTTCAATGTATATTCTAAGTATTCTATATATGTTTTTATTAAGTATATTCTATGTTGTACAATCATTCTATTATTATTTAATTATACTTATACTTTGTATTTAATTGTTAATGAATGAGTAAATTACATAAATGTCAATTTTTCGTAAAAAGTTTATTGTAATATGATTAATTATTTCTGTCCTGAAAAGTAAGTTGAATGTCCTAATTACGCAGTGGCTATAACGTCAAGCCACCACCAAGAAAAAAAAACACTTGATGAGATTTCTTTTTAAATAAACTAAATAATGTTTATAGGGGATGAGAACATTACATTTATCAAGTACTTTATTACAGAAAAGTGTATTTTAGCTCTGTGCCTGTTAAAGGATTAATTGGTGTTAAATATGCATTATAAAAGGATTTCTAACATTATAAGTAATTAAATTCAAGGCATATTGAGAGATCAAGAAAAATTTAATCAAGCCATGGGGGTTTTTATATACCACAAGATATCTGATTTTCGCGCTAAATTATCTCAAAATTATTGGAATAAGTACCTGACGTTTTTGCTTATAACATCTAATTTTAATTATAAGCATTATTTTGTTACCGATATACTTAAGTAAGCAAATATATTATCAGGGTGTTAATTTTGTATCGAGGGGTGAAAATTTAAACAATTTTCAAAAATATGTAATTATTTTAATTTTAAATTGAATAACTCGAATCTTTTACCCATTATTAACAAACGATTGTGGTTTCAAAAAAGTACACAATTTTTAAAATATAATCATAATTTCAAAAATTACAAGCTTATGAAAAAAAGAAATATTTTTGTGATAAATATTACGCAATTTTTGCGTTGCGCACGCTATTTTCTAAAATATTAGCTTTAATTAAGAAAACTTGGTACCCCAAAACTGACCAACCAATCGTTTTTTTATATTTTTATTTAATCTTATTCTTTGCATTATTATCTTTCGATCAATGTATCACTTGTGCAAGTCGGAAAGTTAAAAGTTGAATAAAACTTCATTTGAAAACAAACTAGGCAATTCGGCCACGCCCAATTTTTAGGAAAAAAGTTAAAAAAAAGCATTATGATAAAAATATATTTTATAAAGAGAAATAATAACTATAAAAAAGAATGTGTAATATATAAAGCAGAATGTTTCCAAGACAATAAAATAATGTAATTTTTCTTCTTTGTGAAATGTGTGCATATAAAAATTTTAATTAGGGCATTTTATATAAATAATTTCATAATTTCAGTTCTTACTCCTGATATGTTTTGCATACAAATGTAATACTTAAATATTATGTGAAGAAAAAAACTAAACATTCTGCCGTGACAAAAAAAAATTAACAATTTTCTTGAATTTTTTTGTGCGATTAATACCTTCTTAAAATTGATTATTTAGAAACATGTAGTGGTTGAAAAAATACGAAAATGTAATTATTTAAAAACAAGTATATAACTAATATCTTAAAGTGGTTTTTTTAAGTTTATTTAAGCTTATTATAATTATTTTTTTCAGAATAAAATATTTCAAGTGGTTTTCCTCAGTTTGTGTTTTTTGAAACATCAGTGCATTCAAAATGCTACTCCTTCCACAACTATTTACCAATCACTTCCATTTTTTTCATGTGTTTTGCATATAAAGTATGTAACAAAATTAGGGATCCATTTTGCTGTATAAACTGAATACTTTTTTTAAAAAAAATAAAATGAAAGAGATATTGGCTTTTTCGTTGATTTTTAGCATGTATATCAACATTTTACTTTTTTTCTCAAAAACGAACAAAGTTATAGTAAAATTTATCCCTAAAGTTGTTTCTAACATACATAAGAATATTACAAAAAAAATTCAGGTAAACAAATTAATAATTTCACAAGAAGTAGGATTTTAAAATTTTTCCAATTTTTTTCAAAAAAATTTTAATTTTTAAAATTGTGTGTGAATATATATATATATATATATATATATATATATATATATATATATATATATATATATATATATATATATATATATATATATATATAATATGTGATAAATTTCATCTCATATTATTTTCTTGAATAGAAAAAATATATAAAATGATAAAATACAATTTTTAAATACTCAAAGAAAGAAAGTAGTTCAAAGGGTACGAAGTCCTCTTAATAGCAATAAGTTGATTTATAAAGTTAATTATACTCTTATTACACTGTAGTATTTTTATATAAATATAATAATAAGTTATATTTTTTAAAAAATTTTAAAAAATGCGCGCATTTCAATTTTATTTTTAAATTTCAATATGTTTCAAGTATTTTAAAATACAAAAGATATATTATTCTTAAATTAGTAGAATTTCAAGAGTATGATACATTTTATAGTTGTACAAAGTTTTATACATCAAAGGCTACTATTTTAGAAATTAGCGTGCGCAACTACAAAATTACTTACTATTTATTACAAAATTGTTTCTTACATTCGTATGTTTATAGTTTTTAAAATTATGATTATATTTCAAACATTTTCTACCTTTTTGAAACCATAATCCTTTGCAAATAATGAGTAAAAGATTCGAATTACTTAATTTAAATTTAAAGTAATTACGCCAGTTTGAAATTTTTTTTATATTTTCACCCCTCGAGACAAAATTAACACCCATGAGACACCTAAAAATTCAAGGGCTAAAAGAGTTCTTTTTATTCACCTAAATATTTTTACATACTCTGGTTTTTACTGACAAAACAAAACAAACATTTATTCAAGACGAGAAAACATTGAAAAATGTGAAGGGTTAGAAACTATTCACAACCACAGAAAGATCAGTCTCTGGGTGAATACAATTCATTGCCAGAACTCAAGTATTGTCGCACAGCCAGTATGGTGGCTATGACCCTCGGCTTGTAATCGAGTGGGCTTGGATTCGAATCCCGAATAAGACATGGTTGTATCTTCTTTCAGAAAGAAGTTGGCCTTTCGCCTGTAATGGATTCCCGTCAAGAAAAGAAAGCAGCGCACCCATTCTTGTTATATGCTGGGATAATCATGTGTAGTAAATGTGTATATTCTTCTGTTTGTATTGTATGCTTTCTTTTTTGCTCTTGTACTTCATGTTCCCGGAATAAAAAAACACAAGACAACAACAATAACACAAGTATTCTTCTAGTTGCTAAATAATGTAAAGTTCCATGTTCTACACATACGTTCATATATATATATATATATATATATATATATATATATATATATATATATATATATATAAACAGGGTGATTCGCTACTTGACCGATAAACTTGCAGGGTGTGTAGTGGGTACAGAGACGATTCGGAATCACCTAGGAATGCAGGTTGGCAAACGCCGTAGTGTTTAGACATAGTGCAAGGAAGCAGATTGAAGAAAGCAACACATCAACACATTAAGGGGACAGAAAGTGTTTCATTAAAAGGTTGTACTGTAACAAGAGGTGTTCAAAATTATTACCAGGCCAAACGGCGAAGCTGCATGGAATTCCTTACACTCAGGAAGATTTCTTGCGGTAGAGGGCGCTGAACGGAAGGTTTTGTGAACACCGATCCTAATGGAAGTCATCGTTTGAGATTTGTTTCACTGAGGTAGTAAGTTGAATCCGTGTATTCATTCTAATGGTCGACATTCTGATGGCGTATAGAGCTGAGGAGGACTGTAACGGTTAGTCACTCACCCTGCTAGATAATCGGACTTATCATATAAGGACTTCTTATTTGGGGGGGTCAAATGAAGAATTTGGTGTACTAGACGTCCGTTCTTTCAGTTGAAGAACTCATCACTCGAGTATCTGTAGTTGTCAAAGGATACGTTACTGATATGATGGAATCTTCCAGAACTTAAGGATTCTATGCAGTGCCGCTGTCGGACCTACTAGACGAATTCTGGTCTTAATTTCGAACACCTGCTGTTGTACAACCTTTTAATGAAACACTTTCTGCCCCATTAAGGTGCTGCTGTTTCTGTTCCTTTGATCTGCTTCTTTGCACCTTGGCTAGCAACTGCGGCATTTGCGACCATGCATTCCTCTGTGATTCCAAGTCAGCTCCGTACGCACACTGTAATGTATATCGGTCAAGTAACAAATCCTTACATTGAGAGTAGCACACCAAATTCTAAGAAGAATGATTCATTATGTAGTGGTTTCCATTCCTCCGCCAGAGGAAAATCCAACCGATGGCTCTACCTAGCAGTTGTGACAAGAAAATCTAATATCACCATTGTTTATAAAGAAAAAAAATATCAAATGGAAAAGGAAACAATAATTTTACATAGCTTGATATAATTTTTTATCTATGCGCTCTTCTCTCTCTCTCTCCCAAATACAAATTTTCTTACATCTGCAATTCAAGTTTGTCTATAATTTTTTTTACAAAGCATTGGAATTTAAAAAAGAATTTTTTTTCATTCAGTCATTTTTTAGAACAAATATATATAATTAATTAGAATAAATTATTAATTTTAAGTCTTTGAGTTGTTGCATAAAAGCTAATATAAATAATTATGAATAAATAATAACTGTTGATTTTTACTTAAGGAAATTCATTCGAAAAAAAAGAAAGAAAAAAGGGAAGAAATACCATGCAGATATATTAAACACTTCAAAGTCAGGTTAGAAATTAAATCACGAAAAATTACAACAAACTTTACATTTCAACCAGAATTTCACAATAGTCTAAGGATTATTGTTTAAAAGTTACATTGCAAAATATGTTTTAAATTTGCTACTTTTAAAGTCTTTTTACAATGTGATACTTTTAAACACTGGTAGCAGACAAATAGGAGAAACTTTAAATAATAATAAAAAAAATGCTGACATCCTACGATTAAAATGATTTATTAATCCAATGAGATTTATGCACCGATATCTATTTTTCTCTAATGGTATAGGTTTTACTATGAAGAGCAAAAATCTTAATTTGTTAATATTTACTCAATGACTTTTATTGACCAAAGGATGTATTACAAACAATGATTGATTACTTATTTTGATAGAAATGTATGTTTAGTCTTGTTACTTAAAGTGTTTTTACGTTTATTTAAGGAATTTTAATTAATCTGTCTTGCTTGTTAAAATAATTACTTCATTGATAACCTTAATGAATGTAAGTACCGAGTTTAATAATAAATTTTAAAAAGTAACGCATAGCATACTCGATAATAGTAAAAATCATAAATTGCGGGAATCCAACGTTAGAAGTTTCTCAAACAAACGACTTGCTTACAATAATACGGATTAATTGCAAGGTAATTCAAATTGTTTGTCTTATTTCGACATAATTGATTGATTGTTCGAAAAGTGAATTATGTCCCTTTTTGAATAATTAATGATATTCTTTATTAAACAAAGGATCATGGATGCTATAACAAATTTTCAGTTTTGATGTATGAGTGGGCAAAATAAAAAGAGCGTATTGGATTTACCATTTATAAAGCCATTTACTTTTCTGTTAGTATTATGTTAAAATATTTTTGGGATTTATAAAGGCTTATAAAAAAGAAGTTTATTAACTTATTACTTAAAACTAATTAGAAGTAATGTGTATTACAATATTTAATTTGCAAGACTATTGCAAAATTAAGTTATGTTGTTATATTTACTATTTTATCAATAAGCATTGAATTCCTATTAAGAATCCACAGAAAATAAATTTAAACATTTCAGAAACCATAAAAATTACGGTTTGCGTATAAAATTGAATATTAAGTTTTCGTAGTTTAATGTGCTAAATCTTTATATTTACTTAATGTGGTTTTTTTTATTTATTTATTGTATTTTTAATAGTATATACCTATAAATATTTATTTGTAAATTATTAATTAATTCATTCATTACGAATTTTTAACATTCTAACTAACTTTAAGCTAGAAAAAATACACCATTAATCTCTCAACTGACTATCATGATCCTGACAAAATACAAAATTCGATTCATATAAATTTGTAATCATACATTATGTTCGAAATAACATAAATTAAATACAGTAGAACGTCGTTTATCCGAATCAATTGGTACCAAACACCGTTCGGATACGCGATTGTTCGGGTAACCGAAAACCGAATGCGATCCATGCAGTATATGCAACCGGACACTATACGAATATTGAAAATCATCACATGCGGGTTTGATTGATTGATTTATTGAATACTAACGTCACACTGTTCAGCTACACAAGGGCTTTTGGCGACGGACCACGTAATTTTGAACCATGGTCAAGTGACGTGGACGACACCTGTGCTGGCACCCCCTCTCCTAGCTACCACACCAACGGGAGGACACTTCAGCTTTCGACAGATTTAACTTGCATCGCTGCCCTACACGGCGGGTCTTTAGTGATACTGGGTTCGAACTCGTGACAAGACAAGCCACAGTCCGATACCTATACCACTCGGCTACCGTGACCACCATCACATGCGGGAAGTGTGCTTGAAGAAAAGCAAAATATGTGCAAGATGTCGCAATTTTATCTTTATTGTGGAAAATAATCACTTCTTTTTCTCTATACCAATGTACATCTTCGTTTTTTCGCTGCAAGGTCTCTGATTGTCTTGATCAGCAGTAAGACCGGATATTTGACGCTCCGGATAAAAAAACATTCGGATGAAAGACGTTCTACTGTACAATATACAGGGTGATTCGCTACGAGACCAACAAACATGCAGGGTGTGTACAGGGTACAGAGACAACTCAGAATCACATAAGAATGTAGGGTCGCTAATGCTATGGTTGCGAGGTATGGTCCAAAGAAACAGAGAAAAAGAACAGAAACTACAGCACATTAATGGGACATAAAACATTTTATTGAAAGGTTATTTATGAACAGATGTCGTCTGGCAGGCCTACCAGAGGCACTGCATGGAATTGTTTACTTTCTGGAAGATTCCTCCAGTCTTTCTTGAGGCTAATAACTCTGAACGGAAAGTTTCGTGAAAACAGATCTTGCTGGAAGTTGCCTTTTGCGATCTATTTCCCAAGGTAGTAAAGTAGGATTAACTCGTATTCAAACGAAGACCTGGTCGACATGGAGCTTCTAATTATAGTAGGTACGCCACTCGTCTGTTCTTCCGGGATTGTTACTCAAATTAACATCGCATGACCTTTGCAAGTGTGAACAGAAGGTGATATGTATTTGGTGTACGAAACTATTATCTATAACTGCTGGAGGATATGTGACAAGCCAGGAATCTTCGAAAATGCAAGAAATTCCATGTAGTCCTGCTCTTAGTTCATGCCAGACGACTTCTTCGCGTAATATCGAGCACCTCTTGCAGAACAACATTTCAATAAAAGGTTTCTTGTCTCATTATTGTGTTGCTGTTTCTTTTCTTTTTCCTCTGCTTCTTTGCACCAAAGCTCGCAATTACGACATATATGACCCTGCATTCATAGGTGATTCCGAATGATCTCTGTATCCCTTGCACACCCTGCAAGTTTGTTGGTTTGGTAGCGAATTACCCTGTATATAGAGACAATGTAATATTTATTTAATGTTTATGTTCTCTACATGGTTCTTTGGATTCTGAATTGAATTTAATGTGTAGTCCATATCTTTTATTGATAATAATTTATCATTTTAAGTTTGTATTTGGTTGAGTAAAACAGACTTGTAATCTATGGGTGGCATTTAGGAACTGGTGTACGTTTAACTTCTCAGCACTGGAGATTTCACGTTTGCAGGACATAGCAGAGAATAGAGTGAAATTACACACCCGCAACTTAGCCACTGCTAGGTGACCAATTGATGGCAGGAAAATCAGAGGAATGCTCATCCATAAGGCCAGTAGCCAACCGGGACTTGTGAGAGGTACAGTTCTTTTGCTGGGAAACTCCATTACCGCGCGAATAACAGAACATCATAAGTGGATGGAGGTTATCACTCAGCATTTCTAAGTACCGAATTACATTGAGGGAGCTTGGCGCACGCACGAAAGATCTCAAACAGTGCCATGAAAAAAACACCCCAGACCATGATTGAGCCACCATGCTATTGTACAGTTCCAACTGGCCATGCAGGATCCATTACTTCATGAGCGTGGCGCCATGTTCTCAGCCTCACTTCGGCATTAAGCAGTCGGAATCGAGACTCATCCCTCCATGCTACTGGTTTCCAGTCCTCTACACTCTAGTCTATGCTCTCTTGCCCAGGTAAGACGTGCAGCCCGATGGCGAGCATTGAGCCATGGTACTATCGTAGGTCGACGGCCTCCGAAACCCATACAGTCCATTTACTGACTGTACGACTAGCGCCCCAGCATTCAACTGGGTAGTAATTTGTGCTAAGGTTAGGCTTCACTAGCTACGTGCAATAGCTACGTGCACAACCTCTGTTAAGGCTAATTGTTTTTTGCAGCTTACCCGATTGCTGGTTTGTTGTCTACCATCCATATATTCTTGGTATACTCTTGATACTTTCGACCTTGAAAATCTCAACTATCTGACGATTTCGAAAATTGAATGGCCCATGCATCGAGCACCTACGATTTGTCTGCGATAGAAGGCGTCTAAATCAGGCAGTTTATTCATAGTAATTGAAACAACTAATTCACAACAACCATAGTACACGCTACATATGCAGTTACCACAATGCTCTCACTTGCACATAAAAGAGGCGCAGTGCTACATAATATTGCGTATCCCTTGCTATCCCTAATTCAGTGGCAAGTGTCACTGTTGTATTAAAAATTAATAAATACTCCCAAGGCTTGGAAAACTGAGAATTATTTTTCGTTTTAACATTGTTGCTGTTATTAAGAATTCTAAGGGGTGTTTAACTGAAAAGGTACAAAACATCGTAACAACGTAACCATTCACATATTTGCCCATGCCATTATGGGAGAACGTAGCGAGGCTTTTAGGGATGCGAATGAAGGCTGCGGCGTGGATTAGAGCATGCGAGGGTACACGCATGCGCAGGAGACAGCAGATTTTCTTGTAAGAAGTGCCGTCTACAACTTAATTTTAAGATTTGGCGATTGAGCAGAAGCGGAAGGTGTTAAACCGGCCTATATTCATCGCCACGGAGGGTGTGGTTCTGTTTCATGTTAACCCACGTCTCCAGAGTAGCACTCTGGAACTCGAAAAGTTTAAGTGTGGGGACAACTAGACTTTCCATCCTACAGCCTAAACATATTATCCTCCTGTGATTTCCAATCGTTTGGTTCCCTGAAAACAATTTGTAAGGGAAGTGCCTTCAAATCGTACGACGAACTCACGGACGCTGTGAAGGACTGGGTCTCGTCACGACTTCAGGAATTCTGAGAACAAGAAATCCTTCTGCCTGTTAATCAATGGGATCGTTGTGCTCAAGCCTATGGTGTATACTTTGAATAAAATCTTCATTTATACCCATAGTGTCGTTGTAATGATATGCGTTACGAGTAATAAAGCAGCATTTAAAAAAATCACATATTTTTAAATAAAATATATTAAATTCAAAAATTTGTTAACGTGTACAAATACCGCATATTTACGAATAAAAGTTGATCCGTATAGAAGCCGATAATGTCTTCAAAAACTTAACCCGAAAATTCAAAACCGATGTATAAGCCAAATTGAAAAAAAAAACATTCCTGTAATTTTGAAACTTGCTACCATGAGAGTAAAAAAATATTGAAAAGCAGGTAAAACGGGTGGAATAATTTCCAATTAAATTGCAGTAAAGTTTAACGCTAATGGCTAATATGTTAAATAACCATACCTGCTAACCCCATGGCTAAAACGGGTGGAATAATTTCCAATTAAATTGCAGTAAAGTTTAACGCTAATGGCTAATATGTTATTTATGATAACCATACCTGAATCCAACCCCTTTTTTTCATTCAATTGTTATCTTGTTCAATATCTGCGTTATTTATATTCTCCACGCCATTTTTTTTGTTTCAAAAATGTGTGGGGAAATAAAATTCGTATACAAGACATGATCGTCCACCTATGTTTATCGCCATTCCTCACTGCGTGATGATCATTTGCATTCAAACATCCCTACGAGTGAATGCGAATTTCCTAATTATTTAGAAAAACTGACTTTCTTAGTTTCATTTTCAAAATATTCCCATAACCCTTGGCTTAGACACGGAAATATAGGCAACTGTACTACCTTAAATCGCCTAAAAACATTGCATCAATAACATTTATTGAAAAATTCCACAATGATTATTTCATTGCCAGTGTCAAACTGTCTTTGAAATAAATTTTTTCTCTTTTAGTAATAAAAAATATATTTTCCATATATACTTTACAAAAACAGTTAAGTTATCAAAAATGTTTTGCTTTTTATCAATGCATGGGCAAACTTCTAATAAACTGATATTTTCTGTTGAAGAAATGTGTTTATTACATTAACGGAATCAAATGGTAAATGTGTAATCAAACCCACATCAAACACTTATTAATATTATAACATGCAACTGAACATATCGCTGGCAGTGTCCATTGATTTGTGCAGTCTTCAGTTTATAAGCAAAGATCGATGTCCGCCTTGTTAGCGTATATGACGCCGATTAAATAGCCCGTAAATGCGCCAAACTATTCAATCTATATGCATGGTGAAGGCCAATTAATATGCTGATCCCTGTCAAGAATTGATGATACCATGAAACTGAATGCTTGAACATGAGAATTGTCAGATTAAATTTTAGCTCATTCTGTCATAAATTATCCACATATTACACGCCACGTTATCATGATCTTTAGGTAATTCAAAATGCGTATCGTTGTTATGATAAGCAATTGGTAACCATTTTGCTCATGAATTTCAAATTTGTAACCGTCATCAAAAGATACGGTGTACATTTTTTTTTCTTTTACCCCTCTTTATGGGGCGGCTGGCGATTGCGATTAAAGTTTTTATTATATTTGAAATTATTATAAATTGACAGTAATTTTTGAGTTTATATATGATTATAAAATCTTTATTAATTCAATATTTGAGTATTAAATTATTTTTAATTAGAAAATTGATTCTAAGTTTGTATAAATGTGCTTTATTGAGTAATGTGCGCAAGAAACAATAATTCATCTTTGATAAATAATCAATGAAAATAAAGCATGTAATATACAGTGAACTGATTATAAATTGTAACGAAAATCCAAAGGAAATAATTAAGTTTTGCTGAATACATTTTCATTTGTTTTATTTAATGTGTATAAACATTGACTATATATTTTGAATATGGAAACTAAATCTGAAATTGTCAAAAATTTCTAGTAGATCGCTCGTAATAAATAAAGAATAATAAGGGCATTTGTAATATATTGTGAGTAGGGTGAGTACCCAATTCCACAAAGGGTTAAATATTGCCAACGAAAATAGTCAACGAACGCTGTTCTGAAGTGACACAATGAGCTACTAATGACCTCTTCATTTTGTTTCTTTCGTGTAACTATTGGAAGTTAATAAATATCCCTTGAAATTACTATTTCGTTTCTTTGTATTGGCATGCAAGGAAACCATTTGACAAATGCAAGCAGGCACTAGAAATCACTAAATTTTCAATTCTCCAATGCTACATATATACGTGAGGTCACAGCATATATTCAAAACTGTTTGATTTCATTTCGGATATATGCTGATAATTTTGCCATGATGCATTTGAATATTTTTTAAGCCACATTACCGATGTTTATATACGTCTTGCTCAACCGCTGTGTTAAATGCCCCGGCCGTGTATATACGTCTTTCTGAAATAGGATCCTTTTTTTATCTGCTATTAGTAAAACTGTTCGGAAGGCTTTGAATACAGTTAAATGACCTTGACAGTGTTTAAGAAGGATTTACTTATTTCAGAGAAATCTTGCTTATCTGCACTTTTATATTCTCTTCAATACACCCTTTGTGAAAAAGGGTGGCAATATAGACTGAATCGCGTAACTCTTTTAATTTGCAATTAAGGGGTAAAATGCATTACTAAATCTCTATCGGGGGCAAAATTTCAGCTCATGAATTATCCATAAAATTTCTTTTGGATTAGAAACATTGGTTAAGGTTAGAACATTCATTAATAGTTACAAAAATATGTATCACATTTATAACATAGATACGCAATTAAACGTTTAGAAAGACATACAAAAAACCATGTATCTCCATATCCAAGTATTGAAAACTTTAGCTTTGATGCAATTATAATTATTGTCTATAAATTACATAAAGTAGAAAAACATGTTTATCATATTTAACCCTTCTTTGCATGATGATGGAAATTTTCATCACAATATTCGGTGAACAAAAAATTGCGCTCAACGCAGGTGTACTGAAAATTGGTTGTTGCTGGCAATTTTTTTCAAGACTATTGTGTAATAAGAAACTTGCATATAAAAAAAAATATAATCATTACAGCGGCTTTGAACTTGTCATTCCGCTCTCTGCTGTGGTTGGAAAAAACGTGTGGTTTTTTTGAACATTTCTTTTTTGTAACTAATATAAGATTTTTTTTTTTTTGCTAATATAAGTGATAATGAGTGAAAAAGAAAAAAAGGTTTGTTTTTTGTGTTTCGGTTATTTTCTGTGCAATTTATATCGAATAACCCAAACAATCTTCCCAAAACCATATGACAGAAATTAACATCATTATGCAGTTGTTCACTACTGAAGCATGACGATAGTGTTTCTTACTATAGGTTTATTTTTTGTTAATTTTGTAGAGAAATTTAGAAAAAAAACCTTTGAAAATTAAATGGTTACCAGTTAGAAAGGGGATGGCTATCAGAAAATTACCTTGATGACGAAGAGTGCCACGATGTAGATAAAATAATAGTAATAGTAATAATAATAAGAAGAATTTTAATAATAATAATAATTTTACTATACTACTACTAATAATAATAATAATTTTAATAATAATAATTTCAATAATAATATAATTTTGCTACTACTACTACTAATAATAATAATAATTTTACTACTACTACTAATAATAATACTTTTACTACTACTACTACTAATAATAATAATTTTACTACTAATAATAATAAGAAGAAGAATTTTAATAACAATAATTTCACTACTAATAATAATAAAAATAATTTTAATACTACTACTACTAATAATAATTTTACTACTGCTACTTATAATAATAATAATTTTAATATTACTACTAGTACTACTACTACAACTACTACAACTACTACTACTACTATTACTACTACTACTACTACTACTACTACTACTACAACTACTACTACTACTATTACTACTACTACTACTACTACTACTATTACTACTACTACTACTATTACTACTACTACTACTATTACTACTACTACTACTATTACTACTACTACTACTACTACTGCTACTACTACTACTACTGCTTATAAAGAGTTTTTTTTTTCCAGGTATTGAAGTTTAAGATGGCATTACTTTCCAAGATGGCGGCCGATTTAACAGCTGTCAAGTGATTTATTCTCAGTTTGGTTTGGCAATTCATCAAAACGATCATCAAGCAAGAAGTAGATTCGTCGAATGGGCCCAAAACGAGATTGCCGTTGTTCCCGATTTTCATAAGCGAATTTTGTTTAGCGATGAAGCGCACTTCTGGTTGAATGGCTACGTCAACAAACAAAACTGCCGCATTTTGGGAGTGAAGCTAATCCACAAGTGTATGTCGAAACACCGTTACATCCAGAAAACTGACTGTTTGGCGTGCTTTATGGGCTGGTGGAATCCTTCTTCGAAAACAATGAAGGCCACAACGTTACAGTCAATGCTGATCGGTATAGAGCCATGATTACTAACTTTTTTATTCCTGAACTGAACAATCATGATGTCCAGGAGCTGTGGTTCCAACAAGACGGCGCAACATGTCACACAGCTCGTGCCACAATCGATTTATTGAAAGACACGTTTGGTGACCGCCTAATTTCACGTTTTGGACCTGTGAATTGGCCTCCAAGATCTTGTGATTTAACACCGCTAGACTATTTTCTGTGGGGCTATGTAAAGTCATTGGTCTATGCGGATAAGCCACAAACGCTTGACCATTTGGAAGACAACATTCGCCGTGTTATTGCCGATATACGGCCACAAATGTTGGAAAAAGTCATCGAAAATTGGACGTCCAGATTGGACTACATACGAGCAAGCCGTAGCAGTCATATGCCAGAAAACATATTTAAAATGTAATGCCACAAGATTATCTTTCGAATAAAAAAAATTTACGTCAATCGAATAATACATCGTTGCTTTATTGCAATTTAAAGTTCTATACCTCTAAAAAACACCCTTTATTATTAATAATAATAATTTTAATAATATTAATTTTAATAGTAATATAATACTACTACTACTAATAATAATAATTGTGTTTTAATTATCATCAGGAATATAATAAAGATACAAATAAATGTTATGTTTTTTTATTTATATTGTACTAAGCTTAACAGGCACAATTGCATGATGATGAAAATTTCCATCATACTGTTTTTTTTTACTTATTTTAAATTATAAATTTATACTAGGTTTTTGTTAACGTTTTTCTTTCATTGGAGCATGCATTATATCACATTAATTTATTTCACAATAAAGAAAGAAATGAATCACATACAAAGAAGGGTTAATTTGTAACGAATATTAGAAATCATGCGCAATGATTGTAAAATACACTATAAATTGAACGTTCTATTTCCCAGGGGCGTAGCTTTCGAGATCACAGAATTGGATACACAGTGTATTGTATTTTGAGTCGTCACAAGGGCCTTAAAGCTATACGTGTAGATAGAAATATGCATGACCTGTCAGGGTATTAAATGCACTATATAAAGGATGTGTCTGTGGTATTTCGACATAAATATGTCTGATATAACAAAGTCAGAATCATTCCCTGGAAAGATTATTGTGTGTGAATGAATTACAAGTAATAAGTATAAAGACGGTTATGCAAAATAATATCCGCAGAAACAGTCAATATAAGAAGTAAGAAAAGTTTGAATTCTTCAAACATTTGCTTTTTGTTTCTTGTTTTAGATTAATCATTTAATCTGAAGTATTTCTTAATATTAAAATCTTAGTACTTATTTCTGAAAAATATGTAGAATCAGTAACTTATAAAAAAACCCTACAAAAAATAAACCCAATTCTCAAATTGTGCAGTAAATTTTATGAAAGATATAGGTAAATTATATATATATATACACTGGTGCGCAAAAATTAAGGACGAGAAGGTTTTTTCAATATAACTTTGTACAAAAGATTTCCAAATCAACACATTTAATACCGTAAGATCCCCAATACGTAAGGACATGTGTAATGTAAGCAACACTTACTAAAAGAGAAATCAGAGGGATAAAAAGAAGCTTGATTGAAAAAGTAGCATGGAGCGCAATGCGACTGAAGGCCGAAACATCCCTGTGATGGGTGTCCAGCAAGAAACATCCGGTCTTTAGTAGGGGATATGATCTCCCCTGACTACTAGGCAGGTTTCACAGCGTCTGCCCATGCTGAGAATGAGGGTGTCAATGAGTTGTTGCGGCATTGCTGCCCATTCGTCTTGCAGCGCCAATCGCAGCTCCCGCATCGTTACTGGTGGTAAGGTACGAGCTGCCAAGCGTCTGCCTAGAAAATCCCATACATGCTCGATGGGATTGAGATCCTGAGATCGTGCCGGCCAATCCATACGTTCAATATCCTCACTCTCTAAGAGCTGTTCGGCAGCTACTGTGCGATGACATGGTGCATTGTCGTCCATGAAAAGGAACTGCAGACCCATAGCGCCTCTAAAAAGACGCACATATGGAAGAAGAATCTCGTTAAAATAACGGGTCCCGTTGACTGAACCTGCATCGAAGATGTGAAGGTCTGTACAACTACCAAGCATGATGCCTCCCCAAACGAGAACACCGTGACCTCCATACTTGTCCCTTTCAATGATGTTCGAGGGATGATTGTGGCTTCCCCGCTCTCTCCAGATGAGTATGCGATGAGAATCTCTACTCAAACTGAATCTGCTCTCATCTATAAAGAGTACTCGTCCCCATTCATTGTCTCTCCAATTCCGGTGTTCCCGGCACCACAAAGAACGCCTACTCCGATGGGCAGGCGTTAAACGTACACACCGTACAGGGTGTCGTGCAAACAAACCACCACCGTGCAGTCTTCTGGCCACGGTAAAACGCGAAATCGGTCGTCCAGTCACCTGTGTCGTGTGTCTAGCGATTTCTCCCGCTGTCTGCCGTATGTTTCTTCTGGCCTGTAAGACAATGTACCGGTCATCTGAGGGTGTGGTTCCTCGTGGACGACCACTAATGAAACCCGGATAGCTGTTCCTGTAGTTTGAAATTGTCTCCAAAGTCGTGAAACGGTGCTGTGAGCAATTCCAAACTCTGCAGCCACACTTGTCACACTACGGCCTTCCTCCAACTTCCCAATGATTCGACCTCGGGTAAAGGCATCCAGATGTCGTCTAACAGATTGATTATTCGCCATTTCTCGCTGAGGCAGCAACTTGGTGTGATTTTAACTGCTATACGGCGTGCAATCTCTTTACCAGAAATACTGATCTTACACCGACAACATGCTTTATACTACTCAGACACTCCCCCATTACGTCTACCTGCATATCTGCGCATGTGCTACCGTACATCACCTTACTTTATCTCCTGATTGGTCTTTCTGTCCGCTCCACCTCTTCATTCAGCTGATATGCTAATTTTTCGACTTCGTCCTTAATTTTTTGCACACCAGTGTATATATATATATATATATATATATATATATATATATATATATATATATATATATACGATAAATTTTTAACTAAAATAGTGTTATATATATAATTAATGTTGTGCATGTATATTAGATTAAAAAATGAAATATTAAACTAAAAATATATAAACTACCTTAATGAAAAAATTATTTGAGAGTAAATGTATTTATAGGATGAAAAATCAAGTTATCTTACATTCCATATAGAATTTTATTTTTAATATATTAAATATGATTATAACAAAAATGTTAATTTATTTTAGCATAGATTAACTGTTAAGTGTAGTATTATTAGTAGTTAAGTATAGCTGCAAATATCAGTGAAACGCAAAATTTTATTTTTAAATATGTTTTCGAATATATTTCTAGCTTTGCAAATATATCTATGTAATTACTTGTATAACTTATATAATCATATCTATAGAATACCAAATGTTTGCTTTCAATAAAAAGTAACTAACATAGCAAATAAAATCAAACTTGGCCTATATATCATCCGATATCAGACCACTATATGGGAAAACAAAAATCAGCACAACTTGAAACTTAAATACGGGAACTGGATCATTTGTCAATCAAAGTACCTAACCTACACCCAGACAGTCTCAGAAAAACATGTATAATAGGGTGTATGATCGCCTCTAACAGTTACACAGCTCTCACATAAGTGTTTAATACTGTTTACCAGGGTCCCTGGCCTAACCTCGCCCACTTTGCACCAAGGCACTCTTGAGCTCATCCATGGTCGCTGAAGCTTCGAGCTGCAAATGAGCATTCAAGGAGGTCCCGTACGTGTTCGATAGGATAAAGGTCAGGGAACATTGCAGACCCTGAATTCAATCGTTGAATATCCTCCGACCAACTGAGCATTGAGTGGGCATGCGTTATCGTCCATAAAGATGAAATTATGTACATATGCTCCGCGGAAAAGTCAGATATGATGCGAGGATCTTGACCATATACCACTGACCTGGTAGAATGCATCTATCAAACACATGAAAGTCGGTATGCCCCTCTGCTATCATGCCTGTCAAGATTATTAGACCACCTAGATTATAGTGATCCTTTTCGACAATGTTAGAATGTCGATATCGATATCCGGGATCTGTCCAGGTGAGAAAACATCTCGGGTCTCAGTCCAGATTGAATTGCGACTCATCACTGAAGGGAAACTGCCCCCAATCATCATATGTCCAAGAGAAACCTGCGTTAAATCTCTGGGCGACTATTATACGTGAAATGGATGTTGCTGTGGCTTTATACAGGTAACGATAAAAGTATGTCGCTTTCGAGGACCTATGCCTTTAGGGAAGAAGTCTCCAATAAAGGTCTAGAGCCAATGTTGTTGACCTTTTGTGACTTTAACCAGGTCGGTGGAGCTCTGTTTCTGTCTGTGCGAACTATTTTCAGAGTTGACTATATATTTCTCGAAACATTGAAGTCTCTAGAGGAGATTGCCTGTGATTTTTCCTCCTCGAGTTTTCCAACTATTCTCCAACTTGTGGCATTGTCTAGATCAGCAGTACTTAACCTTTTTTCAGCCGGGCCACATAGATTTGATAACTATTTCACGCAAGCCGCATACAAATGACAACTATTTCTCACGGGCCGCAATATGAGGATTAAGGTATCCGACTACTTTCGGAACCATGATTTTTAAAAGCACATAAATAAATAATTTTCATGATATTTAGTGTCACTTAGATTAGAAAATGTACATAAAATTGTTTTAAGAATAGTATTATAATATGAATAAAATTGTTTTAAGGACATTTTGACAAAAAATTTATTTAAATACAATATTTTGGCAAAAAATTAACTTAGAATAATCTATTTTCGAAATGCTCTCCTTTTGTGAAAAATGCTTCTATTAGAATAATATTTTGCCTGTATATAGCTCAGACCTCTCTACAGAGGCTCAACTAGAATTTTTGAAATACATAACTTAGAAGTGGGTTTATTCATATTTTACGACAACAGAGGGGAGCAATTTTAAGAAAAAAAAACGCGAATAACTATTTCAATTGGTGGTAAATCTGAAAATAATGTAAATTTTTCAAAAATTCTAGTTGAGCCTCTGTAGAGAGGTTTGATCTATAAACAGGCAACATATTATTATAATAGAACCGTTTTTCACAAAATGAGAACATTTGGATAAAAAAATATTCTAAGTTAATTTTTTGCCAAAATATTATACTTAAATAAAAATTTTTGTCAAAATGTCCTTAAAACAATTTTAAGCGTGTATTCTAATCTGAGTGACACTAAATATCATGAAAATTATCCATTTATGCTTTTTTAAAATCACGGTTCCGAACGTAGTCGGATACCTTAACGGGGGAGGGGACGCTATGAGAACAAAGACATTTAAAATGCAGAAATTGACCAAAATATTAATAGTTTTTTGGATTTCAGTTTAAAACTATATTAAACTGCATCAAACTCAACTCACAGAAAAAAAAGAGTTCACTGCAAGTTTTTAACTTGTTATGGGGTAATTTCGATTTGCTTTCATCAATGATCCCAAGTCCTTCGCCCCCAAATGTTTTGTTGCTCAAAAATGAGTGGTATGCAAAAATGCTTAGTGGTATATTGACGAGCAAAATTATATTTTTTAAGTATAGCATTTTCAAGACAAATTAAACAAGTTGTTGATCCATGTTTGTTTTTTCTGCGAAACAATCAAGATCCCAATCGTCTTGAGATAACAAATATTTCTTTAGATATTTTTCGCTTGGAAGGCATGAGGGTTAGTTAAGGTATCCGACTACTTGCGACAACTTTTTTTTGAAAAAAAGGAAATATGGAGATCTTTTTGTGATTTTTATATTTATATAGTATATTTTAAGGAAAAAATCCTAAAATTGGTAAAAGAAAAAAAAATTATTATTATTAAAATGGGAAAAAACTAGTAAAAATGTACGAAAAATTACATAAACGGGGCCCACTCTCTACAAAGATTTTATGAACAAATTCTCAATTTTGATGTGTTACTTTGTTATTCCTGTTTGAAGTGATCTTCACGATAAGAAATATTTTAATTTTTACAAAAACTAGAGCACTTTATCTAAGTCATTATACGAAATTGCTTAAAAAAACATTGACTATATTCACATAAAGAGCTGCAAATTTTGAAATAAAACAGTTATTGATAAATCTGAAGATCAAAACACTTCTACTGTTATGCAGAACATAAGTAAAAAATTTCAGCTAATTATTTTCAAAACTTTTTGAGCAATCGCGGTCCCCGTTTGAGTTTTTCGAAAAAAACACGTTTCGCGTAAAACGCATTTCAAAGTTTGACATCTTGTGTAAAGTTATGGCATTTGCTTTTACTAAAACGCTTGTAGTTTTTGTTCTAGTGGAAGAAAAATAAAGTACTTGGTATTGTTATTAAGTTAATAAAATGGTCTATAAAATAAATCATAAAACATTTTGCCGATTTTTGAAAAAAATCATGGTTTTAGGGTAGTCGGATACCTTAAAAACTAGTTTCACCCATAAAATAGTCGCTATTCTACTGTTATTTGTTAACACCAACAGTTGCAATTACAAAACAAATAAGTTATCGCTCAATTCCCACCAGCACCCCTTAGATAGCAAAATTGATATATGGGATTGCTTGATTGATAGAATTTTTAACTAAATTTTTGATACATTGTTCTTAAATAATTGGATTTGTTAGTGAAACGGAGCATGACTGGGACACTCAGAAAGGTCCGTTGGGACACCGGTTGAGTATCTCTGGTCTAGATGATGACAATGGACTGAATTAACGACGTGTAAGTAAATAAATTTTTTAAAAAAAGAAATCCCGGGCTAAAAGCTACAAGCTTCAACGAGCAAGTGAGGTTCGTCTCAATCTATCCATCAACGTTACGAACGCACTGCACGCGCATATTTGGATTTTAAACTGTTTAAAACTTCACAAAATCGTGTGTCACATTATAAAGTATCTATATTTTTATAGAAAAGTGCACCTAGAAGGAAGCGAAAAACCACCAACGCTGGGGGAAGATCCAGGGGGGTTCCGTTACCCCGTAAGGGTTAAAAAAAGTTAATAAAAGTAAATAAATATAAAAAAATTGTTATGCCTCGAAGTATTTTGTTTTTCAAACTAACTGATGTTACTTAATTAACATATACCTATTTTGAAGAGTTTTCAAACTTATGAAACATAAGAATTAATAAGTAAATATTACGGCTTATCACACACACACACACATAACTGTGTATTAAGTACTACTTATATCTACTTTGGAGAACATCATCACACATGACAAAGTATCTCACTTCGTTCGACATAAACGGTTAAATTTAACTGTTTATTGTTCCTACGGCAACGCTAATTTGTTCATTATTCTGAAGACAGTATAACTATATAAATTTCACATGGCTATCTCACTCTTAACAATTGCTTACTGTTAGTGATACGATCTACAGTAATGAGTCTTTATAATCAGTGAAAGTTATTATTATCGTTAGTTTTATCATGGTGGCTATTTTCATAAAAGGGATACTAAATATTCCATTCATGAAAGTGCTGCTTTATTTTATAACATTCATCCTTTCTTTTTCATTAAATACAATGTTATAACCGCTAATACATTTCTCTACTAAATGGTACTTTATAAACGCTCACATTGCAAAAGTATATTTATGTGTACCAGGTGGAGTAAAAATATCTCAAATGTATTAAAAATTCATAAAAAAGAAGAAATTATGAGAACGAAGTGAGGTTTTCCAGAGAGGGATAAAAATGACGGAATTTTGTAGCAGTAAAACTATTTTTAGTTTAACATTTCACAGTTGTCGTAGCTCGGAGGTTGCAGGAGTATATATAATATAGGTCGTGGAAGAAGCAGACATTATTATGGAAATATATAATGCTTTTATTTCAATACTAAATAAATTGTGATCAACTTTTTATAAATTCAACAACCTTGAGATAAATCCTAATCTAGGCGTATAAGATTATAAAACAACACTGATCTCTACATCTCCGCTCCTTAATCACTTCTCAGCTCTTTCCGAAACTGCTGTGGCCCTCTTCCGATCAACTTTCCTATTATTTCCATTTCTCAGAATGGACGTTATAGCTTGAATACAAACTATAGGACCAACGACTCACGATTCACAAACCACGATTAACTTTCAAAGCATTTATTCTTGCAATCCCAATTGTCCAGTAAAATTTACAGAATATTGTCCGATATAACTACGGTGGCTCACAACATATCGGGATGAATTGTAGGAAACCTCTTGACTAATAGAAACTTTTAGATCGACCAATGACGACGAGGATAAATGGTACACAAGTTGTTTTTTAAATAGCCCGCAACCATCAGACGATAGGAGTGAGGTCAGCTGAACATGGTAGCCACGTGATTTTGAAAACGCAACCCCTCACTCTGTTCTCACTAAAGGTAGTCAATAGGAATCGTTTTACTGAACTGGCATGGTATGGAGGTATTCTACTCTGCGTGAAACTCTTTGCAGATAACACACCTCTCTTTGATGTAAAACGGGATGAACTGAAAATATTTTTGCTGCTAAAAACATTCTACTTTCTTGGGATCCTTTTCTTGTAAATTACAATTTTTCCCCATCATTTCTCCCTTTTTAGGAACTTTCAAAGTGTGAACGAACTTTTGATTCATCCGATATATATATATATATGTATATATATATATATATATATATATATATATATATATATATATTAGCTTAAGGGGGGACATGTAGAAATGTTTTTTCTGTCAAAAATATACATTTAATTTATGTTGTTTTTATTTCAAATAATTCACATTTGTTTACGGACAATTTTCCTGAAGTTCCACAAGATGTTTATGATGAACACTGTTTTAGGTTGTTTTTTTTAAAGTGAGGCAAAGTCAAACTATATTCCGATAATATTATTCTGGATCATATTAAAAAAACTCCACTAATATATAAGGTGCCCCGTAAAAGCACCCACACTCTGCACAGTCAGATTCCTCGTTGAGAGTAGATAAAAATTAACCGGATAACTGTACTGTACGATCCATATCTTACGATAAAAATATGCTAAATGATGATGAATGAATGATGGTTCAAGATGGGACTTCAGAGCATTTCTGTGATCATTTGCGTGATTGGTTGGCTACGATATATCCCGGACTCTGGATCGTACATGGGGATTCCTTTCTATGGGTACCATAATTACCAGATCTCACACTGTTGGATTTTTTCATTGATCCATCTGAAGGAATTGGTGCGTCGAGAGGTAGTGATTACACTATTTGACTTAGTTGCTCGTCTGCATGCTAATTGCGCTTCAGTGGACACAGCTGCTGCGACGTATGCACTCATTCATTCAACGCCACGCTCAAACCTTCCACGATATGTACGACGGACACTTTGAACATCTAGCTTTTTAAATATTTTTAAATACTGCTATTGATAAGTCCAATACACCTCCCCCTTTGCGCATTTTTACTTGTACCGCATTGTTCCATACTTTGTGTTTTGTATTTTCCCGTAAGCTATGGATCGTACAGGTACAGTTTTTTGGGCATTTCTTATGTACTTCCAACGAAGAATCAACTTTTGCAAAGTTTCACCACTATTTTGGGGAAAGCAGGAAAAAATGAACAATTAATTTAAAATTATCTTATACTTATTGCAAAGCAACATTTCAACCTGCATTATTATAGCTCTAAATCTGCATTTGAATCTTAAATCTGGCAATATTTTGCTTATTGTTCATTGATTAATCGTAGCCTACGAATTTTTGAATGTATATATGTACATATAAATAACCTTTCTATTATAATGGTTTGAAAACTTTTATTGATTATTTTCAATAGGATTTCAGCCAGTATTATAAACAGAAGGGGGGTGGGGAGACCGATTGGTAATTAAAGAAGATTATACCTTCCTTTTGTATAAGATTATAGGCAGGCCCGAGTCAGCATTGCTCATATAATATTGTATTATCCTTTCCAATATCTGCTTCCAAGTTTCCAATATCTGATTATTTTATCTTCAATGTTCAACTTATTTCAGCTTTTCTTCAGTAGAGATTATTTAAAAATCTCTCTCTATGTATGTGCGTTTATTTGTGTATAATATTAAATTATTACAGGCATCTTTTTATGTATTATATTAAAAAACACTGCTGCAAATAATCCTTGGTTAAAATATAGTAATAATAGAGATAACGAAATTATGATTTTTTTAAAGATTATTCAAGCTAAGTAATTACCAGTTTTGGGTTACCTTGAGCGTGCTTTTCTTATTTTGAATAATATCTGCAGATTTTTTCAGTTTGGTAAAAATATTTTTTCTACTGAACTTCAGAACGTGCTTTAAAATAAGTTATAAAATATTAAGGAAATTATAGTCATTTAGAATTAATATTCGAATCCAAACACAAGAATTTTTTAAAAGTGCAATTCCTTTCCAACGTATTTTTTAATTCTTTAAGAAAAACTGTTTTACAATTATTTAGTTTTGCTTGATTTTAAATTTTAGTATTCCCCCTTACTTTAAAATATTTTTTATTGTAAAGGCATGGAAACCGCGCATGAATAAAACAAATTTTTGAATTTCTCATTGGTTACATATTTTATATTTTCCGAATTGCTCTTTAGATACAGTGGTACAAACAATTGAGGATACACCTTACTTTTACTTGATAAATTCACCTTTCAATCTAAATAAAACATTAAATAGAGGCGCAAACGTGATTTAATTTTCACACGTAACAAAAGAGTTAATTTACAGTAAAAATAACGAAAATCAACAAAAAATATCTAAAATTAAAAATTTCACAAGTATTTGAAATAAAAAATAGGCAGATCTTTACCTCAAATAATTGAGGATACACCAATGAAATTTTTGTGACATATCACATACAAAGACAGTGTCAATATTTGGTTGCATGTGCTTTGTCTTTTATAATGTCCTCCAAACGTCTTGGTACCGATTCGACCAATTTTTTGGTGGTACCTGGAAATATTTTATCCCATTCTTTTTGTAACACTTGCTTTAAATGGGATTTGTTCCTAAATTGGTGTTTCTGGACCGCTATTTTGAATGTGGCCTACAAATTTTCTATGACATTGATGTCAGGGGACTGTGGCTGCGTGTGCAATTGCTGTTTACAATGAAAAAGACGCCACATTTTGACATTACGTGCCGTATGTTTGGGGTAGTTGTCTTGCTGGAAAATAAAATTTCCATCTGAACTCAATTTTTTTGCACTTTCTTTAAGATTGTTGTTGAGTATATCTATATAAAGCTTATGATTCATTATGCCATCTATAAAAACTAAATTTCCTACCCCATTTTAAGCCATATGACCCCAAACCATGACGGAGACACCCCCATGTTTAACTGTAGGATGTAAATTTTTTGGATCCAAAGCGGTGTTCGGCTTTCTCCAAACGGTGCGACGGCCATCAATTCCAAAAATGTTGAATTTACTTTCGTCACTAAATATAACTTTCTTCCGAAAGTTATCTGTCTTCATTTTATGAGTTTTTGCAAACTCCAAACGCTCTTTCTGATTTTGTAAGCTTATGAAAGGTTTCTCGACTGCTATATCCACCATGTCTAATCACATTTCTCACAGTTTCAGCACTTACACTTCAGCCCATTATTCGAGAAGTTTCTGCAGCTAGTTTGACTGCACTTAGTTTAGGATCAATCTTGATATCTTTCAAAACTTTCCTTTTGGCTACATCTCTCAGAATATTTTTCCTTCCTCTTCCACTTTTATTTTCAATTAATCCCCATCGCTTTTAAATCTTCCAATGATTTTCTGGACACACGAGTGGCTTCTACCGACAATTTTAGCTATTTCATGATAAGATTTTCCTCTCTTAAATAACCTTAATATAAATTTTCTTACATCAATACTGGTCTCTCTCCGAGTACCCATTTACCATTTAAAATTGCGACTTTAAATTCACATAACCAATTTCAAAAGACAAAAGTAGCAGTCGAAAAAGTCTTAAGATAAAATTGGCCAAACACAGGCTATTATAGTAGCAAGCAGAAAAAAGTCTAGGGGTAGTTAAACAAACGTTTCATTGGTGTACCCTCAATTTTTTGAGGTAAAGATCTGCCTATGTTTATTTCAAATACTTGTGAAATTTTTAATTTTAGATATTTTTTTGTTGATTTTCGTTATTTTTACTGTAAATTAACCCTTTTGTTACGTGTGAAAATAAAAACACGTTTGCACTTCTAGTTAATGTGTTATTTAGATTGAAAGTTGGATTTATCAAGTAAAAGTAAAGTGTATCCTCAATTGTTTGTACCACTGTATGTGCTTTTGTTAAAAAAAATACTGTACGCTAAAGTGAGGTCTGATAGTTAAGAAATATTCAAGAATGGTTTAAATTCAAACGTATTACTTAAAATTTGTAAGTATTTGAAATCTCTTAAGAATACCGTAGGAATATATGTATGAAGTACTTAGCCTTTCAAACTTCTATCTCCAATCATAACATTTTCGATGACAGCAATGAATGTAATGTTTTTTTTAAATCTTATGTGAAATTAAATTTTACATTAAATGCTATTGGATTGTTGTATAATAAGTTATTTGCTTCAAAAAGAAAAGATAATGGAAAGACAGTAAGTAATTAATAAAGAAGGAATACATTTGCAGACTTTTACAATAGAAAATAATTTATCTAGTTGCCAGTTCCTTCAAAGAGTTTAGTGGATTGTGTTTCTAAATGATTTGTAGAAGGGTATTTACTCTGCAGTGCTAAAAACAAAGTTTCTCATAAACTAGCGCGAGTTGAGTACTTATTTCAACTTTTTTTATGCATTATCTGTGTAGTTTAATGTATTTTTGCTGCGTGTTCTTAACAGAAGGGGAATCTAAGTCACGACGGATTTGACGATGAGAGTATAAATATATTACGATTGTAAACAATTATTAATAAAATCTAATAGATTCACAGATGCTTTGAAATGGTTTTAAACTTTGTAATAACATTAGTATTAATAATTTTTATTATAGAGTATTTAAAATCCTATCTGTTGTTTATAAGCTGATATGTATCATACATAAATATTTTGAAGCATTTTCTTTTTAATGGGAAAACAGTCAATGCATTATCAAACAAAACAAGTAAGATTAAATCTGTTATACAGTTTATAAAAATGTGTTAATGCTTTTACAAATTCCGTGCCGTGATCTCGGATTCGAGTCTCGAATCCGATTTGAACCCGATTCGTGGACATTGAGTCATCTGCTTGGTACCAACTTAAATGCAAATACGAACGTGTTATTAAAAAGAACTGCAGATGACGAAGAAAAAGGTATAGATGTATATATATTTGGGTAATATGCATATCCACGAGATCGGGTCCAAATGATTTTTCTTTAAATGTAAATATATTTTTACGTTTAATACAATAGATAGTACAATTTTTTAAATCCTGAATGAATTACTTTTAAAAAACCTGATCTCACAATTATACCTACGACATCTACGAAGACTCTCGTAGATAATAAAATCATTCGATGTGTTTTATTGCTCATGAATGTTTGAATTTTTCCAACATATAGGAATTACATGGTCTTATGGTTAAGTTAACAAAATTCGACTTGCGCATTAGATACAGTTTTCATAGGATTAAAACAGTTCTAATATAAAATATGCACAGAAATAAATTCAATTTATAATATATATGTATATAATTGTGCATTATTCTATTTAAAACTACAAGTATGTTTAATTTAGTGGGTAGTTGGTTGGTATTTCTACTATAAAGAGAGAGAGAGAAAAGAGAAAAGAGAGTTAAAAGAATAGACTTGTGTGTGTGTGATTCCAAAAATTATTAAAGAGAAAAAAGAGAGGTAAAAGAGTAGACTTGTGTGTGTGTGTGGGATTCCAAAAATTATTAAAGAGAAAAAAAAGAGAGGTAAAAGAGTAGACTTGTATGTGTGTGGGGGAAAAAAACGGTAAAAGTTCTAAAAAATTATTAAAGAGAAAAAAAGATAGGTGAAAAAAAAAAAATTATTAAAGAGAAAAAAAAAGTTAAAAGAATAGAGTGTAAAAGAAGAAAAAAGAGAGTTAAAAGAATAGACTTGTGTGTGTGTGGGATTCCAAAAATTATTAAAGAGAAAAAAAAAGATGTAAAAGAGTAGACTTGTGTGTGTGTGTGTGGGATTCCAAAAATTATATATATATATATATATAAAAATATATATATATATATATATTAAAGAGAAAAAAGAGAGGTAAAAGAGTAGACTTGTGTGTGTGTGGGATTCTAAAAATTATTAAAGAGAAAAAAAGAGAGTTAAAAGAATAGACTTGTGTGTGTGTGTGGGATTCCAAAAAATTATTAAAGAGAAAAAAAGAGAGTTAAAAGAATAGACTTGTGTGTGTGTGTGGGATTCCAAAAATTATTAAAGAGAAAAAAAAAAGCGATGTAAAAGAGTAGACTTGTGTGTGTGTGTGTCGGATTCCAAAAATTATTAAAGAGAAAAAAAGAGAGGTGAAAGAGTAGACTTGTGTGTGTGTGTGGGGATTCTAAAATTATTAAAGAGAAAAAAGAGAGTTAAAAGAATAGACTTGTGTGTGTGTGTGGGATTCCAAAAATTATTAAAGAAAAAAAAGAGAGTTAAAAGAATAGACTTGTGTGTGTGTGGGATTCCAAAAATTATTAAAGAGAAAAAAAGAGAGGTAAAAGAGTAGACTTGTGTGTGTGTGTGGAATTCTAAAAATTATTAAAGAGGAAAAACGATGTAAAAGTGTAGACTTGTTTGTGGGGGGATTCCAAAAATTATTAAAGAGAAAAAAATGAGATAGGTGAAAGAGTAGACTTGTGTGTGTGTGGGATTCTAAAAATTATTAAAGAGAAAAAAAAAAGAGAGTTAAAAGAATAGACTTGTGTGTGTGTGGGATTCCAAAAATTATTAAAGAGAAAAAAAAAGAGAGTTAAAAGAATAGACTTGTGTGTGTGTGGATTCCAAAAATTATTAAAGAGAAAAAAAAAAAAAAGAGAGGCAAAAGAGTAGACTTAAATTCTAAAAATTATTAAAGAGGAAAAAAAAACGATGTAAAAGAGTAGACTTGTGTGTGGGGGATTCCAAAAATTATTAAAGAGAAAAAATGAGATAGGTGAAAGAGTAGACTTGTGTGTGTGTGTGGGATTCCAAAATTATTAAAGAGAAAAAAAAAGCGATAAAAGAGTACACTTGTGTGTGTGTGTGTGGGATTCCAAAAATTATTAAAGAGAAAAATGAGAGGTAAAAGAATAGAATTGTTTGTGTGTGGGATTCCAAAAATTATCAAGCAGTTCTTTCCCACTTAATTGCTTTGTCAATACCATGTGACCATTTAAAAACTATATGCTTCAATCAACACCAAAAGATGTTGTTCTAGAACAAGATAAATGCAAATTTTTCTCTTCTATACTTTTCAATTGCTAAGGTCCCTGCAGATTGGTAAGTGAACAACACATTATCTTATTTATTTTCTCTGACGACTCATATTAGAGTCGACTCTAATATGACTCGTCGGAGAAAGAACGGGAAGTCAGTATAGCGGGCATTTTCAACCTGTCGGTTATGCTGTGGGTGTCTTTCCAATCCTAAATTTAACACTAGAAGAACTGAAACTTAGTACATACCTATATTGCCCAAAAGCAATCAAAATGACTGCATTGTGGAAAAATGATTAAGGGCTCACAGGACTCTTAACAGGTATCCGTGCACTCGAAAAAAACATCCTTCTTCAAACCAATGTAACTTAGCAATAAAACAAAACAATAATTTGAACATTTTACCACATAATAATGATATATATTTACAATATTTTGTAAATTTTCAGAGAATTCGAGAAAATTTTTTAAAAAGTTATAAATAAATAAAAATTGGACATTTTTTCAAAACATGAAAATCAGTATTTTACACCGCGCAGGATTCTGAAGTACTAAATTGATCAAAATTTACAAAATTAATTTTACTTAGTATAAAAATATTCACTTTTGAAGTTATACTAACTTTTTAAGAAATTTAAAGGAAAAACATTTTTAAAAACAATCATATAACGGAAATTTTAAAATATTAAGAAAAAATTAATTAAAATTCAAATAAAAAAATTCTATTATTTTTTTGGAAAATTGATGCATAATTTATGAAGAGCCTTATTTTAAAAAAAGTATATAAAATTTTGAATTGATATCATAAATAGTTTCTGAGCAATCCTGCGCGGAAGTTAAAATTTTTTATTTTGCGAAAAATGAAGTTAAAGATAAGAAAGAGATAACGTTTTTTCGTTTAAATTGCATTACTTATTTCTCAATAACTTTGGGAGTTTTTACAGTGTCAACACAATTTTTAGTATCAAAATACTCAGAAATATTGAGGCTTTAACATATACTTTTGTCAAAATTGAAAAATTTGCAATTTAAGAGTCCTGTGATCTCTTAATGTGTAAATAAATTTGTTTAAAAAATTAACTTTTAATATTTTTTTATATTTTTTACGATCATATAACAAGTTATTAGTAAATATTAACAATAAAAAGAAATTTACTTCATTGTGAAAAAATATATTCTAAGAAATTGCACATTACATACGTAATTGTTTTTCTAATTCAAACTAAAAAGCAGTTAAAATGACTTCCTTAGGCAATCTAGAGTTAATCTCTTTATAAAATTACCGAATCCTAAGAGTTAAAAATTAGTTTATTCATTAAACTTATTTCTAAATGCAAATCATGAAAAATATTGCATTGAATTTTGAAAATAATTTTAATCAACTAAACAATAAATAAATAAACGATAAAAACCCCAAAGAAATTAAAATGTAATTCTTTGCAATTTTCTATGAAATATTTAAAATAAAAGATTCGAACTAAATTATATATCTTTTCTAACTATTCCTAAGGTAAACTGAGCTACAACCACTTCAAAATAACGTGCATGATATTTACATCATCTTGTAACGAGTACGTCTTAACCAAACATCACGCATGTCTAAGATACATAAGCCTCCATCTCAGTAAGCGGTAGCCTTCACATTCTGACTCACCACCATAAAATGTATCTCCTTAGTTGCCGGACAGTAGCCGGATAATCGGATTAGAAAGCGTCAGTTTATCCAGATAGAATTCAATTAACGGACCCCGTCCATTTACATCTAGGGAAGCTCTCAATCCACTTATTCTGAGTCTAGAAATGTTTTCACTTCCCCGGTGGTCGGTGGTGGGTCAGACAAAGGATGGGGTTAGATTAAATTTGGACTGACCCTCTCTTGTCTCCCCAGCAGTTATGGAACGGACAATTACCCAGAATATTAAGAATATTTCAGTGTTGGTGGAAGAAATTAGGAAAAGCAATTTAAGGGTTAGATTTTAAATTTGATTTGATTGGGGTTGATTTTAGCGGTTTGTAATGCTGAACGATATGATGATAAATAATCCAATGAATATTATTAACCTTAGTATATATAACCAAATTTTGATGAGAAAAATCAAATTACAGTTCCATGATGACTAACTTTCATCTTCATATATTAAAAATTTGAGATTCAACAAGCGAGCAAATCAACCATTTAATTATTAAGAATTATAAATGATAAATTCTTCAAAGTAATAGTTTGTATGCAACTACAAAACTGTATATGTATGTTTGATATTTCTAAAGAAAACGATTTTTTTTCAGTCAAAGTATTCACAGAACATGTATAGCATAGTAAATAAATATTGCGTGAACAAAAATGAATATACTCATTTTACACCGCACATTCTTTACTTTTACAAGTTCCTTGAAATATAGTGAAAAAAAGTCACCAGCTGCACTGTACACTGTCCGAATACCCCGTAAAATGAAATTATAAAAACTTTATATAATTCAAAAATCGCTTAATAAAAGTGAAATGAACCCAACTGTATTAGTTTTTAAATGCATATCGGGTATTATGAAATCGTAAGGTAATATGGAATACCAAGGTTTTGGCTCTATTTATAGCATCTAATGCGTGGGAAAACCTTTAATTACTGAAGAAAGGCTCTAACGATGCTCCATACGTAAAGTCTCCATCGTAGATGTCATCTCGATTGTGAATGGTGCTTTCCTCTACTGAGATGCATCATGTTGAACGGTGGCTAGATATCTACTGTCTCCTATCGGCAGCCTACATACCGATAACTCCATTTCTCTTTTTCTTTTATCTCCTCTTTTAGCGCTTCACCGTGTCACTTGCGCCCATACATTCCTATGCAGTAAATGATTGTTATATAGTGCCCTGTACTTACACTTAAATTTTGTATAATAAATTCGGAAGCACCCTGTATATAAAGTAAGAGATATAGACTAGGATATATATATTTAACTTTTTAGAACAAGCACAAATTTTAACGAAATTTTCCTTTCGGATCTTTCAATGAATTTCCATTAATCCTTAATCCTTAACACTATAGAAAAGAAAAATCCCATTATCTGTCAATTTTTCTCTTTCTGCAGTTGAAATGCACAGTTGAACTTCATCTTCTAAATGACCCTTTCATGATCGTTCGAATTGAATAAAGATGATTGGATTGTTCCGCATATGAAATGAGGCGAATCCCAGTCAACTGTTCTTTCTCACAAAGAAGGTGAGAAGGAAACTATTCCCTTAATATCTGCCGAGCACTTAGAGTATATGCTGAGGTCGGAAATCAGCCATTTTTGGACACAGAAATAAAATGGAATTTCTCTAGTCAAAGAATTTCTTTGTAAGTTCGAAACTTTTCGTGATAGTATTGACGTTTAATTGAAATAGCTGTAAATGAAAACAATTAAAGATTTATAATATTGACTGAATATTACGGTATTAACTATTACAGTGAAGAATTTTAAATGTCTTCAGAACGATGTTTTAATATTGCATTTAAATTCTTCATTAAAATTTAAGAATTTTTGGTATGCGACTGAAAATTATTTCAAATTGCACTACTAATCTAACAATTGAAAATAATTTTTTGTAAAACAAAGATAATATTTTACCTCAAGAGAAAAACTAGTGGTATTGTGGATGAAATTTTTTTAAGTTTATAAAGTCATTTTTGAAATTAACTTTTAAGCATTTAATCTCTTATACTATAAGTGCTTACAAAATTTATGTATATTTTAAAAACATTTTTGACATTTGAGTAAAAATATGAAAGGGGAATTTTAAAATATATCATTCTTAATTAAAATTAGCATTACATATTGTTGAGATGTGTTAAAGTATTTTTTTTAATTACCGGTGGATACACATAAACAGGTTTTAAAGATTCAGTTTTATGAATTTTTTTAACAAAATAATTTTTTTAATTAAAAAGCTTAGATTTTTCTTGCATGGATAAAATACAAGCAACATAAAGGAGAATCAAACTACGTAAAAAAACAACAACTTTATGTAAATGATTGTAGTTGAAATATTAGGTGGTTAGTATTTTCTAATTTTAACAGCTTCAAACATATTTTTCGTACTTAAGCGGACTTGGTACCCTAAAAATCACAAACCTATCGTTTTTTTTTATTTTCATTTAATCTTATTCTTTGCATTATTATCTTTCGATTGATATATTACTTGTGCATGTCGGAAAGTTAAAAGTTGACTAAAACTTCATTTGAAAACAAATTAGATAATTCAGCCACACCCCCTTTTTAGAAAAAAAAGCTAAAAAATGCTTTATGATAAAAAAAATCTATTTTAGAAATAGAAATAATAACTATAAAAAGGAATGTGTAGTATTAAAAGCAGAATATTTCCGAGGCAATACAATAATGTAATTTTTCTTCCTTGTGAAATGTGTGCATGTAAAATTTTTAAATTAAGGCATTTTATATTAATAATTTTATAATTTCAGTTCTTCTTCCTGATATATTTTTCATACAAATGTAATACTTTAATATTATAAGAAGAAAAACAGCTAAAATTTCTGTCGTGACAGAAAAAATATTTTTTTTAACATTTTTCTTGAATTTTCATGGGCAATTAGTACTCTCTAAAAGTTGATCATTTATAAAAATATGTGGGTTGAAAACATATGAAAATGCAATTATTTTAAAGAAAAACGTACAACTAATATCTTAAAGTGGTATTTTAAGTTTAATTAAGCTTATAATAATTATTTTTTCAGAATTATAAACTTTAAACCTGTTTTTCTCAGTTTGTGTTTTTCGAAATCTTAGTGCATTCAAAATGCTACTCCTTCGACAATTATTTACCAATCACTTCCATTTTTTTCCTGCGTGTTGAAAATAAAGCATGTAATAAAATTAGGGTTCCGTTTTGCTATAAACTGAATACTTTTTTAAAAAAAAATAAAATGTAAGACATGTTGGCTTTTTCGTTGATTTTAGCCTGTATATCAACATTTTATTTTTTTTCTCGAAAACGAATGAAGTTATTCTAAGATCGATCCCTAAAGTTGTTTAGATCATCCATGAGAGTATTATAAAAAAAATTCAGGTCAAAAAATTTAAATTTACACAAGGAGTAGGATTTTAAAATTTTCCCAATTTTCTTCAAAAATTCAAAATTTTTAAAATTGTGTGAATAATATATGAAAATTTTTATCTGGTAACATTTTCTTGAATAGAAACATTGTATAAAATGCTAAAATATAATTTTTAAATACGTAAAGAAAGAAGTTTGCTCAAAGGGTGCCAAGTCCCCCTAAATGTTGATTTTTCCTTAAATGCATTAATTATACACTTAATAGGATAACAATCGTTCTTTAATAGTGTAAATATACTTATCAGACTAGAAGCATTTGAATTATATTTTTAGAGTTAATTTTGTGAAGGGCTTTCGAGTCTGTAGGCAATTTTACTCATTGAGTTTAGTTAAAAAGGATATAATATTGAATTTTTCTGCAAGAATAATTTTAGTTTATATAGACTTTTCCATTATTCTCTTGTCAGCTCCTGCCCCTTTAATATGACCTATTTTTAGCCACATGAAGTAAAAATTACCACCTTTCATCGCCAAACAAGAAAGTAAAATGACAGTGAAACTTTTTATTTTTATTAAAATGATTTCTTTGATTCCACTTGACAAGACATACAAAAATAATTTTGCGCAGTTTTGAGTTACATGCCTGTCTAGACATGTCCCCTAAGTACCTTGAGTTTATAGAATAAATTCTTTCTTCTTAAATGATATAATAGTATTTTTTTAATTAAGTGTTTTTATTTTCTTTCGGTCTTTTTAATTCTTGACCTTTGCTGGAGTTCTAAAAGAAATACTTTAAAAAAAAGGAAAACTATTGTCAGATTTTTAAGCAGCCAGATTTGTTCAGTGTGGGCAAATTATTCAAGGTTTTATACAAAATTCTATACTGAATATTTTTCATTCTCTTTCTTTTATTCAACGAAATAACTAAAATGTTTAAATTTCCTTAAAAAAATTATTGGTTCTACTGCAAAATAAGCAATTCTCTCATTCAGTAAAATGATACCTGATTCTTTAGCGATGTAATTTTATTTAATGAGAAAAGGTTTTTCCCACAAAATATTTAAAATATACTTACAAAAATTCTGAAAATAAGAGAAAGAAATAACTTTTTTTTTACTTTTACATCATATTATAGTTAAGTAAAATCTACGAATAAACAATTTTCTTGTAACCATTTTACTGTTTAAACTTTTACATTATGTTCAAGGGAGAATTTTGAAACAGAGGTTCTCAGTTTCAAATCCACAACATTGTTTTTCTTCTAATTTTTGCTCTCAATAATTGTCATTTTTTTTCAATATGTCAAGCTGAGTACCAGGAATACTACTAAATTCTTGGTAGAAAACTTCCGTATATTCTTCCTAAACCCTCACCATTTTCAATATACTATTCCCAGTATACCAGAAAAATATTCATTAAAAATAGACTTGCATATTCTTTTGACCTACAAAATTATAAAAGCTAAATATTTGTTTTAGAAGCAAAGTACTACTGAATAATTATAAAGGTTCTCATTGATCCAGTGCTTCTCAAACTTTCGATACTTGTGACCCAATTTTTAATCTTAATTTTCATCGCCCCCCCTTCCATACGATTACAATGTAATCAATTCAATAATGATATACTTTAACGTAAAACTACAATACGACTTTAGTTATAAACAGTACAAATTATCAAGGTAAGTGCATATTTTTGTATATAATTTTATGACATACCCATAGAGTCACTGGTAATTATTAAACTTGTTCTTAACTTATAACTCTCAATTTAATTATGAAACACATTGTGCACTACTGATTCATTTATAAGTGCATTATATCAGTGTAAATGTGTATTTTATTATGATGGAATGTATTTTAATTTAATTCCCTTCAGTAAATTAATAATTATTTTTAAAATAATCACTTGTTTTCGACTTTTCTATACACTCGCGCCCCTTGTAGAGTTATCATGCCCCCTAGAGGGGGGCGCCCCACAGTTTGAGAAACACTGCATTAATCCAATAACATAAAAACATTTCTTAATGAATTTATATATAATCGTTATATTTTATATAAAAAAAATCAAGGGTCCATATACCATTCTCTTTAACACCACTATGTACTATATTTGATCGCCATGAAATATCAAGTGGACAAAAATGGTTGAATTCCATAACTCAGCATCAAAACACCAACCAAAAATCCAGGTGTTGAGAGCTTGCAATCCCGGACAACAAGGGAGCTGTAGAGATCGAGGAGTGAAAAGTTTCACAATTTACGATCCCAAAGAGAAAAGGAAAGAGCGAAAGAGAGTGACTGCAGAGTCGGTACCCGATCCCTAGAGATTCGAACGAGCAAACACAAATTTCGATCCGAGGCTTTCTTTTCTACCCCCTAAGTGCACACCCCCTTCTACCAGAGGGGTGGTGGAGGGTTACTTTTCCGGCAATGTAATGAGTTTTGAGCGGAAATTAAGACTTTTGGACACGTCCACCTGTCTCTCCGCCCCACACCCCAAAGGGATATGTCAACACCCCCTGCACTCCACCCCCGTTCTCTTCTTAAGAAGCAAAAGGTCTGTATCGAACGTTCTTAGAGAAGTTTCCAACGACCCTTGGTTTCATGGGCTACGGGATTGGGTTTAATGAAACTGTGGAGGAGGCGTTTCTGTCAAACTTTACTATGGAAATTGGATTTCGCCATTGCTTATTTCCAGTTATGTTACGGCGGTGGTTTGGTGATTCTTGTTTTAACCCCATATTCACCCCTTCTAACTGTATGTGTGTGGGGGAGAGAGCGCATGTTTCGGAGGGCTAGCTCGGAAGGCTTTTGTCTGCGGGATTAAATTTTTGAGATTTTAATTAAAAATGAAAAGACTGACAAAAATGTTCCTTTTTTTTTTGCCTCCCCTCTTCTGATATAAATTTTTTGCTCCTCTTTTTTTAAAAAAAAATGTTTTGATTAAAGTACTATATGATCTTAAAAATGAAATTGTCATTCTCAGATTCCTTTTATGGTAAGAATTCCTTTTAATTGTATTGGAATGAATATTTTTTATTCCCCTTTGTCTGGGAAAAATACTATGAATCGGTTTAAATGCTTTATACGAGATTGCCTTTTAGTAGATGCAAATGGTTGTAATAGAAGGAAATCTCAGCTTGTAAGAAACGTAGGTGTTAAACAGAATATAATGCTGAATCTTAAGTTTATATATATAGTCTTTTGAATATAAAAACAGTTTTTTGAGTATAACTGTAAATATTTCGAAGCAGACTTTCAACATGTTTTAAAACAAAAAACGATGTAATAGAAGGTGTAACTTTAAAAATAAATAATAACGTATATACAGTTCAGAAATATCATGATAGTTAAATTTTCGAGCAACGCTTAAATAGTCTAAGAATTACCAGCATGTTAATATGTTTATAATTTATATATGTATAAATAAACAGACACACACAACTAATACATGGTTTTTAATGTAAAATGAAAATTACTCGGTAAATTATTTTATTAACGCGAATATAACTTTATATGTATAAAAATATTACACAAATGCGAGAAAAGTTATAATTTAAAATGTATAAGATTTCGAAATTTTTAATTTGAATTTACAATCAAGTTAACTAAATAGAGTGTAAGACCCCATTTATTTTTGTTTTTGATTTAGTCGTCGGGAAAAACTAAACATTAAGTTTTGTTTTTAAAGTAATTAAAAAGAATTTTAGTTATTTATTATTGTACTAAACGTTTCTCTTTAATTTATTATACCATTCGAATAAATTTTCAATGTTTTTCAATGATAATCAAAATTTTGAGTGGCTCATGTTGACTTAAGTGTAAGAATAATTTAAAATTCCAAACATCTCTTACTGATATCAAGAATATTAACTCGATCGTAGTTATTTTTTACCATTTAGATTCATCACATACACGATTCCTTTTATTTGTATTTAATTATGAATGATATATTCTCGTAAGTAAGAAGTTATGAATTTTTGTGCATAAAGTATTTGTGTATGTGAAGATAATTTATGATTCATATAAATATCAGTTAGAAATTCGAAGATTACTTAGCATGTGTGTAATATATAGAACTCTCTCTCTCTTTATTTCTTTCTCTCTATCTTTCTCTATAAATTTGTTGCAGTTTTTGAAAGATTGAGAAGATTTCTTGATTATTTTAAAATCCACGTTTTATTGATGACCACAGTATAAAGGACAACACAAACAACAAAAACGCTCTCAAACAAAACTAGGACAAAATCGTTCTTCGTTCGCTCCTGAGATCTCATCTTTTATAGTTTTTCGCAATCGGATGCTTTTAGAAATATAGGATTTCAGGCAAAAAAATGTATGTATAGCCTGAACAGTGTTAGTGATGCAACAGTTTAACATCGAGTATAAAAAACCCCCGTGAGCGTGGAATTTTTTACGGAGATCAAATACATATGCGATATATTTTCCGTTAGGAGGGTAAACTAAAAATTAGTCTTGGAGAGCTCAAGACCATAATGAATGAAATAAAATCTCTCGAGAAAAACTTTAAGTGAATAATTATTCACATTCACACACATATATGTACATCCACAGAGTGATTAGAAGTACCACTTTCAAAATGCTGCAATATAAGAACCACTGCTCAGAACAACTTCAAATTTGAATCAAATATACTTGAAAACGTGGGAAATATATGGAATAAGAAAAACAAATATTAGCGTTTGAAATTTTGTTTTTAATGTGTTTTTGGTCGAAGGACAATTAAAAATGGATTTTTTTCATTCCATGGGGTTCTATCTTGCTGTGGGGATGGACTTTTGACTAATCGAGAAACAGCTATTAAAGGAATTGGAATTTATTTTTTTCGTCAAAAAACCAAAACAATCATGCACTTTGAGAAATGCAGTTGGTGTAGTGTGCAACTCATCCCAATGTCGTCTAATTCGAGTCAAAAGGAGACTTATAACTGATTGCACATTCGCTATTCCTATTAAAATGCTATCTAATGATACGCTTTGTAATTTTTCTCCTTTTAAAATGTACTCTGTTCAAATTTGAAGTCATTCTGACCAGTGATTCTTTTTTTACAGCAATTTAATTATAATCATCTTGAACGTAACAATGAAGCTTTGATTATAATTATAAACAAGAAATATAAACAAAGTTTTAAGTCAATTCCTACTCAGATCAACAAAGAAAATTTTTATTTTAGCTACTTTTTATTAAATAGTTACAATTAATATAAATATGTACTAACTGCATGGCCCGGCGCTGCACGGGCTTTCTCTACTGTCATAAATTTTCCTTTTCCTTCACAAAATCAGCACTTCTAATACTTTTTTCAAAATGACTTCCACCCCTTCCATCGCTTAGCCCGGCGTAGCTCAGTCTTTCTCTTTTCCCCATGACACCAGCATTTCTGTGTGCGTGCTTGTACGCGCAGAATGTGAGTGATTTCTAAAATTGTGTCAAAAAATTTTCCTTTTTTGAAATTGTTCCATTCCACTTATTTTTAATTTAAGACAGTTTTCTTTCCCCTCTCTATAGCCCGAACACGGTTTTTTTACTGTAAAATTATTGTTCTATCTTCCCCTCCTCAGAGATAAGACATAGCTTCAAATCTCGATGTATGACTTATAAAAGACAATATTGCGTTAGAATTAAAAAATATTAATGTTAAACAATAAAAAGAAAACGATTCTGATGCTAAGAGTTAAACAAAAAAACATTCATCATTTTTTTAATAATAGTTAGTTTCTAAGAATCTAAAATAATAAAATAGATTTCAGATTTTCATGAATCAATCAATCAACCGTTACATATAGATAGCTTAAAAATGTTTCTAAAATGTATATTTATCCAAAATAATAGACGATGTACATTTTAATTAACAAATAATTAGTTTAGTAATGAAATAATAGAAATAATCATTTTAAAAACATATATATATTTATTAAAATCAAATTTCTATAAGTAATAAATAAAAGAAAAATTTACAGATAGAGCTATTGAAAACAATTGCTTTTTTCTGAACATTTGAATGTTTGATTAAACATATGCATATATGTAGGTTATAATAAAACAGTATGGGAGGGGGGAAAGTCTAGATATATATACATGTACTGAAAAAAAACATTCAAAAAAAAAAAAAAAATCAATCTGATAAAAACATTTTGATATTTTATTTAAATTTTTACCTTATTCATTCCACTGTGTTTAGTAAATTATTTAAACACGTATCTGAATAAAAAAAAGTATGTTATACTAAACTAACATATTCATTATTTTAACAATAATTTTATGTATTATTATAATATATAATTTATATAATATCTTATTTATAAAAAATATTGTTACATCATTTTATAAAATTTTTGTAACTAATTTTTATATAAAATATTATTTAATGTTTTTTTCTCTTACAAAATTTACAAAAAGTATTATTTATTAATAATTATATTTATGAAGTTTAATAAAAATATTTATATAATTAAATTATTTTATTTTTTAAAATGCAAAGTTATTTTCTATAATATGATTTAATAAGCAATAAACCTTTTCTAAATTCATTTATTTATATGAAAAGTTTCGTTGTTTTGTAAAAAAACATCATATAGAATTGTGACGAATTAAAAATGTATAAAAATAAAAAAGTTACAAAGTCTGAAGAAAAATTGTCATTCTCTGCATTAAATAATTCAAAAAGAAAATATACTATGTGATAAAAATATATTTCAGAATTTTTGAGGTTTTTTATTCCACTGTTCTTCAATAAATCATTCTTTGAGAATGAAGAAAAATATCAGTTGTTTTGCACTCTTTAAAAGATTTATCTGTAACGTATAATGCAAAAATATCAAATAATGATAGTACATAAAACAGAAAAATTTCCTTTATTTTTCAAAAATCGCAAAAAAAAGTAACTTTCCACAACCCACAGGTGCAAAAATTTCACCCGTCAACTGAAACCTAGGAAACGAGTGACCTGTCACGCATGCGCAAAACTTTCAGCCGTCCTATTAAGTAAAATCCAGTTTTTTATTAAAGTTTCTATTCGTTTGAAGTCTTAATTTTTAAGTTAATGCGCTTTCAAACTTCACCCATCGATTGCAAACAGCGATAATTTTTTAAAAAAATGTAACAAAAAAATAATGTTTAAATATTTCTCGCAAAAACGAAAACACAATTTGTTTTGTAAAAAAAATCGTAATTTTTAAGATATTTTATCAATCATTGTACAGATTACGTATAATATCGTTGTACACACGGAAAAAAAGTTTCGTGAGATTATTTTTATAAACAAATAAGTTATTAAGTATTTAAATAAAATTTTGACTATTTTTTGAAAAATCGTAAAAAAAAACAGTTTTTGTCATTTAATTTCTTTAAATGACTGATTCTAAAAAAGAAAAGCATGAACTTTTTTAGTGTGAAATATTTTTTTCATTAGCGCGGAAGAAAATGCAAGCGGAACGATTTAGAAATCATACTCATAAAATCGTATTGATTTTGACTCATTTTAAAAATATCGTAAAAGATATAAAATATAACTATTTTGTAAAATAAATCATACCGTATCGTGGTGAAGTAAACGATCGTTCCGAATCTGTAATTATTTTTGTCTGAGTCTCATGAAAAAAGCTAGATCACGTATTAAAAACGCCTGAAAGAAAAGTTGAACTTGGCCTCTGGTGGGGAAAAATGGCCCTAATTATGCGTTTTAACGTTTTTAATTAATATATTTTTAACTAAATGGAATATCGGAATATACATGGTCAAAAAACGGATTCTTCGGATCCTCCCCTAACTTTTGGTACCTTTGGCAAGTTTTTGGGTTGAGCGGTTCTTGAGAAGATAGGGACGCATATAGATAGATAGATACCTTTGATTACCTGCGAATTTTAATGGTGCATATATAAATGGGACAGAACCACAACATTAAGTGGTAATTAATTTTTATTAATTATCATTAAAGTATCGTATTGTCATCTAAAACGATCGTATATATAAAATTTCAGCTCAACTGAATGCTTTAAAACGTGAGGAAAAAATCTTTTAAAGTTTTAACCAAGTTACAGCCAACGTGGCTGTATCTGTAATTCTGTAAATAATTAGTTTCGGTCAATTAGTTTTTATTAATTATAATTAAATCATCGTATTTTTACTCAAAACTATATATAGTGAAATGAAAATTGCAGCTTAAACGAGTGATTTAAAATGTGAGGGAAAAACCTTTTTACGTTTTGACACAACTCCCCAAAATGGTCACTAAGTCACCAAAAATGATGCCAAAGTGGCTGTAATTGTAATTCTTAAAAAAATAGTTTTTATTAATTTTAATTAAATTATTGTATTGTCATCCAAAATAATCATGTATATAAAATTTCAACTAAATGGAGCACTTTAAAATGTTTTTTAATAATGATTGAAAATTCCACGAAGATAAATAAATAAATAAATGTATAGAGAGTGTGAGCTAATAGTAGGAATTGAATTAGTTTTTATTTTAAGTTCAAGCAGAGAGTCTATCATGAATTTTTATACAATTGCGTGTCAAAAAAAATTTCATCATAAATTTCTTTTCCTAAAAATATTTGCTTTCGTTTTTGATAATTTCTATAGATTTACATTTTTGTTTTTCATAGTGTTTGAAACCCGGTTCAAATACCATGGTAATAACTAAATCATTAAACCATAGCAAATTATATTCCACTATAATTATAGCATATAAATATAAGAATAATTTAATATTTATTCAGTAGCTCAGATTCATATCTAATCGAATACTGCTCATATATTTTTTTTATAATTATTATCTTCAAAAATACTACAACCCGCAATTAATTACAGCGTCTTAAAATTATAGCATAAATATAAGAAGTATTTTAGCATTTATTAAGTCATTTCTTCATTTCTGTTCGCAAATATTGCTCACTTTTTAAAAAAAAACACTCTTATTCATATATTGTAAATTCGTACATTACCTTTTATCTTTCAGTATGCATTCAAGTCTAAGAATTTTATATGAAAACATTATAAAGGATAATAAGACTAATAAATAAGTCTTATTAAGGCTTTTTGAATTGCTTAATTTTTAGGCAAAACCTAAAAGTTCACTTCTGTGACAAAAGTGAAATATATATTCAAATTTATAGGAACTAGGTATGCAAACACTACTTAATAATTAACATGTTATCAGTTATTAAGTAAAGAAGTATGTTTATGAAACAACTAAATTAAACTTCTTAAGAAACTCAAACTAAACAAGTACAACAATAATACAGTGGCAAAGAGTGTATAGCTCTTCGCCATTAATAATGATTTTATTTCTATGCTAAGTGTAGAGAGAAGATATACATTATTCACTTGCGTCCAATGAATTAAGGAAGAGGACAAATAATTTGCAAGGACTTTTTAATAAGATGTTTGAATGCGTAATTAAAACGCGGCCAATGAACCATTGCTAAAGATTTGTTCATCCAGGAAGTGGAAGAAGCAATCGAGATTCTTAAATAATTATTATGTTCTGCATCCATAATTAAGATGCCTTAATATGATCATAGTTAAGTTTAATATGAGTATCTTGGTAGCTAATTATATTACTTTTCCTTCATAATGCGTCATACTATTTTATGGACCATTCCGACAATTTTGATAGGAGAGTTTAAGTAAGTAAATATTTACCATATTCAATTAATGTATTAGATGTCAGCTTTTAGCTTAATTTCTCTCTTAGTTATATGTTACCATTAATTTTATTTATGAAAATATTTTATATCTTTGGCCTAACTATCAGAATGCGTAGCTCCGCAAAGGAAACTAATTTGATAAACGAATGCTACGCACCAAACGATATAAATGACGATACACATGACTACACGATACAAATATCAAGGTAACCATATTGAAATGTTATCGTCCATCTTAGCGAACATAAACAACAGCTTGGAGCGTAGCACTCCGAAATCAAATTAGCACCCCCAGATGGAGTTACGCATTCTGATAATCAGACCAACGACATGCTGCGAATTTTACCATAAATATTTCAGATATTGGGAAGAATGTTTTAATTAATATTATTTTCATTGCCAAATGTTAATATATTTCTGAAGTTTGAGAGAGAGAGAGAGAAATGGAATTACTAATTTTTTTCAATCATGAAAATCCTAATAAGACCTGAAAAATACATTAAATTATTTAAAAGTAATGCCAAAACCAAACATTTTAAAGTCCAAAAATGTTACTCTCGTAGCACGTACATACGTTGAAACATATATTACTTTTAAATAAATGTGTATTTACGAGGAAGAAGTATTTAAGTCATGAAAAAGAGTATATATATTACTTTATGCATCAAATAATTAAATATGTGTTACTTGTAAGCAAAACGGTGTTTTCAATGTTAAGTGTGGGAAATCATTAATGCGAATGAATGTCTTTATTGATTTTTCTTTTTGGCATTTTATATCTTTTCTTCTTTCCCCACCCACAAGAATTTTTTTAAATATCGAATTAGGGTATTCCAAAATAGACTTTTATGTTTTCATTTTTTCCATAATGTCTTGGTTTTTGAAAATAATATTTGCTACAGCATTCTAAAAGATACTTAGTTTCAACTGGTTGACAAGTTTTTTTTATGTACTGCCACTCTGTTTCATTTACTTTTTCAAGTTAGATGTTAAATTCATGAATAATTGCAAAAAACTTCTCAACTGTCACTAAAAGGAAAACTGAATATGCGACTTGAACATTAAAACGTCTGATTCTGACGTAAATGAAATCCAAAGTAATAATAAATAAATTAATCTTGTTCACGAAGAACCACAAGTAATCAAGTTCAAGTACGACGTTTTAATATATTTTAATAAAAATAAAATTAGTGTTTGAGAATGTATTTAAATGCTGACAAAACTTTTGAAAAAAATTAAATTGAAGGCTATGTAAAGAAATAAAATATAAAGAAGAATGTTTAAAGTTGCTTGAATATAAAACGCGTCACAAAAAATATTTCTAATGCTTTTTTTATTTTTTAATTAACGGCTTATATTAGGTGGTTTTATAAAGATTTATACGAATCTTGCTTTTGTATTAAAAATAATTCATTATACACATTGAGGAAAACAAACAAAAATTTAACTAAGCGGAATTATTTTTCTAGAATAAACTGTTTAAAAATGGAACTAATAGGCATATTTTTGATATACTGATACTAAATAATATTTTCCTTATTGAAATAGATAGCAGGCTGCACAGATCAAGGTGTCTAAAATTCTATTTTATCTATTGAAATACATCTGTGTGTGTGTATAACAATATATATATATTTTTTAATACCTATAAAATATAACATTGAAGTATATTCTAAAATGACTGAAATATTAAATAATTGCATTGACATTAGCTGTAATAAGAAAAAAAATCTAAGTTTTATTTTTGTTGAATCAGTACTACTGTGTTCAAATACATTCTCTTTAAAAATGGCTTTCATCCAGAATCATAATTAAATTTTTATAAGGAAGTTTAGGAGATAAAATAAGAATAATAATACTGTATCTCATCATTACTTTTTAATAAGGAGGAAAATATTACGCAACACACAGTTTGAAATAAGCAAAAAATAAAAGATGATAAATAATAGCAAATTTTTCTTCATTAATTTAGGAAGTAATATGTGAAGAAGTTATTTAAGTTTCTTAAAGATTTAAATACCTGAGGTGCTCTCGAAGGTATTAATACAATAACAAAGCAAATATTGATAGCAATCCAATATCTTCATAACTGAATATATTTAATCCAAAAACTTCGAAATAAACCAAAACTATGTTATAAAAAATTACGAAAACATAATATTATTAGCAATAAGAGTTTTGAATTTGAGATTCAAATACAAAATTTATACACTTTAACAATTTTTTCCTTATTTTTAATGTGATTGAAAAAAAGAATGTGCCTCTCGCGTCACTGCTACGAAACACTGTTCCAAACTTTTCTTAATGAATAAACATAAATTTTAATTCGGCAAGATTTAATCAAGAAACCAACTTGTAAAAGAGTTTGAAATCTAAAACAAACATTTACTTTAAATTTAGTTTTCTTCATTTTATTTTCAAGATAAATAAAGAGAAAAAGAGAAATAATTTTAATCAAAAGAGAGTACTAAACACTTCATTTGATTTAAAATTAAGAGTCCCTTTAAATATAGCACTCAACTTTATATCTTTGAAACTATAGCTAATACACTGAAATAAAAAAAAAATATGGGATAACTTTAATTTTTTTTAACAATGGGACTACGGATTAGAATTTACCATTACAGACCCGGAAACTGGGATCACTTTTTAGTGCTGCACCATATAGGTGTAGCACCAATCGCTGCAATGTAAACTTGATGCCCCAAAAGAGGCATCTGAGCTTTATTTTTTCAATTCATACTATTAGCTCACAACCCCTATATATTTATTTGTTTGTTTGCTTATTTATATATTTATATTGGTGGAATTTTCAATCGTTAATAAAAAAAATTTAAAGCGCTCGATTGAGCTGAAATTTTATATACATGATTATTTTGGATGGCAATACAATAATTTAATCATAATTCATAATAATTCATTGATTAAAACTAATTATTTAAAGAATTACAAATACAGTCACGTTGGCATCATGTTTGGCGACTTGTGTCAAAACTTGAAAAGGTTTTTTTTCTCACTTTTAAAGCATTCAGTTGAAATTAAATTTTATAGACATGATTGTTTTGGATGACAATACGATATTTTAATGACAATTAATAAAAATTAATTACCACTTAATGTTGTGATTCTGTCATATGTATATACATATTTATATTAATTATAACTTTTTAATAAAAAGTAGCAAAAATTAAATTTTTATTTGTTGATCTAAGTAGGAATTGCCTTAAACAATTTTTATATTACTTGTTAATATAATGTTTTTTTTTATTAATTTATTGGCTCAAGAAATCATTGGAAGTCTTCTAAAGAAATATTCACCAATACAACCTTTTCAGACGATCATAACTTTGAAAGTATTTTTGGTGCAGGATTTCATGGAGTAATTTACCTTTTAATCATGTACCTTATATGTTAGAGGAACTCTTGTCGATCGTTTTAGATTATCACACTTCTTTAAAAATTGTACATAATAGTTCCTCAAACCAATCGCAAAGGGTTTTATCCTGGGGATAGGGGATATTGTAATCCTGGAAAGTTTCATCGTTGTTTAGATACGTGATATTCATCAATAAGAGACAGTGGTATCTAATTGCTGATCAGAACCATTTCCAGACTTTAATTGGTTTAGTTTGAGCAATGTCTGTCATGTAAAAACAGTTCATACAATTATGAAGGTTCTGCCAACACACATAGTAAGTTGGTGTTTTATCAAAGAACTCGTGGTGTCTGGGCCCCATCGATACCCTACCACAGCATGTTGTAACTAGAAAATGTGTAAGCAATATTTAGCTAGTCATTTGGAGACACAGATATGTTCCCGGGCCCCCTAGATGCTCTGTAGTCTAGGACGTGCTAACAGTGAATGGCAAATCTATATCCTGCTGCCATATTCCATATCAACCAAATTTAGCTGCACTGTCTTCTCAAGCACATCAATCTTATGTCGAACACTGATAGTTGCTGCTACTTGATATAGTATTATGCATCTAGTAACTTTCGCTGTTACTTGTCTACGTTATTAAATAGAAGCGGTCGGTCACTGCTGTGTCCCTCGTGTTGAGTTGATTCTGCATTAACTTGACATGATGGATCGAAAAATGATGAATTCCCTTAAAATTTCCGAAGAGAAACATGCAACATATCTAACTACAACTATCATTCAACTTTCACAGACCAACTTTCCAATGTGGGGCAATGGTCAAGTCGGCCAATTTTTTACATGAATTACTTGAGTACAAAAGAAAGCCCTGATAATTAGCTTATATTAATCCGTTCGTTAAATAATGTTCTACCATTTAAATATTTTCATATTGTTATCCCATACATTTGCCACATCATGGGATAGCAATATGCAAATATTCCCTTTGAGGTGAAAACGAATGTCCCACTCAATATAAGGATGTGTAGCAGGTGATATGCGCGCCTTTCACTAATCCTATAGAGAAATCATTTTTAACAGTTGTAAGATTATAACATCACTTTTTGTGGAGAACCTCCGTAATTATGCAAATCTGAGTTAACTTTAAAATCAAGTAAAGAGAGAAAGAGTTGATGGTTGTCAGGCTGATATTGAGGTTAGGGTTATATTAATTGAAGCCATAGGAATTTCAGTAAGGAGAGAGGTAATCCTAACGAAGAACTTCAGTGCCTTAGAATCAATAATCAAAGTTAATTACCTTATTATTATATTTAGCTTATATATATAGTAATTAAGATGACCGCTTCCTTTCTTTAAATAATCTTTTGATAGCAAATTGATAAGAAAATAAAATTGTTGATTTTATTAAAATGTATCTTGAATCTGGGCATCCAAATCCACAAGCGACTATTGGGTCAAGACAGATGTATCTTATAACTTGAAATTCTTCATGGAGTTTTAAAAATATATGTACTCTAGTATTCTTTTTAAAAAATAATAATAAAATTTTTTTTTATTTCTTTTTTTTCTCTCAATCTTTCTTTCCTCCTCCCTAAAAATTAATATCTTAAGCACACGGAAAATGAGTGATAAAAACTATTTAGAGTTTGGAATTTTCTACCAAAGACTTATATGGATGATATGTTTACTGAATCTTTGTTTTCTACTCGCATTACATGACAAAAATGATCATTTTCTATATTAACCCTCGACCACTCGCGCGGGGTATTCTGTACACCCCAGCAACAAGAAAATCCTCCCAGGATTCTAAAAAGAATGCGCAGAACCACGATTTTTTCTGTAGCTGCACATTTTAGGTCATTGAACCTTCAGGCCTGATGCAATCTCTCTTTCTCGAACGATTGGAATGTAATGACTCTCAAAAGTTTATCTGGGGTGCTGAGAATTCCAGCGAGAAGTTGAGCATATATATATATATATACATATATATATATATATATATATATATATATATATATATATATATATATATATATATATATATATATATATATATAGTCTGCACTGAATGTCTGGAAAATGATTAAAATATTATTTTTCTACTTTCTACTATCATTATCTCATTAATTATAAAGTATATTTATAAATGGTATATATGTTTTACTGGTTTATGAAAAAAGTATAAAATTATGTGTTTTAAAATGAAAATTTTGTATGTTTAGTTTAAATTAATGTTAGTCTCATTTGTATGCAATAAATTTAATAATTTTTTTTGTATAATACAAAAAAAAACATCTTGTACTTTATAAATATGTGCCATAATGACTTAATTTTATTTTCATGATTAAATACACGTGTTAAAAGTTTGGGGTGCTCATTACACCCCGCGAGTAACGACGGTAGCAAAAACAGGCGTGAGTGACCGCGGGTTAGGAACGACCAATTTCCAGCAAAACATTTCAATCAACCCGGGGAGCTCTTTCCATGTTTTTATATTTTCTATTCCAAATCCAATTATTAAACTTTTATAAGTAGACCAAATGTCCAAAATATTTCAAAAACAACAAGTATAAATCTGTCTTTAAGATAAAATTGTGGAAATTCTTTGAAACTATTTTTAATAACACAGCTAAATAAAATCTAATTACTGTTTTACAAGAAATAAATGAAATAAAATCCCTAAACTGAAGCTGTAACACTGTGGGTTGTATTTTAAGAATGATTTGGGTCAATAAGTTTTTAAACTCATAGACGTGTGCTCCAGTCACGTGGCTACAACGCTCAAATGGCCAATATTAAAGTTTTCTTAAGTAATAATGTTACACCTAGTTTTTGCAAAGTCGATGAAAAGAAAACAGGTGTAAATTTATAGGGTAGGGATGGCAAATCTTTATGGATAAACGTGCCATATTTTCTAAAGAGACGTTTAATGAGGTACAGACGTGCGGGAAATAATTTTGACATGTGATTATTAAGAAAATAATAAAACTAAATATTAACAACTCAAAACTCTATTTACTACTACTAAAAGATGCATTTTGCACTGTATGCAAATGGTTTACTTCAAATTAAAGATTTAGTGTGACTTTTGTTGCAGATTAGATGACAAATAACCAATATTAGGAATGTAAGATGTTACTTTTGCTGAATTGTAGTCATCTGCCAAACGGTTTCCAAGCAATTAATTCTTTTTGCTCTGTTTCACTTTTTTTGACAAAATAAGTGGTTTCAAAATGCCATTTTACAGAATATCCTACATGCCATTGTTACAGAACATAAAACACGCACCGTTTTGCTGTATTTACTAATCGTGCCAAATTTCTCAGTCCACCAAGTTTAAAATTCTTTCTTACATTTTGTTGTGGAAGTGGTCCCTATGTGTTTTTGTCTCAGGAAACCAGACGAGGATGTTGATACAACTCTTTTATTTCCAAACTCGGTTACTCAGGGAGTATGTCGGAACACTTACGATGGGCACCGTTTCTGCGCTCTCGCTCGTCTGATCTCCCACACACACACTGAAAAACTTAATTCGCGTTTCTCTTAATACACTTATTCACCACCGCGCGGCGCCCACTGCGCATGCTCGAACATACCCCCCGGCCTTGCAATATCAATATTCAACAATAGCAATACAGTTTCACAATTCACAACAAGTTCACAAAAATTACACAATTGTTTTCAAAATTATTATATATATAAAAGGTACTATAAACTTTCAGTAAAAAAAAAAAAAAAAGAAGTTAAAATTACAATAGCACAATTTAAAGATAAACACATAATTTCTTAAATGGAAATTAACCTTAATTATTTACATCTATAGGTAGAATACAGATCTTAGTTATGGGCCTCCTAAATTCTCCGTTCTTTGTTTTAATCCTGACTGTTCTCACTTTACCATCAGAACCATGATAGACCTCAACGACGCGCCCTAAAAGCCAGTTGCAAACTGGTGTAAAATCCTCCTTTACAATTACCATTGTACCATACATTACATTGTCCTTCTCGATCATCCACTTTCCTCTCTGTTGGAGAGTATTCAGATAATCGGTACTCCATTTTTTCCAAACTACCTGAATTACCTTTGTTGTTCTCTGCCAACGGCTTAATCTATTGTCACTAATATTAATTACTAGGGGCTCAAGAATAGAATTAATTGATCTACCAATCAAGAAATGCGCAGGCGTTAATTTCAAAGTTATCAAAATCATTGGATATTGGTGTAAGGGGTCTGGAATTTAAAATTCCTTCTACCTGGATAATTACTGTTTCAAACTCCTCGTAGGTGAGTCGGGATCTTCCCAGTGCTCGCTTGAGGTGATATTTCACTGACTTTATGCCCGCCTCCCAAAGACCTCCCATATGTGGGGCCCTTGGTGGAATAAAATTCCATTCAATACCTTCCTCAGTGAAATATGCCGCCAGATTTTGATCTGGAAAGTTAAGGGTCTTATAAAATACATTTAGTTGAGAATTCGCACCAACAAAATTTGTTGCATTATCCGTAAAATTTTGGAACATTTTCCTCGCCTAGACATGAATCTCTTAAGGGTCGCAATTATTGCATCCGAAGTCAAATCGGAAAGAATTTCTAGGTGGATGGCACGAGTCACAAAGCAAATACAAACACAAACATAAATTTTATTCAAAACGCCCTTTCTCTGGTGTTTGTAAGTTACAAAATATGGACCTCCCAAATCTAGTCCAGTTATACTGAATGGAGGGGCCATATTTACTCTTTCATATGGAAGATTGCCCATTATTTGAGAAGAGGGAATTGGTTTACACTTGAAACACACCACACAAGTATGAACCGTTTTCCTAGCTAGGTTTCTACCTCCTAAAGCCCAAAATCTCAATCTTACTGCATTCAGCAGTCCTTGTGGACCAACGTGAAATAATTTCTTATGTAAAGTTATGAAATATATTTTACTTAATTTAGAATTTTTAGCCAGTATAGCTGGATGCTTTTGGCTGTAGGGTATGGAAGCTTTTTCCAGCCTTCCACCAACTCTCAGGATTCCTTTATCATCCTGGAATATATTCAAAGATTTAAGATTACCTGACGGGTCACTTAAGTTAATGCCACTCTGGTCCTGTTTAATAAGCCAGGTTTCTGCATCATTTACCTCACTTGTAGTTAAAGGTCCCCTCTTTTTCACCTTGGATCTGCAATTTTCAATAAATCTATAAATATAAGAAACAATATGTATTATTTTAAAATAATTATTAGAAAGGTCCATAAGATGGTTGAAAAAGTCAAAGTTCTTGGAATTCAGCAATGAAGTCTCCAGAGTTCTCTCAGACACCCTTAGTTCGCAGTCAAAGCCATCTCTCTGGGTTGGTTCTGCAATGACAGTAGTTGAATAAGTACTCTGTAGAAGCTCAGGACCATGCCACATAGAGAGTCGTCACGAAGCTCCTCAGGAAGTAGTCCTCTAGATAACACATCTGCAGGATTCTGTTCTGATGCAATGTGATGCCACTGGTCACGGGAACTAAGTTGATGAATCTTAGACACTCGATTAGCCACGAACGTCTTCAATTCTCTTGATTCTCGATGTATCCATGAAATCACAATAGTTGAATCCGACCAAAAATGCACAGCTGTAATCTGAAGATTCAATGCCTCCTTCACCTTCTTCATCAATTTAGCGGCAAGAACTGCCCCACACAGTTCAAGTCTTGGAATGGAAATCTGCTTCAGAGGCGACACTCGGCTTTTACTCGTTACGAGACACACTTTGACTTCTCCAAGCGCAGATATAGACTTGAGATAAATGGATGAACCATACGCCTTTTCCGATGCGTCGCTAAATGCATGTAACTCAATGCTCTCCGCTGTATGAATCACAATACATCTGTCAATAGAGATGTTATTCACGGCTTTCAAAGAGTCGATAAATCGACGCCACTTTTTTGTTCTTTAAAGGGAAGTTCATCACTCCATCCCAATTCCAGCAACCACAATCTTTGCATGAATATCTTTGCCCAAGTTATGATCGGTCCGAGGAGACCCAAAGGGTCAAAGATTCTTGCAATAGTAGACAAAACCATTCTTTTGGTGAATGAAGTTGGCCTTTGTTGCTCTATTCTGAAAAGAAAAACAGTCTAACTTAGATTCCAAATGATTCCTAGCGCTTTAGTCTCCTCATACTCCAAAAAAGCATACTCTTGTAGATTGAAGTTATCTTGGTTAAATTTCCACACCACTTATGAAGTTGCATCCCTGCGGTCTTGAACATTTCTATTAATTGATGCTGCAATTCTATTACCTCTTCTATACTCTCAGATCCCGATAGTATGTCATCCATGTAGCAGTCACTCAGCACCACAGGAGCTGCTAAAGGAAAATTATTAGCTTCATCCATCGCTAACTGTTTCAAAGTTCTCGTGGCTAGATAAGGTGCGCTAACTGTGCCGTAGGTTACTGTAGTTAACTCGTACGTTTTTATTGGCTCTCCTATGCCCTTCTTCCACAGAATTCTTTTTGCAAACACGTTTGCTCCGGATGTATGTTTATCATGCGAAACATTTTCTCTATATCCGTAGTAAAGGCATACTTGTGCTTTCGGAAGCGAACCATAATGGAAAAGAGGTCTTCTTGGACCAGTCCGCCATTAAATTGAATTGAATTTAGAGATTTCCCACTCGTTGAAGGACTTGATGCATTAAAGACAGTTCTCATTTTAGTTGTAGACTTTTCGGGGCGATAAACACCATGGTGTGGCATGTAAAATGAAACTTCAGATCCATCCGCCTTGATTTCCCTCATGTGGCCCAAATCCTCATATTCCTGTAAAAATTTCTCATACAGGGGACAAATATTCTTTATCTCTACTCAGTCGTTTCCACAAAGAGTTTAATCTCTGAATCGCGGTTTGTCTGGATTCACCAAGACATGAAGGATCTTCTTTAATGGCATCGCCACCGTATATCTCCCCTGGTCATCTCTCGAATGAGTGCTTTTAAAATGGTTTTCGCAAATATCTAATTCACTGGTTTTAACAGAATCGATTTCTACATTTTCGATTTCCCAAAACTTTTTAATTGAATGCTCTAGATTATCCGCAGCCTGAATAAACCCACAATGTTCTTTCCCTTCGCGTCTGAAGAAGTAGATCCGAAACGATAAATCCGAAAACAGTGTTTTGAAAAATAACATTTGAACCCTCCGTCTTGAACTGTCCGGGTAACATTAATTCATAAAATACTTCTGCACCTAATAGCATTTTGCACGCGCTCTGGAATATTGAAATTTTTGTCAGCTAATTTAAGATTGGGAATATTATTCAGATTAAAATCGATTTTCGTTGTTGGAACAAGATCTTCCGTTATTGTAGGTACCAAAAAAAGTCTAATGTTTTAATGTAACTCCCTTCTTTATTGCTAATAGATACTGAAACACGCGAGTCTATTGGAATTACTGTTTTGTTTAGTCCCGAAACCGAAACATTAGTCTTGTATTTTTTCAATCCAATTAAATCGCATAAGTTGCTCATTAAAAGTTCGAGGTAGATCCGCTATCTAAAATTGCTTTGACTGGGAATAAACCATTTTCACATTTTATATAACAAATTGCTGAGCTTAGCAAAACGCATTTTTTTCTGTTTATACTCGTTGCGGTTAATAAGTTATGATTTTCTACTGAGACTCGAAGACTGGCGCTGAAGTGTTAAGAGGTTCAAAGGTGGAGTTCCTTACTTCCTGGTTTGGCTGGCGCTCTGTATAATGTATCGTTTTATGATGTCTCTTTTGACACTCAGAGCAAACAAATCTCGATTTACAGTCTTTCGCTCTATGAGATGTAGAAAGGCAATTAAAGCAAAGGTTATTAGTTTTAATCAGATCAATTCTCTTATTTATGGGAAGTTTTAAATACACTGCACACTTATATAATGGATGCGATTCAGCGCAACAAATACATTTAGAATCTTTAATTTCACTCAAAAATACCCTTGACGCTGTTTTTCACTGGATTATTTCTAGTAAGAACATTCGGCAAAGTTTTTAAGCTCTTCCCCGAGAAGTATTATACAAGTCTATCTCTTTGGCAAGCTCTAGTGGGCGAAACCAATCATTTCCTGCTCGAACGGAAATGTGTGACGCTACCTCTTTTTCAAGCGAACTGAAAATTTTGTCGGACACAATAAGATCGTTTAAGTTGTCAAAATCAGAGACCTTTCTTAATTTTAAGTAATACTGCCAATTTGTAATTAAGCGAGAAGTATATTGAATAAATGTTTCATTTGGATGACGCGTAGCTTTTTTAAATTGTTCAAGGAATTGATTTGCACTTGGCTCATATTCTCTTAGTTTTATTGATTTTAGTTGTTCATAATTGTTAAGCTCGTCATCTTTAACATATGTTAACACATTTGAAGCTTTTTCTCCCAACAAATTTAATAAAATCTCCGACTTGAATTTCTCGGGCACATTTTTTGATACAAAGGCTCTTTCTAACGAAGCGAAAAAGAATGCCCAACCTTCAGGTCTATTAGGCACCTTCACCGTTAGATTCGAACACTTTTCACCAACGCATCCAGCGTGTTACAACCCTCACCTGTTCTCTCGTTATCTGAATTAACATTTAAACGTGCTAGTTCAAGCTCAAGCTCTTTTCTCGTAACCTATTTTCGGCTTCTTTTTTACGGTCTTCCTCTATTTGCATTCGCTTACGGTCTTCCTCTGCTCTCTTGCGGTCCTCGATCGTACATTGAATTAATTCTTTAACAAATTCAACATCCTCTTTAAAATATTTATTTTCTTTAATAATTTCAGTTAACTCAACGATAGTTACTTTTTCAGCAACAGTCTCACCAAGTTCAAGAGCTACGATCCGAAGATCTTCCTTACGGCAGTTCTTAAACATTTTCTCTAAAATTAATTTAGTCCTCAATTTATAATAATAAAAACACAAAAAGACCACTACTCACGTCACCTTGAATAGCTCACTTCTCCGGCTCAGCTGGACGGACCATGTTGTGGAAGTGGTCCCTATGTGTTTTTGTCTCAGGAAACCAGACGAGGATGTTGATACAACTCTTTTATTTCCAAACTCGGTTACTCAGGAGTATGTCGGAACACTTACGATGGGCACCGTTTCTGCGCTCTCGCTCGTCTGATCTCCCACACACACACTGAAAAACTTAATTCGCGTTTCTCTTAATACACTTATTCACCACCGCGCGGCGCCCACTGCGCATGCTCGAACACATTTACTATCTTATATATAATAAAAACATGGACGAAATCGAAAAATTTGTTGACAATCTGGGGCTAAAAAGACAATACAAAGACAAATATCAGATTATGTTCCAAAACTCAATAAATGTTTTGTTTTTCAAAAAAAAAAAAGCTTGAAAATTTTGTATTAAATTTCAAAAAGTTCTTGTGAATGTTTTCTTTCGTAGATTTTTATTAAGTACGTGAATATACACATATGTATGCAAAAAAATGTGCTCTAATAAATTTATTAATTTGTTTAGTGTTTTTTTTTGTTTTTCCAATATATATATATATATATATATATATATATATATATATATATATATATATTGGAATATCTTTTAACACAGGACAATTTTTTTTCAGTCCCTTCAGTTTCGTGTTCATCAATTTTCATTTTATACGAAAATAAACTGGAATTGTGTCTTATATTAATGATAAGCAATTTAGCATTGAATGCTAAATTAATTAAAAATTTAACTAGATATTTTTTTATAAAAGTGCTAATTATTTATTTGCGTAATTATTTTCTATTCATAAGCTATCATTTAATATTACAATTTTCATTCAAACTGGACAAAAATAATATCAGCGTCAATGGTTAAAGATGTATTAGATTATGATGTAAATTCGAATGGAATTTATTTGTATAGAAAATGTCTATCTAGTAAGGAATTTATCACTCTTTTTTTGTGCGTGTATTTTCTTTCCTCTTATTTTTTTAAGTTAACTTAAATCTTAAATTTAATAAAATCCCTTTTAAAAATATGTGAATTATGGGGGGTAGAACTTATCATGGGAATAGAGTGTCTTAAACATTGGACGGTAATAATAAGAAGAAAAAACTTTATTTGCGCAGGAACGATATTTATTTTTTTCGAGTTTTTCAAACACAAAAAAAACCATTTAAACTATTAATTTACTGAAATAAATATAGTAATGAAGAACAGAGAACTGTAGCTCTCCAAAATTTTTAAATATTTAAAATCCTCATGTCATTATAACCAGTTTAGATGGAAAAAAATTTTCTTTCAGCCAATCTTTCCAACAGTCAAAAAATATTGAAAATCAACACCTTCATACGATTAGCAATGGTGAAAATTGAAGTGGGTCTAGTTTAAAATAATTAGTTAATGATGCACATATCATTCAGAAAGGAAATATTTGTGTTTACAAAAAAAAAAAAAAAGCTGTGAATTATTTGTACACATGACCCCGAACTCCGAAAAATAATTTTCTATACAATTTAATGGAATGGTATAGTGGTTAGTGACGCTGGCTGCAGTGCCGTAGGGTCTGCGTTCGAATCCCAGGTAAGATAGGGATGTCCTTCTCTTTTCTTTGTGATGTGTGCTTTACACTTGATTCTATGTAAGCCCCAGATACTTTGTGGGGTGCACTGGGTTATAAATGTTCTCAATAAAAAAATCAATGGTATTAATATTAGAATTCAAATGATATTTTGGATATGTGCTAAGTTGGCTGTTCATTATTTATTTCCATAAAATTTCCGTTTTAAAAAGGCAAAAATTTCTTTCCAATACTCAAATAATTGTGTTAGGCCGATGAGTTAATTTACTAAAACTGCATTCACCCCTCCTTCAGACGCTCTAATCTCTGAGATGCATACTAAAAATAATTTTGGTTTCGCTTCCTCATGGTGAGTGAAAACAGTGAGCTTCTTATATCTGTCTTTATCACTCCTACAAGGGTTTAGTGCAGTGTTTCTCAAACTGTCGATTCTTGGGACCCAATTTTCAGTCATAATTTCCATCGCCCCCCTCCCTCCATACAATAACACTATGTTCGCATGTTAAAGCTACAATAAGACTTTAATCTCTTAAAAGTCCCACAGACGTATATAAACGTCTTGGTCAGCCAATGCAGCCATTGATCCGGACGTATATATACGTCCTTGTGAAGTACGATTTTTTCTGTGAACTTCTATCCATAAATTTATTCTGAAAGCTTTAGAATGCTATTTAATACCTTGACATTGTTTGCGAAAGATTTACTTATTTCAGAGGATTTTCTTCTTTTTTCCTTTCATCACCCACCCCCTACTTCAATACATCTCCCACGCGTGCCTACATGAATAAACAGTGGCATGTGGGAGTGAATCGTATAACTTTTATTCTTGACGGTTAAGAGATTAATTATAAACCGTACAGATTATCAATATAAGGGCTAATTTTTTATGTATAATTGTATACATGACAAGCTCATGGGGTCCCTGGTAATTATTAAAGTTAATTATTAAATATTAATTATATTAGTATAAATATGTATTTTATTTTTTATTATGTCAGAATGTATTTGGTTTGTTTACTTTCAGTAAATTAATAATTTTTTAAATAAGCTTTTCTTTTTGACTTTTTAATATGCTTGCGCCCCCCACCCAGGGGTGCGCCCCACAGTTTAAGAAATTCTGATTTAGAGCTAAGGACGTAGTGAAGCGCTTCACATATCTTGCGGTAGGAGCATTTGAAGCGATAGATGTTGCGCCTAAAGACGTAATTTCTAATATTTTTCCATTTTTTTTTCTAGCATAAAATGTGTTTTTGGATTTTATACTAAAATAACTCGAAAAAAAATATTTTACAACTGTTTTAGGAGGGTTTTTCTATTGGGAATCGTGATACATCTGGTAGATGCAGCACGAAGACGGCTTAAGAATAATATCCACATACCTCCTTCATTACTCCTCAAGATTGAAGAAATATCGGATTTACAACACCTTGTTCAAGACGAATAACTAAGATAAACAGAATCAAAAACTTTAAAGAGGTCTCCTTGTCAGGAGATCAAAAAAATTAAGACTACCAAAATTGTGTTGTGTCAAATGCAACATATTCACGTGCCTTGAACATTGTTAGATTATTTGTGAATACACTGCAACGGAAGATCTCAAAATGTAAATAAATAGTGGAGAAAGTGATAAGTAACCACTACCTTTGTGGTGTGTATATGGTTTGTGTTAGACATTTAAAAAAGTCGGATCCAAATTTTTATGATCTCCTTGTGTTGTTTTTCCAATCCCGTTCCATGATCTCAATGAAAGTAAGCACACCGATTCGAACCCGATCTTTTTGAGTTTCGTGATTTGTGGTTGGCAGCAACTGCCATGCAAATCGAGCGAGTATTTAAACTCGGCTCATGTTAGTTTTTCAAGAAAAGGAAGGAGAAACGGAAATATAAGAAGTATGTGAGTGGTTTAATTCTTAGAGGGAGAGAACAACTGGTTGGCAATGCAACTGCAGGTTGCATCACCATTTTAGATTAAAAATTCATTTTACAATATTAGAAGACGGTTCGAATCGGATGTCTCTGGTAATGTTGCTTTTTGAACTTATTGTTTTTTTTTATCGCTCCAGTAACGAGCAAAGTGACTTTATGATTGATTATTAAAGGCCAATTTTAAGAAACTGTTTTTCGTCTTCATGCCTCCTCGACACAAATTTCACTGCTAGCTTTGCAAAATTTAAATTAGTTTACCAATAAGTGTAACAGTTTGTATAAATTGAAATTTCTGATCATGTCTCAAATATTATACTACAACGTGCGTAATATATGCATATACCTAATGGAGTCAAGTTTATTACAAAATTATTTATTAAAAATATGCTTTGAGCATTAAGTACACTTACTATTATAACTTACTTTACTTACTTTATACCAGTGTTTCACAAACTGAGGGGTGCGTCCCCCTAGGGGGCTTCATAACCCTACATGGAGGCGCGAGCGTATTGAAAAGTCGAAAGCAAAAGATATATATTTTATTCAATTTTTTTTTTTTAATTTTCTGAATGTAAACAAGCAAAATACATTCATAAATCAGTCCTGCTCAATGCATTTTATAGTTAATTTAGCAATACTAAGTTAAGAATGTTTAATAATTATCAATAACCCCATGGGCTCTTCATAGATAAAATTAATTTTTGCATATAACACTTATCATGAGGGTCTGTCCGGTTATGATTAATTATTTCAATGCCGATTAAAAATTACGTGATTCGTTCCCCCAAAACACCGTTTAATAAGTAGGCGAGCGTATGAGGGGTATTGGTGTGGTGGGGAGGTAGTAAAGGAATAAATAATCAAATCCTCTGAAATAAGTAAATCCTTTGCAAACACTCTCCAGATAATTTTGTTGCAATCCAAAGCCTTAGGACGTATTTTCGGATAGCAGTTCCCAGAAAAGATCATACTTCGAAAAGACGTATATATATGTCCGGGGTAACTAACGCACTGGCTGAGCGAGAAGTTTATATGCGGTGGCAGCACTTATGAGGTTAAAGTCAAATTATAGGTTTAGTGTCAAAATAAAGTATTATTGAATTTAATACATTGTTATTGTATGATTGGGGGGGGCGATGAAAGTTAAGATTGAATATTGGGTCACAAATATTGAAAGTTTGAGAAGCACTGCTTTAGACTCACTTACTTTATAGACATAATTAGTTTGCCAAAGACGGTTTCAATTTTCGATGTACGAATCGATACGTGAACCTACTTTTTTTTTTCTTTTTACGGACCACATCCCTGTTTTTCTCACCTTTTCTTTTAACACATAATAGATCATTTGCTTTGTATCATTTAATCCCTTATGGCCATTAATAGGTAGAGATGGACTTCCATCTATTATTTATTACTTTGGTAACCATCCCTTATTTCAATAGGTAAGTAATACTATAAATAATACAAAAAGTAACATTTTCAGTAACAATCACTGCGTCTTTTATGAACATGTATATCTAAGCTTACGTTTTAATATCAAATATCACCAATAAAATGATTAAATCATCATCAAAAGTAAGTATGAAGTGATGCATACATCTGAGATATGCCGCCTGCCTATGGCTACAACTTCTTGAAGCGCGCCTTGTAAAGGGGTAAGTTGTTTTATATCCATAGAGATAGAATGTAAATGAATATAAATTTAGAAACTCTCTTTTAGAAACTTCTACAGTAATATCTTAAAAGTTTATTTGACGCATGTGCACGTGAAGTCAGACTCTCTCTGATCAGACAACTTGAGTTTCCCAAGTCCAGCCAGACATAAAAAGAATTGCTTAAAATAAATTAACTACTTTAAGATGTTTTTGAACATAAATCTTGAAATTTTCTTGACAAATTTAAGGTCATAAGAAGATATTTTCTTTCTTAATGAATCAGCAATTTTCTAAAAGGCCATTACAAAATAAATCTTATAAACAAAATACTAACGTTCGAAAATCGTTAAAGTAAAGAACTTTTGTTGAAAGAAACGTTTCGTGCAGAAATAATGTAAAGATGCAATCTACGTCTGGACATAGATTGCATCTTTGAAGAAAATTCTTAGATGATAGCGCGTCTTCAGAAGAAATTTCGAAAAGTTATTCATTCTATTTTGTAAATCATTAGGTTCCAATATCCGAGTATAACTCACTCGGCCTTCCCATCTGTTTAGGGGTGGAAAAAAGGTATCTGAAATCGATATTTTGAAAAATGGAAAACGATATTCTGAACCTGTAATGGAAAGAGGTGATAGAAAAGAAAATAAAAAAAATACCTGAGATGCAATCTAAGTCTACGAAAATAAATTATTTTTGTAATGTTTCTCCAAAAAGTAAAAAGGTGTTAAGAAACGAGTGATTAAATCTTAGTTATCATTTACTATCAGAAGAACAATGCCTGGGTATTTTGGATACCTTTCAGTTAGATTAACATTATGTAAATGCGCAAAGTATTTAAAAATGCATTCTCCATTTTTGAACACTTAAACATTCGGAAATTTTTAGTTTTTATAAAAGGTGAAATTCAATGTTAAGAGCAATGAAAAAGAAAAATGCCGTATATTCCAGCGAATAACACGCACTTCTAACACAAAAAATAAGATAGAACGGGCACGTGTTATACGCCGGACATAAAAATGATAGCATTAAAATTAGACAAAAAGTGTGAACATAAAAATAGATTTCTATATATGTGGAAACATTGTTTACTTAAGAAATGACATACTTTACGCCAGCATTTCTCAACTCTATGAGGGGGGCACCAGCATATTGAAAAGTCGAAAACAAAAGATTATTTGAATAATTATTAATTTATTGAAAGAGTAAACAAACGAAATCCATATTCTAATATAATAAAAAATAAAATACACAATAACACTAATATATTACACTTATAAATGTATCAGTGCTACAAAATGTATTTTAAAATTAATTTAACAGTGTTAAGTTAAAACAAGTTTATTAATTTCCAGTGACCCCATGGGCTTATCAAATATATAATTAAAAAAAAAATTAACACTTATTTATTTGTACGGTTTATAATTAATCCCTTAAGTCGCGATTAAAAGTTACGCGATTCGCTTCTCAAAGTAACCATTTTCATTTTCGGTGCGTGTATGTGATTTATTGTGGTGGGGGAATAAAGAAGTAAAAACAATCTGAAATAAATAAATTCTTCACAAAAAAATAACATTGTCAAAGTCCTTTTATCGCATTCTAAGACCTTCGGAATAATTCTACGGATTTCGGTGCACATAAAAGATCGTACTTCGGAAAGACGTATATATAAGCCTGGAAATAAACGCTTTTGCTTAGTGAGACATTTATATGCTCCAGGGACGCTTAAGACGTCAAATATTTTTGTAGTTTTAGCGTCAAAGTGCAGTATTTTTGAATTCAATACATTGTTATTGTATGAGGGGGGCACGATGAAAATTATGATTGAATATTGGGTTGCGAATATTGCAATTTTGAGAAGTACTGCCTTACGCACTTTCATCATTGGATAACAAGAAAAATCGTCACATTTATCACCTTTATGTTTTCAGGCACATCATCGAATTATTTTTCATCTTCTCCGTCACTGTTACGCTGGTACATAAATGTGGCCGTTGTAGCCTAGTGGTCAAAGTAACGGACTCGTGACCAGCGAGTCATAAGTTCGAGTTTAGTACCGTTGAATACTCACCGCATGTGAGCGATGCACCTTAAATCTGTCGAGAGCTCAAGCGTCCACCCATTTGTGTGGTGTTTAAATTAGGAGATGGTATGATGGCTCAGGTGTCGTTCTCGTCACTTGACCATGGTTGAAAATTGCAAGATCTGTCACCAAAAGCCTTCGAGTAGCTGAATAGAGCACCGTTAATATTTTCTCATTCATTCACTCACTGATGCCTAAATAATTATGGATATCCATATAGATAGTTAGGTATAAAACATTTTAAAATGAATTTTTAATTAAGTCAGGCTTAATTTCATATATTATGCTTTTTGATTATCCTCTTATACACTATAAGTAGACTTCGGAAGATAAGAATACTACTCATTAACATTTATAGTTTCTTCGTGAAAAAAGTGTACGTTATCCGATGAATATACCTAAAACTTAAAAACTGGTGTTTCAGAGTATAGGTGAGCGTTATATATACACTCCGATTTGGGGAATATGCTTGAATATACAGTAAATATATAGCATTTATTTTTGATTATACTCATAACAATTGTACATATCTATTGTATTGCATATTACCAATTTAATTCCAATTGGTGCAAATATCGATTTTTACACAAGATTCTTGAGAAAATAAGCTGTGCTATTTAAAAGTCATTTCTTATAATTGATTACTTTGATTTTAAAAGAGTTAGACTAAAACAAGAAAAAAACATATATATGAACGCTTTTGACATTGAATACTATTCTCTGTAGCAAAGAAAAATATTTTATCTTTTGTGTCATTTTTGCAAGCAACTTTAAGTTGATGATTTCATTGAAGTAAATTTGAGACACTTTCTGAATCTATTAAAATTAAAATGCAGTATTCCCACAATGATTTTGAATTTTTGGAAAGAGAATTGATTTTTCAAAGATTTAGATTTGTTTTTAAAATGTCATAAAATAGCAAAATGATGCTAAATATTTTCAAATGTTAAATTTCTTCTCCGAAACAAAAGAACAAAAAAAAATCACATAATCATTACATCTTCCTGTTAAAAGTTCAATAAATTACTATCCGATGAATTTTCAGTACCTTTGTAATTCATTTCGGAATTAATTTTACATTTTTTACATTTTTCTGTAATCATTTAAATTATACATAATTCTAAGAATGCATTTATTTTTTAAATAGGGCTTCGGATTGGTAATTACCTTTGCAGACCTATTACATTCCTAGGAGCTGGTATAACTTACCAGTGCTCCCCCATGTAGGTGGATACTAATCGCTGCAATGTAATTTTGAAGACTGGTTTCCTCCCCAGAGAGAGGCATCTGTGCTCTAAATATACGAAATTTTAATAGGAGCTTAATTTTACAGAGAATACCCAAGCCAAACAGACACGCTAGGGATCTTTAAGATGCTGCATAATCAAACGACTGGAATGCTGTCATTTTTTTTTTGTATCATGAAAATCCAACCGCTTTTGCTGGAGTCGAACCCGACAATTTGGGCGTACAAGGCCAACTCTGAGCCAACTAAGCCACCGAACCGGCAGCGTGTATGCACACATAATCGGTTAAAATTTCGCTAAAGATATCTTTAAAATATCTACAGTTTAGTAAAATGTATAAAGAAAAATTCTACAGCTAATAAAAATATTTCAGTTCACGTAATATTATTCCATTCATGTTTTATTACCTGCCTCTTATATCTCGCTGTTTAGGAAAATATAAAGCATCAATATCTGAGCCTAGACACACTTTACATAGTTAGCATGTTACATAAAGTTAATACTAAAATAGGCAAAAATGTAAGGGATTTGAAGGAATAAATCATAACAATAAAATGAAAATATAACAACTCATTACACTTTTCTTCTATACTTTTTCTCTGTTTTGTGAAATAACTGCTTACATAACTTTTAACTGAAACCTTCTTTTAAAATTTACAGCACTTTAAAAACAGTAACAATTTCATTTGAAATGAGAAATAGTTCTGATTTGTTTTATGAACCTTCATAATATGCACGGAGTTCTCCAAGAGTAGATACACAAAAATTCAAAATATAATTAACTCCCTATTGCAAGCTAAAAACAAACGTACAAACCACAGCACGTTTAATTACTTATACACTTTGTCTTAAAAAATAAATAACAAAAAACGATGATAAAACTTAAAAAAAATATTGAAACGCCATGAAACATCCAGAGGCTAACACAAGAGGCAAGGTCCCGCAAAAAATTAAGAGGTAAGCCCTAATTAGTTCTCAAGCAAGCAGTACAGGCAATAATGTCCCTAACTTTTGTTAAGTTTCAAACATTTATGAGAAGGGCGTGTAATCACACACCTGTACTGGTGAAGCGTGCTTGACAACGACGATTTATACCTAGAAGTAGTTCATCAAACGCGATCTGGGCCCATTCTCGAAGATGATATGTCAAGTCATTAAGTTTCGAGAGGATTGCATAAAACAGAAAGATGACTACCGAGCAATTTCTAGTCATACTCTATTGGGTTCGAAGGAACGTGTTGGTAATTCCATTTAAAGCAGTGTTTTTCATTCCATGTATTAGTTGACTGCCCGATTTCTATGCACTTGGGCGTTGTCGTTTATCAGGAATCATAGCTTTTAGATATTTAAGAATATATGGGTCGAAACTTGCACCCCCACTAAACACTAGTAAACTTCAAACATAATACAATAGAATCCCAAAAACTCTTCACTCGATAACCCGGAAATTAAGATAACTCCTGCTTTTCTTTCGACGTCATCGTGATGAAGTAACAAATTACAGAGAGCAGTACGGAAGACAACAGGATATAACGCATTTATTTTTAAAAAAATGGCTACCTTTTTAAAGTCGGTTACTTTATTTTCATTATAGATTACTTTGTGACTTCAAAAAAGTATTTTCTTCAGGTATGTGTTTGATTAGGTAAATTATTATATGCTAAGTATTCATTAATATTCATTTTCTTGTGTTAAATGATCCTTTGTTTAAGGGCATTTAGCAGTTTATTTTCTCTTGTATTCTCAAGCAAACAATACATTTAACTGCAATATAATATTTTCTAAGGAAATACTCACACTAATTCGTTTTTAATCCCATTCTCCATACATGGCATTTTCACAAACTCGACCACCCATCGGTCGACATTAGGCCGAGTTTTCAGGAATCTATTGAACCTAATAACAAATTCAAACTTAAAAATATCCGAAACACATAAATTTCATGCCATAGCCATAATATACGAAAAGAGAAATTTCACGAAAACTGTGACCTACAAGTTTTAGCAAGGCCTCTATAAAGTCATAAATTCACAGGAAATGGAAACTTAAATAATTTCGCTAAATTATTTTTTTTAAAAAACGTTTAAACACCTTCCTTTAAAATGAAATACAAAATCCTTACATGTTTTTTTTTCTACGCGCGCGCGCGAACCCTGCTTGCAAAACATCTCATTTTAAAAGTGTACGTTTCAGTTTATTAAACAACCATACCATCAAAAAATATTAAAAAAAAGGAAAAGAAAAATCGAAAAACCATAAAATTCCACTCAAACATGGCCCCCTCTACCTAAAATCAGAAAGTAAAAACATGCCTTTTGAGAAGAAAGTGAACTCAGGAACAGAAATAGAAGATATAAAATCTGAAATCCAATAAGTAGCACTGGACGATATTTGACACAAAAGTGAGTTTATTATCCACTAAATCTCGCTATTAAAGGCAAGGGTAATCCTGGGACACCACCTGGATTTGAGTGCTCTTCGGTGGTGCAATTAGACTATAAAAAGATCACACAATATATTTATTTGGGGTAGTAAAAATTCAGTTTCTCTTCATGTGGAAGGAGATAAGATGACTGAATATAAAGTGATACAGGGATACAACTTTTTAATGTTGGGCTTCAATGATATTGCGTTTCAAACTCGGACGTATATTTGATATGTTTTGAGCCGTAGGAAATGGTTTGAGGAAGATCGGAAAATCGTTTTCCATTATGATGCTAATCAGTTACTGGAACTGAACCTTTTTGTGTATGAACGTATTGCTTGAATTATGTTTTTCCAAGCGAGGATTAAGTCTGTAACGTTTAGTTATATAGTTACGGTTATGGACTTGGACCAAAGCATTCTTATACTTTAAGTGAATAACATGTTTCAAAGCGCTTCGTTTTTTATTTTTGAACAATTGTTGCATGTAGGAGAAATTTAAAATATAAATTGCCCTCACACACAGTTTTAAAAAAGTTTTATTTATTTATTTTAATGTAATTTGCATATCGCATTATAGTTTATGTGTGATAAACGAATAGGTGGAGGAATTTTGGGTTGTTTTGTCTGCAAAGTATACATACTCGAATGATTCTTAAATTTCCGTTATTTGTAAGGAACAATACTTTTAAAAGTCAAAATTAAAATCGAAACAGTTGTTTCTGTTAAATCTTATCATTTTAAAAATTCTCAAAACGCGACAGGTTAAAAAACCACTAGTCTCAACTAGGAACAGAAGGATAAATAAGTCATTTAGCAGATTAGAAGTTAAAAACAATAGGTGCAAAAGCACACTGCGCAACTGGTGTATAAATAATTGTTTGAAACTTCAGACAAATTTCATGTTAAATATGTAAAACATAACCAACACATTGAGGATGGGGGGTTTCTCGTAAATAATAGAATTATTTTCCAAATAAAGTTAAGTAATACATGCTTCATAAAAGAAAAGCCCAATAATTCACCCATAATTGGTTGTCATGTATCAACAGAGCTTTATACATAGCTGGAATTCTATTCCTATGAAAAAACTATTTCTTAACTAAAGATACCACCAATACGAATTCTCAAAGATTTAAAGTATTTTGAATTTAAATGTAATGTCCCATTTATTTTATTCTTTAAGTAACACACACATTCATGCACATACTATTTAGTTGTAGTCGTAGAAAGGATGACTTCTTGATATTTTAGCTGCGCATTGTTTAATATTAAAATACATAAAACGCGACATCAGACATGCGCGATTTTAGGAAAATACAACTTAAAATTGATCATTTTAAAAAGTTTTAAAAAACTGTAAATATTCTCTTTTTTTAAATTTATGATGTACCTCCCATTGGAAATATATCTCTCGAAGCATCAGCGTGAGTTAGAGGTGTAGGATCAGCGAAAGAACTAGGATCAAACATTATCTTAATATGACTTTATTAAGATATTCAACTTAAACCTTTAACAAATTTAATTATAATAATTAATATGAGAGCATCTACCATGACTCAATACGCAATACACAATATATATATATATATATATATATATATATATATATATATATATATATATATATATATATAAGATCTAATCCAATTCAGACCAATCTCAATAAGCGAACCACCTAATCCTCGATTCTAATATTAAGTAATCAATCCTACCTTATTATATCTCGTAGTAGTACTTGTCTTTATCTACAATGGGATGCAGCTTTACGGCTACCTTCCAGTCGAGCACCAATATATGTATCCACGTCACGCACAACTTATCAAATCTTGAAACACGAGCTGTAATAATCATCAACTGCCACAACGCACATCAATTGTCTAACATTCCTTTACATTGCCATCCCGCTTACTCTAAGATCCGATATTTAAAGTCCGTTTATTTGAATCTCTTATTCACATCTCATTTCTTGGATTTTGTTGGAAAAGAGTTGCCATTAATTCTGGCCCAAAGAACCCAAAGGACTTGTTAAAGAAAAGACGCATAAGACGTCACTAGCCCCTCCAAGAAACAAAACGTGATTTATTCGTGGGTCTTAATGACCCTTAAGAAATTACGTGCCTAAATTTTATTCTTCTACTTCTAACTTTCCACGCTTTAAATTTTAACTTTAAATATTCATTCTAACCGTTAATTTCTAATGCTCAACTTAAATTTTAATTTTCACTATTCATCTTAAGTTTAATTTTTAATATTTCTCCTTAATTTGAATTTTCAACAGCTTCAATAATTTTTACTCAATTAACTAGACTAACATTCATAGTTATCTATTTTAATCACGGTAGATTCTCACATGTACAAAATAAATAGACGTGTCCCATCTGGGTAACAGGGCTGGAGAAAAACCATACATGACTTAAATGGTAGAAAAAACGAGGCCCACGCGTCTCTTAACTAATATAATTCTACTTAAATGTTTACTTAAATTATAACAATTTTTCTTCGTTACAGCTTCTCATTTGCTCTGTTATTTGTATAAAGAAAGATTAACCATTCATTAATTTCCTATAGACTTCAGGGTCTGTCACCCTGAAACAAAAATCTCTTAAGTCAATTGAAACAAAACAAAGTTTTACACATTATAATTACATTTCACAATTTTTATACAGTACATATCACTTTTAAATTGCAACTAATTTCTATACATGTATTTCATCCTGCTCTTTCAAAAACTTCCCCTCAAATCGCATAGAGCTGGTTAAATGTTATGTTAGTATGCTATCTACGCTGCGTTTCCCAAAACCAGATGTACATTAATATGAAACAATATAACAACACATATACATACATTATACAATTACAAACATTTTTCAATAAACAATAAAAACAAACAAACAAAGGAATTGTCGCATCTTAGCCAAGTCATAACAGAAGTAAGCAAATGCATTTTTACAATTGTTTTCTCCATAATTATACAAAAAAATTACAAGACAAAAGTTTATTTTTCTTTTCTGGAAAAACACACTCATTTTAGTGTCCACTTTTGCTTGGCTTCTTAAATTTTAAATATCTGACCGTGACTTGCTTCATTGCAATAATTCTTCCGACCACTTGTTCGAAAAAATATAAAAAGAAACTATACACAACCTGGTTCTTATGACTTGTAGTTGGCGTTTCCTACCAAGACCTCCAGGGACAAAAACTTTTTCGTACACGCTCCTCTCCTTTCCTGGTCTTGCGGTTGTTGCTCACCTCCTCGTCTGGCATTCTTGTTGCTTGATCTTGTTCGCTCTTCGATGTAGGGGCTATCGTTCCTTCCTCTGCCTTTTCTGGATCGAACTGGTCCTCCTTGTTGTGTCTTCTTCTTTATGGTCGGTCGGGACTCCTCTCTTTTTCCTTTTCTTGGTCTCAGGTTGTAGCCGATTGTGACGGGCGTTACTATCTCTTCCCTTCGGCTTTTCTTTCTGTATTTTGGCAACACACTATTAGTATTATTTGACGACAAATTTCTTTTATTCACTCTATGTTTTGAACCCTTCTGAACCGTCCTTTCTGGTCTTCCTGACCTAGATTCATTTGATCTTTTATAGCATAACCTTTCAGTTTTGCTTTTTTTAATCATTCTACCTTTCTCAGACCAAGAACTAGGTATTGATCTGATAAGTGGTCCGCGCTTATTGGTCTTATTTGTGTGTTTCTCACCTTGATCATTTCTAAAACTTAACCCTTTTTCCTCCGACTCACTCTTTACTTCTGACCCTTTCTTTTTACCATCTCGCGACTCATTTGATCTCTGCTGTACTCTGTCAAAATCATTTGATTCATCGCCCAAACTACCGTTATCCGAGAGAGAACTACCAGTTCCTATCTCTATCTCGTCACATTTCCTATGACGATATATTCGAACCTGATCTACATTAATCGCTAACCTTTTTCCCGCCTTCCATATCACAACGTTGTTATTCCTTGCATCTAATACTCTATACGGACCTTCACATTTTGGTTTAAACTTAGCTACCACTTTTCTTGTTGCCGAACTTAAAGGATGTGTTGCTACCAAAACCCAATCATTCACCTTAACCCTCTAACTGGATACCTTCCTCCTGAAAAGTTATTCCGAAAGCGTTTAACTCTTATTTTGCGATTCCCTTCAAAAATGCAACAGTCTTTTTTCCTTTCCCCTTTTAGAACTTGGGTGGTCGAACGGGGAAAATTTTACGACCCAGTTCGGTCGCTTTGAAAAGTAAGAACCAAGAGATCAATCGTTTACAGCTAGCTGTTAAGTTGCCTTGGGCAATCTTCTTTGAAAGCGTAGATATCCTCTCTTGATCAATCCTCTTTGAAAAAGATACGGTGTTTCTTTCTCCTATATGTTCAGTCACAGTAAAATTAAAAACGAAATGAAAGGTAAAAAAAAAGAGGAAAAAATGAAATAAATAGTATGTTAGAAGTTGAAAAATAATTATATTTTCTTCAAAGAAAATTTATTTTTCTGTCATTTTTAAAAATTAATATATATATATATATATATATATATATATATATATATAAATTTGGTATTGCGATTTGAACCAGAAAAAAAAAAAGCATCCTGTATTCATTTTTGAATATGAGAGTAAGAAAACGCGCTCACTTTCCTGTTTTTTAAAAAGTAATGAGGTAAAAAGAGCAAAGGCCCTATCTCATTTTTAAACAATAACAGAATAAATATTACATACAATGATTATCATTATGAAATAAAACCGATCTTTCTCTATTCAGTTATATTTTTAATATAAAATAGCATAAAAAAGGATTTCAATACTTTTAATTTATTTTAATTAAAATCATATAAAAGATATTTTTATGTTAACTGAATATTTTTCGGAAAAAAATTACATTTTCCTTCCTAGTGTTCTCTTTTTCGAACTTCTTGTATTAAATAAAAATTCCTTTTCTACATCGGCATTTGTGATGGACATAACACACATTCAGTCAATAATTTTTAATTTTAATGGGGGATATACTTCTTCAAATGCGCATGACAGTACTTCTAACCATTTTCTACTCAAGTTAAATTTCTTATCTTTCTGTTTCTTTTATTACAAGGAAAAATGTCACACATCGATAACTACATTTTCACACAATTCAGTCATTACAAATTCTATTGTGAGAAAAGTTCTCCCTAATTAATCTTGTCTTTCAAAACAGTACACTTAAAACAATTTTGTTCAGTGAAGTTAACCGACAGTTTCACAATGTATTCATACCAAATTTTAAAAACAAATTTAACACTTGGAAATGTATCCTGTATTAAATTTTTCAGTATACACAAATATTTCCTGCTGTAGGAAAGATATAGTATGAGATGTGGTGTGCGGTTGTGAAAGAATGTTTTCGTACGTGTAGACTATTTTTAAAAATATAAATATCACTGAAGCTGATCATATAACTGCAAATGAGCCTTATTTTAATGTTTGCCGGTATCAAAGTAAAACACTTTACAATATTAAATAGCCTATGGGTTTATACTCAATATCAAACTATTCGCAAAATGGCTTACAACTTCTATTCAAAATTGTAAAGAAACTGAAATATAAATATATCTTACTGCAGTCAAAAATATTCATAATATGTAAGTATCCTGTTGCTCCACTTATTTCTGTACATTTTAAAAACTGTAGCTGAATGCAATTTTTTATATTTATAAACGAGGCATAACAGCTCACACAGTCGTAAAAAAGTCCTTATCATTTTTAAATATACTACTATAAAACGTATATGGATTGTAAGATCAGTTGTAAAATCCTAAAAGCTTTTAGAGGAGCTAAAAACATGTAATTTTGGACTGATCAAATTTTTAATATAATACACAAATATACATGTTATTAAGCAAATACATTTGAAAAATCAAACTTCCTTCTGAAATAAACGTAATTGAAAGAAAAATGTTTAATTGCAAATGAGTGGAAATACATGTTTATCTAAGGGGTATCCCCAAAGTGAGGTAATCCTCTAACTTAAGACTCAAACTCAGAAGCACAACAATCCATGAGAGCCAGGAACTACTGTGCCCATCATAATACACGTGACCATTGGACGCTGAGGTGCATGAACAGATGTCCCGATTTGGTGGTCTGTCTGAAGAGAGACCTTCAGTGTTTAAGACCCGAAACAAGCTTGGTACTCATTTATCGACCCAATGTAGCGGGGATGAAAGGCAGAGTCGACCTTGCGCAGCCCGTTAATAGAACCCAAGACCTGTGGTGTGGAAGCACTATACACTTTCACTCAATCCTATTCGGTGAAAAATAAAATTTAATGTTAGAATCTTATATAAATCCCTAATGAATGAGGGAATTCAAACTTTTTTTTCGTGTATACTGTTTAGACGGAAATGGTTAATTATGAACATTTCACAAGTTACATAAATTAAAATTAATCATTATAGTTTACATAAATTTTTAAGATCGCAAAAGGTGTATTTTGGCTGGAAGAATTAATTTTAACAGGAATACGGTTATGAAAAATTAGTACAAATCTATCTAAAGTAGGGTCGGTTACCTAAGATATTGTCAAACACAACAATGTATTGGAAGCCAATTCCACAATTCGTTGTTATAAAAATGTATGGAAAATTACAAGACCTCTTTTTGCATTTGTAATTTATATATTTTTTTTTCCTTCCGAACTTTAAAAGCTAGAGCGGCATCCATCAAAACCGCGGGTTTCTGTCTGTTTTCCCAGATCCCCCCTGACTAAGCCGGCTCTGCCATAGTAAGCGAAAATGCCGGATTTTGTTTGTCAAGATCATTTTATAGCAGACTGCATTTTTCATGTATTTTAGATGGTCGTTTTATATTTTCTACATCAATATCTTAATGTCTGAATTTAAAATTACATAAAATTCTTGACATTCGCATCAATGACCATGATAATTTTTATTAGTATATGAATGTGTCATCAAACGATTACATGACTAATATTAACACACACATTATTTTAACCATTTAATTGATATCAAGTATAACATAACGCACACAAATTTTCTAAACTTTAAAATAAATATTTCGAAAACTACTTCAGATATACTCAAAATTTTTTATTCCTACGCTTTAGCTTCTCAGTTTTGCTTCTCTATGTAAGAATTTATTGTAATTGTATATTCATCAATTTTTTTAGTATATTTTTTGCTCTTAGCATACGGTTTTCAACCGAAATGTATGAAATCTTCGAAATATATTAAATGAATGATGGAATATTAACGTCGCACTGTTCAGCTACACGAGGGCTTTTGGCGACGGACCACGTAATTTTGAACCATGGTCAAGTGACGTGGACGACACCTGAGCTGGCACCCCCTCTCCTAACTACCCCACCACACCAACGGGAGGACTTTTCAGCTCTCGACAGATTTAACGTGCATCGCTGCCCTACACGGCGGGTCTTTAGTGATACTGGGCTCGAACTCGTGACAAAGCAAGCCACGTTCCGATACCTATACCACTCGGCTACCGCGGCCGAAATATATTAAAAGATACCAAAGTAGCTATATAATAAAATTTGAAATTTTTATTATACTCAAACAATTGCTAAAACTTATGGTAAATAATTTTAAATGCGCGATGCATTTTTTTTTTCGAAATTTCAAATGGAATTTCTAACATAAAATTTCTAGCTTTATATAAGGTCGAGATTTCAAAACATATCCAGATTTTAATTACTTATTCAGTTAGCCTTTAAAAAAGATAAATGTTGAGGTATTTTGTATAAATAGATATTTTTGAACAATATATAATTCGAATGTTTTCAATAGCTCGAATTTAAAATTGGTTTTTATGTTTATTTATATGCATAAATGTCTACTGTAAATGTTTCCGTATATTTTTGATTACCATTTATTCAAACATTAAATTTATAAAAAAAAAAATGTGTGAAAATCTTCATGCATGTTGTCTTTGATGTAAACTGAAGTTCAAGCACTTAAAATTCAAATATAATTCGGTGTATTTTAACAATATATAACCCCAGGAACTGTACTTAAACTTCCCTGAACACTTAGGCTTTGAAATCTAAAAAAAAAAAAAAAAACTAATAAATATTAATTAGTTTTTTTTTTTTCGTTATTATTTTTATCAAAGTGTAAGAAAATGTTTCAAATGATTTGATGAAGTTTAAATTTATTCATTTTTAGTGGTTGGAAAATTGAAAAGGTTCCAAATTTTAAAGAGTTTGATGTTTTTTTAATTTTTTTCGGTATCTTATAATAAAATAATCATGTTTCAAAAACTGAAAGCTTTGAATAAGAAAAATGAAGCGAAAGAGAATATACTTAAAAAAAAGATAATTTGTCTAACTATATAAAATAGCAGATTGCCCTGACACGCCCCAACTTGTTACAGTTTGAAATTAATATGAAACCAAAAGGGAATTGTAACATATTTTACTTATGCGTTGGGACTTTTGGAAACTTTTAAAATACAAGCTAGCAAAGAAACACACACTTCTTGGGTTGTAAAGAAATTTCTCCCCGATTCTTTACGATTGAGGGGGGGTCAAAACACGGGGTTCCCTGCGAGCCATAAAACTCCTGCTGTGTTGCTTCCTCCGTCCCTCATTATCTTTCAAGATGTTAAACCTTAAAAGGGGGAAAGGATTTCAGAAAAGTGCGGCTAATCCGCTTTTGAAAACGTTACTTGAAGGCAGAAAAATCCGTGCAGTCCATTTTCGAAGCCTCTCTAGTAGGGCGGAAAAATCCGTTCTGTCCAGTTGGAGGGTTAACTGATTTCATGACGAAAGTACCAAATCCCTGATTATTACACATTTAACTTTCTCTCCTCTTATACTTTAAATTGGGTTTCTCGACAAAACGTCAGCTACTATATTCTGAGTTCCAGAACGATGCTCCCATTCTATATTAAATTATGCTAATTTTAATGCCCATCTGATCATTCTATTTGACAAATTTTTACCATTCGTTAAATGCGTTAACGCAGCGTGATCCGTAATAACATTAATCGGCAAAGAACCTAAATACGTTCTGAATTTATTCATAGCTCAAACCACTGCTAAACATTCCCTCTCTCTCTGTTACCGTGTAATTCCTCTCCGCAGCACTAAGCGTACGAGAAGCAAATACTACTGGTCTTTGCTCTTGGCTTGGAACTGCTCCTACCCCTATTGAACTTGCATCCGTAAATAACTCAAAAGTTTTTTGAAATATGAGAATTTTAAGACTGGCGCTTTTGTTATAGCCACCTTGACCTCGTCGAATGCTTTCTGTGCCTCAATCGACCAAATAAATTTCTTTAATTTTCGTTTAAGATTATAAAGAGGTTGGCAAACATCGGCATAATTTTTAATAAATTTTGCGTACCATTGAGGCATTCCTAAAAATTTCGATACCTCTTTGGAGTTACGCGGAGGTTTCATTTCAACAATAGCTTGAACTTTTGTTTCATTAGTTTTAATTCCCTCCTTATTAATAATTAAACCCAAATATTTTAACTCTTCACAACCAAATTTACACTTGTCCTTATTCAAGGTTAACCCCACCTCATGTAATAATCGAAAAACTTCTTTGAAATGCTTAACATGTTGAGTGAATGATGGAGATGATATAATCACATCGTCCATATAAACATTCACAAACTTGCCTATCACGGGTTTGAGAATTATATCTATTGTTTTCTGAAAATTGGGAGCCGCCCCTGACAAGCCAAATGGCATTCTGCGAAAGGCGTATGTACCATTTTTCGTGACAAACGCAGTTTTAACTATATCACTAGGGTTCACAGCCCTCTGAAAATATCCCGACCAAAGGTCTAGGGCTGATATTATCCCTGTGTGGGATATGTTCATTATTAAATCGTCTATTAAGGGTAAAGGATACCAAGGGTACTTTGTGATCGCATTCAGTTTCCGATAATCAACAGCAAATCTATACGCTTCTGGATTTTCAGGCGGTGTAACTCATTATTCTTTCTACATAACACAACTGGTAACGCGTACGGGGATTGAATCGGAATTATATATCCTTCTTTCAACATTTTGTCAACGTGATAATCGAGAATCTCTTATTTAACCCTATCATATCTGTACGGCCTGAAAACAACCAGTGGGTTATCTCCCGTGTTAATCTCATGATATAAAACATGCGTAAGCCCTGGTTTATCCGAAAACAATCCTTGAAAACTATCAAACAAATCTTGTAATTCCCGTTTCTGTGTATCTTCTAATTTTGTCTTAGAACTATCTATTTCTACTTTTTTCTATTTCAACCGTTTTAACTACCTTATTAATCTGCGAATCTGGAATCGCCAAAGATTTTCGACCAAAGTCTAAAATAATCTTTGATCCACCTATGAAGTATATCCCAAGAATACATGGGTATTCCAAATCTGCTAACACATGGAACAACCAAGGGGTTTCGAACTCCCGTATTCGAATATTTAATTCCACAACTCCAATATTTCGACATTTAGCTCCCTGTGCCGTGATCCCCTGAGTACTCGATTTTTTTACTTGCTTATAAAAAAATATTTTTGGTATGTCTCCTCCGATAGAAACGATTTCTCCGCTCCAGTGTCCCATAACGTTTTCGTAAAAGTCTCGTCTAATAAAAGAGGAACATATGGAAGTTCTACCGGATACATGCATATTGCTGAAAGTTTAATCGGTTACTCATATATCGACTGCGTCTGATCACCTTTATTATCACTCACTTTCAAAACATTTAATCGTCCCATTTGTTTTCAACCGCCTCGACTAAACTTTTCACTCGAAATTACATCTCTCGAAGCATCAGCGTGAGCTAGAGGTGTAGGATCAGCGAAAGAACTAGGATCAAACATTATCTTAATATGACTTTATTAAGATATTCAACTTAAACCTTTAACAAATTTAATTATAATAATTAATATGAGAGAATATACCATGACTCAATACGCAACACACAATATATATATATATATATATATATATATATATATATATATATATATATATATATATATATATATTTATAATAAGATCTAATCCAATTCAGACCAATCTCAATAAGCGAACCACCTAATCCTCGATTCTAATATTAAGTAATCAATCCTACCTTATCATATCTCGTAGTAGTACTTGTCTTTATCTGCAATGGGATTCAGCTTTACGGCTACCTTCCAGTCGAGCACCAATATATGTATCCACGTCACGCACAACTTATCAAATCTTGAAACACGAGCTGTAATAATCATCAACTGCCACAACGCACATCAATTGTCTAACATTCCTTTACATTGCCATCCCGCTTACTCTAAGATCCGATATTTAAAGTCCGTTTATTTGCATCTCTTATTCACATCTCATTTCTTGGATTTGGTTGGAAAAGAGTTGCCATTAATTCTGGCCCAAAGAGCCCAAAGGACTTGTTAAAGAATAGAAGCGTAAGACGTCACAAATTGTAAAACAATGGCTGGTCAAACTGAAATTTTACTTCCAGTTTCAACTCGATAATAAAATCTGAATATGAAGCATGAATTATTTTTACTCTTACTGTCGCGAAATTTTTTTTTGGAAGATGATACTGTGTCATCTTAATATCCTGGCCACCTAACTCGGAGGATCTTAATCTGATAAGGTACTTTTGGATTTCATAGAAAGGCATCTTAAAAACCAAATATATTTATACTGAAATACCAGCACTTTACGCTACCACTAATAGGACAATTGATACAACCTGTCCCAAGACATCTGCCAAAAACATGTGGTATACATGCCAAGGCGAGTTGCAGCTGATTTACAGGCAGGAATTACAGTTTTTTAGTAGGTGCTGATAATGTTTTGGCTCTTCGGTGTATATTTTCCATTTAGGATTCCTAAGCACAGTAACTAGTACTCCAAACTTATTCGATAGTTGGGACTGAGCGATACCGTTTAAAGTTGAATTCTTTTATGTAGAGGTATAATTTCGCATATAAATACATATAAATTATTTTTAGGTGGGACAGGAGACGAAAGAAATTGGTAATTTAGAAGGAAAAAAACCGTTTATATCGTTATAATAGACATATTTTGAAGTAGGTGTCATAAAAAGAAAATGTCTAACAAAGATTCTTTTTTCTCCCATAAAATTTCCTCAAAGGATGAATATATATATATACTTCTTGCTTTGTCGAAAAAACATGTCCTTCGTTAGAATTTATATTTTCTAAATTTTCTGACACTTTTTTTAATAAAAAGGAGGCCTTTTGTCAAATTCCCAACCGCCATTCGATCTAATTGAACTGGGTCTAAAGACTCAAGTTCTCTTCAAAGTTATTCAATCTTGCTCGTGCATTTTCTATGAGCTCATCAAATATCAACTCCTGATTGTGGGAATCCAACAGTTCTTGAACGTCATCCCTATTCATATTTACTATACAAAGTACTATATTTAAAGTAATATTATTCTGATTTTTTTTTAAGTAACAATGAAATTAATTTGCTTATAACTTTGAGAAAAACACATCAAGAGAGGAATCAAATTTTAAATTAAAATTGGTACTTTAATATATATTTTAGTACTGATTTTCTGCATTTATTTGATTAGTGTTTAGATTCTAAAATATTGAAACATATTGAATAGTGTTACGTAGATTGGGGCTCATTCTATGCTATCAGTCTTAAAGAGTAACATTTTTCTTTAGGTCCAATGAATTTTTATTGTAGCAAAACATTCCTTGAAATGCAGGGTGCAGCATTAACATTTGCTTAATAGACCCCAGTAGGTTTTCACACGTTATACAGAGCTCATACACAACTATTGGTGTCTAAAAATACAAGTGCGTAATGTTTTAAAGATATCCACAAGCAACCTCTCGTCCTTTACAACATCCAAAGTAATACTGACACAGCTTCAGCAAGTTGCTGCTATTTATAGCCTGTGTGGCCATCTTCAAGCACTTTATCGCAAGATTCGCTAACGTCATACATCGTGATGTTGATAGATTTTTTAAAGTAATTTCCAGAAGCATTCATATGGCTACCACCTTGCCAAAAATGTTTGTCAACATGAACACCAAATACTAAGCCAACTTGACTCTATCGCCAACATTTCGCCAAGTTTTCATTGAAACGCCGTTATAACGTAAAAAACGGCTTTGCTCTTGCGAATATTAAAATACTTATTATAAAGTAAATACAACATAAGGTAGTGCTTCTCAAACTTTCAACATTTGTGACCCCATTTTAAATCAACATTTACACTGCGCCCCCTTCCATAAGCTAATAATGTATTGAATGAAATAAAAATGTATTTTGGCTAGTAAAGTTACAATAGGATTTTAATTATAAACTGTATAAGTTATCAAAATAAGTAGTGCATTTTGTATAAAATTTTATATATGTCAAATGTATGGGAGAGAGAGAGAGAGTCACACTAGTAATTATTAAGCTTGTTCTTAACTTAGTATTGATATATTAATTATCGAATATATTGAGCAGTATTAATACATTTGTACGTGTATTATATTAGTGTAAATGTTTATTTTGTTTTTTATTATAGCAAAATATATTTTGTTTTGCTTCCTTTCAGTAAATTAGTAACTTTTTTTTTGTTAAATAATTTTTTACTTTTGACATTACGATATGCTTGCACCCTCCACGTAGGGTTATCATGCCCCCTAAAGGGTGGAACCCACAGTTTGAGAATCGCTCACATAAGGTAAAATTAAGGTATTAAACATCGGGTTGTAAATTATTTATACTATTTTAAACATTAATTACACAATATTCGTAAAAATATTATTCCTAATGAATTATTTTGAAATAAAATGGAACGTCATTTATCTGAACGTTTATTATCCGGAGCGTCAAATATCCGGATCAGTATTTTTTTGTCAACTACGTGTACTGTATCTGAATACATTTTCCAACAGTGCAATGCTCTATAGTTGTTTCGCTTAAGACTTTGGGGAAACCCAAGGTCATGGATATTTGGGGAATTTCAGTTGTGTGATTTGGTTAACATCTTCGTGGAATATTAGGTCATCTTGTTTCCAAGTGAGGGGGTGTATACGTGCTCTTTTGTTGAGTTGTGTACTGCTATGGCTTCGAATTCAAAAAGAAGTTCTCTATGTTCAAGCGCAACTCCTTGAACATAGAGACAAAACTTGAAATATTGAACTGTCTCGCGGAGGGATAAAGTGGATATTACCAACTTTGACCAATCAAACCCAGGATTTCAAGAATACAGTGAAAAAGATGTAGAAACCTGGATGGCACGCAATGCAGAAGACTGTAGATTTCAAATGCTAAATGGTGTCGAGATTGTGACTTCCGTGCGAGAAGAATCCAACCCTGTCGACGATGAAACGGATGAAGACGAGGTCAAAAGCAACAACAAATGCATCAACTGCTGACGTGTTTTCAGCGTTAGAAATAGCTATGGAGTGGTATGAACAACAATTAGAGTGCTGTCCTACCCAATTACTGCTGCTTAAGATAATCAGAGACCTTGTTGCGTAAAAACGAAGGTATACAATGGTACAGCGAAAAAATAAGTTATTGTTTTCCGCAATAAAGGTAAATTTGCGATATTTTGCACCTATTTGGCTTTTTCTTCAAGCACGTTTCCTGCATGTGATGATTTTCAATACTGGTATAGTGTCCGGTTTCATATACTGCATGGATCGCATTCGGTTTTCGGTTATACGAACAATGACGTATCTGAACGGTGCCCGGTCCCAATTGATTCAGATAAACGACGTTCTACTGTACTATACCTTTTGATTTTCCTAGTTTATGAAAAGAAACACACAAGAACAAAGTATAAACACATAATGATAAAAATGTAATAAATATTTTTTTAATTATTATAGAATGCTACCAAAGTTAGGTATTTCTTATATAATTAATGAATATATATCTTCATATATAATGAAAAAATAAATTACTCTTCCCTATAAGGATCAAAATTACATGCAATGTCAGAAAAATTTCTCATTGACTGTATCTAATACTGATGAATTCCCAAAAGAGGTAACGCAAAAGTAAATATATGATCTGGCAAAACGTCGAAAGTTTTCTTGGAACTAACGTTACAGAAATAAAAGAAAATGATAGCCAGTTTTGACAACTCTCTGTCGCAATCTGCGACAACCCAAGGACCTCAGGAGCCGCTTCTGTGAGTTGAAGATTAAATTCTGGACGACATTCTAGCTTTTCTGAAAATGCTGTTCACGTTTTGAGGAAGATAATAATTGCAGCTTACGTGATTGTTGATAATATTTGTTTTTAGGTAGGATTCTTATTTGTATTTAGTAGAATGCAATGTTTAAAAAAAATCGCTTGCGATCTGTTTTGATCATAAGGAAAAATTCATTTTGGTTTGCGTTTCAAGAATCAAATATTGGAAACATTGTTTCTACTTGGATTATCTTTAAGCAAAAAGAAATATTTATTTAGCGACGGAATCAGTTTCTCTAATAACCTACTTTCTATTTTTCATTTAGAGAAATTAATTTGAAATCTTTTTTGCTTCAAATGTTCATCCTTAATATTTTAACATGTGCATCATATTTAAATTTCTTTTTATGTGAGTTTTTTTTATTTATATTTTTCATTAATTATTACATCATTGCTTAAAATTGTTTCATTAATATAGCTGTAGTTTCTTAAAATAGTTTATTTATTTTTAACTTTTAACATGCTTTTTAAGAAGTAATAATAACAACATAGAAACTATAAATTACAACGAATCATTGCTTATAAGCAGATTTTACACGTTAAGCCTTTTATTACAAAGTAACAATGATGAAATTCGTACCACACATCAAACATTTATAGTATCCGAGTTTTATATATAGTATTAAGTTTGTATGTGTGTCTCTCTCTCATATCCCTAGGTAATATGAAAATAACAATGAGAAAAACAAGACACATATTAATTAATATGATGCGACAGATAAAAAGTTTGAAGCAAGAGAACAAATATTTACTGCTTTCTTTTCTTTTATAAGAAGTTTATGCACCAGTTAATGATTAACTCCTGTCATGAATTTATTCGCTACAATGTTTTAAAATTTAGAAGAAAGGGAACGATTCTTAACAATGTGCACCTTACCAACGTTTTTTCAATTAAAATTATTTCACTAATTCTATGACAAATCAAATTTTGCTGTAACAAAGATTTATTCTACACTATGTGACATTGAAAAGGAAACACCCGGAAGTGACTGGATAATTAATCAAATTTAAATGTATACGTGTTTCCCTGAGTAATACAAATAACGTAAAATACAATTTTTGGTGGTACATATTGAGAAGGAATTGAGAATAGAAATCTTCAGAATGGGAAATGTTGAAGCCTTTAATACCACCAAAGAAATCATCGTGGATTTCTCAGAAAACACGCTTAACAACAGAAAATGCAAGATATCTGCATCCAGTGGCAGCTCCAGGACAAACACGATTTAACAAAAAGTACTAGATGGTTTAACTGAGAATGTCAGATTAGTTCATACGTCAAATCGCAGCTTAGAACAACCTAGACCAGGGATGGCGAACCAGTGGCACGCGTGCCATTGATGGTACGTGATGAAATATTTTTGGCATGCCAGTAATCAAAATGGTTTGCATTATATTTCAAAGTTCACTATGAAGTATTACGAACAAATGGAAGTTATCGTTCGTTGGGTGGAGGCGAGCACACTCGTTTGTTATTGTCTTGCCTTAGTTACGTCGTAGACTACAATTGCTTATGATGTAAAGTTTGTCTATGCATCGCATTGTCAATTTCAACTGTACTTTAAAGACACAACTGTATTTTAAAGTTTATCTTTGTTGTATTTACGATTTTTAACTATTATTTAACAAGGCTAGTTTAGCAAAAGAACCAAAAGTTTAAGATACTAGTAAGTGTAACGGAATTTCAAATTTCGCGGAGGCCGAAGAACATGGCATTATTAGTAAAAGCGACAAAGCGATGTGTGTTTTATGTTCCAGACTAGTGGTATGCGGTACATGGTCTGTAAAACTGTATTGTGAAACAAATCACAAACCCTCTCAAAAAAAAAAAAGTGAACCACATCAAAAATAATTATCTGCTTAGAAACCGTTTGGCAGATGACTCCAATGCAGAATATATTCTACAAAAAGTAACATCTTACAATCCTAATATAAGTTATTTGTCATCCAATCTGCAACAGCAGAAGTCACACTAATGTTACTTTAATTTGAATTACATGAATAAAAAAACGAAAACATTTATAACTATATAGTGCAAAAGGTATTTTTTCGTAGTAAATAGAGTTTTGTGTTATTAGTATTTAGTTTTATTGATTTCCCAATAATCACAAGTCAAAATTATTTGACGGCACGTCAATACACCATTAAGGCAACAGGGATATCATATACTTTCAAATAATCGATTTTTCAATTTTAGTTCTAAAAAATAGTGCTTATTTTTCTGAATCTAAAAATGTATAATACTTATATGTTTGTTGATAAAATAGCCCTAAAATATGAAAAATAAAAATGTAAATAAATGCCCACGCCCCTTTTGACACGCCCCTTTGAACTTTAAATATGTAGTTTCCCCTGTGTTTTATCTATATTAACTTTTGATTGTTTTTCGTTTGAATGTTAACCCCGCTACTTTTTAGCCACGCTTATGCTTGAGCTATTGTTCCAAGTTGTGTGACAAAATTTCTTACTTTAAATTTCGGTTTATGTCAATGTTTTGAACCGAGTTCGTCTATTCCGAAGTTTCTTGTGGCATACAACTACTTAATTTTACATTAATTTTCGTAAGAAATATTTATTTTTTACTTATAATTAATAATATTCATAAGATTTTAAAAGTATCTTAACTTTTTTTTTTACACGAGTAATTATGCCAAGAATAAAAAAAAAAAATTGGCAGAAGGAAGTATACTAGCAATCAACATAAAAGTCAAAATCGACTGAAGAATTGCTTTTGAATTCCGTGGAAAGTGCTTCTAGGAGAAAAATTAAAATACCGGATTTACTAAAAGAACAAGATTCTCAAAATGTAAACATAATCGTTGAACTGGATTTATTATCTTCCCTTATGAAAAAAATCTCTTATGTTGTAAATATTTTTGTTCTTCAGAGAAAATTGAGCTGAGAGAAGATTTAAAAAGTCGTAGAGGTTTAGCTGTGAGTTTGGAAATAATTTGTCACAACTGTGGAGAATCGACGAGCACAATGTCATCAAAAATATCAAATAAATGTTATGTTAACCTAAGATTGACATATGGAATGAGAGCTATTGGAAAAGGTGGAGCTGCTGCTCGAATATTCTGTGGGCTCATGAATTTGCCTCCACCACCTGCAAAGTTTGAACGCAATAATTCTTTTGTTTTTAAATGTTTTAAAAACAATTAGTGAAGACTCCATGAATGCAGCTGTTCACGAAGCAGTCATAGCGAATGATAATAATTCAAATATAGCTGTGGCTGTGGAGGGCACATGGCATTAAAGAGGCTATTCTTCATTGAATGGAGTTGTATGTGCTACGTCTGTTGAGAACGGAAAGGTTATCGACTTTGAAGCTCTCACAAAATATTGTTCTTCATGTAAGGGTAAAAAACCATGTGAAAATTGTGCTAAAAATTACGAAGGATTCAGTGGGGAATGGAATGTCGGGGGCTATTAAGTATATTTCAGCGATCTGAAACATCACGAAAAGCATGTTATACGCAGTATCTTGGTGATGGGGACTCAAAAGGATTTCTTACTATAAAAGAAGCAAAAGTATATGGCGACACAGAAGTTGAAAAATTAGAATGTGTTGGCCATGTGCAAAAGCGTATGGGCACAAGGCGGAGAAACATTCTAAAAATGAGCAAAGGCTTTAAGCTATCAGATGGGAAAAATATTTCGGGACGTGGACGGCTAACGCTTAAAGAAGTGGACTCAATCCAACATTATTATGGGCTAGCAATCCGTAAAAATTTGTCATCTGTGGAGGACATGAAAAGAGCCATATAGGCTATTTATTTTCAGAAACTAAGTACTGAGGATAATCCTCAACACGCTTTGTGTCCTCTTGGTGAGGATAGCTGGTGCGGTTATAACCGTAGCATTGTTACGGGGGAATTTTATATTCACAAGCATTCTTTACCTGAGTCAATTTTATTGAAAGTGAAAAAAAGTGTTTCGGGATCTCACAGAGAAAGACTTATTGAAAAAGTGCCTTCATGAAAGAACACAAAATCCCAATGAAAGTTTTAACAAATGTATTTGGGAGCGAATTGTGGCCGCGGTAGCCGAGTGGTATAGGTACCGGAACGTGGCTTGCTTTGTCCCGAGTTCGAGCCCAGTACCACTAAAGACCCGCCGTGTAGGGCAGCGATGCACGTTAAATCTGTCGAGAGCTGAAACGTCCTCCCAGGGTGTGGTGTGGTAGTTAGAGAGGGGGTGCCAGCTCAGGTGTCGTCCACGTCACTTGACCATGGTTCAAAATTACGTGGTCCGTCGCCAAAAGCCCTCGTGTAGCTGAACATTGCGACGTTAATATTAAATCAATCAATTGGGAGCGAATTCCTAAAACAGTTTTTGTTGGCATTGAAACTTTGAAATTTGGAGTTATGGATGCTGTAATTTGTTTTAACGATGGATATGTAAGTAGGATAAAAGTCTTTGAAGCTCTGGGGATTAAACCAGGATACAACACGGAACGTGCCTTACTTATAATTGATAACAAACGAATTTTTTGAGGCTGAACGTATAGTAAATAAAGTGTCATTGGAAGCCAGAAATAAAAGAAGGTCTTTAAAAAGGAAAATGGATAAACAAAATTTAGATGAAGAAAATTAATACCAAGCAAGGAAATATTAATCAAATCTATTATGTAAGGAGAAATTTTTTTTGTTAAGTTTTATTATATTTTTCTCGAATGTTTAATATTTTTAAATTTAGGAACACTTTAAAAAACTATTGTAGCATATTGTTTGAAACCTTTTATATATCTAAACAGGATACATGTGCATACAGTCAACAAAATATCTTTTTAGTATGTGTCTAATTTTTTGAAAATTGGTTTTATATGTAAAAAAGAAAATTAAGATTTTCATAATTTTAAGGTTTTATGATTATTTTTAAGAAATTATGCAATTAATTAGTTAAAAACAGATTCATTATGTTTAATATGTTACTTTATATATGTGTGTAAATTGTTTTGTATATTCAAAGAATATTTTTGTAAGAAATGGTACCTATACTTGAAAATATATATTACAAGATTTCGAAAATTATGTTCATGTTAACTAAAACAAAGGGGAAAAAAACATATGAAATTAAAATTACTTTTGTAACTCTAGAAAATGGTTAAGGATTATTATTAGTCATATAAAAATAGGCAAGGAAATACTAATTAAGCGTATAATATGTGAAAATATTGTTTTTTGAAGTGAAACTTCTTTAAGCGCATGAGGGTAAAATTTTTACAGATGAAACGTCACGCCGGTATGCAACGGAAGTGTCGGAAAAGAGAGAGAGAGTGATCGAGACCGATTGAGAGAGAGTAAGACAGGGCGAGGTGAGAAAGATTGAACAAGAGAGAGAGAGAATACGGGATATCGAGAAAGAATACACGCCCTATTGGTTGTGTATTCGTTTACTAGTTAATTATTAGAACTTTAGATGGCATTTCTGTCGCATAGCGTAATATTTACAATATTATTAGACACTTCTACAGTGAATAAACAGTAAGTGAATTTTATAAATAAAAACTTTGTGAAAAACTTTGTGAAAAAACTTTGTGAATAAATTTGTAAGTTGTCCTGTATCAAGCAATTATTCGAAGTAAGTAATATATCTGTTATCTTTTTGTTTATTTACAATTTTTATGATAATTGGTTTGAAGGTTAGGTAGTTTTAATATTTACAAATAACATGTGGTATTTCAACTTGCCACTCGTCATTTGATAATTTAATAAATCATTTACCATAAAATAAAAATATTTCATAAATTCGCTTTTCTAAATTTTGAATTCAAAAACAAAACTTAATTAATAATTTCTAATATTGACAAAAACACGTTGCATTTTTATTTACAATTCGTCATTTGAGATTTCAATAAATCATTGTGCATAAAATACTAATAACAATATTTCATAAATTCTTTTGACGAAATTTTAATTTAAAAATTGGAATTTCTAGAGTTATCATTAATTTACAAAAATTTTGTATATATTTAAATTGGATTAGGTATTTTTAATATTTACAAAAAATCACGAGAAATTTTAATTTAATATTCAACATCTGAGATTTGACTATATTATTTTTCAAACAATATAAAATAAATTTATTTTAATAATTCTCTTTAATTATTTTTATTATTAAATATTGATTTCAAATAACTTTTCATTTTCAGATTGCAATGCCAAAAATTGTGGTGCGAGAGTGTGAAACACTTAAAAATAAAATATCTATTAGACGGCCAGCTAAAACATCAACAGAACGTTCACGAGAATTTAGAGAGCGAAAAAAGGCTTTAAAAATGCAGCTAGCCAAGAGTTGAATATCTCATCGTCCATCATTACAGAAACTACACCAAAAACTCCAGCAGAGCGTAGTCGTGACTACAGAGCTCGAAAAAGACAAAAATCTGAAGAAAATCAAGAGTCAAATGATTTGACGCGAATCACTGTTGAAGTTGAAGTACATCAAGAACAAGACAATTCTCAACCTTCGACTTCGACTTTACCAATTAAAAGAAAAAAAAAAAACTTCAACAGAACGTGTTCGTGAGTTTAGAGCAAGAAAAAAATCATTGACAAGCCTTTCAGAAAACATCATTGAAGATTTTCCAACATCATCAAATATTATTAATGCTAATAACAATAATAATGGTGATAATAATAATAATAATAATAATAATAATAATAATATTAATAATAATAATAATAATAATAATGGTGATAATAGTATTATTATTAATAATAATAATATTAATAATAATAATATCGATGATGAGAATCATGTCAATATTACAAATAATACGAGACGTATTCAAGATAATGATTTACGAGTACCTTATCCTACTTTTCACAGGCATCAAAATGCTCACAAGGAATTTAAGGAAAAATTTATCAATAACTCGTTTGGGCATGTTTGCTCAGTATGTGAGAGATTGTGGTTTAAAGAAGATTTAAAATATGCATCTATTCAACACCAAGAGATATTAAATATAATTCTTCCTCATGTATCAAACGACAAAATTGCTTTATGCAACACATGTCTTAACGCATTAAACAAAAATAACATTCCAATAATGGCTGTATATAATGGGTTCAAATATCCACAGTTTCCAAGTCATTTACCACCACTAGATATTTTATCTGAAAGATTAATTTCACCTCGTATACCTTTCATGCAGATCAGAAGATTAAGACATGTCAACGGTCAATATGGAATTTTAGGGCAAATCATTAATGTGCCTGTTGATGTTGATACAATGATTAAAAGTCTACCACGAAACGTAGATGATGATTATTGTATTAATGTACATATCAAGCGAAAACAAATTCATAAATCAAGCTATTTGCAGGGCATAATTAATAAACGCACAATAAAAACCTGGCTACAATTTTTATTAGCTACACCACTTTATACTATGTATGAAATTAAAATGGATCAATCATTTTTTGACAATAATTCAATTTCAACGGAAATTCCTTTAGAAGATATTAGTGAACATATACCTATTGAAGAAAGTCTAACTGCTCAACAACATACACTGTCATGGGATGAGGAACAATATCTTTGTATTGCACCTGGAGAACAAAATGTTCCACGGAGCTTACTGTTCGATGAACATGCAGAAGAGCTTTCATTTCCGTCAATTTATTTGGGTGAATTTCGGAGATTCAGAGAAGGAATTAAAGCAACACCATTCATGATGGCATCAAGTGAATTACGAAGATCTGATCGACGAGCTGTGACACCGCATCATCTTTTATACGTAGCAATGAAAATTATGAGATTGAGAGTTCGGGATTCCCTGACGATTGCTTTTAAACATGTTGGTAAAAATACAACGGTCACTCGACAACAAATTGAAGACGAACATTACATCAATAATTGTATTGAAACAAATCTTGCTTTTTACGATCAATTCCGAATTCAACATGGTATTGGTCGAATCGTAAAAAAGATCTTTTTGCTATGATAAGGCAACTAGGTAAACCAACAATTTTTTTAACATTAAGTGCAAATGAAATTGGTTGGACAGATCTAATACAAATATTATATACATTGAAACATAGTGGAGTTGAAATTTCAACGGAAGCTGCTGAAAACTTGCATTACCTTGAAAAACTACTTTAATTAATGAAGACGCAGTAACGTGCGCGATTTACTTCAATAAATTAGTAAATGTTTTAATGTCTATCCTACAGTCGAAAAATTAAGTCCGTTCGGAAAATATTACGTTGTCGAGTACTTCAAGAGGATTGAATTTCAGCATCGTGGAAGTCCACACGCTCATATCTTATTGTGGTTAAACAATGCTCCAATTGATGCCATGGGAAACGATAAAATTGATGCGATAACATTAATTGATAATTTAATTTCTGTTTCATCTGAAGAAGCATCAGGTAATATAAAACTTCAAACTCACAAACACACATTTACGTGTTACAAAAGAATAGGCGCAAACGGACCACAGAAGTGTAGATTCGAGGCGCCTTTCATGCCGTCTAGATCTACAATAATATTATCACCTATGCAAAAAGAGGAACCTGGTTTTCGCGATTACTTCAATCAATACAAAAGCATAAGGGTGAAACTAGAAAATAAAGATTATCTGGACATGGATGATTTTTATAAAGACAATAACATACTTTCAGATGACCATTATCATAATATTCTACGAGCTGGGATAAATAGACCGAGAGTATTTTTTAAACGCCAGCCACGTCAGAAATGGAACAATTCCTTTAATCCATTCATTTTAAATAAAATTAAATCTAACATGGATATTCAATTCATTACGGAGGAGTATTCTTGCGCTGCTTACGTTGCTGAGTATGTAAATAAAACAAATAGAGGAGTAAGTCATCTTCAACGTTTAATTATCGAAATTATGAATGAAAACCCTGAGTTTGATATTGTTGAGGTTACTAGAAAAATTGGAGTGAATATGTTAAATCACGTAGAAATTACAAGTCAGGAAGCTGCTTGGTACCTTCTACGAGAGCCAATGTCAAAATGTTCGACTGTTGTAACTACTATTCCCACAATGTGGCCTGTTGATCGACAAAGAATACGAAAACTCAAAAGGCATTAGACGAAATGGGTATTGGAGAGGATTCAACTAATATTTGGCGTGATAATTGGTTTGACAAGTATGAAAAGCGACATCAAGATTTAAATGATGTCACACTTGCTCAATTTGTTGCAAATTACACAGTAAAGAACGACGGAAGTTATTCACTCAGAAAGAAACCACGCATCATACGTTATCGTAAATTTGATATGGCGCAAGATCTAAATGAATATAAAAGAGAGATGGTATCTTTTTACATTTTTCGTTCCGTAACGAAGACGCAGAAATTCTGTCTGAGCTAAAATTCATTCGGATATATGATGAGAATGAAAATTTGATTTTAAGTCGTCGAAAAGATTTTGAATCAAATCTAGACATTCGTAAGACTATTGAAATTTGTCGTTGCTTATGTCGTGATGATGATATTCTCGATAATGAAAATGACCAAGAAGCAGCAAACAGATACCCTGAGCCGGATCCATATTAAAATTTATTTTAAAACGCGAATCCTGAAATTAATAATGCTGATATTCGTGCAGCTGTGTTAAACAAGCTTGGACCGATAGCAAAAAAAAAAAAGAAAAATTTAATGGAAAATGCCGAGTTTTGTAATGTAATGAGGATGTCGAATAATAAGCAGAGCGAGCTTTTACATCATGTATTATCGCATCTACTATATTCAAATGGAAATCCACTACAAATTTTCTTGACTGGTCCAGCTGGTTGTGGCAAAACATTTGTCATTAAGCTTATCATGGAAATTTATAATCGTTTTTCCAATACCGATGGTTTTTGCAATGCATACATAGCATGTGCTTCAACTGGTAAAGCCGCTGTGGCAATTGATGGTACCACTGTACATACAGCATTCAAGATCACACTTTCAAGGTTGCTTCCTTTAAGTATTGAAGTAGCTCATCAATATCGAGCACTTTTCAAATTTATAAAAGTTATAATCATCGACGAAGTTAGCATGATTAGTGCTGAATTACTTGGGCACATTGATTCACGATTAAAACAAATCACTGGAAACTATAATACTAATTTTGGAGGTTTGGATATGATTTTAATTGGTGATTTGCGTCAGTTACCACCAGTAAGGGCGACACCGATATATAAGCAACAAAAACAAAAAATATTCAGTCCACTTCTATGGAGAAATCTAAAATTCTACGAGTTAGAAGAAGTTATGAGGCAATCCAATCGAGTATTTTCTCTTCGATTCTGACAAAAATTGGTAATGGTGACCAATTAGCAAGCCAGGAAATAGAACTAATAGAATCACGATTATGTACTGTTCATGAAGCAGATACTCACTGTCCGCATGCAATACGGTTATTTAATACAAATCACGCTGTCAATGTTTATAATAAGAAAATTTTGGATGGAGCTATAGAAAATATAACTCTACAGCTACAGATGTTTACATTGGATGCACATCAACAGAACAACAAGCGTTTGTACGCCAAAAATTACACAAAATGTCGATAATTGATACAGGAGGTTTACCATATGAAACAGTTTTTGTAAAAGATATATATTATATGATAACAACCAATATTGACGTCTCCGATGGTTTGGCGAATGGTGCCGTTGGAAAATTAGTTCATATCGAGGCCAAGTTAACTTTGTATGGCTTGAGTTTTCAGATTCACCAAAAACTGGTCAAAAAATTCGAAAAAGTTGCTGGACATGTTGCGGCAAATAATATAAGTCGAACTGCCGTACCAATCGGTAGACGATCATCAACAATACCACTAAATAACAATAAAACAATAAATGTGAAAAGGTCCCATTTGCCATTAGTTTGTGCTTGTGCAACAACAATTCACAAGTCTCAAGGAAGTACGTACTCCGAAATTGTCTACGAATATGATAAAAACAGTCACAATCATTGGTATATGTTGCATTGTCTCGTGTCACAACTATCGAAGGACTACGGATTACTACAAGCAACAATGATTTGACCTTTTACCATGGACGAAGACCATCAACAACAATGATACATTTACGAGATGAATTTAGAAGACTTTCATTAAATTGTGTAAAAACGGTTGATAGTGACATGCTATATTTCATACGACAAGAACAGGGATTAACTGTATATACTCTTAATTGTCAAAGTCTTCGAAGTCATTCTCAAGACTTATTAAAAAATCAAATTATACAAGAATCTAACATCATACTTTTATCTGAAACTTGGATAAATAACTCTGAAGAAATAAGTCTAATTAATTTTGACTGTATTGTTAACTTTAAACGACCGAACGTTCGAGCAGGTGGAGTGGGTATTTATTTCAATAAAAAAAAAACAATACGACAAATATTGTTACGCCAAACGTTACAATGACAGCAATTAATTCATCATCACAGCAACTAGTATCAACATCAATTGGTGACATTTGCATGGTGGAATGTCAAACTCTTCATGGAAGAAAAATAATTTTCGCTGCTGTATACATATCAATTAATCAAAAAATTGAAGATATAATTAGTTTCTTGCATCACCAATTACTTCCATACAGCCACGGAGGTGCTGCTATTCTCGGTAATGAGAATGATAAAATACCACTTGTTTTGGGTGGTGACTTTAACATTAATTTTGCAGTTGATGATTCCAAACCATTAATTAACTTTCTAGAAGAAAAATTTAGTCTACAGCTAAATAATAATCCAAACACACCAACTACAAATTCAGGAACGACAATAGATGCTATTTTTACAAGATATTTAGATAATGTTGAAACACGAACTTATGTTGCATATTTTACCTATCATAATGCTTTAGTCACAATAATACCAATACAAACAACGTCAAACAATGTAAATATTGAAGAAATAAATTGAAAAAATTAAATTTATAATTTACATTAATTTTCAACACTTTTTTTATTTTAATGACAATTAAATTCCTAACCTATCTTCCTTTTTCCCTTCCTCTTAATCTTGAAAATTTAAAGTTTTAGATTTGTATAAATATAAACAAGATTTATAAATTAGTTCTGCCAAAGAAGTTTCACTTCTGACATGTGTACTTTGTACGCACGCATGTTTTTTTGAAGTGAAAACTTCTTTAGTCGCGTTGAGCGTTTTGGTAGAGGGTAAAATCCTCGTTTCGCGTCACCGACATGCTATGGAGAGCCAGACTAGCGCACGCGCAGTAGCCTGTGTACACGTATACACTAATACATCGACTATTTCTGACTGTATTATGTGCGCGTTGGACGCTTTTTGGATAAGTATAATTTTGTGAGTCACGTCACCAATACGTTATAGTAGCAGTACATATGTAATTGTAAATGTGACGCGTTGTACATTAAGTATTAGAGTGTAGTTATATACATAAGTAAAGTTAAATTGACCACGTGGGAAGTTCAACTTGTGTGTACTGGATTTTGTTTATTTAAGTGAATTTTTAATTTGACTATTATTGTAATTATTTAATTGAAGGATTACTGTTTATTTATTGAATTTAAATTCATTGACTTCAGTATAAAAGTGAGTATGAAACATATTAATATTTTTATATAGATAAATGAATAATGAAAACAACGAATATATTTTTAAACATTTTTAATATTTGTACGAATATTTGTATTTAAAATTTAGCATTATTCATTTTAATTATGTTTTTAATATTTAACCTCTTCATCATGAAATGAGTATTATTACGGTATAAGATTTATCTTACTAGCGTGGTAAAATAGATTTCTAGTTATTTGATAAAATTTTTTCGTGGATTTTAAAATTGGAAAATTAAAAAAATGTTATAATAATTTTAGATTTTATGAAATATGTTTCTTTATTGTAAAATTCAATTTTACGAAGTTATTGTTTGTTTGTGTAATTTGTTAGATATAAAATACGTGCTTTGTTGAAGTGAAAACTTCTTTAGTCGCGTTGAGCGTTTTGGTAGAGGGTAAAATCCTCGGTTCGCGTCACCGACATGCTAATGATAATAGTATATCTATAGCTATGGAGAGCCAGACTAGCGCACGCGCAATAGCCTGTGTACACGTATACACTAATACATCGACTATTTCTGACTGTATTATGTGCGCGTTGGACGCTTTTTGGATAATTGTATCATGTAGAGAGAGATGAGAATGGTGATATTATAAGAATTTGGTTAAAATTTCCAAAATCATGTGGACGAAAACAAGCTACAAAATTAAGAAATCTCAGTGCACGCCTCAATCTTGATGATGATGCTGTGCCCATCACTTCTCAAACATCATCAGTAGCACTCAATAATAATAAAACCATAATAGCGAAACGAAAACATTTTCCACTTGTTTTTCTGCTTTGGCAATGACGATTCACAAATCACAGGGAGGTACTTATGATGCTATTGTTTACGAATATGATCGCAAACATCCTAGAGAATTGGTATACGTAGCTTTATCCAGAGTGACGAAGATTGAAGGTTTATTTATGGTTACTAAAGAAAATACTGAAGACAGCTAGAAATTTTGGATTGGTAGATCAGGAATACCTTTAAATGCTTCAGAATCAGATAAACATCTTAAGAGATCAACAAGTCATCGAGAAGATCTAACATTAGAATTAAAAAGATTGAAAAACAATACACTACAAACAGTCACCCAAACTTTTCTTGAATTCATTTCTAACAAGAAAGGATTATCTATATTTTCATTCAATTGCCAAAGTTTACATGCACATGTAACTGATCTAAAAACGATGCTATTGTAAAAAAATCAAATGTTTTACTTTTGTCAGAAACTCGTATGAAAAATGAAGAACCAATTCATATTCCAGATTTCAATTTTGTTGCAAGTTATAAAAAAGCCTGAAGTTCCAGCAGCAGGAGTAGCTATTTATCAACATACACAAGATACATCACACATTGTCACTTCATACATGGACATCCACACTAAATTCACTAGAGGGATTGGTGTTAATGTTTCAGACATAGGCGAAATATGCGTTGCTCGTTGCAATTCTGAAAATGGACAATACATTTTAATGGTTGCTGTTTATATATCTCCTGAAAAATCTATGCAACAGATAGAACAATTTTTATTCGAAAATTTAATGATTTACACAAAAGAAGGTTCTGAATTACTCGAAAAAAGATTTGGCGAAAAATTTGACGACATACCTATGATATTAAGCGGAGACTTTAATATTAACTTCGCAGATGACAAAAATTTATCATTAATTGAATTTTTGAATGAAACATTAGGTTTGACTATGTCTAATGATCGAAAAGTCAGTACAACAAAGTATAAAACGACTATCGATGCTGTTTTTATACGATATTTAGATAAATTTCAATCAAACATTTTTATTTCTTATTTCAGTTACCATAAACCTATTGTATCTTTTTTAGAATACAATGAAATGATTGAACGAACAGATAATCTAAGTATTGTCGAAATTAATGATGACAATGATGTAAATAATGAAAATAATGTTCAAACTTGAATTCATTGAAATTCGTGTAAATATAAATACTATGTATATAATTAAGATAATTGTATATTAATTATTTTTTCAACCACTTTGTATTTATATTTTGTTCATGATTTGTTTAACCCATCATATGTAACTAATAAATAAAACATAAAAAATTTCATATAATTTTTGCATATAGTTTTAATTACTCTCAACTTAATAGTTCCGTTTTCACTTCTATCGGCAGTCCCACAACTGCTACTGTTTTTTTTTAGTTTTTTCACTTTTTCTCAAAAGCATATTTTTTTGCATTTAGGTACATTTTTAAAAAAAAACTATTGCACTATATGATTCCTGATTTTTATACTTCTATACAAGATGCCTATGCATATAGTGAACCTAATTTTTTTTCTATTAAAATAGTGCCTAATTTTTTAAAAATTGTTTTAGCATAAAAAAAAGCAGAAAAATAAAAAATTTCAAATTTCAAAGTTTCATAATTTTTTAAAGACACTATACTAAAATTTTACTAAAAAAAGAGTTTCACTGTATTTTATGTATTGTTTTATATATGTGTAAAAAATAGTTTGCATAAAAAAAGGATACTTTTTTTTAAAAAATGGTACCTAAACATAAGTATATATTCCGAGTTCTCAAAAATTATGTATTACTTAAATTAAGTAGTAAAAAAAAAACTTTTGGTGTAAAAAGTTATTTTTGTTGTTCTACAGAATAATTAAATTATCTTTATTATAGACATAAAAAATCTAAGCTCTATTGGAAATTTTAAATGATATATGTCTCATAAACAAAGGGTCTTAATTTTGGCATTTTACTCTTTCGAGCATGTCCTGGTTCCCTTAAAAACTTTTTTAGAAAAAAAAGGCACTTTGACCCTTAGAGGTTCGCCACCCCTGACCTAGACGAATCATATGTGATAGGGATTGGCCACAGATGGTTGGTACAAGGAAATATTGTTAGTGGGAGGGGTCAGCGACATCAGCAAGCGTGAATGGATGTACCTACCAACATTCAACAGCACCTTATTCCTCTAACTATAAGGTGATTTTGCCTTTTAGGCTCACTTTAAGCTCCCCTACTGACCAGAAGTATCCCTTGTCAATTGCTGGTTACATGGACTAATGATGCTCGTTAAGGAGGCTACAATTGACCCTCCAACTTAGAAGATATTTGCAATGGTGAAAATGTAAATTGTTATGGAAGACAGAAGGGGTGGGTGCTGAGTTCTCAGACTTCATGCTTCCTTATACCCAATGATATTTCACCGTCTACGTGTGTGACATAGACTAGGAGACAGGTTCAGTCTGATCGCATTTGTAAAACACCCAACCAGGCATCATAAATTGGGACACACTCACTTACGATAGCCTATCACTTTTGGTTCGTATTAAGGATACTATGATGTTTCAAAGATACTTAGAAGATGCTGTGCGGCCGGTGATTCTTCTTCGTGTGTGCACAGAGACCTTTACCACCAGGATAATGTCTTACCAGATATTACAAGAGTTAATAGCTCACCGCTTACCTGAGTGGGACATCTGCTCATGCATCTCAGCTTCCAATGATCCCGTGTACTGAGATGGACACTGTAGACCTTGGCTTTCATGGCCGTTGCGCTACTGATTTTGTTTATATCTCTCCGTAAATTCTATGTTTTAAGTTTAGCATATACAAGTAGCTTTTCAATTTTACTCAAAATAGACTTAAATAAAGAGAATTAAATAAACATCTTAATAATCTTTATATTTCATATTTAATTAATCTAAAAGTACCTTAATGTTTGCAATAGATTTTTTATTTAAAGATTGTAGAAATTCACTGTATAATTAATTAATCCAAAAAAGAGAAAAAATTCCAGTCTTGCTAGTTTCCTTAAATCAACAATAACTCAAAAAGATCACATTTAGAACATTCAATAAATACATTAAAATAATATGCAATTTTATTAAAATAATAAGTTCACGTGTCCCTCTCTGTATATATGTTATGCTACGGTATGCTATTTTAAGTCGTAATATTGTTAGGTTATTAAAAAAAACTTTTATTTTTCATTCGAACATCAGCATTTACTAATAGTAATGTTTCAGTGATATTTAAAAAGGGTAGGCATTATTTCTTTTTAACATTTGATTCATTTGAACAAATTTGTTTTGTCAATTATTTTATATTATTTTGAATCTAATACAGATTTACTAACTCTTAATTTAAACATATTGCCTGCGTAATTTGGGACTTTTAAAAAAAAATAATAAATTTTTTCGATCGGTATTATTCATGTCTAAATAGTTAATGCGAATGTATTGATATTTTAGTTATCTTCACATCAAATGGGAAAAAAAGTTTAGATTAAAAATTCCAAATGGATTTAAAATGAATCACTTTTGAGTCTGAAAATAGTAATTAAAATGAGTTTCTAATTTTAATTAAAAATACAAACATATTAAATACACACAATACTACCCTATTATGAGGAAACGGAAGTAAATTATTTGCTGTTTAACTTTTCTAAAGAAATCATTGCTTTAATTAAAACGTATAATCGGTGTAAAAAGGCTATTTTTGTTTATCTCATACAGTATATTCTTTATATAAGTACTGATTTTATTATTAAAAAAATACAAAGTTTGACTCACACACATTACCTACCACCTCTCCCAACCTCATAGCAATTTTATCGTCTGCCGTCTAGTCTGTCTGACGTCATTTTACTTATTTCGATTACACTATAAAAGTATGTCGTATGAGCATTTTATATAAATCTTTTTGAGTCATAATTTCTAATAATAAAAATATTATAGGATTCACAGAATGCATCTATCCTCCGAATATATCAAATTTTATGTGCAAATCCAAGTCAATTAGTTAAAATTTCAATAAAAAATTGTAAAATAAAACGAAAAGTTGAAGATTATTTAATTTTTTAATAGATAATCATTGAAAGGATTTACATAAAATTATATTTAAATTGAAATGAAAATAGATTTGCTCGCGTTTTTAAATAAGGAAGACAACTACTAGATACAATTAAGAAGTTCAACACTATATATTTCATAAAAAATGAAATGGAATTTTAACTGCAGTCTTGAATAAATATAAAAATTATGATCATTGATAAACTTAAATGAGGTAATATCGATACTATTATAAATAAATTAAAAACATAAGGAATCAGCAGTGATTTTTTGTATACTTTTGTTATTATACAAAGTATTTAGTTTCATGCATAATATATTTTATCTACCACACACATATAGCTCAAAGAAAAAAAAGAATATCCTGCACATTGATTAGTTTCTGTTACTACTGTTAGGTCAGTATTGAGCAATTAATATGTGAGCTATCAAAAATTCTGTGTAACATATTATTAAAATATTTTCACGTTCTAAATTTTTTATTCGTTTCATTGATTACAAATAACGTATTTCAGTCATTTATCATTTATTATTGCAATTTTTAAGCGTCCTGAATTTATTATGTATACTAATAACTTGTTTTAAGATCGTACCCTATAGATTTCATATTGTTTTGTTACGATTGTCATTTAGTCAGTTTTTCTTTAAAAAATGAATTATATGTCGAATTTTTTGATCATATATAATTTGCTGAAATAAATATAAGGTTTGTTAGGATATGATGTTTTGTTACTCATGTCGTATAGATTTGATGTGTTTGACAGTTGAAATAAAATATAAAATGGATTCGATTGGTTTGATTTCATTTTTTAGTTACCTCGCATTTTGTAGTTACACTTGGTTATTGGACACAGACCATGTAATATGGCTATAAGGTAGATTTAAAATAAGTATGGTATATTTACCAATACAAGCCTATCCATGTATTAGCAGAGAACACTTATTTTCTTCAAAAATGTACCCAAAATTCAAAACCCGTACATATGCCAAATTGAAAAAAAAAGAATCTATAGTTTTACTGTTGTCGAAAATGTTGTCGAGTGAGTAAAACTGGTGAAATATTTTCCATCATCGATTTGTAGTAAATTAAAACGCCAGACGCCAACGGCGATAGTATTATTTATTTGATATCCTCATCAAGCACATTTCCCTCCTATTCCTTTGTTGTCTTTATCTATGCACATGTTTTTTATCCATGTTTTTGGTTTGGAAAATTAGAGGGAAGTAAAAATTGTATGCGATTAATTTTAACCTACAAGTTCGAAAATCCTGCCTACCAAATAGGCTGGCTGTTGAGGATTTCTGTGTAAATTTGAGAAACAAAATTACAAGAGTGGAGATGGAAAACATCTGAAAATAGGGTTCACGCAAAAAAAGAAAAAAAAGCAGCACGTGGTCGTCGATATACGTTCCATACCTTCGAGGCAAAACTCGCCGCTTGCTAATCATATACAAGGAGCATTCTAATGAAACCGGGTCACTAGTGGAAATTAACGGTAACGATTTTATTAACGCAAAATGTAGTTATGCACAGTACACATACTCAAAAAGAGTAACTAAAACTGTTGGCAAATGTATCCCATTATGACACTAGCCGGTCGATTCCATCTTTGAAGGAAGCTAGTAGGCCTGGACCCAGTCACACACTTCGTCATTCGTTATGAATCGATGTCCGTGATTAGCTCGTTTTAGAAGTCGTATAAAAAATAAAAACCACACTGTGAAATGTCTTTACTGTTCGGTGGATGTTCCAGCTTTTCCCAACGAAACTACTGCAATGTTGTCTTCACTTTATTGGCTATATGAGGTCGGGCATTATCAAGCAGGAGAATAACGCCATTGGACAACATGCCTGGGCGTTTCGACTTGATGGTTCTTCTAAGGTTCTGTAAAGTGGTTTGATAACACTAGACAATGATGGTGATTCCCCGTTCCAGGAACTCTGCAAGCAGTGAACCCTTGTGGTAAAAAAAGAAGGGCATCCTGAATTTACCGGAACTGATGTGTTCGGTCTTTGATTTTTTTTGGAGGTGATGATGTCGCACGTTTCCACTGCTTGCTCTGGCGCTTGCTTTCCGGTTCAAAATAGTGACATCATGTTTTGCCACCAGTGACGATTTGAGACATAACGCCATATTCCTCCTCATGATAACGTTGCAGATGACTCAAAGACAGCACCATTCAATTATTTCACTGTTCAACGGTCAGTTGGTGGGAAACCCACAGAGCACAAATTTTTTGAATGTTCAAGTGTTGATACATTGTGGTGTGAGTGGTGCCAACACTAACACCCAGTAACCGAAGGATCTCATCCATGATGATTCTCCAGTTGTCCAAGACTAAAGCATTCACGTCCGCAATCACTTCCGGTGTGATGACACGATGAGGCTTTCCAGGTTGAACATCATTTTCCAGTAACTAGCGCCCCTCAAGGAATCTTTTGTATCATTCCACAACACTTCAATGTCTCAGACTGTACTCACCGTACACACCCTTCAGTTGTCGATGCATTTCACGGCCTCCAACTCCCTCCGCCGCTAAAAATAGAATCACTCCTCGTTGTTCCTTCTTACTCGCCTGCATTTTCAGTAGTGGACGATAACTTGTGTGGCCACCTTCTCATCGGCGTGAAACGAAACTGTTACTATGAAACGTAAAACATTGCGCACACTTCAGTGTTTCTACCAATAGATGGTATCGCCATACAAGAAGTTACGTGTAATGCAAAGTTACACTCACTGACAAGGTTTCATTTGAATGAACCTTATACATTCAGACATCCCTATTAGTGAATCTGAATTTTACGCATCCAGGTACTGGATCCTGACACTGTTTTTAAAAGATTTATGAGGATCATTTCCTGCTTTTTCAATAAAGTTACATTTGAAATATCAAAAACATGAAAGAGTTTTTGAAATTAAAATATAATGTATTGTATGAAAATAAGGAACTTCATTCTGCTTATTTTGAATAATATAAGTTTCTTAGAAATTGTTTAAGTATTAAATCATATTTTTAGTATATATATTCATATTCAAAACATGCCGTAGCGTATAAGCGGATTTCTTTCTCTCTTTCCTTCTTTTGTTAATAGAAATTCTTTAAAAATTAATTGACACTAACACCTTAATTAGATATAAAATCCGTACCTTGAATTTTTACTAAAGATTAGAAGTAACAGCAGCATACTTACATTTTAAAATTTTATCTTCTTACAACAAACTCTCTACTGCATACATTAGCTAAATAAACACTCAATTCATGCATATTCATTTGACTTAAGCCCTAAATTATTTAGGTCATGAAATAAATGTCGAACAAATTGCGCACCGCATAATAGCATTGCGTGACTTAATGTCAAGAAGAGTCTTCAACGTAATCTCAACGAATCAGGGAAGGATAAGTGGGAACGTAAATGGTCAATTGACCACCATGTCGTTTGGCCAACGGAAGCAGATTCTGGTCTGCCTGCTTCCCATGTAAGAGTTAATTGTCCAAATAGTCTCATTCGAGAAATTAAGAGAGTTATTCCCAAATAGCCCTTTTGCTGATAATATCTCTGTGAGGCAGACGGTACAGTGTGAAGTCTGAATATAAAACACATTTAATTTTAGCGTACGAGACGTCTTAATACACACAGGTGAACTTTACATTGACAATTTACATTAAATAAGGATTGATCAATCTAGCGAGTTCTTTTGGTTGCATTTGTACATCATAAAAACAAGCAAAAATTAGAATAAAACGTTACCAATTATTTTGTGAAGAAGGATTAAATAGACCAGCGTTTGATCTTACACATGTGTTCAAATAAATTTAGGAGAATTTTTGATTGTAGAATATTGTCCTTAGGAGTATTATACAAAATTAATTGACATTAATTTGTAGATTAATTTACATAACTTACCAAACAAATCATTAAAAATTTTGTGTAATTGATGCTTAATTTCATCTTAAAGTAGAGTAAATAATTTAAAATTAGATGTTTAAAGGTTAATATTATTTTTTGTTGTGCTTATTTTATGATAAAAATTGTAATATTCTCAAAAAACGTCATCTCTTACAATTTAATATCGTTTCAATGGGGAAAAAACGGTGAAATATTAGCGATAGGGCAGTTGGCATCATTTTTGGTGACAAAATATGCCGACTTGGCAACCATAAGAACGCTTCTGGAAATCAATAGAAAAATCAGTAACATCACGATCTACGACGTGAGCGGATTTTTCGAGAAAGTACTGGAAGATAGCCACACAGACTATAAATAGCGGTTGATCGCTGAAACTGAGTCAGTTTTACATAACTATATTGAAATGTTGACTGGTCTATGTGCAAGAGATTACTTGCGAATAAACTTCAACACTACATACTGGCATTTTAAGACACTGGTAGCTGTGTCTGAGAGTGCAGGAGAAGATTGAAAGCTTTCTGAAACTTATAGCGCGAAATTTATGGTTTATATTATATATTTTAAGGATTGTTTTTAACATTTTCATCTCTCTTAAGGAACTATTTACTCTTTGGGACTTACAAAATAAAATCCACGAGCCCCGATCTAAGTAACGCTATGCGCTTGACAGTGCACATACTTATTAGAGAAATAATGATTAAAGAAGCGATTACAAGATGGCACAAGAAATGGGTTACTGAAAGATCTAGTCCCTTCTTATATTTATACACTATTGTGGAACTGAAATTTCTTTTTTAGAATTTCAAAATGTACCTATACGGGAAAAGATTATCTCTGTTATATATAGATTGGGAAAATAAAATTAAAAAAATTAAATTTTTATGTTAAATATTGATTTGAGGGAAATAAAGTTAAGGTATTTGAACTTTTATTATGGTGGTAAGTCAAAGTGTAACAACTACATTTAAATTCTGCCTTCCCTTGACGATTAACGACATCCAGGGGGCACTATTTGTTCTTTTGAGAAAGGGGAACTCGTTTTCTCCTCTTCTGCCCAGGATCGCCCCCAGAGAAAGACGCGTACACGTGGAATCAGAGAATGCCCTTTTCCCTCCTCTAATCTTTAAGATTATTTTATGTAACAGATGTGTGTTATTTTATTAAGTGACCCCTTGCGTTGTGGAACGTAGGGAAATTAAATAAGCCTTGTCCCTGTACTAAAAGCCTTCTTTATTTAACACAGGGGTGGCCAACGCAAATGACCTTGCGGGCCACTTCGGAAAAACATTAAATTCTCGCGGGCCGCACATAAAAATATGCACCTTTATATCAGATATGGAAACAAAAAACATTTATTGAAGTGAAAATTTAAAACAGAATGAATTATTATTATTGTTTTCTTTATTTTTCATATATACAGACATATCATGTACCATCCTTAGTAAAAGATATGCATAATGCAATTCGGAATTTATTTAAAAAAGTAATTTTTTATACAAAAATCAAATGTAACTGTTTTAATAAAATATAAATCTATTTTAATCTGAAGGACATTTCTATTATCAAAAAGAATTTATTTTAAAACAAGAACAGGTAACAAGAAAATGCACTGTAGATTTATAAATATGTATAAATTTCCTCTCAAATAAATTTCAAAATGATAAAACTCTAAAAACCTAATGTTTAATTTTTTTTAAAAGAGTCAGCGGGCCGCATCTTGGACACCACTGATTTAACACAACGAAGACACGACATGGGGGATTGTTATAAAAGTATTTTTTATTAAAAGGAAACAGGAATTTAAATACATTTTAGCACTTATTGCAATGAGAAGACACCTACTAAATAGCTACAGAGTGTTTTTTTTTTCAGGTATAGAAGTTTAAGTTGGCATTACTTTCCAAGATGGCGACCGATTTAAGAGCTGTCAAGGGATTTATTCTCAGTTTGGTTTAGCAATTAATCATGAATAGACTCACGCCTGAACAACGCTTTCAAATTGTGCAATTTTATTTCGAAAATAATGGTCGATTTTCATAAGCGAATTTTGTGTAGCGATGAAGCGCACTTCTGGTTGAATGGCTACGTCAACAAACAAAACTGCCGCATTTGTAGTGAAGCTAATCCACAAGTGTATGTCAAAACACCGTTAAATCCAGAAAAACTGACTGTTTGGCGCGCTTTATGGGCTGGTGGAATTCTTCTTTAAAAACGATGAAGGCCACAACGTTACAGTCAATGGTGATAGGTATAGAGCCATGGTTACTAACTTTTTCATTCCTGAATTGAACAATCATGATGTCCAGGAGCTGTGGTTCCAACAAGACGGTGCAACATGTCACACAGCTCGTGCCACAATCGATTTATTGAAAGATACGTTGGGTGACCGCCTAATTTCACGTTTTGGACCTGTGAATTGGCCTCCAAGATTTTGTGATTAACAACGCTAGACTATTTTCTGTGGGGCTATGTAAAGTCATTGGTCTATGCGGATAAGCCACAAACGCTTGACCATTTGGAAGACAACATTCGCCGTGTTATTGCCGATAAACGGCCACAAATGATGGAAAAAGTCATTGAAAATTGGACGTCCAGATTGGACTACATCCGAGCCAGCCGTGGCAGACCTATGCCAGAAATCATATTTAAAATGTAATGCCACAAGATTATCTTTCGAATAAATTCATGTCAATCGAATAATACATCGTTGTTTTATTGCAATTTAAAGTTCTATACCTCTCAAAAAACACCCTTTACAAGTAAAAAAGTTTCAAAATCACTTAGCCAAACAAAATCACTTTTAATTAGTACTAAATTTAAAAAAACCCTGATTAAATTACACTGTGCGATCAAGAGGAAGAAGAAAAGTTTGGATTAAACTGATTCGACGGTGCCGGGAGTAAGATCTGAATTATGAAATGTTGCAGTCTACATTGTGTATCGTTCTTTACTCAGTATTCACTAATCAGTAATCAGCACTTTTGCTTTATATGCTGTAGAAAAATAATTATTTTGACTAAAATCATCTAACCAAAGTTAAGTATTTTCCCCATTATTTCTTAAATCCAATCCCTTTGTGGCGATATTACATTTTTGAAATTATTCTTTTAATTTTTTTCTAATTTCTATACTATATAAAAAACGTTCCGTGTGAGTAGATTCGATTGAAAATAATTCTTTTGTTTTCTCCTTGTAACCGCGGTCCACTTTATTATGCAATTTTCGCTTCGCAAATTCAAGATGGAGATGAGCAATTTCTAAGACGTTGAGCCAATTCACCCATTTCTCAAGAAACGCTGTTTCTGGATAGATCTGGATGGCGGATCACCCATATTTGAAAGAAATTAGAATGTCTGACATATCTCTTAATAACTATGCTTAAAAAATCTATTAGCTATAATTAAAAATAATTATTTATAGCCACGTATATAGCTTTATTCCAATTATTTTGGTTGTGTAACAAATTGACTTTTCGCCCGTAAGCTGTTGATCTTGGCAAGAGTGTTTATTTGAACCACACCAACCTAACGATTTGCAGTTACTCCGTTCATGCCTTAGACGACTGGCATGAAAAAAATCTCTTTCTGGGTCAGTCGTTAAACACTTTTATTCCTATCCTTTGTTAGTTGCGATTTGAGTTAGAAGAGGTCAATACCTTCCTAGAGGAGTTAGTTGTTTTCCTGTTGATCATCTGTTTGAGCGATACTCAGAGTAGGTTACTTTTCAAACCATTTCTGTATTTGAAAAATATCTGCCATAAGTTTAAGTGACGTTGAAACGCTCTTCCGTTGTAGGCAGTCTTTTGTTGAGATTGCGCGAATGTCGTTCGAATGACTAGTCGGGATTTATCAGGAATGTTTCAGTTAGATTTTCCATGGAATAAACGCGTAATCAACCAGTATCGTTAGGCTGTTCTAACATCTAGTCTTCAATTCATGGGTCATCACTTCGGTCGTAAGCTGTTGACCTCAGAACCACCAACCTAACGATCCGCAGTTACACCGTTCACGACTGGAACGAAAAGAATCCTTTTCCAGGGCAGTCATTAAATACTTTTATTCCTATCCTTTGTTAGTTGTGCCTTGCAGGAGGTGAAACTTGTCCTTCATAAAAAGAATATTTACAAGTATTCAAGTTCAGTAAATTAAAAAAAGTTTACTATATACTTAGAAATGAAGAATAAATTATAGTCTTACAATAAGTAAAAAAGCAGCAATCATTAAAAACCGTGGAGTATATAGACACAGATTTCTACCAATAAAGAACTAGCCACATTCGTTAAATGCTTGTAGTCAGTCATGTAAATGTTGAATATGGAGTTCGAATCCTGGTTTTGGTAAAAAGGTCGGTTGTGCGGAACAATGGACGTTACTTCACATGAAAATGAATTGAGCTTCACAATAATCATGGCATGAAAAAATGTAGTTTATGTGCCATTTTTTTTGTTTTTTGACTGATATCGATGCTAATTCAATTCTACCATTGCATATTACGATTTCATGCATCATACTTTTCAAGCATATTTCTTCATTGGATAACTTTGTTTCACAGATGGAAAAAAATAGTAATGGAATTTTCCGCAGCTACTCTCAATCTTTTTTCCCCTGCACGTCAGAAGGGGAGAATGGAGCAGTTCCATTTCAAACAAAACACTAAAAAGAAAAAAAATCTTACGAAATAATGATAAAATTACGTTATTTATAAAATGAACATCATTTATTATTTATGACGTTAAATAACATCTTCAGAATTCTTTTTTAATAAATTCTCAGACGTATTGTCGTTAACAACAATATAAATACATTTCCCCTCCCCCCTTTTCTTTCTTCACCTTAAGATGAAAACCCCGGGGAAAACACTATCTCGAAAAAACATTATTTTCTTGTTCTCTATTTCGATCTTTAGCTGCTATAGCAATTTTGACAACTGCAAAATACGTCACCTGAAAAAATCTTAAAAAATTATGATTACAACATGATATCCTGTAACATAACAATGACAAAAAAAATATCTATATATATTTTTTTTACCTAATTCACATTCATTAGTATATTTTTTCTTATTTATTTTAGGAGTGATTTTTCCTTTTTATTCTCCATTATGTTTTATCTTCTTGTGTTAGCTATGTAAATATTTTATTATTGTGATAGCAAAAGGAAAAAAAACATTTTACTCATGCAACATAATTATGGTATGATTATATGTGTAAATATGATTTGAGATACATGGACCCACACACATATTATTCTATCGGAGAAATAAAGTTTTTGGCTGAAATAGGAAGATATTATTACTATATTATACACCGGCTAAGATTGGGAACTTTATTTTAAAAAACATTTCCGCCATTTTTTTTCTTGTAATAATATTTAAAAAGTAAAAAAAAAAACTTTTCAATTTAAGTGTAAAAAATTACCGAACCAAGTAGTAGTTTTTATTTAATTTTAAATATAAATGCAGTTAAACTGTCGATATTAATACAGTTAAAAACGTTCTCCTCTATCAATCAATATTAAATTTATATATTTTCTTCAATTATATTTTCCGCTTAACTGCTCTAAGGCTATATAATTTGCTTAAAAATTTAAATCGCATTTTTTTTCATTTAATAAAAATAGCAGTTAATTATTGGAAATTCACCAAATTTTTGGAGTGATATATTTGGTTCTGACTAAAACATGTAAGACGTTAACTCTAAGGACAACTCGGAAAAAATAATTTTAAAATGCGTACACATTTTTTGCGAAGTGTTGGATATAAATATCAATGAAAGCACTGTGAGTAATGTTTAATTTATACAGCTATCTGAACCAACAAATGATAATTATGTGTTTTTACTTTCATTTTATGTATTCAAAATTATTGAGACACTTTAGCACAAGAATTCTACAAAATTATCTTTATTCGGTACTTTTGCCTTGTTGTTACTAATACCACCTTTCTAAAGTTGTCGGATCGAGGTCACCGAATTTCATCGCTGCAAGGGGCTAGATATACACGTGTCGTTATCTGTAGCTTTGAGCACCACACAGGTGCGGCTATGATTTGGCTCTCTATTTGATCTATGGATACTTTTGTGTAGTTGTTTATTATTGAAATGAAAAAAGGTAAGTGTAAAAAGTTTGTACTTTGTTAGGACTCCTTTATAACGAATATCACCGAATTAAAGAACATAAAGTATAGTCCCTATGAATTCGATTAATATGTGTGTGGGGGGTCTGACACTACATATATATATACCATATTTTTTCTAATCTAAGTCGTACTTCCGATTGCTGCTTAAAATCACAGACGGAAAAATTTTTGAATAAAAGAAATTGAACATGACACTGATGGTTCGGAAAATTACAGGTTCATACATGTATTAAAATGTTTTTACTACTGTAAAAATAAAATAAGTATTCACTTCTTATTAGTTCTCATTTTGATTTTTTTTTTAAATTTCTTAACTGTCGGATATGTATAAGCCAATTTTTACCAATTTTTTAAAGCCAATTACAATTATTTTTATAATTATTTCCTAAAAGTGTATTGAGAATTTGAAGAGCTGCTTAGAATCGATGGCAGATTAGATTCAAATAAATATAATAAGTAAAATATGCATAATATAATAAATATACATAAGTATAACAGTTCACTTAATTTTCCTTAAAATGCACAATTTATCCATATAAGCAATTCGAGAAATGTTACACTATAAGTACGTTGGAGTGAAATGAACGAGATCATTGTTGCTTTATAGAAATAATGAAGTTTTTTTTCTTTTGATAAAAGTATTGAATATCTTGATTTATAGAGATATTGAATATTCGGTTTTACATATAATATAAAAGAGAGAGTAATGAAAAATCTATTTCATAGAGATGATGATGGTCTTACTGCACAGAGTAGTCCTTGTTTGATAATGATAGATATTCTTTTTGCGTAAAGAAGATAATACTAGTCTTATATCTCTCTATATAAAAAAAAGTGTTTCGCGAGAGAGAGAGAGAGAGATGCTGTAATAAATTTATTTATACATAAAGTAACCTTTAGAAAAGAAGTTGAAGGGTAGCACCAAGAATGATTTGCCTAGGGGTCTCCCACTCCCTCCTTCACCTTCCAGTGCTTTCTCGAAAAATCCTCTTACATCATGGATCGTGATGTTATAGATTTCTCCTGTAATTTCCAGAAGAATCCATATGGTCTCCAAACCGCTAAAACGGGTCTAGGACTTGATCACCAGAAAGCCAAATTTAGTAGCCAAAAATGCTGCCAACTTGACTGTATTGCCAATATTTCGCTAAATTTGCATTGAAACGCCATTATAATGCAGGAAACGGCGTTACTTATAGAAAGAACTACAAAATACTTACAGACAACAGTTTTACAATTTGGGCAATGAGTTTGAACAACTGCGTAATTTGTACAATGGAGTTTGGTCAGCTGTTAGGTTGACAGTGGTTACCATCTAGTCTTTCTATATATATATATATATATAATGAGGAATAAACAAGTGTTCAATAATTTGTTTTATTCAGGAAGAAATGTTGAAGTTTCGTTACAGAAGGGAACTCTTGTTGTTTATAAGGATATTCATTTATTCATTCTTTCTATATATTGCATTCATTCATTCTATAATATTTATTTGTTGCTTTATAGGGATTATGTAACAATAGTTCCGTAATTGCTAATTAATAAGTAATTGCTTATCGTTACTTAAATGTTAAAATGTTGATATTTTCTTTCGAAATAATAATTTGTTAACGTTTCATAGTATTTCAGGAAACTTCGAACAATTTACTTACCTTTCAGTACAAAAACGAAGTATCGATTTTAGTTAAGAAAAACGTTACAAAATATGCTATATTGAGTAAGATAAAAAATTTTGATTGAATTTGTACACATACTCTCTCTTACAAAACATAAAGTAGTTTGATTATATCAAAAAAAGGTTTTTTTTGTCTTCGGCATTACTTTAGATTGATAATGAAAAGTTACCTATCTTATTATCAAGATGGTATAAACATTATAGTTTAAAAAAAATTCTCAAAAATCATTCTTAAAATTATCCTAATAACAAAACATTTCTTAAATGGAATTAAGAACTTTTAATTTAAAAGAACATTTAAAGTAATGAAAGAGGTAGGACCAAAAAAAGATATTTTTATTTGAAGATCTTTTTGAAATATTGCTTACCAAAGTTACACCAATACAGATTTTATAAATCTTCCCTTAAGATTTGCACATATTTTCAATGTATTGGGATTTTTCAAAATCCTGTGTGATAGAAAGGAGTTCGTGAACAGCACACAATTTCTTCAACATTCAATGAAAATCTTACTCTATCTAAAGCTTCTTCGAGTGGTCAAAGCAAACAGTTATCGGAAAGTTCTAAATCCATGCTATATTGAGGCCATTTGGGTATTGTCCAGGGATGTTTCTTTCATTTTTACTAGATTATTCCAGCTGTGTGGAACCTTGCTCTGTCCTGAAGAATATCTTTGGTGATTGCAATGTTATGTTATTTGGATCTGTATGCTAAATTGTGCTCAAAAAGTTCACAATTGTATACAGTATTATTTCCCGTAGATAAAGAAGAAAATCTTCGCCCCTCCCTCAAACAAAATTGCACGAACTTTCCCAGCTGATAACAGCTATGAGCCAAATATTCAATTAATCCATTGCTCTTTTTAAACACATTTTGCCGTTTACATATTTGAAACTTCGAAAAAGTGTCATTACAAAATTAAAAATACTGTCTGGTCACAATTTGATTACACCTGATTCTTTCAATTGTTATTAATTTTACCAATTATTTACTTTGAAATTTATATTTCGTATTTAATCAACGTATTAAGGGCTAAGTTAATAAACAGTTGAAAAATAAAATTACGTTAAATGTTTACTTAAACTCTGAATAACTTACCATGGTTGTAAGGTATACTTAAACGGTCTAAGGCTAGTATAAAAATATCATATTAATTATTCCAACTAATATAATGCAAATTCTAGACATTTAAACAATTATTTTTTACTGCACATCTTACAATAGTTTTTATCATTACTTCATCGAGTTTTTCAACAGGACATTGCAATATCCATTTATTGTGGAATATTATACTCAAAATTCTAAGATATATCTATGATACATACTTCAGTTACGGTCTTTTTTCCGTTAAGCTTTCCTGGAAAGCCAAAAAGGTTATTTTTTGACAATTTAAGATGTTTAAATTTTCAAATTGTACACATTTTAACCTTTCTAACAATAACTTACTTTAGAAGCCTTTAAAACCTATTTTTAAATAATCGTTGAAACTGGACCACGTCCATTTTCATGGCGAACAATGTAAACAAAGTATTTCGTTTTGCTTAAAAGTTTATCGTCAGATATAAACCAAAACATTTATCTTTTATTTTAAATTGAGCTTTTTATTTTTTTATTTCCTAGCCGATTAGAAGTCTCACGGTATACATAAAAATCAATTTATCTCAAAATGTAAATATTGATGTTCAATGTACATTTTCATAGAAACTACTGTTCACAGGTATGTAAGTTTTATATGATGTATTTATAATGATAGCTGATATATACTGAAATGAGTTTTTTTGTAAAAAAACTCAAAAATTTATTTTTTTGCAAATTTTTTTATGTGAAAAATGGGTTAAACTTCACTAGATTTCATAAAATATTCTATAAATAATGGACAAATTCAAAATTAGCTAAAAGCTCAATTCAGTATATCGAGAAAGATGCGTTGTAATTCTATGAAAAATTTCAAACATGCTCATATAACAGATTTTGAGAAAAGGTACATCGAAAGCATACAATTTTTTATTGTCGGTATAGAGGTTTCTTACTCCTCTCTTAAGTATTGTTTACTTTTGTGTTAAAAACATAAAATTAATTGCACTATTCACGCATACAAATGTATAACGAATTTATAACTTCTTAATACCTGTATTACGATTTATATGCTACCAAATGTGACACAGTTTTACATATTCGTAGCCCACAACACAGCTTTAAGTAATGACTTCCTTTATATTTATTTTATTTCACTAAATTCTGAACACAAATATAACTTATTAAACTCAATTCTAAATTGGTGCATCAACAAGAGTAAAATACAAATATCCAATCAATGAACAACAACTACTGCAATTGTTTCTGCAAAACGTAACTTGTTCGAACACAAATACATTCCGTAGCAGAACACGAAAAACAACAGCTTCCCTAATTTCGTGAAAAGTCTCCAAGGAGTTGACAATTTCCCCACTTAGAACCTTCCGGAGTACATCTTAAAGTTGCTGCGAAACATCCCAGTGGAAATACCGTAAGCGATGTGCTACCAGATTAGCTCGAGGGGAAAAACATGGGGAAATTAGTTTAGATCCTCCGACACACAACGGTTGGAATAAAGTAAAGGAGATAATGGTAGGTCACGCTATGCAGTTTTGAACACGTTTCTCGCTACGCTAGGACAAGGAACGTATTTTGTAACTTTGGAATTTTTCTGTTGAAAGATATAAATGAATCAGGAAGAGAATTAGCAAATTTCGTTGGTAGGGATGCTAAGATAAAGATCTAAATGTAATGCATAATGCTTAATTTTCGGTTTTAAGAAGTAGTTTTGCGTTGGAAGAAACGTAACGTTCTTTTTTTTCTGATAATAGGTACAACTGAGTGATGTTTAGGGTATCCCAACACGTTCGGAGCCCTTTCTTAAAAGATAGCCTATTAAACATTATAAAGGCTTTTTTCGGAATTAACACCAATAAATACTAACATTCAATTATATAACAATATTTTTTTCAAAAAAAATATCTTAATTTAAAAAAAAATTCACACGATTATAAGGGAAATTTAAGCAATATTTTTCTAAGAACTTCAAAACAATGAGAGAAAAAGGTAACAAACTTATATCAGTAAAAGTATTACTAAATTAAAAATTAGATGCACTTATCTAGAAAATGTACTAACATATTTTAATGTTTTAATAAAATTTAAAAATTTTAGAGTTGATCGAGTAAATATTATAAGGAATGTGACATTCTTCAGGAGAGCAATATTTCAATGACAGGCCTTAACTCAAAAAAACATCCATGCTATAAGAAATGGGTTAGCACATTATCTACAAAGTAATATAAATATTAGATTTAAAAAGTTTCATATAGAAGTACTCTTATAACAATTTGAGTTATTAAATTGAGTTCTGATAGAATTTGAACAATTTAAATGCCCACTTCTGGCAAACTAAAGACCCACTTCCGGTTTTTATAAATTTATAAAATTGATTTTAATTTGACCTCTAGGTAGCACAGAAAAAAAATCAAATGTGTTTTGTACTGCCAAAAAATAGGTTTATTCAATACCATGAAAAAATGTGCTTTGACGAATTTGGTCATTTTAACATGTCCGGATACCGTATAAGTTAACATATAGTAAAACCAGTGGCAAACACAGGGGGAAGGGTGGCCTAGGAATTCCAATCCCCTCGTCCTTGATTTTTTTATATTGATTATAACCCTGTGTAAATACTCAAACTCAGAGGCGCAAAAAGCCCGTAAGGACCAGTGCCTACTATGCCCATCCCAGTATACGTGACCATTGGGCGCTGAGGTGCATGATCAGATGTCCCGTTCAGTTGGTCAGTCTGAAGCGAGAGCCCCAATGTTTAAGTCTCCGAGCAAGCTCTCTCTCTCTCTCTCTCGGTACTCATTTATCGATCCACTGCAGAAGGGATGTAAGGTTGAGTCGACTTTGCCCAGCCCGGGAATAGAACCCGGACCTGTGGTGTGGAAGTGCTATACGCTACCACTTGACCATTGGGCCTTAATCCTAAGTATATAGCTCGTAAAATTATTTCAAACAAAGGTAGCAATGATTTCAATTCTATTAAATGAAAAAATAAAATATCTTTTATCTTTTATTTTACACCTTCATAACTTTCTATAGAAAAAATTGCAAGACCCCCCCCCCTCCCAAAAAAACAATCTAGATTTTATTCTGTAAATATTTGTAGTAAGTCTGTAGAAGCTGAATGGTGGCTGTAAATGAAAACACTATAAGCACCATGTTATTAGTTTTGTAATTACAGTCTGATGTGAGATTTTGCATCTATTTTGATTTGGTACTTCTGTAATGATGAATTGGTTTTGTTGTTTTTATTTTTAAATTATGAGAAAAGCAAATACATAAATTCTTGTGCTCTCTGGTAATTTAATTATTTATTTGCGATTAATACTTTATTTTATTTTTATGCTAATGATTTATTCAATAATTTATTTTTTTGCTGTTTTTTTGCTCCCGACAATCGATAAAATCAGTTTGGTATTGTATTGGGGTATAATATGAGAATGTTGAACTGTCAACCCCTCCCCCTTTGTAAAATTCTTGTCTGCGCCATTGAGTTGAACTGATAATCGAAATTCGAACTAACACAGAACAAATATAGATTTGTGTTTATTTGATATAACTACCCTATACAAGTTAATTCTCTGTATTATCTAAAATTTGTAATTTATTATCTATATCGATAATGACACAATGCATAACACTAAGTAACATGAAATGGATTATTTTGGTATATTTTAAAATTTTTAGGTATTTATTTTTTCTTATATATCTTGAATCGCTTTACTGTTAAACAAAATTTTGCAAAAAAGAAAAATATACATACAGTAAACAATAGGAGCAAGATAAAAACGTGTTGCAACACGGAAATTGTTATATATTACTTATACATATGTATATATATAGTATATATATATATATATATATATATATATATATATATATATATATATATATATATATTACTCAAGTAATGATGATAAATATACTCTTTGTATGAAAATCATATTTATTTATGGAGATAAAAAATTTATTTCAATAGAATAGATTGAAATACTTCAACATTTCTTTTTTTTCTTTTTAATTAAGGTAAGAGCTTTCTTATATCGATTAGTATTCATTATATCGAAGGAAATAAAATTTAAAAACAAGAATTGCGTTTTTTTACAATATTTATTCCCTTTAGAAGAACGGATAAAAACATATATATACTCAAGAAAACAGTTTAAAAAGTTAAATATTAACTAGATGCGACAGTTAACAATTCTTATTCGAATAAAAACATTAAAAAATATATTATAGTTACACCAAAAACAGTATATTTTTTTTCAAAAAAAAAAGTGATGCACTAAGATTTAATGTTGAAGCAATACTAAGAAAAAATCATAGCTTCAAATTAAAAAAATCATTCAAAAGAGAAGAGTTGAAACGAATATTTTTATACTTTTTACCCATTTTGTCATACAATAATGAGACAGAATTATTTATTCACTGCTAGAAACAGTGCAATTATTTCTATCGTTATATTTTCTTTCGCTATAACAATTTTGTGTTTCAAAATCTCTACATATTAACTTTATTATCAACAATTGCAGATCAATCTGTAAAAGTATTAAATAAATGTTACTTAAATTACTGTACGAAAGAATATCATTAAAAAGGAAAAAAAATCAAGCAATTAAAATTATCGAAGAACAAGTCCAAAATTTACCATCGAAAAAAAATTCTTTCCATCTTAACATTGATGGCAATGTTAATGATTCACAGAAAACTAGAGATATTAACAAATTAATTAAGTTATATATATATATATATATATATATATATATATATATATATATAAAAAGTACAATTAACTTCTAAAGTATTTTTATTTTTATAAAGTACAACATTTTTCAAGTATTTTATTTTCCGTTTTACAATTTTGTGAAGTGCTAATTGTTATTTTCTGTGTTAGTGGGCTTCAGAAACGGATCTTTTGAAGTTAAATGATTGTTTCAAATACTTGACGGTAGACACAATTTTCAAGACAGCACTTGACAAATCTTTTTTTTAACATACTAATTTTTATTTAAAATTTTACTATATATAATATAAACAAATAATATTACTTCAAAGATTGAAAAAAATAAAATAAAATAAGCTAACTGAAGCATATTAAAATTTGTATACATTTAGATTTCTCATGGAAGAAAACTTTCAAACAAACAAACAAGTAATATAAAAAAATCAACTCAGACCGAATCACTATGTTAAGCATCAAAATAGAAAGCGATTTTCCATTTTCTTTCCTATAAGCAGTGTTGAACTATTTATACATTCTTGTTTTTGCTACTATTTATACATTCATAAATCATATTTGAGAAATTAGGCCATCCCCAGGTAGGATTCGAGCCCACAACCTTAGGATTAGACGTCCAACACACAACCCATTGTGTTACAGGAACACAAGGAGCAATTTTCCGTTTTATATATGGTGTTGGAATATCATTTTGGTTGGTTTTATCTATTCATTAATTAAGTTTAAATAATGAATTAATATTTGAAAAAACTGTATTAACCTCGTAGGTCATCCACAACACGTTTAAAAATATGTATTTGAATCTGAATGGATGAATAGAAAGTATTTTATCAACGATTGAAGAGCAAACTGAAGCTTATAAAAATGTTTATGCGGTTAGGTTTCTTATGTCGGAAAACATTTAAACAAAAAACATCATCAGTTGCCTTACTAATAGTTTATCAAAAATTCAATTCTAAAATTACAATTAGATTTTTTAAAGACATGATAGTTCAGATATTAGCTTACGAATTTTAATTATTGACGAAACTATAAAATGAATAAAATCATACGAAACTATAAAATGAAAAAAAAAAGTATATGTATCCTTTACATAGAGATTTAGTCTAGTATATAGTCCTCATATAGATTTTCTTGAATATATTCGAGGCTAAAGATGAGTGAGTGAGTGAATATTAACGTAGCACTGTTCAGCTACACGAGGGCTTTTGGCAACGGACTACGTGATTTTAAACCATGGTCATCGAGGCTAAAGATAGGTTTTGAATAAAAGTTGGCAAAATGCTATTCAGGCAAATTTTTTTACCTAGTTTTACAAAGAGAATCGGATTGAATCATAAAAAAAAACATGCGTGCGTACAAAGTACACATGTCAGAAGTGAAACTTCTTTGGCGAACTAATTTATAAATCTTGTTTATATTTATACAAATCTAAAACTTTAAATTTCCAAGATTAAGAGGAAGGGAAAAAGGAAGATAGGTTAGGAATTTAATTGTCATTAAAATAAAAAAGTGTTGAAAATTAATGTAAATTATAAATTTAATTTTTCAATTTATTTCTTCAATATTTACATTGTTTGACGTTGTTTGTATTGGTATTATTGTGACTAAAGCATTATGATAGGTAAAATATGCAACATAAGTTCGTGTTTCAACAACATTATCTAAATATCTTGTAAAAATAGCATCTATTGTCGTTCCTGAATTTGTAGTTGGTGTGTTTGGATTATTATTTAGCTGTAGACTAAATTTTTCTTCTAGAAAGTTAATTAATGGTTTGGAATCATCAACTGCAAAATTAATGTTAAAGTCACCACCCAAAACAAGTGGTATTTTATCATTCTCATTACCGAGAATAGCAGCACCTCCGTGGCTGTATGGAAGTAATTGGTGATGCAAGAAACTAATTATATCTTCAATTTTTTGATTAATTGATATGTATACAGCAGCGAAAATTATTTTTCTTCCATGAAGAGTTTGACATTCCACCATGCAAATGTCACCAATTGATGTTGATACTAGTTGCTGTGATGATGAATTAATTGCTGTCATTGTAACGTTTGGCGTAACAATATTTGTCGTATTTTTTTATTGAAATAAATACCCACTCCACCTGCTCGAACGTTCGGTCGTTTAAAGTTAACAATACAGTCAAAATTAATTAGACTTATTTCTTCAGAGTTATTTATCCAAGTTTCAGATAAAAGTATGATGTTAGATTCTTGTATAATTTGATTTTTAATAAGTCTTGAGAATGACTTCGAAGACTTTGACAATTAAGAGTATATACAGTTAATCCCTGTTCTTGTCGTATGAAATATAGCATGTCACTATCAACCGTTTTTACACAATTTAATGAAAGTCTTCTAAATTCATCTCGTAAATGTATCATTGTTGTTGATGGTCTTCGTCCATGGTAAAAGGTCAAATCATTGTTGCTTGTAGTAATCCGTAGTCCTTCGATAGTTGTGACACGAGACAATGCAACATATACCAATGATTGTGACTGTTTTTTTATCATATTCGTAGACAATTTCGGAGTACGTACTTCCTTGAGACTTGTGAATTGTTGTTGCACAAGCACAAACTAATGGCAAATGGGACCTTTTCACATTTATTGTTTTATTGTTATTTAGTGGTATTGTTGATGATCGTCTACCGATTGGTACGGCAGTTCGACTTATATTATTTGCCGCAACATGTCCAGCAACTTTTTTCGAATTTTTGACCAGTTTTTGGTGAATCTGAAAACTCAAGCCATACAAAGTTAACTTGGCCTCGATATGAACTAATTTTCCAACGGCACCATTCGCCAAACCATCGGAGACGTCAATATTGGTTGTTATCATATAATATATATCTTTTACAAAAACTGTTTCATATGGTAAACCTCCTGTATCAATTATCGACATTTTGTGTAATTTTTGGCGTACAAACGCTTGTTGTTCTGTTGATGTGCATCCAATGTAAACATCTGTAGCTGTAGAGTTATATTTTTCTATAGCTCCATCCAAAATTTTCTTATTATAAACATTGACAGCGTGATTTGTATTAAATAACCGTATTGCATGCGGACAGTGAGTATCTGCTTCATGAACAGTACATAATCGTGATTCTATTAGTTCTATTTCCTGGCTTGCTAATTGGTCACCATTACCAATTTTGTCAGAATCGAAGAAAATACTCGATTGGATTGCCTCATAACTTCTTCTAACTCGTAGAATTTTAGATTTCTCCATAGAAGTGGACTGAATATTTTTTGTTTTTGTTGCTTATATATCGGTGTCGCCCTTACTGGTGGTAACTGACGCAAATCACCAATTAAAATCATATCCAAACCTCAAAATTAGTATTATAGTTTCCAGTGATTTGTTTTAATCGTGAATCAATGTGCCCAAGTAATTCAGCACTAATCATGCTAACTTCGTCGATGATTATAACTTTTATAAATTTGAAAAGTGCTCGATATTGATGAGCTACTTCAATACTTAAAGGAAGCAACCTTGAAAGTGTGATCTTGAATGCTGTATGTACAGTGGTACCATCAATTGCCACAGCGGCTTTACCAGTTGAAGCACATGCTATGTATGCATTGCAAAAACCATCGGTATTGGAAAAACGATTATAAATTTCCATGATAAGCTTAATGACAAATGTTTTGCCACAACCAGCTGGACCAGTCAAGAAAATTTGTAGTGGATTTCCATTTGAATATAGTAGATGCGATAATACATGATGTAAAAGCTCGCTCTGCTTATTATTCGACATCCTCATTACATTACAAAACTCGGCATTTTCCATTAAATTTTCTTTTTTTTTTTGCTATCGGTCCAAGCTTGTTTAACACAGCTGCACGAATATCAGCATTATTAATTTCAGGATTCGCGTTTTAAAATAAATTTTAATATGGATCCGGCTCAGGGTATCTGTTTGCTGCTTCTTGGTCATTTTCATTATCGAGAATATCATCATCACGACATAAGCAACGACAAATTTCAATAGTCTTACGAATGTCTAGATTTGATTCAAAATCTTTTCGACGACTTAAAATCAAATTTTCATTCTCATCATATATCCGAATGAATTTTAGCTCAGACAGAATTTCTGCGTCTTCGTTACGGAACGAAAAATGTAAAGATACCATCTCTCTTTTATATTCATTTAGATCTTGCGCCATATCAAATTTACGATAACGTATGATGCGTGGTTTCTTTCTGAGTGAATAACTTCCGTCGTTCTTTACTGTGTAATTTGCAACAAATTGAGCAAGTGTGACATCATTTAAATCTTGATGTCGCTTTTCATACTTGTCAAACCAATTATCACGCCAAATATTAGTTGAATCCTCTCAATACCCATTTCGTCTAATGCCTTTTGAGTTTTTCGTATTCTTTGTCGATCAACAGGCCACATTGTGGGAATAGTAGTTACAACAGTCGAACATTTTGACATTGGCTCTCGTAGAAGGTACCAAGCAGCTTCCTGACTTGTAATTTCTACGTGATTTAACATATATTCACTCCAATTTTTCTAGTAACCTCAACAATATCAAACTCAGGGTTTTCATTCATAATTTCGATAATTAAACGTTGAAGATGACTTACTCCTCTATTTGTTTTATTTACATACTCAGCAACGTAAGCAGCGCAAGAATACTCCTCCGTAATGAATTGAATATCCATGTTAGATTTAATTTTATTTAAAATGAATGGATTAAAGGAATTGTTCCATTTCTGACGTGGCTGGCGTTTAAAAATACTCTCGGTCTATTTATCCCAGCTCGTAGAATATTATGATAATGGTCATCTGAAAGTATGTTATTGTCTTTATAAAAATCATCCATGTCCAGATAATCTTTATTTTCTAGTTTCACCCTTATGCTTTTGTATTGATTGAAGTAATCGCGAAAACCAGGTTCCTCTTTTTGCATAGGTGATAATATTATTGTAGATCTAGACGGCATGAAAGGCGCCTCGAATCTACACTTCTGTGGTCCGTTTGCGCCTATTCTTTTGTAACACGTAAATGTGTGTTTGTGAGTTTTGAAGTTTTATATTACCTGATGCTTCTTCAGATGAAACAGAAATTAAATTATCAATTAATGTTATCGCATCAATTTTATCGTTTCCCATGGCATCAATTGGAGCATTGTTTAACCACAATAAGATATGAGCGTGTGGACTTCCACGATGCTGAAATTCAATCCTCTTGAAGTACTCGACAACGTAATATTTTCCGAACGGACTTAATTTTTTCGACTGTAGGATAGACATTAAAACATTTACTAATTTATTGAAGTAAATCGCGCACGTTACTGCGTCTTCATTAATTAAAGTAGTTTTTCAAGGTAATGCAAGTTTTCAGCAGCTTCCGTTGAAATTTCAACTCCACTATGTTTCAATGTATATAATATTTGTATTAGATCTGTCAACCAATTTCATTTGCACTTAATGTTAAAAAATTGTTGGTTTACCTAGTTGCCTTATCATAGCAAAAAGATCTTTTTTACGATTCGACCAATACCATGTTGAATTCGGAATTGATCGTAAAAAAGCAAGATTTGTTTCAATACAATTATTGATGTAATGTTCGTCTTCAATTTGTTGTCGAGTGACCGTTGTATTTTTACCAACATGTTTAAAAGCAATCGTCAGGGAATCCCGAACTCTCAATCTCATAATTTTCATTGCTACGTATAAAAGATGATGCGGTGTCACAGCTCGTCGATCAGATCTTCGTAATTCACTTGATGCCATCATGAATGGTGTTGCTTTAATTCCTTCTCTGAATCTCCGAAATTCACCCAAATAAATTGACGGAAATGAAAGCTCTTCTGCATGTTCATCGAACAGTAAGCTCCGTGGAACATTTTGTTCTCAGGTGCAATACAAAGATATTGTTCCTCATCCCATGACAGTGTATGTTGTTGAGCAGTTAGACTTTCTTCAATAGGTATATGTTCACTAATATCTTCTAAAGGAATTTCCGTTGAAATTGAATTATTGTCAAAAAATGATTGATCCATTTTAATTTCATACATAGTATAAAGTGGTGTAGCTAATAAAAATTGTAGCCAGGTTTTTATTGTGCGTTTATTAATTATGCCCTGCAAATAGCTTGATTTATGAATTTGTTTTCGCTTGATATGTACATTAATACAATAATCATCATCTACGTTTCGTGGTAGACTTTTAATCATTGTATCAACATCAACAGGCACATTAATGATTTGCCCTAAAATTCCATATTGACCGTTGACATGTCTTAATCTTCTGATCTGCATGAAAGGTATACGAGGTGAAATTAATCTTTCAGATAAAATATCTAGTGGTGGTAAATGACTTGGAAACTGTGGATATTTGAACCCATTATATACAGCCATTATTGGAATGTTATTTTTGTTTAATGCGTTAAGACATGTGTTGCATAAAGCAATTTTGTCGTTTGATACATGAGGAAGAATTATATTTAATATCTCTTGGTGTTGAATAGATGCATATTTTAAATCTTCTTTAAACCACAATCTCTCACATACTGAGCAAACATGCCCAAACGAGTTATTGATAAATTTTTCCTTAAATTCCTTGTGAGCATTTTGATGCCTGTGAAAAGTAGGATAAGGTACTCGTAAATCATTATCTTGAATACGTCTCGTATTATTTGTAATATTGACATGATTCTCATCATCGATATTATTATTATTAATATTATTATTATTATTATTAATATTATTATCACCATTATTATTGTTATTATTATTATTAATATTATTATTATCACCATTATTATTATTATTATTATTATTATTATTATTATTATTATTATTATTATTATTATTGTTATTAGCATTAATAATATTTGATGATGTTGGAAAATCTTCAATGATGTTTTCTGAAATGCTTGTCAATGATTTTTCTTGCTCTAAACTCACGAACACGTTCTGTTGAAGTTTTTTCTTTTAATTGTTAAAGTCGAAGTCGAAGGTTGAGAATTGTCTTGTTCTTGATGTACTTCAACTTCAACAGTGATTCGCGTCAAATCATTTGACTCTTGATTTTCTTCAGATTTTTGTCTTTTTCGAGCTCTGTAGTCACGACTACGCTCTGCTGGAGTTTTTGGTGTAGTTTCTGTAATGATGGACGATGAGATATTCAACTCTTGGCTAGCTGCATTTTTTAAAGCCTTTTTTCGCTCTCTAAATTCTCGTGAACGTTCTGTTGATGTTTTAGCTGGCCGTCTAATAGATATTTTATTTTTAAGTGTTTCACACTCTCGCACCACAATTTTTGGCATTGCAATCTGAAAATGAAAAGTTATTTGAAATCAATATTTAATAATAAAAATAATTAAAGAGAATTATTAAAATAAATTTATTTTATATTGTTTGAAAAATAATATAGTCAAATCTCAGATGTTGAATATTAAATTAAAATTTCTCGTGATTTTTTGTAAATTAATGATAACTCTAGAAATTCCAATTTTTAAATTAAAATTTCGTCAAAAGAATTTATGAAATATTGTTATTAGTATTTTATGCACAATGATTTATTGAAATCTCAAATGACGAATTGTAAATAAAAATGCAACGTGTTTTTTGTCAATATTAGAAATTATTAATTAAGTTTTGTTTTTGAATTCAAAATTTAGAAAAGCGAATTTATGAAATATTTTTATTTTATGGTAAATGATTTATTAAATTATCAAATGACGAGTGGCAAGTTGAAATACCACATGTTATTTGTAAATATTAAAACTACCTAACCTTCAAACCAATTATCATAAAAAATTGTAAATAAACAAAAAGATAACAGATATATTACTTACTTCGAATAATTGCTTGATACAGGACAACTTACAAATTTATTCACAAAGTTTTTCACAAAGTTTTTCACAAAGTTTTTATTTATAAAATTCACTTACTGTTTATTCACTGTAGAAGTGTCTAATAATATTGTAAATATTACGCTATGCGACAGAAATGCCATCTAAAGTTCTAATAATTAACTAGTAAACGAATACACAACCAATAGGGCGTGTATTCTTTCTCGATATCCCGTATTCTCTCTCTCTCTTGTTCAATCTTTCTCACCTCGCCCTGTCTTACTCTCTCTCAATCGGTCTCGATCACTCTCTCTCTCTTTTCCGACACTTCCGTTGCATACCGGCGTGACGTTTCATCTGTAAAAATTTTACCCTCATGCGCTTAAAGAAGTTTCACTTCAAAAATCATCTTTAGAGTTTTGCAAAAATAATTAATGAAATTAAAAAGTTAGATTGGAGCATTAAAGAACAGTTCCTTTTCAGCAATTGACCTTGAAACCGACTGCTATAGATTCAGCAAAAAAAATTTTTAACTTTTCATTGAAAGTACTATTTTTTTTAAATTGCATTAATACATTATATTTATTACTACTTCATAAAAATTTGCTTTTATCTTTAACCCCTTAACTGCAGAGGAAGAGTTACGAAATCCAACCCCCCCCCCAGGGCCACGGCTTTTCCCACAGGCACTCGTTGCTATGCGGTTTAATGTAGGAAGAGAAAAAAAACATGTTTTTCCACCTAAAAATTGTTTACTTTCACTTTAATAAAGAAAGAAAAAAAAAAGATAGAATAATAAAATTCAAATAAAAAAAATTAATTTCTTGAGTTAGAACAGGGGTGTCCAACGCGTGGGCTGCATATAGCCCGCCAGTACATAAATTGCGGCCCACCGACTCTTTTTTAAAAGAATTTAAATATCACGTTTTTAAAGATTTTTTCGTTTTGAAATTTATTTGAGGGGAAATTTATTTATTTATTTATATGTATATTAAATCTATAATGTATTTGTCTGTTACCACTTCTTGTTTTAAAATAAATCCTTTTTGATAATAGAAATTGCCTTTAGATTAAATTTAGCATTTATATTTTATCAAACAGTTACATTTGATTTTACTATAACAAATTACTTTTTTAATAAATTCTGTGAATTGCATTATGCATATCCTTTACTATGGATGGTACATGATTCTCTGTGTGTATGATTTTCATTTCTCTTCCTACTTTTCTGTTTGGTGCGTCCAAAAAGTAAGGGGCTGTCAGCGATGTTTTTTAAAGTTTAAAAAAAGTATTCAGGTTGGCTAAGATAAAAGGGAATGTGTGTATACTTAATCGTTTGCGAATGACAGCGCAATCAAATTTCAGCAATGAGTAACGAAAGATCAATTCAAAAGGAACACCATAATTTTCAAGACAATGGCAACTGTAATATTCCAAACATTATTTGTGATTATTTCATTAATATAATTTATAAACATCAATATATTATATATGTCTGAATACATGAAAAATAAGGAAAACAATAATAATAATTGATTTTGTTTTAAATGTTCACTCCAATAAATGTTTTTTGTTTCCAAATCTGATATAAAGGTACATATTTTTATGTGTGCCCCGCGAGATTATAATGTTTTCCCAAAGTGGCCCACAAGGTCATTCGGGTTGGATACCCCTGAGTTAGAATACAATAAAAAATAAATAATTATAACTTTTTCTTCTAATCTGCTTTGATATCTGCTAAACCATGGTAGAATAAATAAACCAGTATCACATTCAGTGCATTCGTGTAAAAAAATTAAAAAGCTCATGTTACAAACGGTAAGTGGGAATTACAGCAAATGAAGAATAGAAAAAACCAAACTCAAACAATAAAAGAAAAAAATCCTTAGCTGTGAATTTCACCCTTCCTGGAATATACCCTTTCAAATTCCTTCCCCTTATGTTCTCCGAAATAAGTAAATTCTTTAGAATCACTGACAATGTTATTGTATTCGAAAGCCGTGAGAGTAGTTCTTAACAGAGCAGCATAATACAAAATTCCACTTTTGGAAGGACGAGCATACACGTCCGGAGCACAAAGGACACCAGCTCAGTAGGACGTGTATACACGCCCGAGATACTTAAGGGGTTAATTACTTCATTCTGTAGCTATGATTAAGAGGACTTGGTACTCCCAAAATGACCTACCTATCAATTTTTTATATTTTTATTTAATCTAATTCTTTGCATTATTATCTTTCGATTGATATATCACTTATGTGTGTCGGAAAGTTAAAAGTTGAATTAAACTTCATTTGAAAACAAATTAGGCAATTCAGCCACGCAACCTTTTTAGGAAAAAAAGCTAAAAAAATGCGTTTTTATAAAAAAAAATCTATGGAATAAAGAGGAATAAAAACTACAAAGAATAATGTGTAGTATGTAAAGCAGAATATTACCGAGGCAATACAATGACGCAATTTTTTTTCTATGTGAAATTGTGCTTGTAAAATTTTTGAACTAATGCATTTATATTAATAATTTTATAATTTCATATTTTATTTCTTATATGTTTTTTATAGAAATGCAATACTTCAATATTATGCGAAGAAAAAAAACTGAAATTAACATCATGATGGAAGAAAAAAAATTCATGTTTCTTTAATTTTCTTGAGCAATTAATACTCTCTAAGAATTGATCATTTATAAAAATTTATAAGTTCAAAAATACGAAAATGCTATTATGTTAAATAAAAATATATAACTAATACCTTTAAGTTGCTTTTTAAGTTTATTCAAGCCTATTATAATTTTTATTCAAAATTATAAGCTTTAAAGAGGCTTTTCTCAGTTGTGTTTTTCGAAACATTTGTGACGGGCTCATCGCGTTTTCAACTAAAAACTCCTCTTCGGTACGTTCTTTGGGGCCTAAAAAGGCAAATTCTTTCCAACCAAATATAGAAGCGAAGCGTAAGTATGGCAATTAGGAACTTTTCAAATAGAAGTTTAACGTAAACGTATGGCCTATTGGGAAGTGATTATGCTAGTCTGAGTTTAAGCACGTAAACTGAAAGAAGAGAAGGAAGCCGTTATTTGAGTGTGAAGCTATCCGTGACAGAACGATCAAGTCAAGGTGGATACTATTCCACGCCAGATAAACAAAAGATATTTAGGATCGGAGAGGATTCTGGTTAAACAAGAGATTAAGGTAAGATAATTCTAGTATCTATTAGGAACTGTATATAGACTAAGATTAGGTATAGGCGGGAAATTTAAATATAGTGGTTTAGGTTGCGCTTATTTGGTAATACGTATTGTGTGTTTTCTCACCTCAGATCCTCTGTTTATATATAACTATTATCTTTGTATAGTGTTCAAGTTTAGATCTTAATAATGATATATTAAGATCTCATGGCAATGCCCGGCTCTTCATTCACTCCCAGACCCCTAGGTCACGAAGATAACTTGGAAGTAAGGCATCAACCACGGGCAAATACCTTACACATTAGTGCATTCAATGTGCTACTCCTTCCACAATTATTTACCAATCACTTCGATTTTTTTCCTACGCGTTATATATAAAACACATAACAAAATTAGGGATCCATTTTGCTGTAAGCTAAATACTTTTTTTTAAAAAAAATCAAAATGTAAGAGATATTGACTTTTTGGTTGATTTTTAGCATGCATATCAACATTTTATTTTTTTTTTCTCCTAAACTAATAAAGTTATTGTAAAATTATTTTTAAAGTTGTTGAAAACATTCTTAAGAATATTACAAAAAAAATTAAGTCAAAAAATTAATAATTACAAAAAGTGTAGTATTTTAAATTTTTCCAAATTTTCTTAAAAAAATATAAATTTTTAAAATTGTGTGAATAATAAGTGAAAAATTTCATTTTTTTGCATAGAAACATTATATGAAAGGCTAAAATATAATTTTTAAATACATAAATAAAAAAAATGTTCAAAGGGTACCAAGTCGCCTTAACAAAATAACTACAAAAGAGTTTTTCTTTTTGTCAGCTTTTTTTTTCCACCAAGCACAAAAGTGAATTTTTATTTTTAAATTATTGTGCGACAATCTTGATTGTAAGCGATAGAAGAGACTGTAAGTTCAAATAACATACTTTTACTTTCAAAATCCCAATTTTAACTTTTGCATGTATTCAACATAAAAAGAAATTATTTCACACGTAATATTATAACACACACAATTTCTCCAATTTATTACAACTTAAAAACGTGTTTAAAGAAGTTTCAACTATACTGTTTAAATTGAAGTTGAGACGGGTTCTGTTCACACTCCTTTACTCATCCTCCAGTGAAAATGCTTCTTTAACTGTTGTTTGAGTTTAAAACCTTCTTTCTTAGAGAGAACGTGTTTATGATAAGTTGAATGTTATTTAAGCACTACCAAAGTGAGTGTTAGAGTTAGTCGTTAGGCTACTATATCAAAATGATTTTAGCGAAGTGACATTTGGAAACCTTGGTGTTCTTGGAAAGAAGCTTTAGACCGGAATATTTGGTCTACCCGTTTGAGACTTGATGAGCGCTGTTACATCGAATCTCACTCAGTTAAGTGCCTAATGATTTGTCTCAGGAATTTAGGGCAGACATTTAATTTGTTTATTCCCTCAGTTCATAACATTGCTTAAAAGTAAATTGATATAACCAAATAAACCTATTTATTTTTATAACATTGTGTATTCATTCGTTGTCCTATTCTTCACCAGCGATCGCAGGGTAGAGGTGGTGCTGAGAAACTTTATGCGGGCAAACTCAATACATGCACGTGTGGAATTTTTCTTACTTGAAGTTGGTGTCAGCTACCTTCAGACCATGTAAGGGTAAGTGTAAGTGAACAATATGAGAGCTTCATTTTCGACAAAATAGCAGAAAAACTCGAACAATGTTTCTTATATTTTGCAAACGAAGCGGGATGGATCCACAATAGTGCTCCAGTGGCGCTGCCCGTCTACTTTAACTTCAGTGGCGTTGTTTATCGTGGACACCCGCTTACGTCACAACAATATCCAAGGAGTAGTACAAAGAGGTCTTAAGTAAGGTTCGTAATAATGTAAAATTCAGACACCCTGACCTATGGGCAGCCGGAAATTTGCATCACGTGATAATATTCCTGTCATTATTCACGTTTGATATAAATTTCCTAACAAAGTAATCCATCTGTTCTTCATCAGGATGTCTACTCTCCCGACATTGCTCTATATAGCTCTGAGGTGAAGCTCTTTCCCAAGGTGCAAGGCATTTGAAAGGAACTAGATTTGAATCTTGAAAAAAGTACAAAATGTGATGAAGCATTTGCGCGTGTCATTATAAAAAAGTTGTTCCTGCACTAGACCGGACCATGGTTGAATCGTCAGAAGAAAACACAGTACAATCTGGAGCTACATTAGACAGAGCATAAATCAAGAATATATCTCTTATGTTAACAAACAAAAAGTGACGTATCAAGTCTTGGATTGAAAAATTGTTTTGATTTCATTTCACCTATGAATTGCTCGATAAAATTTCAGCTAAGAAAATGGTGGAACATGGAATATTTATCAAAATAAGTCTTTCAAATTATTCATAATTTGTAAAATAGCAATATATATCAACAGTTCTATTGGGTAGTAGATTTTTATCAGAGGAAGTGATAAAGATGTTTTTTTCTCTTTCACTTTTCTTTTAAGGAGCATGGCAGATATTTTCTTTTTCTTTTGATAAATAAGAGCAAATCCCACTAGAATCCGAAAACTGCAAGTCTCTGTACAACACCTGAAGGCTCATCATACCCTCAGCAACTAAAGCATCACAACAGACGAACTTGAACAACAAAAAAGACTTCGAACTCTTCCTTGTTATATTACTTTTTTCTTATGGTTTTGGATGCAATTTTTTATCTCTCCACGATTTTTTTCGTTTTTTCCTTATCATGAGAAGCATTTTCTTACAAGAAGAAAAAAATATATACAGACATATTTCACCTATTCCTGGCATTATTTTCGGAAATGAATATGAATAGAATTTGAAGAAAAGGGAAAAAAATAATACATTTTCTTTCTTTTTAGTTTATTAATCGGGGAAACAAACAACATGACTACCGGATACCATTAATGCTTTTAGTGAAGAAGTGTAAAAAGTCATAAATCAGTAAAAAAAATCAGAATTTTTACTTTTTAGTTGCTTTGCCTATTTTTTTCTTGCAAAAAGGAAAACATAATTTATTTATCTGTTTTAAACATTTTTAAGTGCTAAATTAAGATTCTTAGTTATTCATGGCGTAAAAGAGCAAAATTAATCGGCTATAAGCGACAAATCACATTTTGAACTTTTTCATATTAAAAGTATGATATCACTACACTCGTTTCACTGGGTATCTCATTATACATACATACATACATACATGTATATGCATGTATGTATTATACATATATATATATATATATGCGTGTGTGTGTGCGTGGGGGAATTTCAAGAGTATATATATTTATATTTTAATATTAAATTGGTGAAGATTTTCAGATATTAAATCACGATTGGCGATTATTTTAAAGGTATAGAATTAAGGAAGAATCGTATTTTTTATTATATTCATTTTATTATTCATGCACATAAAACACTCACACAATAACAAAAATTAAAAGACGATTAACACAAGTAAAGGGACAGCACAAATAAGCAGCGGCTATCAAATTTTGCCTGAAACGGAGATTTATATACCTGAAGTTTCAAAACTCACATGACTTCAGTGAAAATCTCTTCTGTCTGTTGGACAGCTATATAATAACTTTTCTAAATTGACTGACCACATAATTTTCAAATATTTAATGTTACTGTTAAAAGCTCATAGTTTAATAGAAGAATAATATGATAAAGATCACAGTTAAAATATAGGTAATTTAAAGGATAACTGACTTCATATATATATAAATACTAAAACTTTCATTAAATTTACTTTGAGAAACAATACCTAGAATGAGAGTTTTTATATGTTTTCACACATAAAAACTAATTCGTTGTGGATAACTATTTATATAAATTAATTATGAAATATTTTATTTTAAAAGCCCTGTGGTACATGGAAAAATATTTAATTCATAACTTCTAAATAATATTCTATAAATTGCTTACAACTTAAATTGATTTTACTAAGTAGCATTTGCCGCCAAATATTCCGTACAGTATTTTCGAATTCGCTTCAATATTTTGATATTAAAAGTGATAAATGGCATAGATAAAAGTGTTACAGAAGAGTTCAGAATTAAAAGAATTTGTATGTTTAGTTGAGAATTTCCCGAAAAGCTCAGAACGAAAAATGAAACGGATGCTCCTAAGCAAATAGGATACATTTATTGCAATTGCAAACGCGTGCACGTGCATGTGAACATTGTACTTAGAGGTAAATGAGTTGTAAGTGTGCTTGCAACTTTCTACATTTTGTTCAATCACAACCTTTGGTAACATTTACTAGGTCTAAATGCATTATTTGAGGAATTCAAGAGTAGAGAATTGAAAGGAATCACCAAGAATATGTGGGTCATAAAATGAGGCTGTGAATCATCAGGGGATTTGAGTAAAATGCAAATTGGAAAGTACATTAATGTGAAGTCCAGAGTTAAGTACTATTTCTAGAGATACTTTAATAAATTCTGAACCATAGAGAGAAGGTTTAATCAAAGCCATTCAAGGTTTACGAAGATCATTAGAGATCGCTATTTATTGAGTAGGACAAAGAGTTAAAATGTAACGACTTCAGAATTGAGTAGAGAACATGAACACTGAAGCAGAAACTACTGGGATAATGATTTATTCACTTTATTTATATATCCCACACCCATGGTTGGCTTCTTGACCATTTGACGCCGAGCCTCCCAGTACCGACTGACGGCGTCGTTAGTCAGGTGCGTGTGTGTGCATCCTTATGAATCCACATTCAACCAATACACAAATTTTTGACATCCCTACAAGGGCATATATACGCCTTGCTCGGTTAGTGCTTTAACTGCCCCTGGCGTATATAAAAGCCTTTCTGAAGTACGAATCTTTACAAAACGCTGTTATCTGTAAAACTGCTCCATAGGCTTTCGAATGGAAAACAATGACATTGAAAGTGTTTGCAAGGGAATTATTTTTGTATGCTTTTTCTTTCCCCCAATACACCACAACTACGCACACCTGTGTGAGAAACAGTTACTCTGGAAAGGAAATCGTGGAACTTTTTCTCACAGCTTAAGGGGCTAAGATTTTAAGACCGCTCGATATTTACTCCGAAGTATAGGAAGTTCTTTTGTTTTTTCCTGCCATTATTTATTATCATTGAATTATTTTGTCTAGTTAAGTAATTTTACTCTAAATGAACACGATATATTCGTACAAGAAGTAATAACATGACAGTGGCCCAGTGGCCGAGTAATAGTGTATCGTGCTTCCACACCACGGGTCCGGGGTTCTATCCTCGGGTTGGGCAAGTTTGACTCAGTCTTTCATCCCTTCAGTGGGTTGATAAATGAGTACAAAGCTTGCTTGGGGACTAAAAAACTGGGAGTTTCGCTTGTGACTGACCACTTTATCGGAACATTTGCTCATCAGTTTTTGAATAACATCACAACAAATTCAGTTTTTATAGGTGGAATGATTTTCAACAGTGCCTCATAAATTGTGCTTTAAACGCTATATCGACACGCGTCAAAATCATTATACATGCATAAAAAACTGGAAAAGGAAAGAGTAATTTCATTTGTGTTCACACATGTATAAGTGTTTTTTTTAAATACGTGTTCTCATTTTAAACACGAGCACTCGTTTCTCTACTTTCTTTTCCACAACACTTTTACTGCATACTAGAAAAACGATTATTTTTTTAAACTTATTTGATATCGGAGTGCTACTCGCCAAGCAGGGCTTGTTGTGAAGTGATATGGATACCAAGATGGCGGCCTAGTTGTAATTAATCGCTAGGAAAACAATTTTAAAGAAGTGCTTTGAAAGAAATTGAAATATATTCTAAATAAAGAATATAAGGATAAATTGAAAACAACCTATATCAATTACTAATTAATATCAATATAATATAATAATAATTATAGATAATTATATTATATTATACATAAAGTAATTATTTAAAGTAAATTAAAATTAATCAATAATGAATATTAATTAATAATTGGAAAAACTTTCAACATTCCAAAAACTGCGATTTCCTTAAATGAATTTCATCAAACAAGGGATGTTTAAAAATGCATTATGTAAAAGTAAAATAAAGTGGAAATTTTCAATTTGCAGCAATAAGTAAATTCACGGCCCTCATATTCTTTAAAAAATATCCTGGTACCCACCAATGGTATTAGAAAATAATCCTCATTCGAAGATAGAAAATAATACAACGGAAGACTGCAGTTGTATCTTGAAAGTGAATGGTATGAAAATGGTTAATTTTTTTTTAAAAGAAACCGAATTAAAATCCTCTGAAACTAATAGGGCCATCATGGGGAGAAGACCAAACGAAAATTAACTCAAGTACACGTTATTTCAATGGCGACCACATTGCCACAGGTAACCATATTGTAATGCCGTCACCCATCTTGTCGAATATATTCGAGTTCTTGGCGTATAGGACTCCGATACCAAATTAGGGTCTATTTTTCAATCATTTAGTCGTGATGTGATTTACCCTGACAAAGTGAATTAATATATAAAAATCTCTTACATCGCTTGCTCAAAAAAAAAAAAAATCGCGACTTCAACTGCTAATTTATTTTTTCCACTAAGAATACCAATAAAGATTAAATCTATTGAATATTTTCACCTGATTGTTATGCTTAATATTATACTGTTCGAATTAATTGGGACAAATTGTAAGAAACGACTTTTTTCTAAAACCCTAGCTTTTAATCCTTACATACCTTACGTAAATAGAATATATTAGTACAAAGTATGTCCTCCTATAACATAAATGACCACTTCCACTCATCTTGGTGTTGACTCCTCTAGAGAAGCGTACATGTTCTTAACTTCATCATCGTAGAACTACACTTGTGTATTGCACTTTTTATCATTTGTTCTGTTGTCATGCAACTCATCTTAGTTAAATGATTCTTGAGAATGTGTCATAAGTTCTCAATAGGATGTAGGTCTGGTGAATTACCTGCTATTAAGCAGTTTTATTTTATTTTCCCACACAAAAGTCTGGACCAATATCGAATTGTGACAAGAACCCAAATCGTTTTGAAATGTTTCGTCTAATGTCTCCATGGATGGAATAATTCTAATATGTAATATTTCTATGTATATTTGACATAACTCGTCATTCATTTAAAAGAAACTAAGCTTCCACAGCCGTTTGCTGTGAACCCTCTCCCTCCTCCCCAAATCATCTGTTTAGAAGGGTATTTTACGGTGTATTGGATATGATCTGGAAGCAGAGTTTTAACTTCACTCCGTCTAATTACACTTGATTTGTATTCCTGCACAAATAAATGCGTTTCGTCACTGAAAATCACCTTCTAGGTGATAACATTCCAGGATTGGAATTATTGGTCTATGGTAAAAAAGTTTTCATCATTTTCTGAGTTAGAAATTGCTTTTCCATCGGTCTCGATGCTAATGGCTAACTTCCTGAATCATTTTCTGTACAGTTGAGGTACTCACTTCAAAACCTAAATCCAATAAATCCCTTTGAAGATCGATGCTTGTCTTACTTTGATTTATTTTGTTATTTCTTATTAAAATGTTATCATTTCATGGAGGGATTTTCCGTTTGAGCCCCCACATTTTCCTTTTTTTTTTTGGAGACAATGATCAGGAATCTATAAATGTTCCTAAAATTCTTGAAAAATTTGATTTTCCCATACCAACTACCATATATAGATCTCTCACAGTCATAGAAGCGTATTCATTAAGAGGGATTATTTTAGAACCCTTCCTCGGATAATACCCATCTCTGAGCAAGCAAAATTAACAAGTGTTACGTAAAACGCAAAAATACAGCCACCAGCTACCATACTGAAAGCCTCACGCTTTAATAACTAATGTAATACAGTAAGTTATAATAGTAAATTATAATCAAGGTTGATTCGTCACTTTACATTGGGCAAAAATAAGGGGATTGAGGTGGTTCGGGATATAACTGGTAACCACATACCAGTTCAGACAAGAAAGATATGCGTACCCCAAATAATTTGAGCAGTACAGTATGACATAAATAGAAATATATATATATATATATATATATATATATATATATATATATATATATATATATATATATATATATATATATATATATATATATATATATATATAAACACTGGTGTGCAAAAATTAAGGACGAGACTGATTTTTCAATGTAACTTTGTACAAAAGCTTTCCAAATCAACACATTTAATACCGTAAGATCCCCAATACTTAAGGACATGTGTAATGTAAGCAACACTTACTAAAAGAGAAATCAGAGGGATAAAAAGAAGCTTGATTGAAAAAGTAGCATGGAGCGCAATGCGACTGAAGGCCGAAACATCCCTGTGATGGGTGTCCAGCAAGAAACATCCGGTCTTTAGTAGGGGATATGATCTCCCCTGACTGCTAGGCAGGTTTCAGAGCATCTGCCCATGCTGAGAATGAGGGTGTCAATGAGTTGTTGAGGCATTGCTGCCCATTCGTCTTGCAGCGCCAATCGAAGCTCCCGAATCGTTACTGGTGGTAAGGTACAAGCTGCCAAGCGTCTGCCTAGAAAATGCCATCATGCTCGATGGGATTGAGATTCGGAGATCGTGCCGGCCAATCCATACGTTCAATATCCGCACTCTCTAAGAGCTGTTCAGCAGCTACTGTGAGATGACATGGAGCATTGTCGTCCATGAAAAGGAACTGCAGACCCATAGCGCCTCTAAAAAAACGCACATATGGAAGAAGAATCTCGTTACAATAACGGGTCCCGTTGACTGAACCTGCGTCGAAGATGTGAAGGTCTGTACGACTACCAAGCATGATGCCTCCCAAACGAGAATACCGCGACCTCCATACCTGTCCCTTTCAATGATGTTCGAGGGATGATTGCGGCTTCCCCGCTCTCTCCAGATGAGTATGCGATGAGAATCGCTACTCAAACTGAATCTGCTCTCATCTGTAAAGAGTACTCGTCCCCATTCATTGTCTCTCCAATTCCGGTGTTCCCGGCACCACAGAGAACACCTTCTCCGATGGGCAGGCGTTAAAGGTACACACCGTACAGGGCGTCGTGCAAACAGACCACCAGCGTGCAGTCTTCTGGCCACGGTAAAACGCGATATCGGTCGTCCAGTCACCTGTGTCGTGTGTCTAGCGATTTCTCCCGCTGTCTGCCGCCTGTTTCTGCTGGCTCGTAAGACAATGTACCGGTCATCCGCGGGTGTGGTTTCTCGGGGACGACCACTACTGAACCCCCGGATAGCGGTTCCTGTAGTTTGAAATTGTCTCCAAAGTCATGAAACGATGCTGTGAGCAATTCCGAACTCTGCAGCCACACTTGTCACACTGCGGCCTTCCTCCAACTTCCCAATGATTCAACTTCGGGTAAAAGCATTCAGATGTCGTCTAACAAATTGATTATTCGCCATTTCTCGCTGAGGCAGTAACTCGGTGTGATTTTAACTGCTATACGGCGTGCAATCTCTTTGCCAGAAATACTGATCTTACACCGACAACATGCTTTATACTACTCAGACACTCCCCCATTATGTCTACCTGCGTATCTGCGCATGTGCTACCGTACATCACCTTACTTTATCTCCTGATTGTTCTTTCTGTCCGCTCTGCCTCTTCGATCAGCTGATATGCTAATTTTTCGACTTCGTCCTTAATTTTTGCACATCAGTATATATATATATATAAAATCCCTAAATATATACCAATAGTTATAAAACTTAAGTATAACTAGTCAAGATAGGAAATATTTTCCACAATAGTACTATAACAAACCCCTGGCATTACGAACCAAGATTGCAGGTTTAAACAAGTTTTAGAGTTAGCCAACCTTCACCTGTAATTTGCCTAAACCACTCAGCCAAAGGAAAATGAAAGAATAATATTAGGAGAAATTTAAATATTACAAATAAAATCACGATACTATTAAAATATAACGATAAAATTATAGCCTAAGAGTTTTCATAGGTCTCGATTTAAAGTCAATGCAATAAGGTAGATTGTAAGACTTACTTCGTGAGTATAGCAACTAGTTATGTTTCCCGCCAAATACAAAAGAGTAAAAGCAGAACCGCATAAAGTAAGTTAGTAAAATATGATAGAATAATATAAAGTCTATATATGTATATGTACGTTTAAAAAACCATAAATATATATATTGTTATAAAAGTTTGTAGAAAATAAAGGATTAGAAGAATATTTTTAAAAAAATGATATTATTAATTTATTAAACATGTGGCGCCATATATTGAATAATTGTATAATTAATTAAAAATACTAATATTAAAACATATTATCAATAATAATTAATGTATATTGTATTTTCACTGAGAACTATAAGAAATATAATTGTAAAGAAATTTAGCAGAATATCCATGTTCAATACATTGTTTAATAAAGTTATTAAAATTTAAGTATACATTAGCTTTATCACTAACAAAAACTTTATTATGATAAATATAGTTAAAAGTAATATTCCTATGTATAGATACAGATTAATTTGAATTCCAGTAAGGCACTTTGAGAATGTTAAAATTAAAAGCATCTCTTTTATCCCAAATGATTCTATATAATTTATAATCCTTAATACACAATGATGCATCTAAGTAATTAGTTTTAATTAGATTATGAGTAATTTTAACTAAATTTAACTAATACGGATAAAAATTAATATTGGGATTAAAATTATTATTTTTACGAAAAATAATTAGATTATCAATATATCTAAAAATGTAATAATCATTATTTTTTTAATTATATTCATAAAAGTGGAAATATAAGTTAGCCAAACTATTGATAGCAGGACCTCCTTGAGGCAGACCTTTAGTTTGTTTATATAATGAACCATTAAAACTATTGTAATTTCTTTTAAGAATAAATCTATGACATTTTTAAATTTGTTAAAATTAATATTAAGATTATAATTACTGTGATTTTCTAAAATTACTTTAATAATATCATTGATATCGATGGAATTGAAAAGATCTTCAAAGCCATAACTATGAACTGAATAACTATTTTTATTTTTTAAAAAAATCTATAATATGTTTACTACTTTTAATTATAGCTTTATTATATTGCTTATTAATAAAGTTTTGTATAATATTATGAAGTAATTTGCCTGCAGTAGTAATACATGTTTTAAAACCATTTGTCACAGTTCTAAATTTAACAGGACTTTTATGGAATTTAGGTGTTAAAAATATATATAGAAACTTAAAATTTTAGGAATGCAAAAACCCAATTTTTTATAAATAGCAATAATGCGATTACTAATTTTATTATGTGACATATCCAATTTTTTAAAAGATTCATTCTTTAAAAAGTGTTCACTAAGCATATTATAATTAAGTATTTTTATTATATATATGTGTATGTATAAATTTTTATCTGTGGAATTTTGTGGGAATAATCTTAAGAGAACATATAGGTACTAATTCATCAGTTATTTAATTTTACTTCAATAGTAAATTTTATAAAGCCCAGTAAATGATAATTTTTAGGTATACAGTTGCAATTTAAAACGTAGGAATAATTTGATTAATCAATTGAGATTTTTATTTACTTCGTTAGAAATGAATACTTAAGAACTTTAAAGTCTAGTATTATATTTGTTACATTTTTTTATAGATGGGAATGACCAAACTAATTAGTATACTATTTTAAAATTTTCAGTAATGAATTTAAAAAACCAATCGATGAAGTAGAAAAACTGTGCCTGTGAATTAAAATAAGAATGATATGCAAAAAAGAAGCATAATTCGTTTAAGCCGAAAACATTGTGAACTAATGTTTAGTGAAGTATTATGTATGATTCCATGCTTGTATCATCTCTTCTTTATAGCGTTCTAAAATTAATGGCATGCAGTATGAGAATAGTACATTTATATGCATTTTTTAACCATATTCTTCAGAATTTTTTCAAGGTTACGAAAGAAAAGAATAGAATACTATATGCATGACATATATTATGTGGCCTATGAAGAGAACGCTCTGTTTCTATTATAATAATTACTTAATGTGTAAATAAATCTTGTACTTCAATACAAAAAAATATTGCATCTTGAATTATAAAATTTTGAGTTGTGTGCTAGAAATCTTCTTTCTTCCATAAAACCCTAAACAGCATCGTTTTAACCATCACGAAACCTAATAATTTACTTAATTGTAAACTCAAATTCAAAAAATTCAATTTATTTATTTTTAAAAGCAATGAAATAAGTTTAACGCGATAACTCGTAAGACAAAATATTGGTTATAATTATTAACACAATATAATACAATGGTTGCGATAAACTACTTTTTTTACACACTTCTTTCTCTTAACACGAAAATATTTTGCTGCTGGGAATGAATAAAAGACGGAACACCCATTCAGAGAGAGAGAGGAGACCGTCCTATTGTATTATCGGAAGAATTCATTGTAATCGTTGATGATAATGTGTGTACAGCCCCAAATATGGCAGACAAAGACGTTTTGGAGATTGTTCAAAGCTAAAAAAAACATCATTGATGCGTATTCGGACGATGAAAGTGAAATGAATAAATCAACTCCTGTTCCCCCGTCATCTGAAATGAGGAACATCATGAAAAGTATGTGCATTTGTTTAGACGCGCATTCCACTGGTGAAATGAACGACATTATACAATTTGATGCTAAAAAAACAATGCAAAGAAAAATATCAGATTATTTACGAAAAACTCCATAAATGTTTTGTTTTTCAAAAAAGGAAAAAAAAATGAAAATTTTGTATTAAATTTTATGAAGTACTCGTAATGTTTTAGTTTCATTGATTTTTATTAAACGCATGCTTATTTTCGAGGGTGAGTCCGGAAAATAAGTTTCCCCTGTTGACTGTGGTCAGAATTCTGTCTGAAAGTTAAAACATAGAATGAGACATTAAATATAAGACATAACTTTATTTTTTGACATAAGTACCAAGTACATTCAGGCATTTGTCGTGCCACTTGATAAGCTTCAAAAAGCCCCCCCCAGGAGTGTCTAATTACGGGATCAGGTTTTCAAAAGTAGTTTATTCAACATCAAAAACATTTACTATCTATTGTAGTAAACCTAAAAATATACTTCAATTTAAAAGGATTTAAAGAAAGAAATCATTCGGACCTCTGATCTCGTGGATACCTGGGTAACTCGAACACACACACATCTATATCTCCATCGTCATCTGCAGTTGTATATTTATATTACGTCCTCACTTGTGCTTTTAGGGTGTTGCACACTGCAGATGAATAAACGGACACGGATCGGATTCAAACCGGATTCGAGACTCGAATCCGAGCACGGAATTGGAAAAACATTAACTAGTTTTTATTAACAATCTAACAAAATAAAATTAAATTTGTTTGCAAATTAATGATGCCAAAAATAAATAAACTTAGCTGTAGAGCATTCGACGTTAAAGATAAAACTAAATATGGTAGATTTGAATTTAGGATCGATTAGGTCTCTCTTAAAGACCCACTGACCGCGTGGTAGCGTATCGCACTTTCACACCACAGGTCCGGGTTCTATCTTCGGGCTGGGTAAAAGCTCAGAAAGATGTAGGATGGGCAAAGTCGATTCAGCCTTCCATTCCTTCAGTGGATTGATAAATGAGTATCAAGCTTGCTTGGAGATTGAGCACCAGGGAATTCACGTCAGACTGATCACCAGATCGAGACATTAATTCATGCACCTCAGTGCCCAATGGCCACGTGTAGAGATGGGCGTGTGTGATGTAGAGATGGACAGTTGCAACACAGAGCTTAGTTAAGAAATCTCTCTTAAGGTTGAGTGTGATTCATTATTTTATATAGGTTAGTTTACTCATAAAACTATTATAACAAAACAAAGGCCGAATACCATGCATGGATTTTTATAGTGGACGCATTATTTTCTTCTTTTGGCTCTTCTGAAGTAGAGGGATTGCTAGAGGTCACTCTGTAATGAATGGGCCACCCCGTTCATTGGTGCTTGGGAGTTAGAATAAAGACCAGAGATAGTCAGAACAATTCTAGTTTATTATTCCTTTGCTAAATTTCAACAACCCAGGGTATGAAATGCACACTTCTATAAAGTATAGGAGCAACAGTAGAAAGGATAATTAATAATTTACATTTATTCAACTAACTTTCATTTAGAACTCTTTGATTACTTGCGGTCTCAATTATCGTACTTCCTTCCTCAGCTATTCTACATCTGTTCGACATTATTCAATTATAACTTATTGACTAAATTGTCAATTAACAATCTTAAATACTAAGCAATTAATCGTAGAGCCACTCTCGGCTAGCTTTCATCCACTTTCCGTTATCACTAATCACTAAATTCTATTATCTAACTCCTAACCTCTCTTTCCCCCTCGTTCCTAAAAGTTAATGCTTAAATAGATGACTTCATTTACATAAACCGTGTCTTTTTCGGGATAAAGTTTGCAATGGAACATCATGTAAAAGAAATTAATTTCCCCAAGAGGATTAGTTAAGGATTCACGGATAGACCCGTTTCAATTCAAGCTGCTTTGGACATAAATTTTAAAGATAATTTTAACAAAGCCAGACTATTTATTAAAAAAATTGTCCTAAGAACCTAAAGCATGTTAAGAAATATTCCTATCATTTCTGCAATAAGAGTAACTTACTTATATATATATTTAACTATGAATAAACATTTTATAAAAAAAACAGAAATTACTTAAATTGCATTATTTAAGTACAATTTTAAATGACACTCAAACGTTTTACTAAAAATAGTCTGTTTATTCATTAGTTTTAATTTCATTTAGCATTACGTAATATATGTCTCTTATTCTCTCAATGTATTTAGTAGGAGCTCGCGTTCAATCGCTCCAGACAATGTAATTACGTCTACTTTTTTTCAGGCTGAATGATAAGGAGTAATTACCTCGTCCTTTTATAATTATTCAAGATTAGAGAAGGACTTCCTAATTAATCACCAGTAGAATTATTTAACACAATTATAAAAAACAGACTTGAACAAAATATATTTTAAAGGTAGATAGAAAAATATTAAAGTATGTAAAACATTGTAACTTGAGTAAGTAATGTGCGTTAAAACATGCATGTGTATATATTTATATCACAGTTAAAGTGTGAAATCAGTTACTTCATAGAATAAATAGGTATTTCATGAAATAACTAGACACGCCATTTAAAGTATGAAATACGGCTCTCGAAAGACCTTTGAACCAGTTCAAGCTGCTTTTAGTCAGTTTTGAACCGCAATTCAAGGTGTCATCACAGCAATCCTTGCTGTAATACATAATGAAAAGTAAAATCAGTAGCGTAATGTGTACCCCCCGCAACCCCCACATTGCCGAAAACGGCAGGGATTCTAGGGGCCCAAAACATGACTGACATCAAGTACATATTTGGGCTTGGGGCCCAAAAGATGACTTTGCTGAGGGATCCTAATACTTTGCGTTACACCACTGAGTAAAACGAAAAGGTATATATATATATATATATATATATATATATATATATATATATATATATATATATATTTCCTAAAATTTAAATATTAATATTCTCTTGCATGTTTGTTTGAAAAAGTTTACAGAATTTTTTTATAAAGCAACATTTTTCTTCCCGGCATGTGTTTTTTTTCTCTCCATAATATTTAAATATAACTATTTCAATAACACACACATATTCTTTTTTTCTTTCTGTTTAACTAATGTTAGCAATATCAGCAATAGTAAATTATATCATCTGCTTTTCCTTATTATTTATCAATTAATCATCCGCAATTGGGATAAAATCAATTTTCCGAAACAGTTTAGCTGTTTATGATCAATTAATTTATAAAACAAGTTTGAAATTGTTTATTTTTAATTTTAATGGTCTATTATAATAGTTATTTCATGAAATACCTAGTTATTCTATGAAATAACTGAATTATACACCTTAACGGTAATATATATATATATATATATATATATATATATATCAAGCTGACATAGTTCTTTCCTGTTTATTTTCTTATAATGCGCTCCTTAGACTTTTCGAGTTATAAAAATAAACTTAAGCAAAACGTTCGAGGCATGATGTATCGCGTGACTTTGCGTCAAAAACACTCCTCGACTCAATCATAAAAAAAGGAAGGGGGAAAAAGTGATCAAGCAGCCACTTAACTCCTGCTCAAACTACGAATAATTAGACTTGTCTAATCTCTAAGCAAGAGTTAATTGCCCAAATCATCTCGTTTGTAAATCTAATGGTGGCTTTTAGTGAAACACTTGCTGATAACATCTGAGTTAATACACAGCCCATAATAAAATATTAACATAATGTATAAAATTATAGATTGGATAAGAGCTGTATTGGCAGAGAGAGGAGAATTACATAAGTTGTGTTTCATGTATGTAGTTACTAATTTTTAATAAACTGGTTTTTTTATTAATATATTGATTATTAGCTATGTCATTAACGATTAAAAGTTACGTAAAGAGAGAAAAGAAGTGAAAGATTTAACTTTGAATATTATAGTTATTTTAATTGTACATTTATGCAATTATTTAAAAGTGCCTCCTAATTAAATTAGATATTTAATATGATGTAAGATTTTAAGACAATTTAATTATAAAACTAATTATATTTTTAATATTATGTATTTTGTGAAGCTCTCAGATTGAAAACTTTGGTGCATTTTAATCTTATGTTCTTCAGTAAATTATTTGCTTTATTTATTAATATTCTTTAACCATTAAATTAAAAAAAACCCAGTTTTTTGTTCTACAATTTTTATAAGAAATATACATTATAGCAAAATAAATATAAAATATCAATTAATATTTATTTTCATGAGATATAATAATTACTTATTACTAAGAAGAAATTGAAGCATGTTTTAAGCCAAAATATCTAATATACATCAGGGGGATTGGTTTGTCTTCCTTAAAATGTTGACTTTTTGTTATCTTATGTAAATACCTAAAAGCGAAAAAGACCTCCAACTCACATGAATATTTCTTTCAAATTTTTTACTCCGTAAACTGATAAATTGCTCAAAATTTATATTGGTAAAACTACTACTAAATAAATCTTGAAATACTTTCCAGACAACAAAAATTAAAAATTTAAAAATTTTATATTTAATTTATATTTTTCCTTCGTTAAAGTACAAATAATTTTTATCAATACATGTTACTTATATTACAGCTATCAAACACTATGTCTTACTTTAAAAATATATTTAAATAAACCAAAATATCACATAATTTATACTCTGAAATTTTGAATAACAATTCTCAAAGAAAAGAGATTAAATAAATTTATTTTAGTATTTTTTTAAACTCAATTAAATGTGTACAAATCAAATAACAATACAACTATAAAATAAATATGTATATCAAATCATTTTGAGAGATACTTATAATAAATACAAAGATTTTACAATTTTTTAGAGTAAACATGGATATATTAGGTTGGGGAAAAAGAAATCCATTATTTTTTCGGTAGATGGCTGTAGTGTCGATATTTCGTGAAGTACCGATGAAAAAATTTAAAATTTATGCTCGTTGTGAAGCTAACATTTCACACTAAAAAAATTATTTTGCCGTTCTTTGTTTGGTTCATTCAGTTTTGAGTTACAGGGTGTAAAAATGGATGTCAACAAAGAGAAAATTCGTTACATTTTACAATTTTTCTTTGATAAAAACGAAAATGCAAGCCATGTGGTCGAAATTGTGAATGGTGTTTATGGAACCCATACTGTAACAGCTAATTACGTGTAATTTTGGTTTCGTCGATTCCGTTCAGGCATTTTTGATGTTAAAGATGCACCTCGCACAGGAAGTGTCAAAAATGTCGATAAAACCACACAAATAATCGAAATTGACCGGAATGTTAGAGAGTCATAGCATCACCCAGAAGATATAGATCAACCATAAAACAGTTTTAAACCATTTGCGCAAAGTTGGATTCAAAAAGAAGCTTGATGTTTGTTTGGGTGCAACACCGATTAACACCAAAAGAATGATGGACCGAATTTCCATCCTTGGCCAAACGGAATGAAATCAACCCATTTCTTAAGCGGATGGTGACTGGGGATAAGAAATGGGTCTCATAGGGCAATATTGTTCGAAAACGATCATGGTCAAAACGTAGTGAAGTAGCACAAACTGTGGCCAAACCAGGACTAACGGTCGGGAAGGTTCTACTATGTATTTGGTGGGACTGGAAAGGAATAATTTATTAGGAGTTACTTCCGTCTGGCCAAACACTAAATTCAGATCTCTACGGTCAACAACTCGACCATTTGAAGCTAGCGACTGACCAAAAACGGCTAGAATTGGCCAACAGAATATGTGTTGTGCTCCATCAGGACAATGTCAGGCCACACACGTCTATAGTGACTCGCCAGAAACTCTGGGAGCTTTATTTTGAAAGTTGTAATGCATCCACCACATAGTCCGAACCTGGCACCAAGTGATTCTCGCATTGCAAAACCATCGGATTGTCCAGAAATGGGAATCAAGAGAAGATTCTGAAAATCTCGATTACAAGAGTTTTTCACCAATAAGGACTAAGAATTCTATGAGATGCATTATGAAACTATCTTTAAAATGACAACAAATTATGCAACAAAACGGTGTATATTTGACCGAAATCGGACAATCTGAAGCATCTTAAATAAAGTCTTGAATTTCATTAAAAATAATAGATTTCTTTTTCCCCAACCTAATATTTTACTTACACCTTATTCCTAACATTTATACAAAAGCCATGTTTTTATAACTTCTCCTACCACTTTAAAACTTTATATTTGGTACTTGTGATAACATATGTTTATAGTATTTAATTAAGCATTAAAATATCCGGGTGAAACAATTTGTGACAAAATTTGAGCTACTAAAGGAATTTGATTAGTACTTATTATAATGTGTAGAAGTTAACATCATAAATTCTGTTTCTCTTACTACTCAATAAGGAGATTAAATCAGTTGTATTGAAATTGTGACTGCAAAGTAATAATAATCTACGCTATTTTTATAATCAAAGAAGGGAAACTTAATATTTTGTCAAATAAATAATTAAAAAAAATTTTATATTTGTATAGGAATCATAAGTTATACTATAAAGTTCGAATTATTAGGACATACGGTAAAAGACGATTTTTTTCTAAAACCTTTGTTTTTAATCATTACATATCTTAAGTAGACTGAAAAATCTCTATATTAGTACGAAGTATGACCTCTTTTAGCAGAAATGACCTATTGAACACGTTTTGGCATTAACTCCGTTAATGCACCGCATATGTTCTTAATTTTATCATAAAGGAATTATACTTTTATAGCAATTTTTATCGTCTGTTCTGCTGTCGTGAAATTCATCTTAGCTAAACGAATCTTTAGAATACGCCATACGTTCTCAAAAAGAAATTAGGTCTGGTGAATTACCTGGCCAAAAAAACCCTAGTATTTTATTTTGCCGCATAAAAGTCCGGACAAATATTGAATTGTGTCAAGAGCTAAATCCCGTTGAAATGCTCCGCCGAATGTTATCATGAATTGAACAATCCTACTACTTAATATTTCTGTGTATTTGGCAGAATTCATCATGCTTAAGATAAACTAAGTTTCCAGTGCCATTTGTTGTATAAAAGCGACAAAACATCTCCTCAGAAGTTTGTTTTGCAGTTTCTTAGAAATGATCTAGTAACACTGTTTCACCTTCACTTTGTGTTACTGCACTTTATTTGTATCCCTGCACAAATAAATGTGTTCCATCACTGAAAATTACCTTCTCCCAGTCCTTAACAGTTCAAGATCAGTATTTTTGGTGCATACATGCTAAACACTTTCCTATCATTTTCTGCGTTAGAAATTGTTTTATCCGCGAGCTTGGTGACTTATGAACACCTTTCAGAAGCGTTTGCGTACAATTGAGGCATTTACTTCAGTCCTATACTCTGATAAATCCTTTCGAAGGTCTGAGCTTGTCTTTCTGAGATTTATTTCGCAATTTCTTGTTTAAATTTTATCAGTTCATGAAGTAGTTTCTCGAATGCGTCCTCATTTTCCTTTCTTTTTTAGAGAAGATGTTCCGGATTCTTGAAATGTTCTTAAAATTCTTGAAACATTTGATTTGCTCACACTAACTACCGTAGCTGTATCTCTCACAGTCATAGAAGTGTGTTTGTTGGGAGCGATTATTTTAGAACACGTCCTCGAAGTAATACCCATCTTTGAAGAAGCAAAAGTAATATGTGTTACACGAGAAGCTAAATTATAACCACGATCTTCCACACTGAAATACCCCCAACTGATCTACTGATACACTAAAACCAGTCAAAAGATTACATTAAAAATGCATTAAAGACAAAATCGACCCGTCACTCTATCTCTAGGCAGATATAATCGTTTTGTAGCAGTTCGGGACATGACTAGTAATTACATACCAACTTAAACAAGAAAAATATGTTTGTCCCAATTAATTCGAAATGTATAGTAATGTAGTATGATTCAATATTTGTTGTGGTATGACCATTCATTGGTAATTATTCCTGTTTTCATGACACTTAATTGAGATGATGTATTTTTCTAGCAAGCAGCTGAGAATTTCGGAAATACTTTCGTGTGTAAACTAAAAATAAATCTAGGTTGTCCTCTTAGTAAGATATTTCTATCCTATGGTAAGGGATCTGAGGAAGTGTTTAATACGTTAGATAGTTTTTAATTTCTTAGAATAAATTTTTTTTCAAATAATAAATAGTCTCTGATTTAAGTCTGGCAATATACAATACATTATTCTTATTTATTCAAATGTTTAACATTGTTTTAATACTACCAATACGTTAACCCTGCTTCAAATAAATCTCTCAATGTTATCTCTAAACTTGATTTTAAAAAAAAAGATCTAATCATTACATTAGCGACTTGTGGTTTTTGACGATCCAAAAACAACCAAAATTGGGAGTAGTATCACATCTGTTCCCTCTTGATGATCGCATAATTAGTTTAACGCCATTGGAAATCAATAAAGGTATTAAAAATTATACCTTCTTTTTTATAGTCATGTTGACATATTTCTGATGCTAATTAATCAACATTTTCCTATGTTGCAAGGAACATCTTTTTTTTAAAAAAAATTGTACGCTTTTTTTCTTATACATAAGAAAGGACAAATTCCAATATGATCTAATAATAATGCTGAATTTAGTGTTTTATTGATTATTTCCAATTAAATTTTAAATATAGTTTTCAATATTTGGTCAATTTTGTATGTGTTTCTCGCCCGTTAGCGTCAATTTCATAAAATAAAGACGGTTATGACTTTTTTTTTAGAACGAGGCACAGATTCTTAAGACTAAATATTATGTTAAATGTAAAGCTGTAAAAATTTACTTGTCTATTTTTTTAAAGAAACCTAATGATATTGTGGAATATACTTCATAGAAGGCATGTGACTGATATTGGCATAAACCAATAGAAATTGCTACTCTCCACCCCCCCTAAACATTTTTCAATGCTTTAAAACATGACTCAAAATCAGAACAAATATTTAGGTATATATAACACGTTATAATATCCATATCTAAATAAAACATCATTCACTTTGACAAATAAATGTGGATTTAGCATTGCAGCAAAAGAAGCAAAATACAGAAAATATTTTCGATAAGAAAAAAAAAAGTGGATTGATTTCTTGTGGATCTGATAGAACGACCATGGAAAATATTCTATTTTCTATAACATAGTACATTTTGTAACGTAAATTTAAATTGTGAGCTCAGAACCTATTTTTTAACATTAGGAGAAAAGATTCATTTAATCTAATTTTCAAAACAAAGGAATCCAGAAAATATTTCGGTTGATATCAGAATCAAAAGCTTCATCCATAGCATTTGTATTATTATTATTATTGTTATTTACTTTACGAGTTCTAATTATTGAAAGACTATTGGGTTTAATCTTATATGTGAAAAATCATTTTAGTTTTATTTTCTTTTATTGATTCTAGTTCTAAAAGTTGTCCACTTTCAAAGTTGTAGCGACTGTAAAATGAACATAAACACACCGCAAAAGTTCCGTCTCCAAGAATAAATCATAGTACATACACGTATAATACCAGCTGCTTATCTTCTATAAATATTTTAAACATTATTTATTTTTTTAAAATTTTTCTCATGTGAAGAACATATTAATTAGTAAATCTCAAAACACGCCCAAGAAAGTACGATAAAATGAGGTTCTTCAAAGTACGGCAAGTAAAAATTTTATTAAAATTTGTTTTTAAAAAGTTTTTAATTTTGTTTTTATTGCAAAATGATATCCAAATAAATAAAGGTTATCATGGTACCAGTGGAGACATTGATAAATGTTCAATTCCCAAGAATATTGTAGATGAGGTCTAGCACTACAACAACATGGTATAGAATGAAATTTTCTTGGTTATAATTAATCGTTGGTATAGGTTGGAACTCTATTGAACTAAGCGACGTGAGTGGGATTTCGCTGAAATTCTGATTCTTCGTGGAGAAAAAAAAATGACACAACATAAAATATAAAACTGTCCATTTAACATGTTTTCAGTATCGGGACTTGCAGTGATCCGCCATGAGTGAAATACATGCTTGCGAGCATATTAGCATACTGGTCTTAATATTTTGTGACGGGCTCACGTGTCTTTTCTTTAACATGTCCTTTGGGTTCTTTGGGCCAGAATTAATGGCAACTCTTTTCCAACTAAATTCAAGAAGTGAAGTGTGAATGAAAAATGCAAATTAACAAGATTTTAAATATCGGAACTTAGAGTAAGCGAGATGGCAATTTGTGGCAGTTGATGGCAAGTAGAGGAATGTTAATATAGTTCGTGGTTCAAGTTTCGATAAGGTTACGTGGCGGTGATTAGAACTTATAATTGATAAAGATATAGAGAACCAAGGTGCATTCCAGTGAACGCAAGTAAATACAAGATTGCCTTAATGATATTAGTGATTGATTCAACAAGGTAGGATTGACTATTTATAATTAGAATCAGCGATTTTATTAGAATTGAATTTTGGCGATTCAGTTATTGATAGTGGTCCGAGTTAGGTTAAATCGTTATTATGTATATATATTAGGTGTTACGTATTTTGCCATCGTAGATTCTCTCACATTAATTATTATAATTTAATTTGTTAGAATTTTAAGTTGAAAATTTTAATACATATATTAAGATTATATGTATGCCTCTATTTCTTCCGTTAATCCTACACTTCTAGCTCACGCTGATACTCCGAGAGACATTCTCCCAAGGGGGAAATATCACAATTCGTACATGATAAATCTCGAAATTGAAGTATCTGTGTCAATCGACAAGTGTCCTAACATTTCGGATGCTGTGCTCCACCTGCTTCCTTCGGTATTTGTTGCTAAATTCCAGTTATTCTAATGTGAGAATGTTTTTTTCCGTCTTCTTTAAATTATCACCGAATAATATGTGCAATACTTAGCTTACCACTTGTAACAATACTTAATAACTTGTGCAATACTTGGTCTATTTGTCTATTTATTCTCTAGTCCATCACATTCCAAACTAGCGGTAATTCAGTCATGTAAAAATTCGAACACATATGTCCTCTAAATTAAATTATAGCATACTGTTTTTTTTTTCTATATTTGTACGTACTACCAGTGCCATCTAGTAGAAAATTTCAAATAAAACACATTTATATTTTGGTCTATGTATTATTTTCTTCAAAAACAAATTGAATCACTTGAAAACAATCTAGCTCTAACTCTAGAAGTTATAGTGCACAACTTCCGAGTGAATTTGATGGTCGCGATAGCCTAGTGAATTTGGTGACGATTTCAGGATCAGAGTGTAGCGGGAAAGAATACTACGGAAGACCCACTTTGTAGATGGCTTAATGCATGCTAAATCTAACGAGGGTCTATGCCTTCCCTCTAGTGTGGAGTGCTAGTTTGGAGAGGGGGACCAATTCAGGAGTTATTTTCGTCTCTTTACCGATGTTCAAAATTAAGAGGTCCGTTGCCAATAATCCTCGTGTTGCTTTATGGACGACATTACCATATAATTCTCACTTTCTGTGAATTTAAAATTGTCTTAATTGGTGAACATTACTGGTATATACGTAGTAGGATTCAAAAGTTCCTGTACTGAGCCTATACTTGTAACTTGAGAAAATTTTGCAGCATAGTGATTACGGTAACTTTTCTGTATTACATTAATCTCTCCTTTTTCTATACGTGGTTTGTTTCAAATCTCGTGGTTGGAGGCTTACCATGACAGCGTAATTTGTTGGCAGATGCATTTATGGCCAGCGATTGAAAAAATAGCTTTTGTTGAGCAGATAATCAATATCAAATTTTGTGTTCGATTGGGAAAGAGTGCTGTAGAGATTTAGGAAACGTTGAAGCAGCTGTATGATACATTACTGCTAACGGGAGCTTTTGAATGGCTTGACGTTTCAGGCGACATTTTGAGTGGCTCGTCTGCAAGGAAAATGCCGGAGACGACGAACGTTCTGGATGTCCACAGACTTCCTGAGTCGTTGAATACATCGATAAGGTTTCCGCGGCTGTACGATAAAAGAGGTTGCAAACAATACATACAATAGCAGAATCAGTTGAGATGTCCGAAGTCGCACGGCAACGGATCCTGAGTAAGGATCTCATAATGCATAGGGTGTGTCAACACATCGTTCCTCGCACGTTAAAGATCAAAAGGGAATTCGAATAGAAATGGCGGAAGACTTAATCTTGACTATTGACAAAGAATTTTCCCTACTTAGCAGAATTGTTCTTGGAGGCGTTAAATGGTGTTTTATGTGTGACCCACTATCCAAGATAGTATCGGCAAAGTGTAAACCATCACAATCTCCACTCAAGCACAAATTCCACAAAGACCGCTCTAAGAGAAAAGCCATGCTAGAAATATTCTTCGATATCCAGGGCATTGCGCATATAGTATTTATTCCTGCCACACTGTAAAAAAGAGCTCTATGTAGATATCCTGCGTTGTTCGCGAGAATCAATCCGAAAGCAGAGACTAAATTTGTGGGGTGGCCTGTCATGGGTGGTTTTGTATGACAACGCTCTAACACACCACTCCCTCCTCGTGAATGACATTCTTGAGAAAACTCCAATAACTATTTTACCACATCCTCCTTACTCCCCTTATCCCACTCCCTGTGACTTCAGCTTATTTTCTAAACTGGCACGTCACTTACAGGGTCCTCGATTTCAATCTGCTGATGAAGTTAAAAAGGCATCTCGGGCTGCATTAAAGGATATGGCTAAAAAATGCATTCCAGAAATGTTTTGAAGATCTTTACAAACGATGACAAAAGTATGTTTTTGCAAAAGGGTCTTATTTCGAAGGAGGATATGTTTCAGCAATTTTATTGTCAATATTTTTCAAGTTAGACTTAGTCCGGAATCTTTTGAATCCTTCCGCATCAATGTTTTATCAAATTGTTTCCGCTGAGGGCAATATTAAAAATAATATTTGTTAGTTTGTATATTCACAATTAACAGACAATTATAAACAAAGTTCTAACTGTTAAAAGCATTAACACATATTTGTTACATAATTATTATTATCTCAAAACTGTATTAAGAAAAAAATAATTGTCCTGAAAATGAAGATAAACGTACAAATCTAAAAAAAAGTGATTTATTAAAATTAACTGCGCCACTAAGAATACCTTAATTTCCTTCTAACCTTTTAATTCTTTTACGCTGCGTCTGTAGACACACATCTTTAATCAACCCCATAAAAGATACCAGACAATACCCTCATGGGAAGCATCTTTAATTAAAATTCAGTCACTGGAAGACTCGCAGTATGAAGTGAACTTGTTTATAAAAGCCAAACATATATGAATTTTATTTAACTAAACATAACTAGGAGAAAATGAGCAGAATGATTTAATTACCCTTATCACAGAAAGTATGCATTATTAAATAATACAAGTAATTGTCTATATAATGTATAAGGCAATAAAAGAAAATAAATTTGAACAAAATTAGATGAACACTCTACTTTAATATCAAAAATAAAGCATCGGATTGCAAAATTAATGGTATTAATCATGTATACCAAACGTTGTTTGCTTGTGGACTTATTGAATCCCAATTTTCAGAATGTGGGCTCCAATATACGTAAATGTAATTCACTCGGACCCAAATTTAACGAGCCCTTATTCAACGAATTATGCTATTCCACGAATGTTTCTCTTTTTCCGACAAAAATAAAGGCAAAACCGTCTATTTAATGAATAATAATATCCAAATCAGCAAATTATTTCAGCAGGGGTTAATATATATTTTTATTAGTTTGTATTTGAAAAAATTGGATATTTTTTTTCTCAAATGACCGGAACTGAAAAAGACATTTTTAATACACAGCAAATTTCAACCGGAAATTTCTACAGAAAGGATGAAGACAATTACTAGACTATACCGGTGCAGATGAGTCCTGAGTGTAATCTATCTTGTGAGTCTTGAGCCGGACAAAAAATTTATTCTTCATTTCATCCAAATCCACAACGTAGGAGATAATTTAATATTTCAACGATCATAATACATTTGATGACGGACTACCTATCTATGTTGTGCTGTCGTTGTTTCTTATCCTCTAATTGTCTGACGAGTCAGACAAGATCCATTAAATTGTTGACCCTCAAAAAATCCCTAAGAAGAAGGGGAGAATCGTACAAGTCTTCTCTGGAAAGACCCAGACAGTCCAGGATATGTTCGGCAGAGGCCTGCCGAACCTTGCACTTGGAGCAGAACTTAAAAGTCTTCCTGCCCTCAAAGAAGGAGAGACTTTTCATGTGTCCACTAGCCAATCTGGAAATGGCCGTTTTAGATGCTCTGTCACAGTTGAGATCCAGAAAAGAGCCGGTTCCCTGGCCGCATACCAGTGGTGGGAGGGAGGAATCTTCCACTCCTTAGATAGTTGCCTATTAATTTTGGACTGGTGCTCTGAGTAGCTAATGGCAAGAGAGGAGGTTGTTAAGAGACTACAGCCCTCTCTGGCTAAGCGGTCCGCTTGCTCATTTCCATAGATGTCAACATGGGATGGTATCCACTGAAAATGAACATCGTGATGCTTTGAAATAAGTTTGAGATTGTGAAGAATTGAGATGCTTGTTTTGTCTCCTACTTGAGTCCAATTGTGTAGATGTTGAAATGAACTGTGACTGTCCGACAAAATCCAGAGTTCTCCATGGTCACTTTCATTGATAATAGCTTCGAGGCCAAGTTTGATTGCCGTTAGTTCACTTTTAAAGACCGAAGAGAAATCCGGGTTACGGTGACAGAAATAAAAGTTTTGACCAGAATTTTCTATGTAGATTCTACTACCTGCACGATCGTCTAGTCTACTGCCATCTGTGTAAATTTTAATGGCGTCACAGGGGATTTCATTAATGCTTTCCAATGCAAGTTGCCTAAGATGAGCTGGGATGAGATCTTGCTTTGTGACTGGGGCAGACATGTTGAAGTGGAAGTGGACTCTGGGAAGTCCCTCTGATGGACTTAAACAAGATTTTAAGGAGTGGGGTTCGATATGAGATGAGGGAAACTGCAGATGATCAGCATAACTGAAATGGCTGTTTCTCTTCAGTCTCTGATTATTGTGCCAATTGTCAAAGTATAGAGAGGTTTTGTTGTGATGTCCATAGCTAGAAAGTTTATTGAAGTAGTTGGTGAGGATATTTTTGCTTCTAAGATGAAGAGGTTGGAGATCAGCCTCGAAGAGAACAATTTCTTTCGGGCAACTACGTCTCAATCCAGTAATAATTCGCGCAGCACCGAGCTGAATCTTTTCCAATTTCTCAAGACTGGCGGCGGACGCACAGCAGTACACTGGAAAACCTTACTCTAGTATGGGCCTAATGAGAGCCAAATAGGTGTCTCTCAATGTTACAGCTTCGGCTCCCCAGTCTTTGCCCGCTATAAATTTAAGAATACTTAAACGTTTTCTACATTTTGAAACAATATGATCTATGTGCTTATGACTTGACCATTCAGGATCAAGGACATATCCGAGATTTTTTGGGTGCTTTTCATAAGCAAGATTCTTGTTATCCATCTTTAAGGTTGGTTGATAGCTGTACAATCTTTTGTTGGTGGTAAAGAAAGTAGCGATAGACTTTGTAGGATTGAAAAAAATTTGAACTCCAAAGCATAGTCTGAAAAAGAAGATAATGCATTGGTTGAGATTCCTTTCCATCTCAACCAAGTCTCTCCCTGAGCACCAGATGACGATATCGCCTGCAAACAAGCCTACTCTCATCTCAACTGAAGGTGTTTTCTTAATGCCGGTAAAATCCTAGGAGGACCCACTGCTGTTTTTGGCGCCAAAAAGCGCCAAATTGAAGGTTTTCAAAAAAGGCGTCAATGACGAAAAACTCTTGGGAAGCGCATGCGTCAGAGGGGGGGAGAAGGGGGATGAAATGGGCGTTTCGCAAAGATGAAATCGAATAAATACATTAAATTAATTATTGATTAATTTAATGTATTTATTCGATTTCATTATTTTTAAAGAAAAAAACGGAGAAAGCAATGAAATTCATTTTAAAAAAGCATTCTAAAACCAGTGTGTACAACATGATTTACATTTTTAAAAAAGGACGAAAGGGGCGTTTCGCAAAGATAAAATCGAAGAAATACATGAAATCAATCATTTTAAAAAATGTTAAAAAGCCCTTACCTTACGCTTGCATTTCGTCATGATCTGTTGGTGCATACACCCTTGCGATGGATGCAAGGAATTTATGAAAATTCTCATCCACCAACTTGTGACCGTTAGATCGCCGCCACATGTATTCCGCAAGGTAAGAATCAAATTGTCCCTTTACCCTTCTTATTAAGGGGGTCACTTCACGAAAATCCATGAACAAATCGATTTTTCAATTTTGATTGAAACATAAAATTTCATTCTTTTTCTTTCTAATGCAGTTTAAATTTTTGCTCTAGCTGAATTAGAAGTATTTTTAATATTTTTTTTAAAAAAGTTGTTTACATCTGTCAAACCCAAAAACCGCTGATTGAACCGCCCTCTTAAATCAAAACAAAAGACACGTGCTACTTTTCAGCCTTATCAAATGTTTTAAATTGATTAAAAGAATTTATTTTGATAAGCAACTCATCCAGGAAAGAAGTGAAGTGAATAGTTGTAGATGTTTGTTTACTTACAGCCTATTTTTTACCTCCTTAAATGCAACGGATTTCTGCTATCATGCGCAAGTGTTTTACATCAAAAACATTAATAAAACGTTTACAAAACGTTTTTTAAACTCTGTTAAGTAATAAAATGTTTAAAAAACGAAAGAGTTTGGAAAGAAATGTACAAAAACCAAAACTTTTATGAATTTAAATGTTGATAAGTCAGTCAATTTCAACATAAATAAATCAGCTTTAAAATCTAAGTTAGGTAAGTTTAATAAAGAGTATGTTTCTTTTTTAGATTCATTTGAATGTTTCTGTGAAATTCCTGACATTGTACTGTTCTTTTGTGCTTTGAAACAACATTAATTACATAAAATTATTGTAAAAACTAAGGTATTCACATAAATTTTGGTCGCCAAATCTAGGGTTTGGCTAGAAAATTGCTAATATGTTGTGACTTTTGTGGTCTTATTCAAACATTTCTTAATACCAGGTTTACTAAAACAGTAGTTGATCAAAAAGATACAAAATTATATGAAGTGGACACAATAGAATTTTATATGCTATGAGGTCTATTTAAAAGAAGCAGTTGCAAAAATATTTTGCGGAGTTATGCATTTGTCACTTACACCATAGTGGTTTTACGATTCCATGCATACATTAAATAATGCGACAGAGAAAGTAACCAAAGTGTCTATGGCTTTAGCTGCTGCCGAAACAATATTTAATAATGGATAACCAAATGTACCAGTGGCTATCATTGGTACCTGGCTAAAAAGAAGCTATATATTTCTAAATGGTGTTGTCACGGCAGTTAGTTTGGACACTGGGAAAGTTGTTGATGCTAAAATATTATCGCAGAAATGTTCATGTAATTTTAACAGTGATGTACATAGCAATGAGTGTTCGGCAAGTTACATTGAAAATAGTAGGGGAATGGAAATTGAAGAGGTGCACTTTTTTTGTATCTCTCATCGCTCGCAGACATTACACAATTTACGATATACACAATATTTGGACTATATGGGAACTCTAAAGCATACAAATCAGTTTTAGAATCTAAAGATATGTCAATATTGAACAATTAGAATGTGTTGATCATGTTGAGAAAATGATGGGGACATGACTTAGGGCCTTAAAATCAAAATTAAAAGACAAAAAGCTTAAAGACAAAAATCTGTAGGATGCCGTAATGGCTTGACAGATGCTGAAATAAATAAATTGCAAATTTACTATGTTTTGGCTGTTCAAAACAACTCGAGAAAATTTGTCAGCCATAAGGCAAGCTATATGGACTATAATTTTTAATAAAATGTTCACAGGTTTGAATCTACGACACGGTTTATGCCCCATGGGATGTGACTTGTGGTGTAGATATAATATGTCCATACTGAAAGGTAACACATACAAGCATAAACACGACTTACCTATTGTAATTAGGAATTGCATAAACAAAGTATTTAGAGATCACTAATCTTGAACATTTATCTGGATGCTTGCTTGATAAACTCAAAATATTAGTGAAAGCGGAAATAATTTTTGGTGTATAATTCCAAAAACTGTATTTGTGCAATTGGGACCTTCAAAAACTATAGTACATGAAGCTATATACTTATATAATCAAGGCTTCATTACCAAATTAAAAGTGTTAGATGTATTAAACATTCAACCCCTGAATTTTACAAATGTCGAGCATTGCAAAAAGTAGATCATCCGTGTATTAGGTAAGCAGAATAGTCATTTTTACAATGAACCAAAGAAGCTAGAATTAAAAACAAACAATTAAAATGTAGGCAAGAAGATGATCTTGCAGATGACACTAGCAATCCCAAGTTATAGTTCTGGTATGCATTAGTTAATAGTTAGTTTTTACTTTAAATCACTATTTCTCAAAAGTGTAAATTTCAACACAAAAGGAACATTTTTGAAAAAACTACTTATTTTACACCCTTGAAACTTTGCACATATGTTAACACTATACAAATAAATATTTTAATGAGAGATTTTGTCAAAAAATTATTCAAAAAATATTTATGGATTAAAATGTACAAGAATTTTCATCGTTTTAAAAATTTTGACGTGTTACTCCACATATGAATTTTTTTTAAAAAAACTAATTAAAATTTTTAAAAATGCTCCCATTAAAATAATAAAAACAATACAATGAATACACACAAAAAAATTCATGACTGTGCAACCAGCCAATTTTTAAAAAATGTTCCTTAAACTTGGTCATTTTTAACATTACGGAGATAGGGTAAATGCTGCGTGAAGTGACCCCCTTACTTTCAAGTCATTCATCACGAACGCATTCATGCTATTGCCAAACCAATATCTCGTCAAACGCAAGATAATAGTTATAGCAAGTTTGCTTTCGCTAAACCAAGTGCCCTTTCTCACACTCCGAACGACGTCGTGGCGATTATCTTTCGACTGGTTGCGGCAACGCCATTCGTAGCCGTCAACCGTTCCCTTTCGCACTTGCAAACGCATATTTTTTTACACCTCGGACATTCATAACGAGAAGCAATTAAATTAGCTTTCATACACCATTCTAACGTCTCTTTCTTCCCCTTTGTGCCCAGGAGCACAAAGAAACCCGTCGTAGCCTCACTTTCAAGTAATTTCCTTTCACAAGCCATTCTTAACAACAACCGGTGGAGAGCAAACCTTCTCCAGCGAAGTCAAATGTCAAAATGACGCTTTTTCGGAAAAGGCGAAAAACGTTGTACTTTTTTTAGGGTTGCCATTTTTTTCGGTGATTTGAAAATCCAAATTTTTTGATGAAATGGAAGGGTTACCATATTGTAACCTTTATCGCTCAAAATTTGGCGACCAAAAGTGGGTCCTCCTAGGATTCAACCCTTAATGCCTGCTAAATATAATGAAAATAGAGTAGGGCTGAGGACAGAACCCTGTGGAACGCCCTGTCCAAGCACAACATGATCCGAAAAAGTGTTGTTAAAATTTACTCTGATAGATCTGTGATGCAGGAAATCCGAGATCCATGCCAAGGTGTTACCTCGAATATTAAAAGTGTCGTGTAATTTAATTAGTAGCTTGTGCTTCCAAACTCTGTCAAACGCTTTCGTTAGATCCAGAAGAGCAGCCATAGTATGGTGGGTGGGCTTGAAATTTTGTGCATCTCTAATGCTCTGACAGAACGAAATAATTTGATCGACAGTACTATGGCCTCTTCTGTAGCCATACTGTTCACCAGGAATTAAGTTCTTGCTGTCCAAAAAGTACTGAATTCTGATTAATATAATTTTTTCCATTATTTTGCAGGTAGTACTTGTTAGGGCAATGGGTCTAAAGTCCTTAGGAGCCCAGTTGTTTTTACCAGCTTTCTTGATAGGAATAATGGTCGCTCTTTTCCATTCAGCTGAAAGACGACCTATTTTCCAGGATAGGTTTATAATATCTAGAAGTCTAAGTTTTCCCCTGTGACCAAGGTTTTCGAGCATTCGCCCAAATACACCATCCGGGCCGGGAGATTTAGTCATATCCAAAAAGGCCATTGCTAGCAGAAGTTCTTGCAGTGAGAAGTCCCTGGACAGGCCCGGATCACCCACATCAGAGGTGCGACAGTCATGGATAATGTTCTTAGCTCTTTTCATTACAGATTTATCTTCAGAAGTGAAGACCAACTTGCTGGTTTCCTGATAGTAGACAGCTAGACCATTTGCTGCAGCTTTGTCGTCAGGGAAAACCTGTCCGTTAGTGTCGATTACCGAGTTACTCTCTTCACACTGTTCTTGCTCTTTGTTGATTTTCTTGACGATTCGCCAAAGTTTCGAGTTTGTAGTTCTAGAGTCTAGATTTTTCCACAATTCTCTCCATCTTGATCTCTTTAGTTGTGCATAAGATTTCCTAATTTTAGCATTTATCTGGTTGTTTTCAGTCCTCAATCCACCTTGACTGTCGTTTAAATAATTAGTTTCATTAAAAGACTCTAACAATTGTTTTCTCCTGTCTAAAAGTGGTTTAAGACTTGAAGCATTATGAGTGAATAAAGGTATGTACCCCTTAACATTTCCTCTTGGGATAAAGAGCTTCACATTGTCTAGAATGATGTTCTTAAAGTTTGTCCAGTTCTCTTCAAGGTCATTAGTGAAGGGGGTAGAAGTCTAGTTTTGGTCAACTGAGTCCATGTAAGAGTCCCAATTAGCCTTTTTGAAATTCCAGAAATTATTCTGTTTTATCTGCACCTTCTGTCTTCTCTTAAAACAAATTAAGACAGGGAAGTGATCACTGCCAATGGTGTCCAACACCCTCCAGGAACATTGAGGAAATAATTCCGAGCTAGAAATTGCAATGTCTAGGGCAGCGGAAGTGTTGTAGCTGTAGGAGGTGAAGGTATGTGTACCGTCATTAAGGATCATAGATTCTGTGTCATTTAACAACTGAAGTAACTCCTCTCCTCTTGCATTAGAACATGAACAACCCAATGAGGGGTGTTTGGCATTGAGGTCACCCACGATAATGGAGGTTTTATTAAGGAGATTAGATAGAGCTGTAGGAAGCGGCTTATGATTAGGTGGATGATAAACATTAATGATGTCAAGTGGCTTGCCTCTCCATTGAATTCTGATACCCTGGACCTCCAGGTCAGACCAGTCGGTAGGATATTCAATTCTTTGATAATTAATATCTCTGACGAAGAAGGCCAAACCTCCTCCACTCTTGGACTTTCGATCAACTCTAAAGATGTTAAGACCCTTAACCTTTAATGCTGTGCTTTCCTTTAATTTCGTTTCCTGTACTGCAATCACCTTTACATCCTGTTTTAAGGCAATTTCAAGCAGTTGATCCAATTTGATTCTAGTTGCTGGGGAAGTTAAGCCGTTGATATTGCACTGTAGGATTTTTAAGTAATGTGTGGAATGTAGAGACCGTATTTTATTTTTCACTTGTAACCCTCTGCCTAAATCACAAGCGTGCCCCTGATTTATCTGCGTTACGGGCGATGCAGCATCAAAGTTCTGTGCCAATAACATCATTGGAAGAGGTAGTAAGCAGCTTCTGTTGATCATAGAGATCTGAGCACCATGAAGGCAGTCTGTCTTGGCTCGTGGTGGTGTTCCTTTTAATCTGGCACTTACCCTTCGGCCTGCCCGGCTTGGGAGACCCTACCAATAGCAAGCTACCGCCGGTATAGCCCTCCAGGTCAATAGTACGCGCAAGCCTCACCACCCCGTCAAGGCAGGAACACCAGCGGGAGGACCATCTATGAAACTTAAGGTATCCGACTACGTTCTAAACCGTGATATTCAAAAGCGCATAAGCGGATAATTTTCATGATATTTAGTGTCACTTAGATTAGAAAATGTACATAAAAATGTTTTAAGAATAGTATTACAATAAAAAATTATTAAAGTACAATCTTTTGTCAAAAAATGAACATAGAATTACCCATTTTCAAAACATTCTCCTTTTGTGAAAAATACTTCTATTATAATAATATTTTTCCTATATATAGCTCAGACCTCTGTACAGAGGCTCAACTAGAATTTCTGAAATATATAACTTAGAAGTGAGTTTATCCATGTTTTACGACAAAAGAGGGGAGAAGTTTTAAGAAAAAAACACCAATAATGATTTCAATTGGTTGTAACTCAGATAATAATGTGAATGTTTTAACAAAAATAGTTCAGAATCTCTGGAGACGTCTTTACTTTATATAAGTGAAATATTATTATTTTAGATGCATTTTTTATAAAAAGGGAACATTTTGAAAAAAAATTATTCTAAGTTCATTTTTTTTGCGTAAATATTGTACTTAAATAATTTTTTGTCAAAATATCCTTAAAACAAATTTATACATGTATTCTAATCTAAGTGACACTAAATATCATGAAAATTATCCATTTATGAGTTTTCTTTAAAATCACGGTTCCGAACGTAGTCGGATACCTTAAATTGAGGAATTTAAGAAATTGAGCTTTGTCGGATTCAATGAATAGCTATTCTAATGACGAAATTAATAATGGAATTCGTATCAAAATTGTTTCATTTTTAATGCCTTATACATTATTTGAAAACTGTGAAAACATACTTCTTTCTTATGCAGAAGGATGTAAATGATGAGTATTTTCTTCTCTGAATGGAGTCGAAAAAAGCTGTGTCAAATCGGGAATCAAAATGATTTTCAAACTCATCTATTATTCAGCATTTTAAAATTTCATATTAACCGTCATTTTTAGCTGTCGAATAAAAAGTGTATAATTTCTGACTATGGATGTTTTTGCTGTAGTGGTACGTAGAATTTCCAAAAGATGACGAATAAACCCGAATTAGCGAACAAACTGTTCTCTCCCAATGAATTCGTAAAATCGAGATCCGACTGAATTTCTAAATTAAGTATTTATTTGTAGGTTATTAAGAGACAATAAAACACGATTCTAATTAAGAAAAAATATAAATTACAAATTTTGAATGCCTTTTTTGATGAAATTAATAAATATTTTTACTTATAGAAGTGGCTTAAAAAATTCATATATGATAAACTCTCTTATTAATCTGAATCATCTTAAGCCCAACGCTGTTTAATCTATAGAACTGTTAAAAATTCAACTTTAGTCAAGGTAAATAAAAAACTGAATTATTTGGATATTATACGTACCAACCGGTTTGATGTTACGAACATTTGATGCATTTTCGACTATTAATGGTTGAAGAAATTAAAAATTAAAGTAAGCGATAAAAGATTAATAGTTTCATCGAATGAGCAAGTGGGAAAATATGAACAGTAAAGATGAACCTGGATCGTTTTATGTTCCAAGCAGCTATTTCATTAAGCATAAATATAATTTTGTTGATGTTTTGATAATTATGATGTAGTAAAAACAAGAATCACGTTCATAGATTTGATTAAACTGCATGTTTATCTCATTATCCAGTTTGGTAAGAGTTTAGGTTGTGGATATAACATTAAATTCTCTAATGGTGAGGAGATTCTAAATATTTTATGAATTAAAGAATTATCTTATATAAGCTAGTGATTAATTTCTTGCTTTGTATAATTTTTGTATAATAATTTAATATCATCTTTCTCCTGCATTATTTTAAACTGATATTTCATTTCATAAAATTTGTGATCATTTACACGTGCGAGGCTAAATAAGCATATAATATATAAAATTTATTAACACCTTAAGTGCCGCTGGCGTATATATTCATCTTGATCAACCGGTGTGTTGAGTGCCGAAGCGTATATATCCGTCCTTCCAAAAAATGACATTTGTTCTTTGCCCTGCCGTCGTTAAAACTATTCCGATGTTTTAGAAGGCAATAAAATGACATTTTCAAAATTTGCGAAGGATTTACCTATTTCAGAGAAACATTTGCTTATTTGTACCTAGTAGCACACACAGGAATTTTTCAAGGGGGTCCGGGGTTTAAAATTTACCATTCTTGTATCATGCGCCTTTTGATTTTGTCGATTTTCGGGAACAAAACACAGTAAAAAACTAAATTTTGAATAAATAATTAGCATTAATTAATAAAATTAATCATTAATAACAAATACTTAATTAATATACAATACTTAATTAATTACTATATACTTAGAATTATAATCAATCGGAAAAAATCAGGGGCTTTGGGGGGTCACTGTTTGTACCTCTTTCCTTTCTCCTCCCTCCCAATACATCGCATATGCATGCCTACATGAAAAACGGTAGCGCTGGGCGTCACATTTAATAGGCAGTTAAGGGACTAAAAAAGATATTCATGCGTTAAAAAAAGTTCTTTAAAACAATTATATATGTCAAAAATATATAAACTCTATGTTTTAGGCCAATCATAAGTCCAAATTACCATCCAGCTGAATCAGTGTGCTAGTCTTAGTCGTCATCTTCACCATTTGGGCTATGGTAGATATAGGATCATGATATTACCATTGCTCAACGCACACCATCCGGCTGCGCAGCTTGTTTGGGCAACAGAACACAGAGAATGCTGTCTAAAAGATTGGAAGCAAGAAGCATGGAGTTATGAGATTCGATTCCGACTTACTAACGCCTGAAAATATGGAATAAATCAGTGGATATTGTATGCAAGGTTTGGGTTATTCAACGTCATAGCAGATGCATCATAGTTCACGGTATTTGCTACTGGCAGTTCGCGTGACTTTTGGTTATTGTACCAAATTTCATCTGAGCGATTTGAAGCACAGAGTTTCTAGGAGATCAATACCATCCATTTATGTTGTATTGCCGTCCATACGGAAACAGAAGATTGCAGCAAGACAACTGCACCACTCGCAGGCTTTGATTGGCTATTGTCTTGTTTGATGAGCATTTCCCTGACTTGTTTGTTATGAAATAACCACCTAGAATCCCAGATTAGTACCCATTGTGCACCTTTGGGAGTGTTTATAAAAAGGTGTGAAAGCACATCAGTCAACACCAGCGACCCTTACAGAAATATTTACATTTCATGGCGATCTTCCTCACGTTCCTTTCGTATTTACTGATACTATTCTTTGTTGTGTTGTAACCCTTATCAAGATCAGAGGAAGTCTAACTTGTTATAAATCTGCTATCTCTCATTCAGTGTGTAGACATTAATTAAAATTAGTAGACTTGCAGGCTATATTAAAATAACAGAGTAATACAAAACATTAACCTTAATTCCAAACCAGCTTCCATTCAATACTGAATAGAAAATGTTTCTAATTCTTATAAATAAACGGGTCCACACATGCGCATTAATAATGCATGATGATATCGATAGGATCAAATCGGTGATAGTGTTGGTCAAGAGTTTTTCTCCCAGTGATACTACAGAAATATCAATTTCAATATGCATTGGAATGAATGTGACTGAGATTTATTTGCAGACTTTCCTGAACCAAACGTAAAAGTCTTGTTATTTTTTTAGTTAATTTTTTTATAATCTTCATTAACCCCTTGCTTCTCGCTCCCATCAATAACACGGGGGTGAAATTTCCCTCTCTATTTCACGTGGCCGTGGTATTTCCGGGCTGGAGTGTTCAAAAGTAACGCGCTAAAAGGATAAAAACTATCTATTTCTTTTGCTCGAAATCATGTTTATTTCTTACCAGATGGCAGTACCAAATTATTAGTAACGTGTTTATAAATAGTTATTTGATTTTAAACTAGATGTTAGCACAATCAAACATTTATATTAGCGATATGTTTTTGTAACCTTAGCTCATTTACTTAGTTCCGCTTTTCGTGAATACACGCGGGTTACGTTCTGTGATAATATATATATATATATATAGAGAGAGAGATATATAGACATATAGTTATATACCTAAGATAACTAAAAGTAGGAAGGAGGCACATAGTATAAAGACAAATTCCTGGCCTTAGGAACCAGGATTGCAGGTTTAAACAATATATATATATATATATATATATATATATATATATATATATATATATATATATATATATATATATATTTATTTATTACGGAGTTAGTCACGAAATAAATCGGATTCTACTTTAAGTATAAATGGATCTGAGAGTGATTCTGAAATAATTGCTTGTTTTGAAAGTTCTGTCAGTGAATCTGAGAGCAGTGATGATGGAACTGTACTATTACGTAATGTTAGCTTTTTTATGTCATGCTTTGAAATTTATTTCACAAGAAAAATTACTAATGTGTTTTTGCATTATGCATAAGAGTGATAAAATTCCCTTTTAATGTTTAAAACACATGTTTTTTTTTAAATTTTTTTCTTTGCCAGAAAACCAACATTCAGTCATAATACTCCTAAATGTTGGCTTTTCTTATAAATTTAATTTTTTGTATTTCTCAAAATAAAATTTACCCTAAATTTAAAAATACAATATTGAATACATATATAGTTTTATATAATTTTCTTGAATAATAATAAAAAAATTAGCACTTTTAAAATCGTTTACTTCAAAATTTCCCGACCGTTCCCAGCCAGCAAATTTGCACGTGCCCATGTCTCACACGAGTAATCTTCTATCTTGCATTATTTTATTTCTAATGTTTGTCTGAGATCCATTCTAGTAAAAAAAAGACAGATTATATTATAACTAAACTCATTTAACATAGGTGGCACAAAAACAGATGAGGGGAAAAGATGAAAAAAAATACTCTTATAGGAACTGTCATGTTAAATTTAGTGGCGCACCATACTTCATAGTATATCATAGCCAAACTGGATTTTTATCGATTATTATGCTTGTAAGAATAACAATTTGATTTTAATATTTTAAAATTCAAAATAAACATGTAATCAAATAAATTACACTCTGTTTATACAATAACTTTCTATGACTTTTGCCCACCCCTTTGACTCCCCGCCACTTCCCCCCTACAGCTCAAATTGCAAAATAACAATAATAAATTACACTATTTCTATATATTCATTTTCTGCGAAAAATTAATTATATATATGCATTCTTTTTTCATAGTTTTTTCAGAAAAAAACATGTGTTTTAAAGGGTTTAAAATGTAATTGATTGAAAATAAAACCCATCTTGCTTAAGCGAAAGCGATTCAAAGCGTAGAAATTTATAAAAATTGCATGGAATGTTGTATAATTATGTAAATTCTAATTTCTGAATAGAAATTTGGAAAAATTCTTTTATTTAACTAAAAAAGGGTAAAACTATGAATAAATAATTAAATCATCTCTACACTTAATGACATATCATAAAAATACTTATAAGTCTTCCTTTCTAAATATGTTATGACTTAAACTTCTTAAGGGTTTGATTTTTTTGCCCAAAATGTTCTAAGAAATGCACATTTTTTATTGATGTAACTAATCATTATATTTAACAAAATGAGAAAATGGAAGAATTTTATTTTAATTTTCCAAGTTTTCGTAACGTTTTGTATTTTATAATTGTATAACATAAAAACCATTAAATGTTTACTTTTAATAAGTACCCTCTAGCAATGAAGAATATCTCATTTATCTTAAAAGAATCTCTCTCTTGCTTGCAAAAAAATTTCATGCTGGTACCTCTTTTTCAAACCGGTGAGAATTGTGTGTGTGTGTGTATAGCTATATGTGCATATCTATATGTGTGTACATATCTGTATGTGTGTGCATATCTTTATGTTTGTAAACAATTCGAAGCAGGGTGAAATACTATAAGTCTTACATTGCAATGGAGATAGCTTTTTTTAGATTATCTTTTCATTTCCATTTCGCATCTCTTAAAAATACTGTAACTTGTCTATTCGCGTACTTCATACTAATCCTCTTGAGAAAAAATTGTTCTTTAAATATTATTATATTGAAAACTTTCCACCGAAGAAGACGCGAATTATTCAAATCAAGGCTTGTATTTAAAAATTAACTTTCAAGCTTGAAGAGAGAAAGGTTAGAAATTAAAATGATAGCAGTTAAAGATTAACGTAAATCTAGTCGAAAGTGCTTCGTAGATTATTAAATTAATAATTAAGATAGACGATTTGGTAAATTAGTTGTTAAATTGAATTAGATTAACTTAGATCTTATCTTTAAATATTTAGAAGGCGTATTGCCAGGACGTGCTAAGAGTAAGTGATCCGATTTATAATTAAATCTTCAATTATCTCGTCTACCTCACTATTGCTCCCATTTTTATTTAAGGTGCATTTCTTAACTTGGGTTATTGAAATTTGTTACCTTGTTGGAAATCGTTAATAAATTAAGTTTGTTTTGAATATGGCTAATCTTCTTTCCTACCCTCGTACACTAACGGATGGGACCACCTATCCATTACAACACTAGCTCTAATAATCTCAGTATACAACTTAAGAATATGGGCAAGTCAAAGATAGAAAGAACAAAATATCAGCGCCGTAAAGTGCATGGGTAAATCGTTTGTGGCCAGCAATTGGTAGCCTCTACGTTATAACGAGCAAACTAGTTAAGAGCTTAAGGACTTAAGTAAACAGCAAACATATCGCAATATTTAAGTATTTTTTTTCATAAATGGGTTTAAAAATTCTTGATACAAAAATATTTACAATAGAGCAGTGCTTCTCAAAGTTTCAATATTCGCGACCCAATATTCAATCATAATTTTCATCGCGCCCCCTCACACAAAAACAATGTATTGAATTCAATAATACTAAACTTTGATGCTAAAAATACGATACGACTTTAACCTTTTAAGTACCACCGGCGTATATAAACGTCTTGCTCAGCCAAAGAATTAATTTCCCCTGACGTATATATACGTCTTTCCAAAGTACGATCTTTTCTGTGCACTGCTATATATAAATACCATCCAATAGAAGGACCTTGACAATGTTTACGAAGGACTTAGTTATTTCAGATTTTTTTGCTTTGTTATCCCTCCTTCCCCTCCCCCCAATATACGCGCGAAAACGTGTGGAAACCACGGTTGGTATTGGGACGCTAATAGTGTAACTTTTATTTGTGGCAATTAAAGGATTTATTATAAACCGTACAAATTATCAAAAAAAAAAAAAAGATAAGTGTTTTTTTATATATTTTTTGTATATAATTTTATAAATGACAATCCCATGTTGCTACTGGTAATTTAAACATTCTTAACTTAGTATTGTTAAATTAATTATAAAATACATTGTGTATCACCGATACATTTATAAGTGTAATATATCAGTGTAAATGTGTATTTTATGTTTTATTATGTCAGAATGTATTTTGTTTGTTTTCTTTCAGTAGATTAATTTTTTTCAAATAATCTTCTGTATTCGACTTTTCAATGTGCCCGTGCTCCCCTCGTACAGTTGTCACGCCTCCAAGGGGGGCGCGCCCCACAATTTGAGAAACACTGCCATAGAGGCTAGAGAATCACTTTCCAACGTTTCACCAAGAAAAATTCTAAAAATGTTGATAGATCCGAAGAACAAACACAAGCAACGGTGCTACTGAAAGATCAAGAGTATCAAACGCTTTTTCATCGCTTAAACTTCACATTCCTTTTTATTCTTTCTCAAACAACTCGGAATCAAATTCTGTTCAGACAATTGAAACGCAACCATTTGTGAAAATAAAAAGAAGAGTGGAATGTAGAAAAGAACATCGTGATGATCTCAGAAAAAGTCATGAAAAACAAAGCAGAGCGATCTTCACAGGGCGAGTTCTGTATTTTTGTATTTTATTTATTTCTTCTATGTTTTGTTTTTTGAAATATCGAAAGGAATTTCGATAGCTGTGCAGGCACGTACAGTTTTCTTTTTTTTTCAAGTCTGTTTTACTTTATTTTACATATTTTGAGAATGGAAAACCAGGAAGAAAGTTTGAATCATAATAAAGAGAAAATGAAACGGAAAATATACTGAGGGAAATATATTTGCATTTGTTAAAAAAAGGAATTGATTATTTTTTAAAATGTAAACTAGTTCATTTTATAAAAATCAGATGTAGTAGAGATGGCCATTAAGCAATGAGTTTGAATCAAATTTTGATTTTTGTTTGCTCGATAATAATTTTACTTCTATTTTTTTACTTCATTTTTTAATACATCATAATCATTTGAAGATATGTTTAGATTTAATGGATATGGGAAGTTTTTATTTCTCTAAACCAACTTATTTTAATAAATGTACTGTTTTAACTAGTTGCATCATACTTTTTAATGAGTCACTATATGTACAAAATTAATCACTCTTACTTTTGTATTTTGAAAATTCTAATGAAAATATTCTTCGCATACGAATATTTATATCAACTAATCTTGGATAAGATTAACAATGAATCCAAGATAAGCTAGGCGAAAAAGTGAGGTAAAAATAAGTTAAATAATTCTTGCCATTTATATAATTTAAGAGCTATGTAATTAATATGGTAAATTATTTTACTTGACCCAATTAAAATAACTATCTTTTAAAATCCGAAGATTTCAGAACACATATCTGAGTGACATATGGGAAAGAGTCAGTTTCCTGCTCCCTCATTAAAACATGCGCATAAATAGTGCTATAAGATACATATTTAATTATACGGATAAGACATCCAGTTCTTCATGCAAAAACATGGGATGTAATTAATTTCGGTACCTGATAGTACAATTATTAGAATTTGTTTTAATACAAAAGTAATAAACTGTAATTTCACACACACAAATATTTTTTTAAATATAATAAAATAAAATATTATAATAATATCTTCATTGCTATTTTTCATCAGTATAGTTTAGTCGGTACCAACTAAAATGAAATTTGATAAAAACTGCGCAATTAATTAAGGCAAATGCTATATTTATTCAGATATTTGTCTTTTAAACTTCATTAAGTATGCAATCCTAATTTCAATATTGTTTATAAATACATGTTTATTCTTATATATTTCTTGTTTTGGAAACGTTAACTAATACAATCGTTTTACGCACATTTGCTTAAGGGAAATTTTTTGCTAACAAAATGTTTTGGTGAGAGAAACATCGCTGTTTGTTTTGACCACAACTTCACTATGTATTCCTTTCTTACATTTTCATTCAATTCACTTGATCTCTAAGCATGTTTCTACAATATTTTTAATAGAAAACTTAGCAGTAATATAGGATATAAAAATAAACGTACTAAAATGTGTGTGATGGTACAAAATAATCCAACATTTTAATCATTGGAATTGTATGGTTTATTCTAATTTAAATCACAACATATGCAGGAATATTCAGCATGTATGCAGTATAAAAGTGCTCTGAAAGTGTTCTTTCTCCAAATTAAAGAATCACTTCATATAATTTTATCTTTTTAAATTTTTGGTATTATAGTCTGTTATAATTTTTTCAAATATTTAAGTTTTGTTGATTGGCTTTCTTCGGGTTCATTAACAAAGTAAGCTGTACAGTAAGAAAGTAATCTATCAATTTCTCCTTCTATGCGGAATAAATTTATTACCCATTCATATTATTTTATACTTCAAGCTTTTTGAAAGTAAATTTTAAAATGTAACGAACTATGCGGCACAAAAACCCAGTTTAAAATCAATCAAAAATGGAAATTGTTCTAAAAACAAAAAGCTTATTCAAGAATTTGCTGCATTATTAGAAGTAAAGAATGAAGTTTTTGGTACCAACAAGAGACGGTTCAAGATACCACACAAGATTAATGAAGCAAAACTCACACACACACACATGCTCCAAGAGCTTTAACAAGCCTTTTATTACAATCTTTAGCCACTCATTAAAATGACCTGACTTTTGTTTAGTGCGAAACAAAATTTATAAAGATAGTTTTCAAGCAGAATACACTACATATAAAATTATACAATAAGTTACTCGGTTGATTTTCAAATGTATTTCTCATTTTCTTTGTAAACGAAACCATGATTACCTACAATAAGAGACATTTGTATCAACATTTTTTATGGATGTAAATTCAAATTTTTGTTTGGTTTATCGCGATCGGCAAAGAAATAATCGTCTTAATGTTTATTATCCCACAAACATACACACTCCCGCACTCACACACACACATATATAATATATATTAGTTGTTGCACAAAAACGAGAATAAATGTGCAGATTGAAAAAAGAGTAGAGTTGGCAACAACTGTTTTGCTGATGTCATCCCACACACGCACTCTATCCACGCGGCCAATTTGAACCTAATTTATCACGACGTTTGGGAGTACTGTATCATTGAATGAATACGTGCAACTGCATTTTGCTAGCAAAATGTATAAAGTAAAAACCAAACAGTGATTGATCATGAAGTTTTATATGAAACTTAAAAAATAAGCTACGGAAGTATTTAAAATGTTAATTGAGGCTTATAGAGAGTATTAATTTTCCCTTACACTTGTTTTTGAAGGGCATAAGTGGTTTTCAAGGGGAAGGCACAGTGTGGAAAATGATTACCTAATGGCAACGATTTCAAACCAAAACATTGCAAAGTTCATGATGCGATTCAGAATGGCCGAAGATTGAGTGTGCGTGCAGTGGAAGGGTTCGTTAACTTACATAGGGAAGCTGTTCGATGCATTTTAACTGATGAATTACACATGAAGAATATTTTTGTGTGAAGCTTGCTCCAAAAGTTCTGTCTGATGACCAAAAACAGTAACGTAGAGACGTGTGTGCGTGGAACAGTTAGAACGCCTTGCAAACGAACCATATTTGTTTTAATCTGCTGTAACATGTGATGGGATACGGAATTTTAAGTATGACCCAGAAAGTAAGAACCATCGGAATCTGTTAATCAACACTACTATATTGAAGCTCTGAAGACTTCGTGGAAAAATTACAAAACAGGTCTCAGTTGTGGAGTGATGGATGACTGTTGCACCAGGACAATGATCTATCTGTCAAGAAGTTTCTTTCCAGCAAAAATATTACTGTGGTAGGGCATACTTCTTATGTACATGATTTGGGTACATGGAACTTCTTTTTATTTCCTACGGTTTAATCTTGTTTACAGGGAACTCATTTTACTTCAGTTGAAGAGGGTCAGGCAAAAACGCAGAAATTTCTAAATAACCTTCCGAAAACCTAGTTCCAGAACTGTTACCAGCAATGACCGCACAGAATGTAGAAGCGGGTGCACGTTGGAGGGGAATAATGTCATGGAGATTTGATTCTGTAAGTATAATGTTTTATTGGATCAGTTTCATTTCTTTAGTGTCACTCATATATATATATATATATATATATATATATATATATATATATATATATATATATATATATATAAAAATCATTCATTGTTATTATTATCGAAATGTAAACTATGAATTTTTTTCATATATTGAGAGTATATATATTATAGAACAATCTTACTTTGATAAAGACAAATTATACATGAAAAAAAAAGATACAATTAATGAAAAAATGAGCTTATATATGTTTGTAAGCATTTCATCTAAATATATCTCAAAAAATTCTTAAAACATCTCTGTGACACGGAGACAAATGTTCTTTATTTACATACTTAAGGAAAAGAAAGGAAATTGTTGAAGTCATTAGACTAGCCCTTAGTCATATTCTCGGTATTCAGTTGTTTGGTTGTGATTCAAACTTCATATTTTTATTTCACAAAATAAATTTCGAATATGGCTCACTAGGCATGATTCAATTGCGTGATCTAATGTCAAGAACATAGTCCATTTTAATCTCTTCGAAACAGGTAAGTAGAAAAGTAGTCTTTTGTTCGCATGTTAAAAATTCAGACCTGTCCACTTCCCACGTTAGATTTAATTGGCCAAATCATCTAGTTCGGGAAACTAATGGCGCCTTTCCAAAACGGTTCCACCGATAACACCTCAATTACGAGAGTGTTCTTTGTGAATCAGGAATATAAACATGCAATTATTACTGCAAATAAAATAGAAGTTTATTGAAATAAATTTCATTTTGCGTCATTGGAGGTTAATGTTTCTGTGTGTTAATAGTAAAAATATCAATATAAATATATCTGGAAATTTTTAAGTAGCGGAACGAGTGATTGTATTGAACAGTTAGTATATATTTTGCATTACTTATAATTTTTTTCACAGATAAAACAGTTTTATTTTTTCATTTTTTTACATTATATGAATATTACATCTTTGTAAATTTAAGTATTGCTCTTCTTACAAACCAATAGTAAAAACATTGGAAAAATATTTGAATTTATAAATAAAATAAAATAAAACTTATGTAAAAACCTCGTATTAACTAGTGCATTAAAGGTATCTTTAATTAGATTCTTTTACTTCTAGACTGATTTTAAGGATAAATATATTTTGTTAATGTAGCTTCATCCTTTTTATTAAACAATTTTAACATGATCTGTAATAACTTCCATATGCAAGATTCAAAACCGTAATTAAATATGCATAATCTTAATTTTATATAATATCATACAGTTTTTGTGTGTTTTGCTTAAGGTACATGCTATCCATCAAGTATTCTCAGTTAATTTTGATTAGAACATTTTTGTACCAAGAAGTCCGTATTTTAAGCATTAGACATTAGAAAGAAACAACCGCATTTTAAAGCAATGATTATGACGGTCTATTTCAGAAGCTATGGCTTTTCATATTTTTTTCTATCATTACAACTATTAAATAACTCTTTCTCAAAGAGTAAACACAATAAGTTAATGAAAGTAATTGTATAACACAAATTGAAGTAAAATTTAAAGGAAGAAAAATAAATAGTGATTCCCTGCTAGTGGAGAGCAGATAGCGTTAAGAAGCTTATTTTGGCTGATTGTAGTGTTCCTTTACAAGAGGGCTCTAAAGGTTTAATACGTTTTGAACATCTCAAAGTTTGTTATGTAGATAAAAGCAATGTTCCGTGTTCCAGTTCACCTGTGTCCTTGTTAGTTATGTACCTGTGTTAGGTAGCATATATGACTCTTCATAATTTGTCCTCGCCCGTAGATCTTTCCACCATAAATGTAAGTTACTTTTGACGAAAAGATGAATTTTAGTTACGTTATTCGACGTTAATTCGTGTTTGTAATTTATTATGGCTGAGTCACACGCTTCCTCATTCGATTCAAACAGAATTCTTTTATGAACTTTATCCACGGAATTACCAACACAAATTTCAAAAATTGCATGCGATATTGGCTTGAAATCTAAAAATAATTTGGGTACTTATGTATTATCGCAATAATGCCAACATTCAAAGTAAGTCGCCAAGTTTACAAACCCGATTTTCTATGTGTCGTACGCCCTGAAATGGCAAACATGTACTTCGTTTCATATCATATCACTTATGGGTTGCGATAATACGTAAATACCATCATTTGAAAACAGTTGGAAATAAAATAGGACAAAGAACTGTATTGCGAACATCTTTTCTGTTATTTTAATATAAACATAAGGTTTATTTTTTCGCTTTAAAAATTTCATTTTAGTATGTGTTGCCTCTATATGAAGAGACCACTTTTAACCAATTATTGATTAATTTGTACAACATTGTTGAAATTAATCACGATCTTAACTACTAATTTCAGTTTAAAAGAATTAAGAGACAAAAATGAAGTATATAATGTTAAATAGATCGAGTTCAAGGATTTTATGTTATGTCTCAAAGTGCGATACAATTTATTGTAGATAAACAATCCATAAAATACCGGATATAGTTGCAGAATTCGCAAAATAAATCATAGAAGATCTTAATACCTTCTTCAGTGCTCAGACGCAAATATCTGGGTCTAAAATTAAAATATGTAAAGTTGATTTACAAGCAATTAAATCGCTTCAAAAGTCAAAGTAATATCGACTCAGTTTCAGCGAGTGGCTGCTATTTCATAGCTGCCTTCTAGCTCTTTCGGGAAAGATCCGCTTCCCAGCCACCAATAAGGTTCGCTAACCCACTAAAATAGTCGCCAAATTTATTTGCCAAAAATGTTGCCAACATGGTTGTATCACCAATATTTTGCCAAGTTTCAATTGAAACGTCATTATAATGTAAGGGGCAGCATTGATTGCAAATATTGCAATTTTTATATCAAATCAAAAACAACAGAAAGTAATATTAATATATTAAGCATCCAGATACAAACTATTTACACTGTTTTAAGCTTTATTTACATAACATTCGTAAGAATATGTATGCATATTTGTTTATTCCCTCTTGGGTAGAATATTTCTTACTTCCGAGAGGAAGAGCAAAAATTTCTTTAAAGAGTTTTTTTTTCTTTTGATTGTGCAATAATTCCTTTTTTCTCTCTCTCTTCTTTTACCCATCTAAAAAACTTTTCCTATTTCTTTTCCAGCTACTTTTAAAAAAAGGTAGAAAAACACTTTCTTTATCTATTGAATTCCTTTGGGAAGAGTTTCAATACTGCATACGATGAGAATTAGCATGGTAGGGTTAAGGGGCTGAATATTTTTTTCCTGAATCGCGGTAGGAAGTTAGGACCATATGGATGAGGAAGGGGCGAAAGAGTACTGCTAATGTGTGTTAATGATAGTGACAGACACATAAAAACGAGAACTTTCTTCCCTTATTTTTTCGTCACTTTACCTGAAAAGATAGAAGAGGAAAAAATGAATTTTTAGTTACACATCCAAAAGAAATTACTGTAAAGGCTGATTGAAAATCATTTTTCTAATTATTTTTTATTCTGTTCATTAGTGGAAGCTAATATTCATTAGCATAACTTTTTTTTCAGATTTCCTTATTAGCTCTTTTTTCAGTTATGAGTTCAGTACTGAGGTAAAATAATAATTTAGTTCATAGAATTTTTTTATACTTATTTTTATTTGCTTGAAATATGGCTGTTCTGTACTAAAATAACTATAAAAAGATTTGGTAATTATTCACAGCACGCCAATGAAAAATTAAATCCAAAATGATTCATTTCTTGGAAAAATAATTACTTTATCTCCATATTCCAAAGTAGTGTGATATGAATTTCATATACAATATTCGTACTATTCGAGATAATTCTGATTGATGTTTAAAACTTTATGAGTAGTTGTTGAATTACTTATTCACCTTTTAAAAATAATATTGTTTCCAAAAATTTTGTGTCATTCATGTTTAATTGTATCTAAAAATAGTGTAAATATTTTAAATATGTGTATTTTATAAGTTAATAGTACATACTGTGGCATTTATTTTATAATAAATCATTTCAGTCTCAACAACGCCGTTTCTTATATTATAATTTCGTTTTGATGAGAACTTGGTGAAATGTTGTCGACGCAACCAAATTGGCTTCATTTTTGGGTGATTTGCTTTTGGCATATGGATGTTTTTCGAAATCACTGGAAATGACTATGACGTAAGTGGATAGTTCGAAAGAGTTGTGGGAAGTAGCTGCGTAGACTATGAATAGTTGTCGCTTTCTGAAGCAGACTTAGTACTACTTCAGCTGTTGAAAACTTCATTTGACAACGATTATAACGAACATAATAATCTTCAATACTATGTACTTGTATTTTGAAACACCGATAGCTGTGTTTGAGTGTTGTAGAAGGTGTGAGAACTTCCTAGAGCTTTTTGTGTGAATTTTACTGGTGTATCTTGTATTTTAAGGATTATTTCTGACAATAAACTATATCGCTCTTGAAGAACGCTTTTTGGGTCTTTAGCATAAGTCTACGAACCCTGATCTACGCTACAAAACTTTCCTGAATTGATGAAGAATGGCTCTGTCACATTGCATAAATACTAATCGTACACTATAGTCTTGTGATATCTTTCAATTTCTCAACTGTTGAAAAATAGACAGATTAACCCAATAATTTTATCTTTTATCCGGATCCTATTAATCTTATTATAACCACTAACACTAATATGACTGATATTTTAAAAAAAATATCGTTTTAAAAATGGCAGAACTTAATTTTTCAAATATTAAAAATATATGTTTTCATATGTATCAAGTTTACATGCTAGTTTCATTTATCGTATGTTGAGCATGAGAATAGTTGTTTCTCTGTTGTGAGTGTCACATTTAGGTAAGGGAGACACAAAATTATGTAGTTTAATATACATTTTTAATTGCTCTTTCAAATATTTATATCAATCAAACCTATGTAGTTTATTTAGAAAAAAACTCCAAAACGTCAAGTATCGGCTAATATTCAAAGGCATACTTCTTTTGTTTAAAAGACATCCACAAAAATCGGAAAAAAACAGAAAGTGTAAAATATAATCTATCTATGTATTTATAGGAGAAAAGTGAATCGCACTCATTTTCATCACGAGATCTCCTGAACTATTGAATCTACATACTTGATATTTGGTTGATATTTTTTTTTTACTTTTAAGAAGAGATCCTCCAAGAACGGGTTTTGTGGAAATCGTTTCTCATAGCGGCTAAAATGATAATATTTATGTATTTGACTATAATAGGTAATTAATTACCGGTAAGTACTAGGTAACTAAGCTATATTGAGAGGTAAACTAGACGGGATTTATCCGCGGTCCTTCAACTAATCTTCTTGAGAAAATTATTCTTTAACTGATGTATGAATTTAACCCTTTATCTACCGCATTATGATTTAATGTAGTTTTTTTCATGCAATATTTTTTTTGGATCACTACATTGAAAATTAAGGAATATACATAAACAAAACACTCAACTTTGGGAAATTTAATCTGTTAGAGCTAATTAATTAATTTAAGATATTCCACTGTAACATTAATTATATACACTGTTCACTTAAAATAAAGAGTCAAATCGTTTTCTAAGGTCTTCATTAACATACAAAAAATAAGACACTTAAATTTTGACATTAACTATTTTTTCGGGACAAAAATGATAATCTTAGCATTACGCTGAAAACCACGTCAGCTGAAAATTTCTGCCATAAAACTATTCGCCTTCCTCGCAAAAATACTCATCATAGAACCCGTGCTGCCATATATCTTGGAAGAGTGGATTTGAAAGAATATTCCTGCTTAGTAGTGTCAGAATATTCGTAAAATTGGTTATTCTATGTTATTTTAAAGTGAGTGAAACTTATAAGTACCATCGGTAGATTAAAGGTTAAAACCACCTTCAATAGAGATGTCTTAATTTTATGCTAATATAAAAGCTATTTAAGCCCTGGTAAGGGATGTGGTAAAAGTAATCGTTAATCTTGAATCGTAAGTAGCCAGTTGTTAATCTCGTTAGGAGTGAGTCGTACGTTCTCAAGTTATCATTCGAGCTATAACTGCCGTTCAGAGAAGTGGAAATAATAGAGAAGCTTATTTAAAAATGACTGTAGAAGCTTAGGAAAGAGCTGACAAGTGATCTACAAGCGGATCAAGATATAAGTGTACTTCTGATAATTATATATTAGATTAGATTTGGATTGCTTCCAAGGTTATTAAACTTGAAATAATCATAAATTTATTAGTTTGAAATAAAAATTATTATTTTTAAATCATGTTTGCTTTTTCAATGACCCAAACCAAACCTACAGCCGCCAGATGGCGACAGACTATGTTAATTTATTCACTAAATGGTTCTTTCTACGGAGTCTAGTTTGCAACTAATTTAAATTTAGTCAAAATGTTAGTTAAAGTTTGAGCTCACAATTAGTTTTATTCTTACATCTCAATTGTTGTTTTTTCAAATATAATATTTTACAAATTTGTACTCTTTTTAGCCATAATTATCAAAGATTTTGAAACATTTTAATAGTTTTCCTCAATGTAATCCTAAATAGAATCAGACAGCATCTGTTTGCTTCTGTGCATGTTTCTATGCTGATTTTTGCAAATAAAATTTATTATACAAATTAAGATTTTCGGTTTTCCCAGGCATTATATCTGGATTAATATTTTTAAAGAATTTTGGTACTGGAAATTATTTTACAAGTATTTTAATTTAAGTATTATTCACATATTGTACTCTGCTCATTGTTAGAATATATTTACTAGAAACTTAATCTTGAACAATTTTCTATTTCTCTCAACCCAGTTGTATTGGCGAAGTTTGGCTGGTCTTAACACTATTTTACTTTCAAGTTTTTGTTCATATAGTTCTTTTGTTATCTTACTTAGACCTGTTTTACCATTTTACTTTTGACTTCTACTGCTGTCGCACCTATTTTTATTACTTAAATTTAAATTCCAATTGAAGCGTCATTTTGAAAAACTGTAAAAAGGAACTTATCAGAATGTTTGCTGAAAAAGTCAGTGAATAAATAAGAATTAGACTGAGGAAGAAAATATATTCAAATTTGCATCGTTAAATAGGGCTGTACTCTCCAAAATACGTAAGCAGATTTTTGGCCACAACTCATATTCGAATTCCAATACTGCTTTTGCGTGTTTTCCAGGTTAAAACAATTGCATTTTTCAATGTGCATACCCATGACAGATTTATACTGAGAAAAATGAATAAAAATCAGCTCGTAATTCCTTCAGCTGTCGTGGTCCATTTGGTGTATGGACTACCACAACGTCAAAGAGGAGCCACATCGGAGAAGTAAATTAATGGACTTTAACGATACTTAGGTCTAAAACTATTGTTTAAGAAAACGCAGATTCGATTTTTCACTGTGTTTATGCCAACAACGGAACAAAAAAAGCTAACGGTTATTCGATTTTTAACTGTCCGTATGCCAAAATCCACATAAAAAGCTAATGGTGAATCAGTTCTTAATATTTCTTAATATATTTGAATAATTGTTCAATATGCAATATACCATTTTCTCCCACTATTTGAAATGGAAAAATATGGAATTCCACATTGCTCGCAATGTATGCGTGGTGATGTAACGAGGTACGTAGTGTATGTTTTCAACTCCATTAATTTCGTAATTGATATGCTATACACAAAATTTATCATGTAACCTCGAATTCATTAGTTGAAAGGAGAGGCGGATTAAGGTAGTTGGAGGCTCCTAGTTGTAAAAGGTTTGATGCCCATGGTCTTAAGAGTCGAAAAGCTTAAATAGTGAAACGATCACTGTCCTTTAATCCTCAAAATAACATTAATTACTAATAATAAAACTCAACGGCTATAGAACCGTGCAGCTTTACTTCTTGATTTATCATTGGCAAATTCATCAAATATTTTTAGCGTATCTATTTTGTCCAAAACATTTTGTTCCATATATACTATGGCCATGTTGTTCAATTTAGTCATCTCTCCCAAAGTACATCTTACATAATTTCTAAATAGCCTTAAAACTGGAAAAGCTCTCTCCCCCGATGCATTCGACATCGGCATTGTTAAAAAATATTTTAGGAACTACCTCTAGATTAGGATTTATCTTGCAACTCTATAAATTTATAGCGAAAGTCTTCACTGTATCTTGGTTTTCTATTTAAAATAGTATCTTCAGAATTAAAAGATTCAAAATCGTCTTTTTAAATGTCCTTCGGTTTTTGCGTATTTTCTTCTTAACAATATCTCGGCAAAAATACAGTAAAGTAGAGGTCTTCAACCTTTAACGCTCGAGAGAGAACCATATCAATAAATCCACAATGATCCTCGGGTCAGACAACTATCAATAAAATAATGTAGTGAGAAAATTTAAATAAGAAAGGGAGGTTTGTTCTACAAGACTACAACTAAATCTAAGAGACGAGATTGTGATGCCGATTTATATATATATATATATATATATATATATATATATATATATATATATATATATATATATATATATATATATATATATATATGTAGTTATCTTGTGAGATAATTGAGTAATTGTATAATTAAAATTAATGAGAAAAACTGAAACTTAAAGCAAATAGTATTATGTTTTATCATTTAACCATTAGAAACTGAATTGCAAAAAAAAATTATAATAGGGTATTCATGTTCAATACAATGGCTAATAAAGGGTAACTCCAGGGGTAAGTCGCTCACAAGTTGAGTGTGAATTATAAAAATATCTCGTCTACTGAATTCTGTAGAAAATTATATCCAAATTTCAGAAATGAATTTGGAAAAATGATTTTAAAAACAATTGATTTATCAGAGTCTCATTTGAAAAGGAATCTGAACGAGCTCACAGTCAGCAAAATAGAAAAATTATTTTCGGAATTATTTTTGAAAGACGTTAGAAGTTTGTAGTGAATCCATTTTATGTTATATGCGATAGAGTTAGAGCAGAACTATACCGCAAAGCTGAGGTACATGAAAATATTATATTCATATATAAAATAAAAATAATAATAAATATAATACAATAAATATGTAAATATGAAATAAAATGTTTTTAAATGTATTAAACGTTTAATAAAATTAAACACATATTTTTTATTTTGCATTGGATTTACTGTGCACGAGGGTGCGAGCTTTTAATTCTAATAAAGTTCCTATTAATATTTTAGGTTTTTAATTATGTATATAGATTTAAATTTATGTTATCTTTTTTACTAATTTTACTTTCATACGGTACTACTTTTGCTTCCTTTTGTATCGGAGGGAAATATTAACTAGATTTTGTAACATTTTAACGTCGTAAGTTTCCTTATCTTAACAGTAAGTTGTTTAACACTATATTAGTGTGTGTGTAAGTAGTTTATTAAATTTTCTCATTACATATTATTAAATTAGCATAAGTATATTTTATTTTGTAATAATTGCATATTTTTAAATATTTTCTCCCTGCCCAATGACGTAGTTGTACCGGCAAATTACAGACGAATGTTGGCTGGCCATATATATGTATAGTCTAATTCTCTGCAAACATCCATCAAATCAAAATCGAAAAACACATAGACAGTAAGCAAATCACACAATGAAGGACACATGAGTAATGGAAATTTAAAAAATGGGAGCTACAGTATTACAAACATTGCTGACTTAGGACAACTTATATATAAAATAATTTATATAAAAGTGGGGTTGAATATGTTTTGTGGCTAGCCAACCTTCCCCCTTTTATGTTAATAATACTGAGCAAAGACCTATTGAAAATAATGGATAGTAATACCTAAATCAATTACAACATAGAGGTAACTTACCTAAAAATTGCGCTTAAAAATGCAGAATCCGCACTAAATCTGAGTGCAATAAATAAGTTATTTCCAGATTCTGGAGCCAAATGCAGATTCAAAGCATGTGAATGGCTGAAATGTAACACTTAACAAAAAATTAAAAGCATAAGAAATCAAAAAGATAATTTACAAACTACCATAACTTAAGTGACACTAGTTATATATGAATTAAATAATCATAAGTAATTCTATCTAATATTAGAATAAGGAGGTAATTATCACTAGGAAAGATGATAAATGTATAGTAATAAACTATTATTATTCTAAGGATTTTTAATCCTTACTATTTAGAATTGCTCTATTGAAATAACTATTACTAAAATTAATTAGGTAATTCTGATTTATGCAATATTTAGTAAAATGTTTATAGTTATATGCTATTTCTGAATTTTTTGAAACTGGAAATTGATTGTGTTGTATATAATTAATAACAATATTTCTGAATATTGAAATATGTACATTACTCTCCCAATGAGTAACTTTAATAATATTGAATTTAAATTCTTCTCTGTTTTTCGTAAATATTAGTAACTATAACATTATATTTAAATTTGATATGTATATCAAGAAAACTTGCTTCATTTTTGTTACTATTTGTCTATATTAAATTAAGATAATGTGGATAAAATTAGTATTAGGTTTAAAATTGTCTTGTTTGCCAAAAATGATTATGATACCTAAATAACGAAAAATGAAGTAGTCAGAATTATTAATAAAACTATTTTCAAAGTAATGTAAATATAAATTTGCAAGACAGTTGCTAGTAGGGCCACCTTGGGACAAACCTTTAATCTGTAGATAATAGTTACCATTATAATATGCATATTTCTCTAAGTACAAACCTAAGCAGAAAGCCAAATCTATCGTATTATTAAATAAATTATCTTTATGTAAACTTACAAGTACATTAATCATATCATCAATATTAATAGAGTTAAAAAGATCTTCGAAATCTAAACTACAGACTGAAGAAATGTATATGGCCAGCCAACCTTCGTCTGTAATCTAGGTAATTGCATAATCTAGGTGAGTTTAATAGGATATATATATATCAATAGAATATATATATAAATATAAACATATATATATATATATCAATAGGATATATATATATATAATATATATATATATAAATATAAACATATATATATATATCAATAGGATATATATATATATAATATATATATATATAAATATAAACATATATATATATCAATAGGATATATATATATATATAAATATATATATATATATCAATATGATATATATATATAAATATATATCCTATAAAACTCACCTAGATAAACCAATTATACAACGGTACACTTTTGGTCAACAAAATTATCTATTCTTGAAGCAACTATTTTGACCGAAAAGTTAAAAGAAGAATTCGTTTTGTTACAACGTGTTTCCATGATACCATCAAAAACTCCAATACATTCTAAAATGCTTCAATTTCCTATTCACTTGGCTTTCGTGATGAGCATAAATAAATAAATGTTTTTCGCATGGACAACTATATGTTGCATGCTTACGCCTAGGGAAACCGTCAAATTTATTTCTGTTAGCAAAAGAAAGGTTAAAGAAAAATATTGTGCATCGATTAGAGATTAATTAATTCCAAATTATGAGTTGTTATATTTTCAAATGATAAAACAATATTAAAAACAATTACGTTATTGACCTTGTTCAGTGTAGGTATGTAAATGTAGAGCGCCCTCTAGCGCTCAGAGTGTCTAACGAATCTGTGTAACCTCTGACTCCACCGAGTAAGGAGTCGAATCGAGTGAGCTGAGCAACAAGTAATAAAAACTACAGTCCACTTACTGAGAGAGAACTTTTTCTAGAGTTTTACTTGTGTACCCAACATTCTGGTCCAGTCTCAACCGGAGAGACCTATGCATTGAAAAATACGAGGTATGTGCTGTAGTTTTTGACTTTCGTTAAAAAATCGAACTTTAAACTTTAACGATGTTTAAAGGAGCAAAAAAGAAGACTTGAGGCGAATCGCTTCTGAATTAGAGTTGTGTGTGTCAGTGATAAACTAACTGTTTTAGACTTCATGGGTCTTATAAAAAACTGTGATAGATACAAAAACGATCCTGATTCAGTGCATGAGTTAGCAAATTTAATTATCGAAGAAAGGAAGTATGACGAAAGTCAACAATTAGAGCTAGAAAAATAAGAGAAAAGTCTAAGCTTGATTTAGAGATAGCGAGAATACGAGCAAAATGATAAAGACAATAATACTGAAGTTAATTGTAATGATTCCTTTTCTGTGGATTCTTTAATTAAAAGTATCCGCACACTTACAGTGAAAATTCCCGACAAACCTGAGGGATGGAGTTTCTTTTATCATTAGAACGTGCATTTGCAGCCAAAAGTGTTACTGATAAATTTAAGCCTGAGATTTTGTTAAATTTATTAGGAGAAAAAGCTGCAAATATCATTATATATCTGAACGATGAGGATCTTAAAAATTATGATAAAATAAAGTCCATAATACTCCAAGAATTTGAGCCAACTCCTCAATCGTGTTTAGAGAATTTTAAGAAAGCAACACGGCAAAATTGTGAATCCCATGTCCAGTTTGCTAGTAGATTAACAACAAATTGGGAATACTATTTAAAATTGAGAAATGTTTCAAATATCGAGGTATTAAAACAATTAATAGTTTCAGACAAAATATTTAGTACTTTAGATAAAGAAACCGCATCGCATATTAGTGTCAGACAAGCAGATAAATGGTTTGATCCTTTAACATTGGGAAAAGAAATTGATTTATTTTATTCATCGCGAGGAAAACCACTGAGTGAGAAAATTAATTATTGTCGCAAAAATCAAAATTCTAAAAATATGTCCAGAGTATTTTTCTCAGATGTCAAGGGAAAAAAATGTGTTTTGTGTCAATCTGATAGTCATTTTTTTAAATAAATGTCCTCAATATAAGCAATTATCAGTAAATAAACGGGTAGAACTTGTTAAAAATAATTCCTTGTGTTTTAATTGTTTAAATTTGCATAGAGTCAAGTTTTGTAAATCTAAAGTTCTTTGTAAATGCTGCAAAAAAAATCATCATTCTTCCTTGTGTTTCTCTGGAGACCCAAATTTTACGAGTGAAAGGGTCATTCAACCTTCTTCATTGGGGGTGCAGAAAGAGCCGGAAACAGAGGAATCCTCGATGAGTCAACTTTCAGCGAAGGCGTCTGTGTTCAAACCCATAAATTACATAGGGAAGATTTCGAAAGAGGTGTCTTCTCAGGGTTTAGGAGATCTGTTTACTGCAACGAGTTACATAAAATCGAAATCCGTTTTACTTGCAACCGCGATTTGTTTCATTAGAGATTCCTTTGGGAAAATGCAGGAAGTCAGAGCACTGTTGGACGGTGGTTCAACAAGCAATTTTATTTCGCAACAGTGTATGAATAGACTCAATTTAAAAAGAGAGAAAATAAACATTTTAGTTTCAGGATTAAATAATTCAGAGTTAACGATTAAATCGCGCGTTAATGCAACAATTGCAAATAGAGGAAATAGTTATGAAACTAATGCAGACTTTTTTGTAGTGCCGCGAATTACGGATGTGATTCCTTCTCAACCATTTAACGTTAGTTTGGGTAATTTCAGTAGAGAGAAATTAGTGGATGAAAATTTCAACATTCCGAGAAATATTGATTTATTGTTGGCAGCAGAAATATTTTATGAAATTCTTTTACCAGGACAAACAAATCTTTTAAATACAAAATTAATTTTTCAGAATACAGTCTTCGGCTATATTGCCAGTGGGAGTATTCCAGTTTCTAGTGAAAATAAACCTCACTGTGGCTTAATCAAAGATAATGTCGATTTAGAAAAGACAATGAGGAGATTTTGGGAAATCGAAAATGTTGAACCTGAGACAATAAAAAATAAGGAAACGATAATTTGTGAGGAGCATTTTCAAAAAAATCATACTAGAGATAGTACGGGAAGATATATAGTATCTATGCCATTTAAAAAGAATCCAAATTGTTTAGGCCAGTCAAAAGATATTGCCCTTAAAAAATTAAATTCTTTATGGAATAGATTAAAGCGTGAGCCTAACTATTTAAAATTATATAGAGATTTTTAAAAGAGTATAAAGAGCTAGGCCATATGCAAGAGGTAGATGAGAGAGAGGAATGTGGAATGTATTTCATACCACATCTTGGTGTTTATCGCTCTGATAAAAAACAAGTAAATTGAGAATAGTTTTTAATGCGTCGAGTGCAACTACAAACGGTTATTCTTTAAACTCTCTACAATACAATGGGGGAGTTGCTCAAAATGACCTTTTTTCAATAATGGTTCGCTTTAGAAAGCACATATTTGCATTCATTGCGGATGTGCAAAAAATGTATCGAATGATTTGGATTAATCCAGATCAGCGTAAATTTCAGCGCATTCTGTTGAGAGAGAACATGGACGAACCAATAAAAACGTTTGAGTTGTCAACTGTGACCTATGGAACAACGAGTGCACCATTTTTAGCGACACGTACGCTAAAACAATTAGCCCTAGATGAAGCAGGGAATTTTCCATTAGGGTCTTCAGTTGTGATGAGTGACATGTACATTGATGATGTACTTACCGGTGCAGAGACCTTATTAGAAGCAAAAGAACTGAAAAATCAACTGATATATCTTCGCTAAAGGAGGTATGGTTTTGCATAAGTGGTGCGGAAATAATACGGAATTGATTGAGGTTTCCGAGAATTATGATTTTTCAGATTCATCAGAGATAAAATTGTTGGGTGTTTATTGGAACCCCAAGCATGATTGCTTCTCCTTCAGAGTAAAAATAGACTTGCACGAATTAAATACCAAACGGGATGTTTTGTCAACCATCGCCAGGATATATGATCCTCTAGGTCTTTTAGGTCCTGTGGTGGCGAAGGCGAAAATCTTCCTTCAAAAATTATGGATGTTAAAGATTGATTGGACAGATTTGCTTCCAGATACAATCAATAGAGAATGGCGACAATTTGTCGAATCACTTCAGGTAGTAAATGACATCAACATCAATCTATGCATTGTGGTTTGAGCAACCGGAAGTGATCGAGCTGCATGGATTCTCCGACGCGTCCCAGTCAGCATATGGAGCTGTCGTCTACTGCAAATCCATAACCTCAGATGGAAAGATGCTTGTGCATCTTATTGCCAGTAAATCCCGAGTTGCGCCTACCAAGCAAACAACGATTCCCAGACTTGAGCTATGTGCCGCTGTGCTGTTAGCAAAATTAGTGCATCGTGTCAAGCAAGCTTTAAAATTAAATGTGACTAATACTTTTCTTTGGAGTGACTCCATGATAGTTTTGTCATGGATAAGGAAGGAGTCATATCAACTAAAAACCTTTGTGGCTAACAGGATTGCTACAATCCAGGAGATGACTTCCAGTGAGCAATGGCGTTATGTGGCAACAGAGGACAATCCTGCCGACTTCGTTTCCAGAGGAATGGATTCTCTAAAACTTAAAACCTGTGAGTTGTGGTGGAATGGTCCTAAATTTCTGATGAGCAACCAGTACCCACAACGACAAATTTCTGTTGCAGTGATCAAGGATCCAGGTGAACTTAAAAACTGTAGTGACTTTTCTAACTTTTTTCTTGATTCTGCTACTAACTCTTTTGTAAATAATTTACTTAACCTTATTAATGACTATTTTAAAATTATTCGTGTCTTAAGTTTTATTTGTAGATTTGTTTATAATTGAAAGAGCAAAGAGAGCAAAAGAATTGGGCCTCTAGATTTAGGAGAATTAAAAAAGGCTGAACAGCTTTTATTGAAATTAGTACAAAAGGAAGAGTTTAAAGTAGAGATGAATGGTATTCAAAATTCTGCCATGGTACCTTCCAACAGTCGAGTAAAAACACTCAATCCATTTATTGATAGTGAAGGGATTTTGAGAGTTGGAGGTCGATTGAGAAATAGTGATATTAATTATAACCAGAAATTTCCAATTCTTTTGCCTTCGAAACATAAATTGACTTATTTAATAGTTGAGTATTTTCATAAAATGTTTTTACATAGTGGTCCACAATTCTTGTTATATCAGATCAGGCAAAATTTTTGGATATTGAATGGCCGTAATATTTGTAGAAAAGTTGTTCATAATTGTGTAATTTGTTGTAAGGCCAATCCTACTTGCACTGATCAAATAATGGCTGACTTGCCAAAGGATAGAGTTATCAAAAACTATCCATTCAATGTGTCAGGTGTGGACTTCTGTGGCCCCTTTTACATTAAGTATAAAGGGCAGAGAAAAGGTGTATATAACAAAATCTATGTTTGTATATTTATGTTTTGTTTCTAAAGCTGTGCACTTAGATATTGAGACTGATTTAACCTCTAATGCATTTATTGCTACACTTAAGCGTTTTATATTTAGAAGAGGTAAATGTGCTAAGTTGTATTCTGATAATGCAACAAATTTTGTGGGTGCAAATATAGAACTTAAAGAAATGTTTAATTTGGTGTGTAAACCTGATGAGGCACTTGCAAGTTATATGGCTTCTGAAGGAATAGATTGGAAATTCCTCCCCCCTAGAGCCCCAAATTTTGGAGGTCTCTGGGAGGCAGGCGTTAAATCTTTTAAGTTCTATTTAAAGAGAGTAGTAGGTAACATTAGATTAACATATGAACAGTTTCTGACCGTGATTATCCAAATAGAGGGGATGTTAAATTCTCGTCCTCTTGTCCCATTATCTTCTGACTTAGATGATTTAAATGTATTGACTCCTTCTCATTTTTTGATAGGTAGATCAATTACATCAATTGTTGAGCCTGATTTAACTAATTTAAATGAAAATAGGTTGGATAATTGGCAGAAAATTACAAAAATAATTCAATTAATTTGGAAAAGATGGAGTGTAGACTATCTAAATAGTTTGCAGCAGAGAAATAAGTGGCATTTCGAGAAAAAGAATGCTAAAATTGGAGATATGGTTATAATAAAAGAGGATAATTTACCTTCATGTCAATGGTCATTAGGTAGAATCAACAATATTTATACAGGAAAGGATTCTAAAGTAAGAGTAGTGGAAATCAAAACCACTAGAGGTATATTTAAGAGACCCATTTCGAAACTGTGCATTCTACCAATTCAAACAGTGTGTGTGTGAAGTAGCATATATAACCCTTCAGATAGTAATGTTTGTGTGTAGAATAGTAATTTTAAAATTCTGTGTGATTTATCAATTGCTTTATACATTGTCTTCATTTGTATGCTGTTTTGTTTGTATTTTGAAGTATTGTATTTCTGTGTGTTATCTTTATGATTATGTTCTATGTAAATCTTGCATGTTGAAAAACATTGCAAGGCCGGGCGGCATGTTCAGTGTACGTATGTAAATGTAGAGCGCCCTCTAGCGCTCAGAGTGTCTAACGAATCTGTGTAACCTCTGACTCCACCGAGTAAGGAGTCGAATCGAGTGAGCTGAGCAACAAGTAATAAAAACTACAGTCCACTTACTGAGAGAGAACTTTTTCTAGAGTTTTACTTGTGTACCCAACAGACCTCATTTATGAAATTAAACTTTCATATGTTGTTCATTAACAACTTTGTACTGTAATCCAAATATTATAGTATGATAATTATACTATGCTGAAGTAAACTATACATATATATGTAGTGAAAGAAATGCAAAATTAAAAATGTTATGTTATATTATGATTAAGGACTTCACTTCACGAAGCATTTTCCCTATCTCCGTAATGTTAAAAATGACCATGTTTAAGGAACATTTTTAAAAAATTGGCTCGTTGTGCAGTCATGAATTTTTATTTGTGTATTCATTGTCTTATTTTTATTATTCTAATGATAGTATTTTTCAAAATTTTGATTATTTTTTTTTAAAAAATCATATTCACATATTAAAAAAAATTCATATTCACATTCATAACACATCAAACTTTTTAAAACGTTGAAAATTCTTGAACATTTTAATCCATAAATATTTTTTGAATAATTTTTTTCACAAATTGCTTCATTAAAGTATTTATTTGTATAGTTTTAACACATGTGCAAAGTTTCAAAGTAATAAAATAAGTAGTTTTTGCAAAGATTTTTTTCTTTTTGTGTAGAAATTTACACTTTTGAGAAATAGTGATTTAGAGTAAAAACTTACTTTTAACTAATGCGTACCACAACAATAACTTGGATTGCTGGGGTTATCTGCAAGATCATCTTCTTGTCTACATTTTAATTGTTTGTTTTTAATTCTAGCTTCTTTGGTTCATTGTAAAACTGCCTATTCTGCTTTACTAATACACACATGATCTACTTCTTGCAAAGCTCGACATTTGTAAAATCCAGCGGTTGAATGTTTAATACATCTAAAACTATTAATTTGGTAATGAAGCCTTGGTTATATAAGTATATAGCTTCATGTACTATAGTTTTTAAAGTTCCCAATTGCACAAATACTAGTTTTTGGAATTATGCACCAAATACTATTTCTGCTTTCACTAATATTTTGAGTTTTATCAAGCAAGCATTTAGAGAAAAATTCAAGACTAGAGACCTATAAATACTTTTTTTACGCAATTCCTAATTGTAATAGACAAGTCGTGTTTATGCTTATATGTGTAACCTTTGAGTACGGACGTATTATACCTACACCACACCTCCCATGGGGCATAAACCGTGTCGTAGATTCAAATCTGTGGAGATTTTATCAAAAAATATAGCCCAAATAGCTTGCTATATGGCTGATAAGTTTTCCGGGTTGTTTTGAAAAGCTAAAACATTGTATATTTGTAATTTGTCTTTTTCTGCATCTGTCAAGCCATTACGGCATCCTAGAAATGTTTGGTCCTCAAGCGTTTTGCCTTTTAATTTTGATTGTAACGCCCGAAGTCATGTCCCCACCATATTTTTTCGACATGACCAACACATTCTAATTTTTCAATATTGACATATCTTTTAAGGTTTAGATTCTAAAACTACTTTGTATGTTTTAAAGTCCCCATAGAATCCAAATATTGTGTATATCGCAAATTGTGTAAAGTCTGTCAGCGATGGAAGATACAAAAAAAAGAAGTGCACCCCTTCAACCTCTTTTCCCTTACAATTTACAATTTAACTTTCCGAACACTCTTTGCTATGTACATTGCTGGTAAAATTACATGAACACACACATTTCCGCGATAATATTTCAGCAACAACAACTTTCCCATTGTCCAAACTATATATATATATATATATATATATATATATATATATATATATATATATATATAACTGCCGTAACAACACCATTTAGAGAAGTATGGCCCATTTTTTTGCCAGGTACCATCGATTTGGGCATCCATCATTAAATTATATTGTTTCGGCAGCAGCTAATGCCATAGACACTTTGGTTACTTTCTCTGTCGCATTATTTAATGTATGCATGGAATCGTAAAACCACTTTTGTGTAGGTGACAAATTCATAACTCCACGAAATATTTCGCAACTGCTTTTTTTAATAGACCTCATAGCATATGAAAGTCTATTGTTCCCTTCATATAATTTTGTATCTTTTTTGATTAACTACTGTTTTATTAACCTGATATTAAGAAATGTTTGAATAAGACCACAAAAGTCACAACATGTTAACATTTTTGTAGCCAAACCTTGGATTTGGCGACCAAAATTTATGTGAATACCTTGGTTTTTACATTTTATTTATGTAATTTATGTTACTTCAAAGCACAAGAAAACAGTTCAATGTCAGTCATTTTACAGAAACATTCAAATGAGTCTAAAAAAGAAACATACTCTTTATTAAACTTACCTAACTTTGCTTTTAAAGCTGAATTGTTAATGTTGAAATTATCTGACTGTTATGCAACATTTAATTCTCAAAAGTCTGAGTTTTTGTAATTTTTTTTCCAAACAAACATACACACTCTCGTTTTTTAACCGAGTTTAAAAAACGTTTTTTAAACCTTTTATGAAAATGTTTCTGATAGAAAACACTATTCCACACGATAGCAGAAATTCGTTATATTTAACGAGGTAAAAAATAGCATGTGAGTTACCAAAAAGTTAACAAACATCTACAACCTATTCACTTCACTTGACTCACTACGACTTCCACTTTGATAAGGCTGAAAAGTAGCTTGTGTCTTTTGTTTTGATTTGAGAGGGGCGTGGTGATCAGTAGTTTTAGTTTTGACACAGGTGTAAAAAAAAAAACTTTTCTAAAAAAATATTAAAATACTTCTAACTTAGCTAGAAAAAAAGTTTAAATTACATTAGAAATCAAAATAGTGCTATTTTATTTTTCAATTAAAATTGAAAAATCGATTTTTTCATGGATTTTCGTGAAGTGACCCTCTTAATCTCAACTTCCCGAACGTTTTAGAGAAGACTAAAAAAAAAACTTGAATTCATTGAATACTTTAGTAAAATCAACTTATTACAACAAAATTACAGCAACGTGGGGACTGGTCAGCTGTCTTTTAAAAGTCCTTTGATTTAAAATTGTGCAACATTTTTTACAAACTTTTTTTGATATACCTTTTTTAAAAAAAAAAAGGTTCTAAGTAAGTTACCTTAATAAAAATTGCAAACCAAACAAAAACCCTCGCCTAGTATTTAGAAATTTAAAAAAAAATGGCACGCAAAAAAGAAACCAAAATGCCAGAAAATTCTTCGTATTATCGCCTACTTTTAGAAATGGTTATGTGTTTAATCACCATTAAATGGTAAAGATAGGCAGATGTTGATGGTTTTGCAAATAGCCACTGCGATCTTAAGCCTGGCGATAAAAATTCTAGTACATCAATACGTATTTTGCGCATTCGTTAATTGTTTAAACAGATTCATTAATAAAAGTAATAACTTCCTTTTTTCCCAATACTTTTACGGATAAGTTACCTCAATCAAGTGATAATTTAAGCAGAACCGCGTACATTACGCTGCTTATTGGAGCAGACATGAAATGCTTACAGAAAATAAATTTTAATAGTTAAATAAAGGATTTTTATTTTTATTTAATGGCATATTTGAAATTGTTTGAAGGTATTTATGGAGCTCGAAAAATATCTTATGGAATAGATATTCATTATAGAAACTCATTTAGAAATTTGCAATTCGAAAGTTTTAACGCATTATTTCAAAATATTTCTTAGTTTTTTTTTTCTGTTATGTGTGAATATCATAATTTATAATTCAGTACTCGTAATTGGAAGTGAGGCATTAATGTAATAAATGCAAAACCAGTTGGAACCAAATTTTTATTGATAAGTTCAATTATTTTTCTAGATTGTTCTTTAAAAAAATAGAATTAATAGCATTAATATTCAAAAAGAAATGATTAACCTACTAATCCAAGGATTATGGAAGTTAATCAGATAAAATAATTCATTACGAGAGGATAGCAATATAACGTAATTAATTGAAAAAAAACTTCTTTTAGCTTTTTAGAAAAAATAATTTCGTTGCTTCTTGCATGAATTTTTTGCAGTGTTTAAGACATTTTTTTCCATTTTATAATGTGTTAATATCAATAACATAGAAGTAGAGTAAAATCTACAGTTGATTCAAGAAAAGAATGGATGATATACTTCACATTATATAATGTGGATAACATAATCCGTATTGACGCATTCTTTACTTTTGTAATCGATATTATAGAATAATTAAAGGATGTGTGGTCTCGTGTGCCACTGAAACAAAACATTAATAATAAAAAGATTTTCTTTAGTTTATAAACACACTTATAAGTCCCGAAAACTCCGCCTAATGTGAACTGAAAGATAGCTGAGTTTGTAAAAATACCGGGTTATCGAGAATGGAATAAAAGAAGAATAATCCCCACTGTTTCCTCAGAAAATATTGTACCACACTTTTTTGTGTATTGTTTTCTTGAGAATACAAACCGAAATTAAACCGTCCAAATAACCCCTTAAATAAGGAAAATTTTCGTACTTTATGAAGGCATAGAGCACATTCACTACCTAAAATTAATGAATACATACTATGCAGTGATTTACATGACCAAAAACACCTCAGCAAAATATTGTACTTTAGGAAGGCAGAAATAAGTTTAGAATGAAAATTAAGTAGCTTACTTTGCAAAAATTGGCTATTATTTTTTTTAAAAAAAGTGTGTTTCTCCTTTTGTCTTCCGTACTGCACTTTGAATTTTGCTACTTCATTGCTAAAACTACAAAAGATCGGTTAGTCCCAAACCGGTCACCTTGTAAAAAATACTGGAGGGTGGTTTCAACTGCCTTTAGACCCTAATTATGTGATACTTTCGGAGATTGTATTGTATCTTCAATGCTAACATCGTAATCCTTTTCCGACATTTTCTCATTAGTGTAACAGCAACAGCAGCAGTAATTTCTGCGTCAGGACTTTGAATGGAGCTACACTTTGGGTATTTCAGACTTACAAACGTGTCCTTCAGTTATCCTGACTGCCAGGTTATTGAGAGACGAATTTTTGGGATTGCCTAAATCAATTTAGTCAATTATACTGGTTATCAAACTTCAATTTACAAATATTTGATCCTGTCTTGTAGAAGTGCTCCCGTGGCCCTTATAAAACTACACTTTTAAGCTAGAGGAGGTTCTGGTGAGGAATTTGGCATGAGTCTTTGATATTTCCAATATAGAAGAAATTGGTACCTTGTCATTCTCTAATTAATTGTGTGATTAATTGAGGTATTCATATATTTTGTTCATAATTTTTGTAAAGGAGAATTTATATTTCCTTTAAAAATATACTATAAATTTATAACATAGTTCAAAGAACCTTGTGTAGCCGCTTTGATCCTCTCGGTTCTTCATTATATGACTTCTACATTTCAAGAAAATAAGTCGTTAGACAAATTTCATCCAGAAAGAACTACTGAGAAAAATACTTGATATTAAAATAATTACATGATAAAAATACGATTTTAATAACAAGTATTAAGATCAGCTGGTTTAAAAGGGAATTCTGCTCATAATAATTTTGTGTGAATCCTAGGAATAGAATAATGAGACTTTAATTTCCATGTATGTTAATGAAAAATAAGCTAATTTTTTATTATAATCTTATGTTGCTTGCTGATAAGAGTCGATTTCCCATTTTTAATCCTGAACCACTAAAGTACCCATTATTTGCACGGATAACAGGTACTCCTTAATATATACGAGTTAATTGTATTTTTTAAAAGATATCAACACGTATAAAAAATTTAAAATAGAAATGAGTGTCATTGTATTTTTACAGTAAAATGATGATCCAACAAGACGAGAAATTTAGCATGTTTAAAAGAAAATAGTGAATTTCTAAAAATTTAAAAAAAAAAAAACAGCAGAGTTTTTTTACTCTTTCGGGCTGTGGGAATGAGTGTGAATCCTTAAATTTCCATGTATGTTAATGAAAAATAAGCATTTTTTTAGTTTTAAAAAGCTGCAATTTAACCTCCCATACAGTAACGAATGATTGAAAAAATAAAAGATGATCATATTTCAAAAATTTAAAATAGATTTTTTAAGACGAGTTTTAAATTTAACCTCCCATACAGTAACATGTTTAAAAGATAAATAAGAATGAATGAGAGTGAGAGCGAGAGGAGAGAAAATCTGAGTAAAAGTTATAACAAAAAAACAGCAGTAGTAAGTTTTGTACTCTTTCGGGCTGTGGGACAACATGAAACAAATAAATCAATAGAGAAAAATTCTCAACTGTCTAACACACACACACACATATATATATATATATATATATATATATATATATATATATATATATATATATATATATATATATATATAAATATATATATATATACATATATATATATATAAATATATATATAAATATATATATATACATATATATATATATATATATATATATATATACACATATATATATATATAATTATATATATAAATATATATATATATATATATACTAACATTTGTGGTCACAATTGTGGAATCTTTCTAAAATTGTTTTGTTTTTTATGTTTGCCTCCTTATAGAAAATGTTACGTTGCACAAAATGCAAAGTTTTTATACCATTTTAAAGAGAATTTAATACTAAATTCCCAATGCAGAAAATAAAACATACCCTTATACAGCAATAACTATCGATATACATTAGATACTGCTGATAACAGTGAGTTGTTAATATTAGGTTCATTGAGCTGAAAATAGCTTTAACCCTCCCCGGACAGCACGGATTTTTCCGCCCTAATAGAGAGGCTTCGAAAACGGACCACACTGAATTTTTCGTAAGGCCGCCGGGGACTCACCAAAAATGAACCAAACTGATTTTTCCTCTTCAAGTAATGTGTTCAAAAACTGTAAAGTCGTGTTTTTCCGAATTCTTTTCCCCCCTTTAAAGGTTTAGTATCTTGAAAGATAATTAGAGACGGTCGGGGAGACACAATGGGCATTGAGGGGAAGTTTTATGGCTCACGGGGAGACCGGTTCTATCGTAAAAAAATGGGAAGAATTTCTTTAAACCCTAAAGTGTACGGAAGTAATTGCAAGTCAACGAGTTGAGAATTCTCATTTTTTTCTTTACCTTAAAATTCTCAAATGGAATTAAATTTTTATAATGTATGTCTAAGTTTTTAAAAAAATATCTGTAGTATTTAAATTCAAATTATATATTAAAACATTGAGGATAATTTACTGTTTCCTTTTTCTTATTTTAATCAATACTTTCAGGGATTTTGTTTAAAAATGATTATTTTATTATGTGTCAAAAAATAAAAGAAAAGGTTCAAAATTTAAAATCTTTTAAAATTTCAGACACTTCTAAACATGAATAATTTTTAAGCTTCTGTATTACATTATTTGCAAAAAATTTTTATGCATTGTTAAAAAAAACCCTATTTAAACTTTTAGTTTTTCATAATTTTAAAGCCAGATATTCAGGGCATCTTACATAGAATCCCTTGTTTTGTATTGTTCAGATAACAAATTATATTTGAATTTTGAATGTCTGAACATTAATTTCATTCAAAGAGAACTTTATAACTACAAGCTTATATTTTTGAACTGGAATCTTCAAATAAAGAGTACTTAAAAGCATCTGGACAAATTTACAGTTAACATTTGCGCATATAAATAAATATAAAGATCCTTTTTAAATTCAAGTTAAAATAAATATATATATATATATATATATATATATATATATATATATGCATAATCCTCATCATTCATGTTCCATTAGTGGTTGACTGAAGAAAAGGTTATTAAAATTTGGACATTTTTATAATCTTAACCATGCAAAGCTAGGAATTTTGTATTAGCTCCACTGAAATTCTGCATTGGAATTTCGAAAAAGATATTTATGCGTGTCTCACATACTCAGTTCAAAAACATATATTTACCATAAATACTAATAATTGTTTGGATATTTAAAATTATCATTAGATTAATTTTTAATATATATATATATATATATATATATATATATTCGACTTCTAATATTTTTTCAAGTGTTCCTTAAATTTCATATAATTTAATTAAGTGAGGGGATATTAAAGTCGCACTCTCTCTTCTCTACTCAACTACTTGAGGGCTTTTGGCGTCGGACCTGTAGCCGGGGTACTAGGTGGTCAAGGTATCGAATCATGGTTGGCATGTCTCGAGTTCGAGCCCAGTGCCACAAAAGACCCGCCGTGTAGGGCAGCGATGCACGTTAAATCTATCGAGAACTCAAATGTCCTCTCGTTGGTGTGGTAGTTAGGAGAGGGGGGTGCCAGCTCAGGTGTTGCCCTCGTCATTTGACCATGCTTCAAAATTACGAGGTCCATCACTAAAAGCCCTCGTGTAGCTGAACAGTGCGACATTAATATTCACACACTTGGCGACGGACCTCGTAATTTTAAACCATGGTCAAGTGACGAGGATGACGCTTGAGCATCGCGGCGGATCTTCAGTGGTGCTGGGGTCGAACTCATGACATGCCAGCTACGAGTCCGTTACTTTGACCATTAGGCTACCGCGGCCTCACAATGTGGTTGAAAATTGCATGTTATGAGTAAAAATATGCTGAAACATTTGATGAACTTATAATAGATTTTTGCATAGAAGATAGATGTGTGATATGCTAAAATGACAATATGTAAAAGTTATGAGAATATCGATGACAATTTTTGAAAAATTCAATTTAAGTTTCAGTTTGAAACTTATTCGTTTTTTTTTGCATTTAATATTAAATAGTCGCGATAACAAATTAATAGTTTAACGCATTCATAGATTATAAAAAATAAAGGTATATAAATGACATTGTTGGGAATAATAAGTTTTTATAGTTTTGAATTCAGATTTCTTTGCAGGAGTGTAGACTATTAAAAGGCTGATGTAGAAGTTAGACAACTAATATTTAAAATATATGGAAAATTAATATCTGCAATTCCATGATCTTGACGAGCAGAAGACGGCACTTTTACTTAGTAGGGCAGAGTAAGCATAAGGTAGGAGCTTGTGGAGTAAACAACCAGGCCTCTGCAGTTTTGGCAGGTAATGAACTCCCATCTGTTGCTTTCAGTAAGGAATATAAAAATAACAAATACAAAAATAAGTCATGTAAAATTTTATATATTTTAATAACAATGAATTGTGAACTTAATTTCCAATTCATTGTCCCGAGTTGGTGTAACTAAGGTACTCTATCGACCGTACTTCTTTATATATATATATATATATATATATATATATATATATATATATATATATATATATATATATATATATATATATATATATATATATTATATATATATATATATATATATATATTATATATTATATATATATATATGTATATATATATATAAAAGAAGTACGGTTGATAGAGTACCAATAATTTTAACGCAATTTTATATTTCGTTCTCGTACACTTTACTCCTTTTAAAACATGTATTGACAAAATACTCTCATTTTGTATATTTATAAAATTTTAAAAATATAATGGTTATTTTACCCAACATTTTAAATAATCAGAGGCGGCAACTATGTAGCTAAGACGTGCCAAACCAATCTGTCAGTATCATTCAGCGTGCCACATAGTAGGAAATTTTTCAAATCCTTCGATTCTTACGGTAATATTTGCAGATTTAAAGAATAGAGGTAAATAATTTAGATTTACAGTTTTATTTTATATTAATTATGGATCAATAAAATACATTTATTAACATAAAAATAAACAATATAAAATGTTCAACAAAGATAAAAAAAATTAAAAATGTATGTTTCCAACATATTTATTTAAATAAGAAATAGACAAAGTGAAATATAAATTATTCCCTTCATTACAGTTAAATAAAAATTGGAATGCGAATTAACTCTTTCACGACTCTTCTTTCATATCGCAAAACCAGGGGTATAATGCATGACACGATTCTGAGCATTCAGTTGTTAAACAATTTCTTTGCGGAGTCGAAATATTTTTCATTTTAGGAAAGTTTTTTTACTTTGATATGCCGAATCACATAAGTGGAAAGCAGAGTACATGCAATTTTCTTTTTTCAACTATTAAATCCCCTAGCAATAACACTCAATTATTTACAAAATAGCTGTAAATTTATCCTTAGAATTATCTTTCAGATTATTTTGTAGTTCCATAAATGTCCATAACTCAGAAGATGTTTGTCAAATAAGGTCTATTATCAACTTCCATCTACTCAAGAATTGACAAATTTGTAGAGTAGTGCTGAATGCCACTAAGAATTGTACCACGTGCCACAGGTCCATAGATTGCCGACACGTTTTAAATGTTCTTATTAACTAACCATCTCCTATTCAAACACAATGTATATGATAAAAAAGGATTTTCATTCATTTTGTAGGGAATTGTATTAGATTCAACCATAAGTAATTTTGTGTTTCAAATAAATTACGTTGTTTCGGGGGTCCCCTTAGAGCAAAATGAAAGGAATTTGACATAATTATAGTAAGTTTCTCTAAAAGGGGAAACGCGTTCACTTTCAAAATACACTGCGTAAAGTGGTTTTAGGTGTACGAAGTTATATTCACTATTATTCCTAAAATAAATTTTGATATTTTGGTTTTTCGTTAAGTTTTGAAGTTATTTCTTCAAATATACTTCTCCATTACATTTCTTTCAAACTTGCTATTTTCTTTTGCGGCCACGGTAGCCTGATGTTCATGGCTATGAACTCGTGTCCAGTGTTCGAGCCCTGGTACCACAAATATTTAGCGTTGAAGAGGAGCTGATGCATGTTAAACACGTCGAGGTAAAAAGTTCTCACGTTGGTGTGATGTGGAAGTTTGGAAGGGGAGTTTTCAGCTCAGGTATCGTCCTCGTCACCTAACCGCGATTCAAAATTACGTAGTCGCTCGTCAGTAGCCACCGTGTTGACTTAGAATGCAATATAAACCCTTGACGTGTGCACTTGAGTTAATTCGAGTACGCTAAACAGTTCCAAATATGCACATTAGATATAATTCAAACGAGGTCGCATTTTATGCTGCTGTAATTTTCTCACTCAATCAAATATCAGCGCCGTTTGCACTCATGATATTTGACTGTTGTTTCTTATATTTACGATTTAGTCGTGAAACATCAAAAACTTGGATAAAATATTTGTATAAAAAATTAAGGGAAAAGAAATACTTAGATTTTAGAAGCAAATTACTAGAAAATATGTTAGGGAATATTTACAAGATATTTCACGACTCTATCTTGAACAGGAAAAACGCCTAAGGGATTAAAATACACTCTCATCTTCAAAATTAAAAATCTGAGAAAAACACATTTAAAATTTGTAAAGGCATAAAAAAAATTCCAATGCCTGTAAAGCTTTAATTTTTTAATACGTTACTATCTAACTTATGTTCTACATAAAAATTCTACTTGAAATAAATATGACTGAAAATATCTTTTCTAATTCAAAATTTTCTTCGACATAATATTGATAACAATTGTTAATTTGATCAATTATTCCGTTTTATCAGAACCTTATATATTCTCAAGAGTTTTAAATGCAAAATATTTATACAGAAAATAGTAGTGATACAAACGTAATCCAGAAATCGCCAAGATTGTAAATAATATTTTTTTTCTCAGTTCCCCATCGTGGCAGGTAAGCAAGTTTAAGTTTTTGTTGCATGACTTTAAAATACTGTAATGTAGTACTACAATATATTTATTATAATGTAGTTTGTAGTACGCAGAGAAATATTTAGTTCATTCTGCAACATTTGCATTATGTAGTCTAATTGTAATATCACCTGAAAGCTGGATTTTAGATTTACCATTTTAAGTCATATTCCATCCCTTTCAAGTATTATTTATCACAGTAGCCTGCGTACATTTTGGTCAGGGCATTTTTCAAAAGGAAAAAAAATAATGAAAACAAAGTAAAGAGCTTTTAAATTATATAAACTATGTGTCAAAAAATAAATTGGTCTTTAACCCTCTAACCGGATAGCACGGAAAATTCAGTCAGTGTAAAGATGCTTCGAAAATGGACTGCACGGATTTTTCTGCCTTCAAGTAACGTTTTCAAAAGCGGATTAGCCGCACTTTTCTGAAATCCTTTCCCCCTTTTAAGGTTTAACATCTTGAAAGATAATGAGGGACGGAGGAAGCAACACAGAACACAGCAGGAGTTTTATGGCTCGCAGGGATCCCCGTGTTTTGACCCTGGGGCAATCGTAAAAATCGAGGGGAAATTTCTTTAGACCCCAGGAAGTGTTAATTTGTTACCTCGTTTTTTTAAAGTTTACTAAAGTCCCAACGCATAAGTAAAATATGTTACAATTCCCTTTTGGTTTCATATTAATTTGAAACTGTAACAAGTTGGGGCGTGTCAGTGCAATCTGCTATTTTATATAGTTAGACAAATTATCTTTTTTTAAGTATATTCTTTCGCTTCATTTTTCTTATTTTAACCAAAGCTTTCAGTTTTTGAAACATGATTATTTTATTATAAGATACCGAAAAAATTAATAAAACACCAAACTCTTTAAAATTTGGAACCTTTTCAATTTTCCAACCACTAAAAATGAATAAATTTAAACTTCATCAAATCATTTGAAACATTTTCTTACACTTTGATAAAAAAAATAACGAAAAAAAAAACTAATTAAGATTTATTAGTTTTTTTTTTTTTTTTTTTTTAGATTTCAAAGCCTAAGTGTTCAGGGAAGTTTAAGTACAGTGTGTGTGTGTGCCTGGTTATATATTGTTAAAATACACCGAATTATATTTGAATTTTAAGTGCTTGAACTTCAGTTTACATCAAAGACAACATGAATGAAGATTTTCACACATTTGTTTTATAACTTGAATGTTTGAATAAATAGTAATCAAAAATATACGGAAACATTTACAGTAGACATTTATGCATATAAATAAACATAAAAATCAATTTTAAATTCGAGCTATTGAAAAACATTCGAATTATATATTGTTCAAAAATATCTATTTATACAAAATACCTCAACATTTATCTTTTTTAAAGGCTAACTGAATAAGTAATTAAAATCTGGATATTTTTTGAAATCTCGATCTTATAAAGCTAGAAATTTTATGTTACAAATTCCATTTGAAATTTCGAAAAAAAAATGCATCGCGCAGTTAAAAATTATTTACCATAAGTTTTAGCAATTGTTTGAGTATAATAAAAATTTCAAATTTTATTATATATAGCTTCTTTGGTATCTTTTAATATATTTCGGCCGCGGTAGCTGAGTGGTATAGGTATCGGAACGTGGCTTGCTTTGTCACGAGTTCGAGCCCAGTACCACTAAAGACCCGCCGTGTAGGGCAGCGATGCACGTTAAATCTGTCGAGAGCTGAAACGTCCTCCCGTGGTGTGGTGTGGTAGTTAGGAGAGGGTGGTGCCAGCTCAGGTGTCGTCCACGTCACTTGACCATGGTTCAAAATTACGTGGTCCGTCGCCAAAAGCCCTCGTGTAGCTGAACAGTGCGACGTTAATATTCAATCATTCATTTAATATATTTCGAAGATTTCATATAATTCAGTTGAAAACCGCATGCTAAAAGCAAAAATATACTAAAAAAATTGATGAATATACAATTACAATAAATTCTTACATAGAGAAGCAAAACTGAGAAGCTAAAGCGTAGGAATAAAAAATTTTGAGTATATCTGAAGTAGTTTTCGAAATATTTATTTTAAAGTTTAGAAAATTTGTATGCGTTATGTTATACTTAATATTAATTAAATGGTTAAAATAATGTGTTAATATTAGTCATGTAATCGTTTGATGACACATTCATATACTAATAAAAATTATCATGGTCATTGATGCGAATGTCAAGAATTTTATGTAATTTTAAATTCAGACATTAAGATATTGATGTAGAAAATATAAATCGACCATCTAAAATACATGAAAAATGCAGTCTGCTATAAAATGATGTTGACAAACAAAATCCGGCATTTTCACTTACTATGGCAGAGCCGGCTTAGTCAGGGGCGATCTGGAAAAACAGAGAGAGAACCGCGGTTTTGATGGATACCGCTCTAGCTTTTAAAGCTCCCAGGAAAAATTATATATATAAATTACAAATGCAAAAATAAATCTTGTAATTTTCCATACATTTTTATAACAACGAATTGTGGAATTGGCTTCCAATACATTGTTGTGTTTGACAATATCTAAGGTAACCAACCCTACTTTAGATAGATTTATACTACATTTTCGTAACCGTATTCTTTTTTAAATTAATTCGTGCAGCCGAAATACACCTTTTGCACCCTCAAAAATTTATGTAAACTATAACGGTTAATTTTAATTTATGCAACTTGTGAAATGTTCATAATTAACCATTTCCGTCTAAACAGTTTACATGAAAAAAAAAGTTTGGACTCCCTCATTCATTAGGGATTTATATAAGATTCTAACATTAAATTTTATTTTTCACCGAATAGGATCGAGTGGTAGTGCATGGTGCTTCCACACCACAGGTCTGGGGTTCTATTAACGGGCTGCGCAATGTTGACTCTGCCTTTCATCCCCGCTACATTGGGTCGATAAATGAGTACCAAGCTTGCTTCGGGTCTTAAACACTGAAGGTCTCTCTTCAAACAGACCACCAAATCGGGACATCTGTTCATGCACCTCAGCGTCCAATGGTCACGTGTATTATGATGGGCACAGTAGTTCCTGGCCCTCATGGATTGTTGTACTTCTGAGTTTGAGTCTTAAGTTTGAGGATTACTTCACTTTGGGGATACCCCTTATATAAACATGTATTTCCACTCATTTGCAATTAAACATTTTTCTTTCAATTACGTTTTTTTCAGAAGGAAGTTTGATTTTTCAAATGTATTTGCTTAATAACATGTATATTTGTGTATTATATTAAACATTTTATCAATCCAAAATTACATGTTTTTAGCTCCTCTAAAAGCTTTTAGGATTTTACGACTGATCTTACAATCCATATACGTTTTATAGTAGTGTATTTAAAAAGTATAAAGTCATTTTTACGACTGTGTGAGCTTTTATGCCTCGTTTATAAATATAAAAAATTGCATTCAGCTACAGTTTTTAAAATGTACTGAAATAAGTGGAGGAATAGGATATTTACATATTATGAATATTTTTGACTGCAGTAAGATATATTTATATTTCAGTTTCTTTACAATTTGAATAGAAGTTGTAAGCCATTTTGCGAATAGTTTGATGTTGAGTATAAACCCATAGGCTGTTTAATATTGTAAAGTGTTTTACTTTGATACCAGCACACACTAAAATAAGGCTCATTTGCAGTTATATGATCAGCTTCAGTGATATTTAAATTTTCAAAAATAGTCTACACGTACGAAAACATTTTTTCACAACCGCACACCACATCTCATACTATATCTTTCCTACAGCAGGAAATATTTGTGTATACTGAAAAATTTAATACAGGATACATTTTCAAGTGTTAAATTTGTTTTTTAAATTTGGTATGAATACATTGTGGAACTGTCGGTTAACTTCACTGAACAAAATTGTTTTAAGTGCACTGTTTTGAAAGACAAGATTAATTAGGGAGAACTTTTCTCACAATAGAATTTATAATGACTGAATTGTGTGAAAATGTAGTTATCGATGTGTAACGTTTTTCCTTGTAATAAAAGATACAGAAAGATAAGAAATTTAACTTGAGTAGAAAATGGTTAGAAGTACTGTCATGCGCATTTGAAGAAGTATATCCCCCATTAAAATTAAAAATTATTGACTGAATGTGTGTTATGTCCATCACAAATGCCGATGTAGAAAAGGAATTTTTATTTAATACAAGAAGTTCGAAAAAGAGAACACTAGGAATGAAAATTTAAATTTTTTCCGAAAAATATTCAGTTAACGTAAAAATATTTTTTATATTATTTTAATTAATATAAATTAAAAGTATTGAAATCCTTTTTTATGCTATTTTAAATTAAAAATATAACTGAATAGAGAAAGATCGGTTTTATTTCATAAATATAATCATCGTATGTAATATTTATTGTGTTATTGTTTAAAAATGAGATAGGGCCTTTGCTCTTTTTACCTCATTACTTTTTTAAAAAACAGGAAAGTGAGCGCGTTTTCTTACTCTCATATTCAAAAATGAATACAGGATGCTTTTTCTAGTTCAAATCGCAATACCAAAAGAAAATATATATATTTTTTAATTTTTAAAAAATGACAGAAAAATAAATTTTCTTTGAAGAAAATATAATTATTTTTCAACTTCTAACTTACTATTTATTTCATTTTTTCCTCTTTTTTTTACCTTTCATTTTGTTTTATTTTTACTGTGACTGAACATATAGGAGAAAGAAACACCGAATTCCACCACGCTTTCAAAGAAGATTGCCCAAGGCAACTTAACAGCTAGCTGTAAACGATTGATCTCTTGGTTCTTATTTTACAAAGGGACCGAACTGGGTCGTAAAATTGTCCCCGTTCGACCTCCCAAGTTCTAAAAGGGGGAAAGGAAAGAAGTATGTTGCATTTTTGAAGAGAATCGCTAAATAAGAGTTAAACGCTTTCGGAATAACTTTTCAGGAGGAAGGTATCCAGTTAGAGGGTTAAATCAATCTTAATTAAGTAAATGTGAGAAAACTCAAAAACTTCAAAACATAAGCAAACAGAAAAGATTTTAGAAATTAAAATTGCAGTTAATAGACATTTCACACGAAATAATGGATTGTGTTAAAAAAATATTTTTAATTAATTCAATCTAGGAATTCAAAAATGCTTTAAAATGAAACCGAATTTAAAATCAAAACTCAGAAAATTAAAATTTCTTAAAACCTAATTGGTTTTTAGATCAGAAATTGAGCAAGTTTTCCAAATATATGAAATATATATTTGCAATAAATTGGAAGGTTTCTGTTGATCGTGAGGTGGAGAAAATGTCCATTTCACAATCCTCGCCCTAGGCCACAGGTGTGAATGAGAAATCTCCCCTTTTGAACAACACAGAAACCGAAAAGCAATAAAATCATCCCCTGCAAAATCATTTTAGTACCTCCCTCAGTTTTAAGGGGGGGGGGCATAAAACTGCGGTGCGTTTTCGAAGCAGTTCGCGAAATTCATCCGAAACTTTTTCGCTAACACTACCTTTGAAAATTTGAAAAAGTAAACTGCTTTCGAATTCAATTAGCGGGTCATCCACTCAGAGGGTTAAGCTCTTCCTTTGTTTTTACATGATACCAGAAAGCAATTCTATCCTCAATTAGTTCCATTTTATTTCATGGGTACTTCATTCGGACAAGAGTTTTCAAACTGTACCACAAGTTTTCGAAAAGATTAAGGTCAGTACTATTTTATGGCCAGGAAAACAACTGAATGTGATCTTAGAACAGCACCAGTCCTTCAATTATTTTACTGTGTGGCAAAGAGCAAAATCTTGCTGAAAAGTAAATGAAGCATTGTTGGTAAATAGATCCCTGATAGAAGCCAGGAGTTTAGGCTCTAGAATGGTGTCAATGTATTTTCTGACATTCAGTGTCTCTTCGATGATATGAAAGCAACCGATACCATCTGCTGATATGCATTACTAAATGATAAAAATATGAGAGTACTATACAGTTGCCTGGATGCTATCAGGCTCTTCTACGTCTTACATATTTTAGGCTATCACTACCGAATAAATATATTTTAGATTTATCCCTCCATATATAACTTGTGAACAATAACCATTTATCCAATTAATGTGTTCCATTGTCCACTGTAAACCAATTATATAGGGCTGCTATAATTGACACACGGCTTTTTTCGAGGAATTCTATCTTTTAGTCTTTCATGTGCTAATCTACTCCTGATTAAACTGACAGAAATACTAGCATCACTCACATAATTTCTGATAATTCTCCACAAAATTCCTTTATCTCTGAGGCGTCATATTTTTGTTCTTCTGTTACCAAGCACCTTGTATGGCCTTTTCCTGCTTTTTTCATTAACCCTCCAAGCGTTCCACACGGAAAATTCTGTCATTGTAAAGATGCTTCGAAAATGCACCGCACGTATAAATTTGTCTTCAAGTAACATTCTTAAAAGCGGTTGAATCGTACTTTTCCGAAATCATTTCCCCCTTTTAAAAAGGTTTGACATCTTTAAAAATAATTAGGGACGGTGCAAGCCACACAGCAGGCCACTGATAGGAAGTTTTATGGCTCGCAGGGAACCCCGTGTTTTTGACCCTGGAGCAATCGTAAAAAAACGGGGAAGAATTTGTTTAGACCCCAGGAAAGGTTTGTTTGTTAGCTTGTATTTTAAAAGTTTTGAAAAGTCCCAACACGTAAGTAAAATATGTTACAATTCTCTTTTTGTTTCATATTAATTTGAAACTGTAACAAGTTGGGGCGTGTCAAGGCAATCTGCTATTTTATATAGTTAGACAAATTACCTTTTTAAGTATATTCTTTTGCTTCATTTTTCTTATCTTAATCAATGCTTTCAGTTTTGGAAACATGATTATTTCATTAAAGATGCCAAAAAAATTAATAAAACACCAAACACTTTAAAATTTGAAATCTTTTCAAATTTCCAACCACCAAAAATGAATAAATTTAAATTTCATCAAATAATTTGAAACATTTTCTTACACTTTGATAAAAATAATAACGAGAAAAAAACTAATTAAGATCTATTAGTTTTTTTTTTTTTTTTTAGATTTCAAAGCCCGAGTGTTGAGGGAAGTTTACGTACAGTGCCTAGTTATATATTGTTAAAATACACCGAATTATATTTGAATTTTATGGGCTTGATCTTCAGTTTACATCAAAGACAACATTAATGAAGATTTTCACACATTTTTTTTATAGCTTGAATGTTTGAATAAATGGTAATTGAAAATATACGGAAACATTTACAGAAGACATTTATGCATATAAATAAACATAAAGATCAATTTAAAATTCTAGCTATTCAAAAACATTTGAATTATTATTCAAAAATATCTATTTATGCAAAATACCTCACTATTTATCTTTTTTTAAACGCTAACTGAATAAGTAATTAAAATCCGGATGTTTTTTGAAATCTCGACCGTATGAAGCTAGAAATTTTATGTTAAAAATTCCATTTGAAATTTCGAAAAAATAATGTATCGCGCAGTTAAAAATTATTTACCATAAGTTCTAGCAGTTCTTTGAGTATAATATAAATTTCAAATTTTATTATATAGCTCCTTTAGTATTTTTTAATATATTTCGAAAATTTCATACAATGCGGTTGAAAACTGCATGATAAGAGCAAAAAATATACTAATAAATTTGCAGAATATACACAATTACAATAAATTCTTACATAGAAGCAAAACTGAGAAGCTAAACCGTAGGAATGAAAAATTATGAATATATCTGAAGTAGTTTTCGAAATATTTATTTTAAAGTTCAGAAAGTTTGTTTGCGCTATGTTATACTTAATATTAATTAAATGGTTAAAATAATATGTTAATAATAGTCATGTAATCGTTTGACGACACATTCATCTATACATGTATACACATAAATAAAAATGAAGTGTCTGTTTGTAATTTGAAATTAACAGCTTTTTACTAAATACATTTAAAAGTATATACGGTACTTATATGAAAAAATCAATTTTTAAAATTTTTGTCTGTCTGTCTACCTGTCTGTCTATCTGTCTTTCTGTCCGTCTGTTTGTTACGGCTAGTCTCTGAAACGGCTGAACCAATTGTGACGAAACTTTCACTGCAAATAGCTAATGTTATAAGGAATAACTTAGGCTACTTTAATTATAGAGAAAAAAATTAAGGTTCCGCGAAAACAAAATTAAAACGAATGAAATGAAGAACAATATCCGTTTCAAATAGGGATTATTTATTTCAATAGGGATCTCCCCTTGCTTGCGGCTTCGTTTTTGTTAGTTTCAACCTATCCAGTCCTCACCCCATCGACAGTGTCAAAGGTCACGAGATCCTCCCCCCCCTTGCTTGAAGATTCGTTTCACCCTACTGCTACTTAGACCTGTTTTGAATTGTTGAATTCAACGCTTATAATCATTCCAATTATTTCATTCTCTCTCAAAAACACTGAGCAACATCAATTTTTCCATAACATAGACAGCATTTAAACTTAAATAAGGAAGTTTTTGGGTTTTATGTCATTTGATTTCTCACAAGGCTCCGCATTAAAATAGAGGTAAGTCAATTCCATACCTCGATTGTTTATTTCATTGCCAAACACTGCACAAAGCTGTTACAATAAATATTTGTCTTGCAAGAGTAATTGTACAAGTTTGAGTGTGCGATGGAAGTGCCAAACGCAGAGCCAACATATTGTTTTATTTAGTTAAGTACGTAGATAGTTGTTTCTAAAATAATTATTCTTAATTACGTTTTAGGTGAAAAAGTACACCTACACCCTTAAATTAAGTAAGTTTATTCAAAACTGTAAAAAACTTCATTTATCTCGCGCAATATCCATACATATAAATAAAAATGAATTGTCTGTTTCTAATTTGAAATTACCAGCTTTTTACTAAATGCATTTAAAAGTATATATGGTGCTTATATGAAAAAATCAATTTTTAAAATTTTTGTCTGTCTGTTTCTCTATTTAACATAAAATAAATGCACCAGAAAAAATGTTAACGTAATACACATCCTGATACCAATTATTTTAATGTGTTTATTACACAAAATTTGTAACAATGTGTTAATTTTGTTGAGCAGAAGGAAGGTGTTTTCAAAAATCGATCCATAAGAGAGTTACGGGGCGTTATAAGTAAATTAAAAACCCTTATTTAATCAGCTATTATATCTACAGACTTAAAGTTTAGCAAACATGTTTTTTTGTTTTGTTTAATTTAAAATTCACGTAGAATTAACTCATTGAAAACTTCTTTATCCTTCAGTCCGTAGTGTTTAAATTTTCAATTCACCCGTGTGCAGAACGGGTATACCAGCTAGCCTTACTAATATTATAAACGTGAAAGTTTGTGCGGATGTTTGTGTGGTACTCGTTCACGCAAAAACAACTGAATGGATTTTAATGAAACTTTACAGTAATATAGCTTATACATCAGAATAACACATAGGCTATAATTTATAGCATAGGGTATAATTTATAAAAATTTGTAAAAAGTGTCAAAAATATTACGATATTTGTCAAGTAAGTAGGAAAAAATTCTGCCAACTGCAAAAAAGCCCGCGGCAGCATATATCTATCATATGTGTGAAGAAAAATTTTGCATTTTTTTTTTGTCTACGCCAGGAACTGCGAAAGCTTGAGCAGGCGGAGTGTGAGGATGATTACAATTTTAATATAAAATAAATACAACAAAAAGTAGTATTAACGTATTACACTTCCAGATATAAATTATTTATACTTTTCAAAGCGTTCATTACACAAAATTTGTAACAATGTATTACTTTTGCCGAGCAGAGATCAGCTTAGGAAGGTGTTTTCAAAAATCGACCACAGTTACGGACCAGAGTTATCAGCTATTAGATCTACAGACTTAAAATTTAACAAACATGTTTTTTTTATTCAGCTGAGATATACAAAAACCTTTTTTCGTTTTTTTAAATGTGTAAATCACGTAAAATTAACTGATTAAAAACTTCTTTATCCTTTAATCTGTATTGTTTAATTTTTTAATTTACCCGTACGAAGAACGGGTATAACAGCTAGTATACTAATCAAAATTATAATGGTCATTGATGCGAATGTCAAGAATTTTATGTAATTTTAAATTCAGACATTAAGATATTGATGTAGAAAATATAGAACGACCATCTAAAATACAAGAAAAATGCAGTCTGCTATAAAATGATCTTGACAAACAAAATACGGCATTTTCACTTACTACGGCAGAGCCGGCTTAGTCAGGGGCGATCTGGAAAAACAGAGAGGGACCCGCGGTTTTGATGGATGCCGCTCTAGCTTTTAAAGTTCGGAAGAAAAAAAAATATATAAATTACAAATGCAAAAAGAGGTCTTGTAGTTTTCCATACATTTTTATAACAACGAATTGTGGAATTGGCTTCCAATACATTGTTGTGTTTGACAATATCTAAGGTAACCGACCCTACTTTAGATAGATTTGTACTAATTTTTCATAACCGTATTCCTGTTAAAATTAATTCTTCCAGCCAAAATACACCTTTTGCGACCTTAAAAATTTATGTAAACTATAATGATTAATTTTAATTTATATAACTTGTGGAATGTTCATAATTAACCATTTCCGTCTAAACAGTATACACGAAAAAAAAGTTTGAATTCCCTCATTCATTAGGGAATTATATAAGATTCCAACATTAAGTTTTACTTTTCAACGAATAGGGTCGAGTGGTAGTGTATCGTGCTTCCACACCACATGTCTTGGGTTCTATTAACGGGCTGTGCAAGGTCAACTCTGTCTTTCATCCCCTCTACATTGGGTCGATAAATGAGTACCAAGCTTGATTGGGGTCTTAAACACTGAAGGTCTCTCTTCAGACAGACCACCAAATCGGGACATCTGTTCATGCACCTCAGCGCCCAATGGTCACGTATATTGGGATGGGTATAGTAGTTCCTGAACCTCATGGATTGTTGTGCCACTGAGTTTTAGTTTTAAGTTTGAGGATTGCCTTACTTTGGGGATACCCCTTAGATAAATATGTATTTCCACTCAGCTGCAATTAAACATTTTTCTTTCAATTACGTTTATTTGAGAAGGAGCTTCGATTTTTCAAATGTCTTTGCTTAATAACATGTATATTGTGTATTATATTAAAATTTTGATCCATCCAAAATTACATGTTTTTTGCTACTCTAAAAGCTTTTAGGATTTTAGAACTGATCTTACAATCCATATACGTTTTATAGTAGTATATTTAAAAATGTTAAAGACGTTTTTATAACTGTATGAGCTTTTATGCCTCGTTTATAAATATTAAAAATTGCTTTCAGCTACAGTTTTTTAAATGTACTGAAATAAGTGGAGGAATAGGATATTTACATATATTGTGAATATTTTTGACTGCAGTAAGATATATTTATATTTCAGTTTCTTTACAACTTGAATAGAAGTTAAAAGCCATTTTGCGAATAGTTTGATATTGAATACAAACTCATAGGCTGTTTAATATAGTAAAGTGTTTTATTTTGATACCAGCCCACAATAAAATAAGGCTTATTTGCAGTTATATGATCAGCTTCAGTGATATTTAAATTTTCAAAAATAGTCTACACGTACGAAAACATTCTTTCAAAACCACACACCACATCTCAATCTTCCCTACAGCCGGACATATTTGTCTATACTCAAAAAATTTAATACAGGATACACATTTAAAAATGTTAAAATTGTTTTCAAAATTTGGTATGGATACATTGTGGAACTGTCGGTTAACTTCACCGAACAAAATTGTTTTAAGTGTACTGTTTTGAAAGACAAAATTAATTAGGGAGAACTTTTCTCACAATAGAATTTGAAATGACTGAATTGTGTGAAAATGTAGTTATCGATGTGTGACATTTTTCCTTGTAATAAAAGAAACAGAAAGATAAGAAATTAAACTTTAGTAGAAAATGGTGAGAAGTACTGTCACGCGCATTTGAAGAAGTATATACCCCATTAAAATTAAAAATTATTGACTGAATGTGTGTTATGTCCATCACAAATGCCGATGTAGAAAAGAAATTTTTATTTAATACAAGAAGTTCGAAAAGGAGAACACTAGGAATGAAAATTTAGATTTTTTCCGAAAAATATTCAGTTAACATAAAAATATCATTTATATGATTTTAATTAAAATAAATTAAAACTATTGAAATCCTTTTTTATGTTATTTTAAATTAAAAATATAATTTAATGTAGAAAGATCGGTTTTATTTCATAAATATAATCATCGTATGTATATCACCGTATGCACCAGTTATTGACTTATTGTTTAAAAAAAAAGGTAGGGCCTTTACTCTTTTTAGCTCATTACCTTTTTAAAAAACAGAAAAGTGATCGTGGTTTCTTACTCTCATATTCAAAAATGAATACAGGATGCTTTTTTCTGGTTCAAATCGCAATACCAAAATATTTTTTTTAATTTTAATAAAATGACAGAAAAATAAACTTTGTTTGAAGAAAATTTATTATTTTCAACTTCTAACACACCATTTATTTCTTTTTTTCCCTTTTTTTACCCTTCATTTTGTTATAATATTACTGTGACTGAACGTATCGGGAAAACGACCGAGTGGCACTACAGCTTTCCTACAAGATTGCCCAAGGCAACTTAACAGCTAGCTGTAAACGATTAATCTCTTGGTTCTCACTTGACAAAGAGACCGATCTATGTCTTAAAATTGTCCCCGTTCGACCTCCCAAGTTTTAAAAGGGGGAAAGGAAAGAAGTCTGTTGCATTTTAAAGCGAACGGCAAAATAAGAGTAAACGCTTTCCGAATAACTTTTCTGGAGGAAGCGAACCACCCGGAGGTTTAAGTTTGTCTCCTGACATCGTAAGCAAAACTTTCAGTTATAGATGTAGTCACTGAACTACCCACCTCATGTAATTTTAACATAGGACTCATTAACATTATAGTCATTAATATTTTAACATTATCGTCTAATATACTCTTTTATTTGACGTAATTGCTTTTTGACTGAATATCATTCTTATCCTGGCCAGGAAACAGTCTTGACCTTAATCCTGTCGAGAATTTGTGGCACCATTTGAAAACTCTTGTACAGATAAGGTACACATGGAATAAAAATGAACTAATTGAGGATATAATTGTTTCCTGGTATCATGTAATAACAAATGAAAAGGTTAAAGGTATTTTTAGCTCAATGAAATAACGATGTGAAGCTGTAATTAAAAATAATGGCTACCCCACTAATCACTAATAACACACTGCTATCAGCAGTATCTAATGTTTACCGATAGTTATTGTAGCATAACTTCTTTTACGTTTCAAATATTTGAATTTGTTTTTTGCATCGAATTAAGTATTGTTATATTTCCTTTCAAATGATATAAAATACTTTGCGTTCTGTGCAACATAAAACTTTATACAAACATACAAATTTTAAAATAAACATAACAATTTAAAAAAGTGTCCACAATTTTGGCCACAACTGTACATATATATATATATATATATATATATATATATATATATATATATATTTTTAACTTTTTAATTTTTACAATTTTTTTTGAAATTTGGATATTTTCCAATTAACTTACCAAGTTGCAATAGGGGGAAGGTTGGCGCCATCAAACTAGTTTAACCCCACTTATCGATCCTAAGTCCGAGATTGCACTTGGATATTTTATAAATTTTTATTTTATTTTATAATTTTTTAATTTTGTTTGAAAACGATGGAATATTATCTTTTATATTCGCCATTGATATTCTGAAGTGTTTTGGTATTATAGGATTCATATATTTCAATTTTTCAATTTGATGCCGTTGGTTGAGTTCGAATAATAGCCAGAGATGGAGATAGTACTTAAATTTATATTACAAGAAAATAAATATTTACAGTTAAAGTTTACACTAAAAGGTAATAATGCGGTTAAATAAAAATTACACCCTTGAAGGTGCTGCGGATTGATGCGAACAAGACCTTGCGTCCGTCCGTTGCGTTTCAGTTTACAGAAGTCCCCGTACCGGTTCCAAAAAATTTCCGTTGGGGTAGGAAAGCGGGAAAATCTCCCGCACTCAGTTACAGTTAAGTGAGGAGTGGAAAGTCTGGCGCACTCAGTTACAGTTAAGTGAGAAGTGTAGGAAACATACTCCCACCCTATATCCGAACTAGTTCAGATATATGGGAAGTTTGTGAAGTTTATGAACAGGTCGTTTAAACACTGAGTCTTGGGTTTTCACAGTTGCAACACGAACAGGTCCGTCGTTGCCTGGATGCACTTGAAGAACTCGAGCCATTGGCCATGTACCAGGAGGACCTCGCTTTGATCAATACGATGTCATCTTCCTTCAAGTTTGGTTGTGCATCCTGCAATTTCTTGCGAGGTTGTAAGGAGGAGATAAATTCGGAGCTCCACTTCTTCCAAAAGCCCCGGTTGATGTTCTGTAGCAATCACAACGATCTCTGTGGTTGGAGGTTGAAGGAAGCTCCTCTGGAACTGAAAGAAGAACATCACCTGTAAGAAAATGTGAAGGTGTGAGTTTAGATATGCATTCTATGTCAGAGTCATTAACGTAGGAGAGAGGCCTGGAATTTAGTAATCCTTCGATTTGCGTGAGCAAGTTTGTTAACTCTTCAAAAGTTAATATGGTTTCTCCCAATACTCTCTTCAGATGAAATTTGACGGATCGAATTCCTGATTCCCAAATACCTCCAAAATGTGGTGATGAGGGTGGAATAAAGTGCCAATCTATTGAAGATTTGGATAAGTAGTAAGAGATGGCTTCATTAGTTGGTAAGGAAAGCCATAACTTCCGTATTTCGTCAAGTTTTCGACGAGCTCCAACAAAATTGATTCCATTGTCACTATAAATGTGGCGGGGAGCCCCACGACGAGCACTAGAACGACGTAGTGCAGCTATGAAGGAATCAGTTGTTAAGTCTCCGACTGCTTCAATATGAACAGCTTTAGTTGCTAAGCATACAAATAAAGCAATGTAACCCTTTGTAGATTTAGTCCCTCGACCTTTGTTGCATTTAATCAGTACAGGACCAGCATAATCAATACCGCAACTGAAGAAAGGTCTCTCCAGCGTGACACGGTGTTTTGGTAAATTGCCCATCAGCTGTGGTGTTGTGGTGGAGGTTTTGAATTTGTTACACTTTAAGCATTTTCTAATACATTTGTTAATTAATTTTCTACTTCCTACGATCCAATGGGACTGTCGAAGAACGTGAGCTAACAAAGTCGGCCCAGCATGTAAATGAGCGATGTGTTGTTCCTTGATAAGGAGTTCACTAATACTGTGCTGAGAAGGAAGTATGATAGGATGCTTGGAATTGAATCGAAGCTGGGAATTTTGCAATCTCCCTCCCACCCGTACTAAACCATGTTCATCTATGAAAGGGTGGAGGGAACGTAATGGACTTTTGGGTGGCAGAGAAATCTGTTTTTTAATGCTTCGTATTTCTTCCTGAAAGTAAAAAACCTTGAACCCAACGAATGATGGTTTCTTCAGCGGTTTTGGTTTCCGAAAATTTAAGTGAAGTAGTATTAATATGGGATGAACTGATCGATGATTCTTGAGATGCTATCTTTTTACAGTTTTTAATAAATCTTTGGCAATAGCAAAAATGCGAATTACTTTGGTGAGTGAAGAGTAATGTTCGAATAAACCATGAATTACATCATTTGATGTGTGAGTAAACAGATTGAAGATGGAGACTGATTTTTGTTCCGCTTTTACCTCATCCGAAGCCTCATCGCAACTGGATTCAGCCTTGGGCCAACTAGAAGTTTCTAGCCTTAGACAGGGTGGTCCTTGCCACCATAACTTGCAATCAGGTAAGCATTTAGGATCAATACCTCGGGATGCAATATCTGCGGGATTTTCCTTAGAAGGCACATGTCTCCAATGCTTTGTAGGTAGAACTTCTATAATTTCAGATGTTCTATTTGCTACGAAAGTTTTCCATTGGCGAGGATGACCAGACAGCCAGGAGAGAACTATTTTAGAATCCGTCCAAGCGAATACATCAAAGGTATAATATTTTAATGTCCGTAAGACCGATTTAAATAGCTTGGATAGTAAATGTGCACCGCACAACTCCAATCGAGGAATGGAAACTTGTTTGACAGGGGCTACTTTCGTTTTTGATACAAGTAGTTGAACCTTTATTTTGCCGTTGTGTTTCTGCCGACAGTAGATTGCAGCAGCATAAGCTAATGAAGAAGCATCTGCAAAACCATGCAATTCTACTATGTTGTCTGCTGTAAGGATGACCCATCTGGGAACAGTGAGGTAGTTGATGGCATTAAAGGCCTTTTGAAACCTAAGCCAATCCTCTGTTAATTGTTGTGGAATGGGAGAATCCCAATCTGTTTTTGTAAGCCAAAGTTTTTGATAAAAAATCTTCATGAATACTGTACAAGGTGAAAGAAGTCCTAAAGGATCGAAAATTTTGGAAGATTCAGATAAAATACGTCTCTTTGTGAGTGGTGGTGTAAGTTCAAGCGATGGTTGGAAACCAAAAGTGTCATTGGATGAATTCCAAAATAAGCCTAGTACTTTAGAACTTTCATTAGAATCTTTGGAAAATTCAACTCATGCATCATGAGAACTATGTTCTGAAAATTGAGCGAGAAATTCGGTGGAATTAGAATTCCATTTTCTTAAATGAAATCCGCGAGTACTCAAAACATGAGCAATGTCCTTGCAAATGGAGATTGCGTTATTTGGCGTATCTGCTCCTGATATTAAATCATCCATATAAATATCTTCCTGTAAAACTCGGGAGGTTGGGATTATCTTTATCATCGAGAGCGATTTGCTTAATACACCTAGTGGCCAAAAAGGAAGCTGAGGCTAAACCGTAGGTGACAGTTTTTAGCTTGTATGTGCGAATGTTTTCACTAGAGTTATTTCTCCACAGAAATTTGTTGGTATCTCTGATCTTCATCAGCTACTAAAATTTGACGGTACATTTTTTCAATGTCCGCTGTAAATACAATTCTAGGAATTCTAAAATTAAGCAATATTTCAAAAATATCCCTTTGTAATTTGGGACCTACTCCTAGCAGAGAATTTAATGACGTACCATTTGTAGTTTTGCAAGATGCGTCAAAAACTACTCTTAACTTTGTTGTAGGGCTGGATGGCTTGATAACGGCGTGATGCGGTAAAAATTCTGATCTTTGGAAGTATGGGATCTGGAATTTACTAAGCTCATGTGACCTAGCGATTCGTATTCGTTCATGAATTCTTTGTATTGTTTTCCAAAATCTCGGTTATTTTTAAATTTCCGCTCCATTGCTAATAAGCGAGAAATTGCTGCGGGTTTTGAGTCTCCCAATTCTGAATTTGATTTATAAAATGGAAGTTTTACAACAAAGCGTCCATCGGAATTACATGCATAAGTATTTTGAAAATGTGTTTCCACAAATTGCTCTTCAGAAGTTAATAATTTATCTTTTACGTTAGGAATTTCTTCTAATTCCCAAAATTGCTTTAATTGATTGTCAATATTTGTACCATTAATGTGAAGATTTAGCATTGAATTTGAGTTTAAAGACTCAGTTAATTTGCCTGAAATTAGGAAACCAAAAATGGAATTTTGAGCGATTAAATTACTTTGAGAGCAAGTAATTTGCCCAGGAAGCAAAATATAAAAAAAAGTAGTCAGATCCGAGAATCATATCGATATTGTTTGAGATAAAAATTTCGGATCCGCTAAGCAGCATTTTTAAATGAGAGAAATGTGTTTCGTTTATTTTTTCCGTTGGTAACGGAGCAGTTAGTTTTTCCAAAACATATGCTTTAACTGGTAGTTTGACCTTGGGGTCATGTAACGATACTAAATCTATTTCAACACACCCTCTAGTCATCGCGATTTTAGAATCTTGCAATCCTTTAATTTGAAATCTAGCGTTTTTCTTTTTCAGGCCTAGCAGTTTTAAACATTTTTCCGAAATGAATGTTGATTCACTTCCGCTGTCCGCCATAACTCGAACTTGACAGTTCTCCCCAAAATATTTTTAATGTTAACGCTTAAAGTTGGTAATAAAGAAAAACATGTTTGTATAGAGTTCACGGAAGCTGCAACTTCTTTGTTTTGATTAGTATCATTTCCTGTCTGGTTTTGACCTTCAGCACGATGAGATTTATTTGCTGACATTGCGAAATTTTTAAAATTATTATCATGTAATAGCGAATGATGCTTTTTCTTACAATAGTGGCAAGTAAAAAGTTGAATTACAATGTGACTCAGTGTGCCTATCAGATAAACAGTTCATACATAATTTTTGTTTATTAACAAGTTGTATACGCTCTTTAACAGACATTTCTTTAAATTTAGAACATTTGAAAACAAGATGATTCATTTTGCAACAAGAACATTTTAAACTATTGTTAAATTTCGATTTATTAATATAAGGTTGTTTTTCATGAGTAACGCTAACATTATAAAGTTCTAAGTATGTACATCTGTTATTTAAAAATTCTATAAATGCTTCAAATGTAGGAAAATCAATATTATTTGAGAATTGCGCCCATTCTTGGCGCGTTTTAGGATCAACCTTTTGTAACAAAATGTAAATCAACCATACATCTCTAAACTCTGCTTTAGTATCAATAGATTTAAGACCTCTAATTACTTCGTCGGAAGTGTCTGCTATGTTGCGTAAGTTGTGAGAGTTAGTATCGTTAAAAGAAGGTTGTTCCATGAAGGTTTTAATGAGTGAAAAATGATTTGCTTCTTTTATCATAATGAGCTAATAATTTTTTCCCAAGCCTCGTTATAAGCCGTTTCAGTAATGGGAATATGCTTAATTATATTTGCTGGTTCTGACAGCAATAAACCTCTAAGATATTGAAACTTTTGTATATTCGATAAACACATATTATCATGCACTAATGATACATATAAATCCTTAAATGAAGGCCAATTTTTATAATCACCAGAAAAACGCTCAATATTAATTTTTGGCAACTTAAAATTGCTAGATTTCATATTTGAGACATTTTCAAAGACATCAGAATTATCATTATATACATATGTTCTCACAGATAAATTTTCTAAGATATTCTGTAGCTTGGCTTTGGTTTCGTAATATTTTTTGTTTCGAATTCTTCCATTTCAGAGGATTCGATAGGTAAAGCAGCATCCGCTTTATCAAATTCCGTATAAGTTAATTCAAGTTTCTCTAACTTGTTGCGTATATCATTTTTTGTCAAAAGTTTGATCATTTTTATCAATGAAATTTATAGTTCTTGTAAGTGCAGACTTCGCTCTGCCGCGAAGCACTGTAGCCGTTTCGGCATCCATTAATTGATAAAACGAAATATGGATGGAATGAATCAGTAAGAGAAACCAAAGTCAAACGTTGAATGAAAATGTAAAATAGTACTTATCTCTTGTTTCTCTGAATCGTTGACGAATGTCGTCGGTGCCTCCAAATCATGCCGTTGGTTGAGTTCGAATAATAGCCAGAGATGGAGATAGTACTTAAATTTATATTACAAGAAAATAAATATTTATAGTTAAAGTTTACACTAAAAGGTAATAATGCGGTTAAATGAAAATTACACCCTTGAAGGTGCTGCGGATTGATGCGAACAAGACCTTGCGTCCGTCCGTTGCGTTTCAGTTTACAGAAGTCCCCGTACCGGTTCCAAAAAATTTCCGTTGGGGTAGGAAAGCGGGAAAATCTCCCGCACTCAGTTACAGTTAAGTGAGGAGTGGAAAGTCTGGCGCACTCAGTTACAGTTAAGTGAGAAGTGTAGGAAACACAATTGATAATTGTGATTGTTTTTATATATTTAAATATATATATATATATATAATATAAAACCTTTAACAAAATGCTACCATAAATAGCGTGCATCTATATACTAATAAAAGGAACTTTTCGACTGTGTGTTTTACCTCTACCGCCCAAAATAAACAACCCAGAAGTATAAAGCTTGGCACACAATCATTCTAGGTCCTGATGATGTGCACTATGAAGAGGGTTTTTCGAAATTCCCTTTAGATTAATTAAAATTAAATTTTTAAGCCATTTTTCCAATTATTTTCAACAACTGGGTTTTTAGTTAGTTGTTTTGGCAACAGTCTCATTTGTTTTGCTTATCCATTTGATTATTCCGAACCATTTTTACATTCAGCGCATGTTATCCTTTTACGCAATTTAAAAGAAAAGGAGGTAATTTAATTAATGTTATAATTTATACTAGATTCTAGGTTACTTCATATTTATTTGTTTATTTAGTTCATGTTTAAATTTTTTTATATTTAAAATTTTCCTCCAAAATTAAGGCTCAATTTTTATTTTAGATGACCCTTTGATTTAAATGGATGCAATAATTTCTATTTTAGTGTCACACAGTTTTATGCTTGTTTATTTTCTGAACAGTAATTTTCTTGCTTATAATTATGTGATACCGTGACTCAAAAGTCAGTTTTTTCGTCAAAAAATTACTTGTGAAGCTTTTTCTAATCAGAAGCTTGGATAATGAGGTACTTATGTTTTAGCATCACCACAGCAAAATTGGTCTCACGCGAATCACACCTTGATACCAAAACAACACAGATTCTAACATATTTTATATAAAATCGGTCAGATTTTGTCGGAAAATGACGCGATTCGTGAGGTGCCAATAAGCTAAAAAATAATTTGTGAAGCTTTTTGTAAACAGAAGCTTAGATTATGTGGTACTTATGTATTAGCGTAATTAGGATACAATCCATCTGTACCCAGCTCATTAATAAGCATACCGTAAAACTAAATTATCACCTGAATATTAGTACATTTCAGCAGTGCTTCTTGTCTACTTCCAACTGTATAGCATGACCATTTGGTCAAGAAATAAGTTTTTATGTAATATCGCAGTCTATTGGCGGTATTTTCTGAAATGAAGCACACTGTTGCCAATTCAGCGTTGATGACACATAGGAAATGGCAGTAGCCAACTTTGCGAGTTATTAATAGCATTGTCAACTATACATAAGTACCAAATCTTCCTATGACATTTCTGTTCTTACGTATTATCCCAACCTATTGTCGACATTACATGAAATAAAGCGCATGGTTGCAACAATTTAGCACGTACAACATATACAAAATTTTGAACATTGGCATTGGTGCGATGAAATGTAACACAACATTTTTACCCATTGAAAAAGAAAAAGGATACTGCTTTTCCTAATACTTACATATAAGAAAAACCGCAACCAAAGTGGCACTTTTTTCACCAAAATTTGACTGGTCTTTTTCTCACATAAAACACATAAGAATCTGTTTTGATATTGTGGTGCAAATTTGGCTACAGTGATGCCAAAACGTAAGTACTTTTTTCCTTTATAGGCAAAAAAAAAATTCAATGTTTTTCAATTGTAACAGAAAAGTAGAAAAAGAAAACTAAAAGAAAATGACACTCAATTCAAACTAATTGGAATAAACAGATTGTCAATGGTGTGTGTGATTTAAGTTAGAATTCCAATTTACATATAAAATTTCTTGATTGTATTTTTCTGAGCTGTTTATGGTAGTTTCATCAAAATCAGACCTTAATTTATCTATTTAAAGTAGCTGTTTGGTTTGAATTAATATTATAATTTCTACTATGTGTAAGGTTACTTTTATATTTATTTTTATTTTATTTATTTTTCAATCTGAAATATTGAAGATTTCCTGTTGTGTGTTTTTTTTTGTTGTTGCTCAAAACTGTTTATGGCAATTTTATCAAAATTAGGGCTTACTTTTTCTGTTTTAGATAACCTTTTTATTTAAATTAATATTATAAAATTAGCTGTATGGCCCAGCATTGCACAGGCTTTTCCTACTTTTATAAGTAAAAGCTTGGGCAAAATATACTTTTTCGAAATTCCTTTGCGTAGCATGAGCTATTGCAGAGCAAATTTTTCATAATCAAAAAAATGTTAACACTCATATGGGCATTTTTAAAATAAATGTAAAACATGACAAATGAAATCGATAAAAATGCCTTTTTTTAACATTTTAAACTACCTTTTTTTTTAAAAAAAATTAAAAATCATCAGTTCTATTCTAATTTTCAAAAAAAAATTATGATTAATTAATGTTTTGTTTATTATATTTGAAGTATGTGTGTAAATTGTTTTTCATATTCAAGAAATATTTTTATAAGAAGTGGTATCTGTAAATGAAAAATTGTAATACGAAATTATTTTATGTTCAGTAGAACAATGGAGAATATTCTGAAATTAAATTTACTTTTGTAACTTTAGAGAATCTTGTTTATTACTGTAGGTACAGTAATTATATGTGATACAAAGACTCAAAAGTCAGTTTTTCAACTGAACAATAATTTGAGGCATTTTTAAACAGAATCTTAGATCATGATTACCTCTTCATGACACAATTATCAAAGGTTTTTTTACAATCAATGAAACTACACCATCACTTCTCGCCTGCCTTTATTCTCATGGCATGTCCATTTGTTCACAAAACCAAAAAAAAAGCATCTGTTCGAAAAACTATGAATGCGGTTAAATGTATAAGAAAGTATTTTTTGTCCTGACAATCTGTTCTTAGTGTGATTGTATGTATACGCATGCATTGTATACATTTTTACACATAAATGTTACATGTTTTACTAATCAATGCCATTTTCTGTCATTGAAAATAAAGATTATTCTTATCCTTCCTTTTCATCGGCATATTCAATGTTTTCATTATAGAAAAATATTGCTTAAAGTATAACAGAAATCACAAATGACACTAAATTCAAACTAAATGCTCTTAACACGTTGGTAGTATTGTGAAGATAATGCTTCCTATGTATGAGAAACCAGAACGTACCATGTTTTTTTTTGCATGTCACTGTTGAATGTTTACACAGAAAAAAGAAGCATCTTGAAAAGATTTTCTCATGTTTCCCTCTGGATTTCTTTAAAATTCAGTGTTGAAATGATTTTATGTCTCATGTCATCATGGTTTAATGTTGCTTTTGATAATCTGTTCCTCACATAGTTTCTTGGAGATCATATGCATATTTTATGTTATACTGTCCATATATGATATATATATATATATATATATATATATATATATATATATTTCACTTTATCATTATAGCTATTTATCATTGTATGTATTCATTCGTTTGCTGCTTGCAATAAAATTATAATTTTTAATAGAAGTATTGCAAAAAAGTATTGTCTCAATTAATTTTTGAGCAACACGGTTTATTGTTTGTTTCATTCAATACTGTTGTTGGTTGTGGACTATTTCCAAATGGGACCTGCTTTATCATTTTTAGGTGAATTTTAATTTTAGTTTCTACTAATTAATTTTTTTAGTATTGAATTACATCTAATTTTCTTTTGCACTTTAAAATTCGGAGTTAATGCAATTTTTCTCGTGTTGTATTATGGTTTAACTTTCCTTCTTACAATATCTGTTCTTCATATAGATTTTTAAAGATTTTATGCATGCAATTTCCATGACATTTTCTTTGGTTGAAAAAAAAAGATGATTGCATTTCTTCCTTCATCAGCAGATGCTGATTACTGTTGAACATCATGAAAAATATGCGCAGTTATTTAGACTCGCATTCCAATGGTGAAATGAATAAAAAAATGAACGATATTGAACAATTTGCTGATACTAAAAAAACATTTCAAAGAAAAGTATCAGATTACCGTAAAATCCAGCATATAATGTTCACCTATACTTTTGAGCTGCATTTTTTAATGTTTGTTATGTTCACTGTATAATGCCCTCCCTCTTTTTTATGAAGAAATCTGAAATGTACATATGCAATGCTCTCATGTTTTGATGTCATTATTCCAAGGTATAGAAAAAATAGTATACTTCTATATAGAATTACAACCCTTTAAGTTCATAAGGAGTGTCATTTCCCATAGCTGAAACATATTACTGCTACTACTTTTCTGTTATAATTTTTATTTATATATTCATTCTTTCATTTCTATTTACCTTTTTAGCATTTTAATTTTCTCTTTTGCATTCAAATATATGTTTTTAAGAAAGCATTATTTTCTGTGAAGCGAAGTTTCAGTGTGAACACTCATTAAAAAATTATTTTTAAATTTTGGTTACTCTGTTCTGCATTGGCTCTACCCTCTTTAAATCATATTATGCTTGCAAAAAAACCGATTTTTATTTATTTTAATATTTAAACCTTGATACCAAATCCACATGAATTCTAACATATGTGTAAAAAACAAATTGGTCAGATTTTGGTGGGAAATGGCTTCAATTTGGCTGCGGTGATGCTAAAACGCAAGTACTGATAATAATTACTTATTTTCAACGCAAATATCGGTGGATACTTTAGACCATCTTCACTTCTTATACCTTCTTTTATTCTTTTGTTCAATAATAATAAAAATAATAATAATCTGTTACGCAAAGCTCCTTTCTGTTAGAAAAAACTTTATTACTTTTCTTTGTTCAACGACAAGTTCTAAATCCCGCTTATTGTAACAATAAGGTAGAAAATCCTAGCTAGCAGTATAACAAGAAGAAAATAGTTCTAAATTAAACTAATTGCTATTAACGGATTGGCAATATTTGTAAAAAACTACCTTCCATTTAAACTGTTATTAACCAGATGGCATATTTTCAACGTGTTGCTTTTCGGTTTGAATTAATGTTATAATTTCTGCTAGATGCTAGGTTACTTCGCATTTATTCATGTTTAAATTTTTTTATATTTAAGAATTTCCGTGAGTGTTTGTTTGTGGTTGTGGTAATTTCATCAAAATTATTGCTAATTTTTTTCTGTTTTAGGATAACCTTTTAGTTTAAATTAATGTTATAATTTCTATTTTAGTGTCACATATTTTTATGTATGTTTATTTTCTGAACTGTAATTTTCTTGCTTATTGTACTTTCAATTATGTAATACCGTGACGCAAAAGTTAGTTTTAAGCCAAAAAAATGATTTGTTAAGCTTTTTGAAACCAAAGCTAAATTAAGCTAATTGCTATTAACGGTTTGGCAATATTTGGAAAAAAACTACCTTTAATTTATGTTAACAATTGTTTTTAACCAGATTTTAGCATTGTTGCTTTTTTTTATCTCATAGTTTTTAAACCGATAAGTACTCATCTTTTGTTCACATGGAAAAATAGTTAACTTTATTCATCAAAAAGATCTTCACAGAAACTATGAATGGGATTGAATGCTCAGCAAAATAATTTTCTTTTACACTTTAAAATTCAGAAATAATGGAATTATTGTCGTGCTGCATCATGGTTTAACTTTCCTTTTCATATAGTTTTTTAAAGATTTTACATACGTGCATTTCGATGACTTTTTCTTTGGGTGGAAAAAAAGATTATTGCATTTCTTCCTTCATCAGCAAATACTATGTTCTCATTATTATAGGAAAACATCAGATGCTGATCAGTGTTGATCAGATTTTTTGTCGCATGGCATCTTGCATCAATTTTGCTTTTAACATTCTTTAAATATATAAATATATTTAGACCATTTGTGATCCAAAAGTTTTTGAGGAAGAAAGATGCAGCTTGTTACAATTTTTTCATATTTCTCTTTAGATTTCTTAAAAATTCAGTGTTGGTGTGATTTTACGTATCATGCATCATGATTTAACTTTGCTTCTGATAATATGTATGCTCCTCATTTAGTTTTATAAAGATCATATACTTTGTATATATACTGTTCATATATGATATATATATTTCAATTATCACTATATTTAAATATCATTTTTCTTTGCAACAGAATAACAAATATTTTTTAACTAAAATTTTGCAAAAAAAGTATTGTTTAAAAAATTAATTTTTTATCAACAGGGTTTATTATTTCTCTCATTAGGTTCATTATGTTTTTTTTCAACGTTGGTCTGTTTTATGTAGTTTATTTTAGTCCTTACTAATTTAATTTTTTCACTATTGTATTACATCTGAATTTTATATTAAAGGTAATATAGATGCTAGATAGTATTACTTTCATTCCTTATGTGATGTTAATTTAATGCTACAGAAAATTTAATTTAAAGCTTTATTACAATGTAGGCTTATTTTATGTATTTTTTACAATTTTAGTTTGGACTAATTTTATTTTTTTCCAGTTAATGGCTTCCTAATATAAGTTATTTTAGTAAATATTTTATTAAGGAAATAGTTTGACATAATTTTTACTTTTGGTTTATCTATTTCAGATTAACTCACTCATATTTCCCATTACAGAAACATACTACTGTTATTACTTTTCTGTTTTAATTTTTATTTATATTTTCATCCTTTCATTTCTATTTACCTTTTTATCAAGTTAATTTTCTCTCTTATATTCAAATATATGTTTTTATGAAATCATTCTTTTCTGTGAAGCGAAATTGCAATGAGGACACTCATTAAAAAATTATTTTTTACTTTTGGATACACTGCTCTGCAATGGATCTACCATCTTTAAAATATATCATGTTTGCAAAGAAAGCTCAATTTTATTCATTGAGCTACAGGGACGCAACAAACGATTTTCCTTTCTGTATATGCTGTTGGAATGTTAGTTTTGTTTTTTGCCATTTTTTAATTTAATAAATCAATTTATATTTGAAAAAACTGTATGTTACACACTGTCATCCACTACAAGTTAAAAAATAAATAAAAGAAATGTCCACATATATTATGGTTCATTACTAATTGCCATCCTTATTTTCTATGCCTTTCACGATACTTCAAGCATTCTCTAAAGTTACAAAAGTAATTTTAATTTCAAAATATTTTTTCATTGTTTTACTAAATATAATATAATTTTGTATTATACTTTTTCATTTACATAACACTTATAAAAAGGTTTCTCCAATATGAAATTCATTTTACACACATATGAAAATAATAAAAAAACATAATTAGTCATATATTACTTTAAAAAATATAATAAAAATTATATAATTTTTAAATTTTTTTTTATAAAAAGGATAGTTTAAAATGTTAAACAAATATAAAATATACCCTTTTATGAATTTTTTTGTCATGTCTTACGTTAATTTTATCGATGCATATATGAGTGTTAGCATATTTTAATTCTGAAAAATATATACTTTTTCTTAAAACTGCAATAGCCTGTGCAACACAAAGAAATTTCGAAAAAGTATATTTTACTGAAGCTTTTGCTTATATAAGTACAGAAAGCCCGTGCAACGCCGGGCCTTACAGCTAGTAAGTAATATTCAGTGGAAGAAGACATTAAATTAGTAAGAACAGATTAAGAAAGAAATTTGGATTGGATGTTTCCTGCCAAATTATATTTCTAGTACAGTTTTGCATCGTCAGAGTCAGGTGTTTCCTTCTGAGGGAGTAAACTTGGTGTCAAAATTACATTGCGGTGATTAGTATTTCTCCTATGAGTAGCGAAATTAAAAGTGATACCAACTCCTGGGGAATGGACTAGGTCTGCAATGGTAAGTACCAATCCAGGAAGCCACGTTGGAAAATAATAATAATTATACTCTTTCATAATTTGCTGTTTAAGATGAACGATGTATATAACAGATGTCCTCTCTCTCTTTCTCTCTATCAATTATAGTAGCACACAAATTAATCATGTTAAGTGAAATTATATTACCTAAACTTCATATTGTAATTCATTTATTCATTCATTTCAAATTTTAATAGCACAAAGTAAATCAAAAACAATTGTTGTATAGCTTGTCTACCTTTGTAAAAGAAAAAAATTTGCTTGAACCAAATATTTATCCGTTCAAAATGTACAAATGTAATACTTGAAGAATATTGTGTTGTACTTCAGTAAACTCTTTAAAATATGAACCCTCTTTTCAAAATATTTTCCAAAAAAAAAATATACAAACCAAAGTTCCGTTGATTTCGAGAATTCTGTAAACCTTTTTTTCTTAAAAAAACAGTACGTTCCTGAACAGAATTTAAATTCACCATGTTCTAATAGTAACATAAGACATTATCTTACATTTACTATTTTTCAAAATTACAAACACAAATAAAAATATAGCCATTGAAAACATTAACAAAATTCGTTGTTATCTTCTAAGCATATGTCTCGGTATCCTAGCAGAATTTTCTTGATGATATTTTGAGGACAAGGGAAAATAATAGTTAAAGTGACAAAGAAACTCAGAGTATTAGTTCAGAGAGATCCCGACAACTTAAATTGGAGCAGACAGTATTCACATGTGTCAGACTTGATTGGATTTCCCGTTATAACTGTGCTGTTTGTTTTTTACAAATCGCCAATTCTTGGCCGGAAGATACAAGACAATTATTCTTTCTCTGGTACTTAGTTATTCACTGAAGTCAAAGGGATTCGTAAGAATAAAAAGGATCTGAATTAAAAAGAATATACAATGGTATATTTCGGAAAAAAACTTCTTTTTCAACAAAGGAAATTTAAATGATGCATCTTTAAGTTCATTAAATATCATGGAACGGGTGAAGCAATTTTAGAAAATTCTATATTCTTTCTATATAAGAACTAAAATTGATCAGGGCCGCTTAGGCAGGCTAGGCATATACCTGGTGCATAAAAATTTGGAGGGCAAAAAAGAGAAAAAATTAAAAATACAGCGATCGTACCACCACCTAGCGAGTCATGAAAGAAGTCTTTCCGTCCTTAAGAGAATAAAAACAGAAATAAAATATACTGTGGAAAAAGAAAAGCTTAACAGTTTGATGTCGCTAAACACTCAAAAAGATATTACAGTTAAAATTGATTACAATGTTGTCATAAATGATTTTGCATTGATACAGGCTAGAAGAAAACCTTTGCTGTACAAGCACAATGACAGTGACTTAAAAAATAAGGATGTCTAAAAGTAAACGACAGTGCTCAAGCGATGAAAAAGATGATAATTAACAAATTGCAAACAGTTATACAAAAATGTATGCATTATACTGCAATTTTAAATCATTACATTGGCTTACTGTACTTATTTACAAAAGGGTGAGTGGGTGGTTCTACAATAACGTAAAGTAAGAAATAAATAAGAATGGTTAAATCATGTCACTAACCTTACCTTACGGCTGCCACACTCATGTCCATAATTTAAGGATAATCCACAATCACAGAAATTAAGCTCTAAAAAAAATTTCACCTGTAGAATTATCACACACATCTTGAAGAAGAATATGCAAATTAGAGGAAACCACCAGATGGCGCGGATAGTAAGTCACAACGACGAGGGAGTAAGAGAGGGGTATATAAAGAATAGTGGCAAAGAAGTAAAATTGTTCACAAGTGCTTTAAAAGCCTTTCAATGCAATGACCGCATAGGTATGGCACAAAGGAAGCATTTGGATGATTTTTTACGTGGTAGAATTATTGGACGACTGGAATGTGGACGTATCCAGCTGGAAGTATCCCAGGAACTTGGAATCGCCCAGAGTGTCATCTCTAGGCTTTGGCAACGATTCCAAGATGATGGTAATGTGAGTAGATGTTACAGCACAGGTCGCCCCTAAGTTACAACGCCGAATGAGGACCGGTATATATATATATATATATATATATATATATATATATATATATATATATATATATATTTGACAGTTACTGCCAAAAGAAACAGACGGAGCACAGAATCAAACCTATCTCGTCAGCTCTCTTCAGCTACCGGTACGACAGTTTCAAGGCAGACCGTGTACAGACGCTTAAGGCACATTGGTCTATATGCTCGTAGGCCTGTCAGATGTGTTCCATTTACCGCAACTCACTGTCGCCTGCGATTAACCTGCAGTAGAGAGCATGCATTGTGGACACCACAACAGTGGTCTTGTGTGATGTTTTCCTACGATTCCAGGTTTAGTTTACAGTCTGAATCTCGCCGGACTTTAATATGGAGAGTGCCAGGTACCCGTTACCACCAAAAGAGCACCATTGAACAACACAGTTGCGGTGGTGCAGGATGGCTCGTTTGTGGAGGAAATATTCTTGGTTCCAGAACTGACCTACATGTTCAGAGTGTAACGATGACAGGCCGCATATATCGGGATGTCATTCTGCAACAACATGTACATTTGTTTCTGGGCGCCATCGGTGCTAAATTTCTGTTTATGGATGACCACGCCCGTCCTCCCCGTGCAAACATTGTAGACGAATGCCTTCAATCGGAAGATATCACCCGTATGGATTGGCTAGCATACTCACCGGACTTGAATCCAATAGAGCATGTGTGGGATATGCTTGGCAGACGAATTGTAGCCCGTCAACCCCCTCTCACCTGTCTACTGGAACTTCGGAGGGCATTGCTTGATGAGTGGTGTAATATTCCCCAAGATCAGATTGATAATTTGATACTCAGCATACCTAGGCGTTGTAAGGCCTGTATTGCATTGTCCGAGAGTCATACTCCGTATTAACCATTATACTAACCATCTTATATTGTTTTTTGTAAATATGTTCTTTTTTTAAATTTGCTCCAGGGAGTAAAAATCGCAATTTTTATTAATTATTTCAAACATATAGCATCGTTTTTGCTCTTTACCTTTTGTTTAATAAATAGACTTTACAAATAAGTCGAATTTGTATTGCTTCTGTCTCTTTGTTTGCCTGAACTTCATTATTCTTAATTTATGGATATGAGTGTAGTTTCTATTCAATGGGTTCATAGGTGGTGGATATTGGATATACTCCAAGGATTAAGAAGAAAGAAAGTGATAGAAAGTTAAAAGAAACACCTTCCAGAACCAAAACTGGCAAAGTAGAAACTGAAGTAATGGGATACTCTTGAAAGGGGCAAAAGTCGGAATGTTAAATTTTACTAATTTTTAAAAAATTTTCTCATGTTTATTTATATATATATATATATATATATATATATATATATATATATATATATATATATATATATATATATATATATATATATATATTTCATTTTTCTTGCGTTCTTCGAGTAATATGTATTTAGTATAAGTTTACGTTAACCAAATAAATAAGTATTAGTTATAAAATTGACAATTTTATTAAAATAAACCTATTTTTTTAATCCATTGTTGTAACAGCAACGCTTGCTCAGCGATTGACGAGTATATTCGTCCTCCCTCGATTTTCGTGACCCACATAGCAGCGCCCTCTCAAACGGGGAGTTACAATTAACTGGAAAAACATTCATATCAACAGAAAAGTAAAAACATTTTCAACGAAACATAGAATAAAATACTCATTTTACTTCAAATTTTTAACTTAAAGACTGATAAATCATTTATATAAATGCTTCATTCAAAATCTTTAAAATACGATCTCATTTTTTACTATAAATAATACAATTATTACGAATATAATGAAAGTTTTGAAGTTTTATTGGTAGAAATTATTTGAGGTAGATAATTCGAAAAATCCTAATAAAATGCAGTTATACTTATTACTTATAAATTTATAAGTTTTGTTATACCGCTTTTATGTGGATAACATTTAATAATAATCCTAATTGTTTGATGCCATTGATATAAAATTATGGAAAAGCACAATCACTCTCTCTCTCTCTCTTTCTCTCTCCAGTTTCATAAATTTTTCTTCAATAATATTTAATGTTGTATCACAAGTTTTGAAATCAATATTTACATATATGTAAGTGTTTGAAGCATTGAAATTATTCATTATAAAATATAACTGCGGAAGAAAATTTGTTGTTTAAGGTATCCGACTACGTTTGGAATCGTGATTTAGCAAAAGCGTATAAATGGATAATGTTTATGATATTTAGTGTGTCACTTAGATTAGAAAATCTATATAAAATTGCTTTAAGAATAGTATTATACAATAAAAAACTATTTAAGTACAATATTTTGACAAAAAAATGAACATAGAATGGCCCATTTTCAAAATATTCTCCTTTTGTAAAAAACTCTTCTACTATAATAATATTTTGCCTGTATATAGATCAGACCTCTGTACATAGGCCCAACTAGAATGTTTGAAATATATAACTTAGAAGTGAGTTGATCAATGTTTTACGACAACAGAGGGGAGAAATTTTAGGAAAAAAATGCCGATAATTATTTCAATGGGTTGTAACTCTGAAAATAATGTGAATTTTTCAAAAATCATAGTTGAGCCTCTGTACAGAGGTGTGAGCTATATACTGGCAAAATATTATTACATAATAGATGCATTTTTCTGAAAGAGAGGACATTTTGAAAAAAAAAGGTTATTCTAAGTTAATTTTTGCCAAAATATTGTATTTAAATAATTTTTTTTGTCACAATGCGTCCTTAAAACAATTTTATACATGTATTATAATCTATGTGAAACTAAATATCATAAAAATTATGCATTTATGCGCCTTTTTAAAATCACGGTTTTGAACGTAGTCGGATACCTTAATTAGTGTAAAATGCTATATATATGCTTTAATTTAATATTTTATAAGTTATTTTAGACAACAGAATTTCACGAGCAAATGGATCAAAGCCCATATTGATTATGAAAGCATCCAAAACTTCCAAAATCCCGGTTTGTAGTGGAATCTGTATCAATGAGAGTATCAGCAAAAAACATTATGCTTCTGTTTCCAATTTTCTGGTTGGTTAGACCACTGTCCAGTACTCCCAAGTGGTGTGTCTGGAAATGGGAAATTTTCCGCTGGAAAATTCTTCTTTTTTTTCTTTTTCTTTTTTCCACTTCTGATTCTTGCCAATAAATTGATCTTTTGCTCGAAGAAGAATTCAGAAGGGAAGGAGAAAAAAAAGGCAAACGACATAGACTTAAGTTGTACAATATATTTCCTTTCCTCTTTTTTATTAGAGAATGTACCTCCTCCGGAAAAAGTTTCGACTTTTCAATTGTTTGGATGGGAAAACCTATTAAATATTTGTTACGCTATCGCCTTTCTATAAAGGATTCGCTTTCTTGTTGTATCTTTTTCCTGTGCTATTGATAAGAAATTACTGTTATTTAAAAATAATTGTTTATCTGGTTTTTAGCTTTAAATTGTTCTTTTGGTCTAACATTTAGTATAAAATGATTTTGGTAATATGGACTTTAGTTTAATTCAGTTTGGTACAACTATTCATGAGACAAGATTTAAAATTTCTCTTAATTAACGAAATGATCATGCAAAAGACATATTTTTTTTAATAATTTCAGTTGGTATTTAAATATTTACGAATTTTAGCTGTACATTTGATAATAAAAATTTATTTCAAGAGTGAAAGTTGCTGCCAACACAAATTTTGTGCGTTATATTTATGGCTCAATAATATGCGACTCCAGTTTTTTTTTTACACAATGACCATACTTTAAATCTGTATTCATATAAATGTTAAGGTTTATATTCTTAAAGTAAAAAGTGCAGTATATATTTAATGATGTGCTATAATGTATGCGTTGTTATTAAAATTTTAGTTTTTCTCCTATTTTGGGGTTGATTTGACTTGTACGTGCTATTTGATTGCTCGAATAAGGATTCGGAATTGTATTTTTTTTTATCAAATAGAACAAACTCTTTTAAATTAAAAAAATATATAACGTTTGAAGAAAGATATAACAGTTACAAGTCTAAAAGTATATAGAATGATTATGTTTCATAGCATTTAAGTTTAAGAATTTTTTTCTTTTCCAAAACAATATAACAATAACAGTTTCATGAAATTATGTGTGTGTGTGTGTGTGTGTGTGTGTGTGTGAACTCATATATATCTTCAAATCTTACATTAAAGAAGTACAGTGAAATTTGCATTTTTTAAGCAAGAATTTTAAAGAATTGGTCTTTATGATTTTAAGTGTTCCTTTACAGAGAAAAATATCATAAGCATCAAGTTCAATAAGTAAAATATAATCCACACACACAAGTAATAAAAGATTAACCATTCTTTAAAAATTTAGCAATCAAACCGAACGTAGTAGAGAGAATAGTTAATGAGAAAGTAGAGTGTATAGTTATAACCTACACACTTAGAAAATAAAATTAACCTATTAAATAATATATGAGTCATAAAGCAAAATAGCTAATATCAACTGCCACAAATCTTCATATTTCTGTTGTTTACTATTCTAAATAGATGCGTACAAGCAAATGGCCTTTCATTTATATGCATGTAATAATATTGCATGAAGTAACAACAACAATGATCTAATGATTTATAGTCTAGTTATTCGTTTCATGTTGATTCTAATTTCGCAATTTTGAAATATAAAACACATATTACAATATTTTGTAGAGATAACATCAAGGTTACTATTAATGCAACTATCACAGATAAATTAAATTAGGTCTTATGACTAGCTTTGCTCTAAATATCATTTGTACACTGTTACTTATTTAAATTAGCAAACAACGCCTTCTTAATAGCAACTGTACATAAATATTTTTAATGAATTTTTCAAAAATAAATTAGTTTCAAAATGCTAAAATCGTAGAAATCACTTTACTTATTATTATTGCATGATTCTTTCCTTTTTAGTATTACTTTTGTTGCATATGTCATGCTATATAAATCATATTTGTTTTTAAACTATTATTTTAGTGAATTAAAAATTAATAAAAGTTTTATCCAAAACATAAAAAATAATATTTTGATATTAATGAATTTAATTTTCATATTATTATGTGGGTTACTTTTATTGAAAATTATTTTACACTCTAACGAATGAAATATATGCTGATTAAATTATAAAATAGTCATTGATAATAATTTTTATAAAAGAGATTCACAGGAAGAAGGATAGTTACCACAAGTAACTCTTTTTTACGCGGTAGATACGGTCCTCAGAAAATCGTGCAAAAAAAATCGGGTAAAAAGTGCATGCGATATATGGTAAATTTAGGGATATGTTCCTAAAACTTTAAGAAATCATCTAAAATGAAAAATCTCTGAGTATTTTCCCAAAATACCGTGCAAAAAGACGTAATAAAAACCATATTACACATTTATAACACAAAAGCAATTCCATTTACTATAAAAAAATTGTGTATTGTGAAAATTTAGTCTATAAATACATAAAACATATATAAATTCAATATGAAATTAGTAATGAAACTATTAACTAACAACTATCCATTGCTACATGATAATAAACATGCACGTTTATTACGAACTGGATCAAAAAGGCTCTCAGTAGATGTTTCGCACAACTGTCGATATGATTCAAATGAAGAATTTCGTTCATTATTGACGTCATGTGTTGGTGTTTTCCTCGTTACAAAATCTGTTAATTAAGGCTTTTTTCTATATCTTTTTATTTTCTTCTGGTATCTCAAGTTGCTTACAAAATTCTTGATATGCTGCTACACAAAACTTAAGATTACGTTGAAATTTTAATGCACAGACAGAATCATGAGTAAGAAGAGAATTTTCTATTCTTGCAGCAAATTTCATGCTCCCGCGAGTTAAAACAACGGTTATTAGTCGAAATCCCCATTCGAATTATTTTCTTCAAACATTCGTCATACTCAACTTGTAGTCTTCTAACATTCGTCACATTCGACTTATGGTCTTCTAACATTCCTCACATTCGACTTATAGTCTTCAAACATTCGTCACATTCGACTTATAGTCTTCTAACATTCGTCACATTCGACTTATTCGATTTCATCATTATAGACTTCGACGTCATTATGTACTATTAGATATTATAGCCTTCATCCACAGGACATGAATCCCTATATATTTTGGGGGGGCATCCACATGCTAGGAGAAAAAAATCGTTAAATTCGTATACCGTGTTATTTCCAAATCGTGTAAAAAACACCGTGTAAAAAATAGTTGGATTAAAGAGTTAGAAGTTCAAAGTGCAATGGTTTTTACGATGATTTTATTTCACTTTATTGTGAAAAAATTCATTTTTTTAGAATTCAGTTAGTATGGAGAACAAAGGCTTTGTAAAGAATTGTAGTAGTATAAATTTAAACTTTGTTCGCCCTTTAGTGACGTCATTAACATGCATTAGACGCATTTTCCAAGACCTTTTCTTCAGGAGATGGTAGGAAAATTAAAAGGGAGAGAGAAATGTAATATAATTTCTCCTCATGCATATTCAGTCTTGAAAATAATATAATTAGAAGTTCTATAATTCCTTGCATGAAAGGATAATACTTATGGAAGAGATTTAAAAAAAACTTGAATAAAATTGATAAAAAGTAAATTAAAAGAAATGTGATATTTTCTTCTTTATAAGTTCTACAGAAGAAAAGAGAAATAGTTTTCCTCTTGCCTTTTTTCTCTTTTTCAAATTCCACATTCTTCATTTTTAGTAAATAATAGCAGAAATAATAATTCTAATAAGAATAATTATTTTAGAATATTAAATAAAATCTTAAGTATTTGCAGAGTCTAACTTATAAGAGGGAGTACAGAAAATTAATAAAATAAAAGTTACATGAAAAATGGGATTTTAGTTATAAAGAAAATACATAGGGAATAACGAGAAGGAAACTAAATGGTAAATATTGTATACATTAAAATATTACATTTTAAATGCTAATGTGATTAATGTGATGTGTATTCTCTTTCCTAAAATCACGAAAACTAAAACTCAGTGTATATGTAAACAATACTTCAGACAAAACAGTTTTAATTATAATCAAACGGATTAATGCCTTCCCTTCATTTTGCTTTGAGTTTCTTTTCTCCTTCTATATCATCTTTTTCATTAAATATTTCAGAAAATTACGCCCTTTTTTCATTCGTAATTTTAATCTTAAGTAAATATACAAGTAAATTTTTCGTACAATCTATTATAAATAAACATATATGTGAGTTTCACGGCACTATCAACACAGTTACAGATTTGTTTGTACATGTATATTATGTATCCACAGTGAACAGTGATAAAAGGAAATAGTGATAAAAAAACAGATAATTATATACATACTATACCTAGGGTATATTATTTCACTTCATTTACACTACAGTTTATATTGCAATTAATTCGACTAACTTTAAGTTAGGAATTTGACTACAGTTGTACTTAAGCTGTAACCTCCCCTGTGTTATTTTTATAATCAGTTTTCCTAGTTTACCTCAAACATAGGCTGAATTTTTTAAGTTTCAATTTAGTAAAGAAAAAGTAAATAAGTTTATTTAAGTAAAAGTAATTACTTAGTTCTTACTATAATAAAAGTCTGGTGTTAGATCGATGGAAAACACTTAACCTTAATTTAAATCGAACGCCTACAATCAATTCTAATTCAGTTAAATGACCTTGTTATAAAAATATAATTAATCAGAATATATATACATATTTATAGTAGCTAAATTCAAGTGTTCTGTCTGAAAATTTAGAACTTACTTCTTGCGACTCCAGCATCAAAAAAGTCTTTTCTGTTCTCGATTCATAGGAAAGAAAGATAGTACAATTGTTTGATTTTTTCATGTGGCTGTCATTAACACGCATTAGAAGTTTTTCTACTAGTGCCATATTTTCTTTCCGGGTAGGGGGGTGTAGAAAGAGTCACGAAAAGCTTGAGATCCCACTTCATTCTCATTATATCCGGGGCTGAAAATCAAACTATGAATGGATGGAAACTGTCTTTTTCCTCTGCCTAAGAAAATAAGACTGGTAGAAAAGAAATGGAAGAAGAGAATTATTGGAAAATAAAAAAAAAATCCTAGAAAATAAATTCTGACAAAAATTAATTTTAAAGATATATTTACATTTTTACTACACTATTTAAAGAATTGGAATTAATGCTTTTTTTCTGGATTTAGCATTGAAATCTGTAGAATTACTATGTATTTGTTTTGGTAATCTGTTCATTATAGTAAAATTCTGTGAGTGATGTTATTGCTGTTTAAAAGCAAAATGAAAATACTAGCATATTGTAAATGGATGTGTACTTATAAATAATGTAAAAATTTCTGTTTCTTTTTTTGTGTATTTTTAATATGTATTTTATTTATTAGTAATCTTGTAAATATATCTATGGGGTAGTTAAGAATTATGAGAAAAATAAGAGCGTTTTCATATTTTTTCAAAGTAGATTGATTTGCAATCATAGATCGGTAACACTCTCTTTGCAGGTTTTAACAGTTTGGTGACGTTATCTTTGCGAGGAAATTACTATTATTTACCTAATACTATGTGTGAATAGCTTTGAAAAATGCAGCAGGTTTATGGGGCTGCTAAAAGTCTCATGCATCTATAAAATTATTTAAATGGTTCAAATATTATATAGAATTAATTATTTTTTAATTTATTCAGATTTATTACTTTTTGTTCAAAGAGGCTACCTGTTTCGCAAATGTTTCTACTCTTAACTACGAATTTTTCTCACAAAACAATTTTTTTATCTGCTTTTTTCAAGGTATTCAATTTTTTTCCCATCCTGAATTTTTCGTGTTAGCTTTTTTTTAAATTGAAGTTTTTCCTCCTCTTTATTAAAGTGTGTGTGAGAGAGAGAATGCAGGTTTTTCATTTTATGTCTAAATAATACCAAAACATTTTAAAAATATTATTTTAAATTATCAGGAGCAATATTTAAATGCAAATAAAAAAAAAAGAAGGAATACTTTAAAATGCTTTAAAAGCTAGGAATATTCTACCAGAAATTACATGTGTTATATTCATATCTGATATTATTTAAATAAACTTAAACTTTAGGGTTGCTGAAATGGATTATTTCGGAGAGTCGAGAAGTGTTTTACAATGTTTTGGTAATTGGAGAAATTTCAATGACTGGAGAGAGATTGAAATTAAAAATAAGCGCAAAGCCCTGCCCAAGACAGTGGATACCATCTCACGTGAACCTATAATGTAAAGAGATTGAAGATAATCTGGATAAGGATGTTCATAATTCTCAGGTAAATGAAAATCCTTTGATCTGCTTCGCATTTTAATAAAAAATAAGTCTTATATAGATATTACTTGGAGGCAACCAATAGCGCATACATGGTACCGTAAGAAAGGGTAGACACTGCTATAAAATGTGACTGAAACATCAAGGACCAAACTGCTTTTGCACGCTTAATTTCCGGCCATTTAAGATCCGTCAGCTTATTAGATAGTTGCAAAAAGCTCGCAGTTTGTACAAAGTGCAACACATATAAAGTAGCACTTTACATGTGCTGAGTTGTGTTGCCTTGACTGAAGAACATCTGTTCAAAAGACTCGATGTAGAGCTGGAGGTGCTGAAGGCTAAAAATCTCATCGATCTAATTTAATTCAGATGAGAAAGATATGGAAGAAGAAACTTATATTAACATGTACTTATTGATAAATGTTGTAACACAAATAAATTATTTAATGTAAATTTATTTTTGTTTTGATTTATTCCCATTTTGTTTGTTTTCTATTTGTTTGGAATAACTTTCTTGTAGCATTGTATAAAAGAAATATGTATTTTACGACTTTATTTTCATGATGAAATTTGTATATTTTCTCATTATCAAAGCTAGAAATAAATGTAAGCGATCGTTTTAGACAGGTTTATATTTTAGTGCAAAGTAAGATAAATAAAAAATGTGTGTAAATTTAATTTGTATAGACATCAATTTGAACTAAATGGTTCTACTTTATTTTATAAAAGTACCATGTTTTTTAATAAGAACTATAAATTAGGAAAACTGGGGGAATAAAATAGAAGAACATTAAATAGTGCAATATTTTTTTAACATTTTCATTACATACAAACTATTTAGATATTTGTAAGAAACACAAATGTATAATAACAGAATGATAACTCACGCGCCAGAAATTCGTGATATTTTGGTTTGTACAAAAAATTTAAAATAACGTAATATAAATGTCTTTTATTTTGTCCATACTATTATACTGTTGCAAGATGAAAACCCAAAGTGCACTTCTAAAAATATTTAGAAAATGCCAAATTACTTTTACAAATATGCTCATAAAATGTTAAACAAATTTTATTTTTTCCAAGCAATGACCAAAAAAGCCTCAAATTAAGAAATTTTAAATTAATTTAAACATATTTTTCCATAATAAAATATCAAAACATAAACCATGAACAGCTAGCTTGATAATACTATGCTATGATGTTACCATTTAAATGTCTACAACAATATTGTAAAAAAAAATAGATTAAAGAATTAAATTGAACTAGAGTGATTTCCTATGTATATTTCATTGTTATTATTTACAAGTAAAAATAGTTTTAATTCTAATAGCAGATTAACTTTTTACATTGTCTTTGTTCTAAATTCAAATGTAATACGCTTTTGAACTATAAGAATTGTATATTCCTTAACGTTAAAGTTAAAAAGTAAAAGTTATAATCGTGTATTCCTTAGTGTAAAGTAAATGTTAAGTTTAAGAGGCAAAAATTGAACTGTGCAAATTTGCTTACAATATCCTTAGTGTTTCATTCTAATACACCGTTGTCTTATAGGAAATATGTAAAGTATATTTGTCCGGTAATATACAAATATCATACCTAATATAATTTATACAAGCTCCTGCATTATTACTGGATACTATGTATCTTTTAGAATCCCACAATGCCACATTTAAAGTACAGTAATTCTATTTCGTTTCAGAATAAAGGATAAAAAAACGAATGTATCTAAATATAACGGGCTACACGTAGAAATAAATTGCTCATCGAATAAGTATGTAAATTTTTTTCTGTTTTTTTTTTTTTTTTGCTTCAAAACAGCAAAAGATTTTCCAAACAATAAACCACTTACACCAGTGGACCTCTTGAAACATTGCGAGAAAGAAATAATTACAATACAACCCCAATTCCTCACTCGCAATCAATTGAGTCCTTAATTTGCTTCATCACTCTTAACTGTTTCTTGTTCTTTAATTGAATAATTTGCAGAATAACTAGCTTATAGTGTTTTATGACGAAAATCTCAAGCACCAAAAAACGACTCACCTAAAAAGCAAAAAAAAAAAAAAAAAAAACTAATCAAAATTCTCTTTCGTAGTCATTTTCTGCTTCAATTTATTCCGACTGTTGTGTCAAGGACCAACCTAAACTAATTTGCAGGAGTTTTTTCTCCTCTTAAGTAGGTAGCTCAATTGCTCACCAGGAGCCCATTGGGAAATACTATTGTTGCTGCAAGATGGCAACAGAATGGCTACAAGATAGAAAATTATAAGACCTCTGAAAGGTTTCTAGGAAATGGGTATCTATGATGAATTCCTGGGTGTTTTGTTTTAAAACATACTATGGCGATCTCTTTTAATAAAATACGAATCCTGATTTGAATATATATAAGGATTTAGTTGTCAGTGAGAGTTATATTTACGTTGCACTGTAAATCTGCACGAGGGATAATGGTGCCGGACTAGTCCCTCTCTCCTTACTTCCACACCACACACACGTGGGTGGACGTTTGAACCTGGATAAACTTAACGTGTGCATCGGTTCCCTCTACAACGCTGATCTTGAGCGCTACTAGGCTCGAACTCATTACCCGCCAGCCACGAATTTGTGACCTTGACCATTAGGCTATGTGGGCCACTGATTTAGTTGTCATCATTAAATTATAATCAGAATAACTAATTGAAATTCAGAATAATCGAACCTGTTTCGTTCATGTTTTTTGGTTGGCACATTTGACTTGACTTTGACTTTTTAGTTTGCTTCGCACTGTGAAGCAAAATGGATGCTCAAGGCGATGACCTCGCACATTTAAACCAGGATTAAATGATAAAGACGGCTCCCGGGCTGGTACCCCCTCTCCTAAAATGAAATTTTACGTACGTAATGACTACTTTGATATAAGTAAATGATTAGAAAATCAATGAAAAAGGATCCTTTATTTCAGAGAAAAAGGCAAAAGAACGGAGGATTTAATACCCTGTTGAATCCCCTCAAGCGCGAATGCACGATGCGATACGATCAGGCATTGAGGCATACAAGTTCTGTATGATGTCTTGAGACATTTCGTTCCATATTTGCTGTAACCTTACCTCTAGTTCATTCAAACTCTCAGGATGCCCAATTCGCCGTCCCAAACGATCCCGGATATGCTCGATCGGAGACAAATCTGGGAATCAGGCAAGTCAAGGAAGGGAAGTAACATTGCGGAGACAGTCTTGTGACACCGTGTGTGGCCGAGCAATGCCTTGTTGAAAAATAAATCCAGGGTGCCGTTGCATGAGGGACAACACATGTGGTTGCAGGATGTCATGTACATACCGCTGGGCTGTTATGGTGCCACGTATCAATACTAAGGGTGGCCGTGTATTGTAGGCAATGGCACCCCATACCAGCACACCAGCTGTGGGAGCAGTGTGTCAGGCAGGATTGAGGCGTTCAGCACGGGGTCTCCATACGCGAACACGATTGACATTACTGCTGATCCGTCGCTAAAGACAACCTGGTCCCATTCCACTGCAGTCTAGTTTCCTCGTGCACGGCACCACTCCAGACAGAGGCGTCGATGGGTGGAATCAAGGGTAGCACACGTAATGGGTGCCGCGATCCCAAATGACCTTTAGCCAGGCACTTTCGTATGGTTCTTGAACCATACAAAAGTACCTGGCTGGCCTCACACATGGGCCCCTAGTGATGGTGCTAACTGTGCCTGGATGGCGGCCGATGGAGCAGTTGGCTGACCGTGTGCATTTATTACGATGTGGCGGTCTTTTCGACGACTGGTCTATCGATGGCGTCCTGAGCATGGTCTCCATGTAAATGACATGTATTGGATCCACTGGTCCCAACACCTCCTCACAACACAGTCAGAGCGGCCTAATTGACGAGCTACTCACTAGCTGACCACCCTGCTTCCATCATGCCGAAGATTTTTCCCCTCTCAAACTGCAACAGCTGCTCATATTGTATTTCAAAAAGGAGTAATGGAATGTCTACTTCAACTCTTCCCTTATAAGCGATTCAACACACTCAAACAAGCTTTGGTTACCTGTTTTATACTCCACGTCATTTGCATATCTCCCCGATATGTAGCTTCATGCCCAGTTTTGTTATGATCCCACAATTATTTCTTGGTGTGTTAATTTTTGTGCCCATGAGTGTATATTGAAATTTATCTATAATTGAAATTTATTTATTTTACAAAAATTAAAACCTAAGGTTACTGAATATTTTTACGACCAATATTTTTTATTACTCCTATTATCTAAATATAATAACAATTTAAGTGTTATCTAAACATATAACCTACCAAAAAGGATATTAAGTATAAGTTTAAATATAGGTTTTTAAGAGTGTTTTCCTCCTAAGAAAATGTAAATCCCCAAACATTTGCTTTCTTTTCAAAATCCCGTCGAGAATTCAATCCTTCAAAATATTTTTTTTTTAAATCTCACACTCTTTTCATTTCTTATGCTTTCTCTCGCCATCCTGGCGAAGGAGACCTCTATCTCTTTTCTTGATCTATCAAAAAGAAACTTTACAATAAGATCTATCAGAAAGGATACTTCCCAATCTTCGAAGATATCTTTTTATTATATTCTTACCGATGAGATCTTGTAATGAGATCTATGCCTCTAGTAAAAAAAGTGTTATGAAATTGTATGGTAGTAATCCTGGATTGGAAAAGAGTCCGGATTGCGCTTATTGGACTTTAAATATACTTGTGTGTGTGTGTGTGCTCGTTGAGACCTGATTTTAAAAGTACGTTTTAGATTAGAGAATAAGAAGCATGTTTCTCTTAAGGCTAACATACGAGGGAAAGTCAATAAGTAAGTCTCAAAAGATAATAAAAATAATTTAACAGGATAATCACTTGGAAACAATTTTTAGTTTTACATATAATTTTCAGTAACGTTAATCAACGTTTTATCAGAGCCTCAATTCCAAGGGTCTATAATTCTCTAGGTTGTTGTGTCATCCGCACCGCAGTAGGGCTTCATATTGAACGTCATCGTCATCTGCAAGTTGTTTGCTTCCAAAATGTTGTTTCTGGGGTCCAAACAGATAAAAAAAATGTTCAATATATTCTGTTTTGTTTTCCTTGATCATTTGCCGGGGAATCAAACATGCACCTACTTTTCAGAATCTCAAAGAATCATGCATCATGTTGTATGTTAAGCCATGAAATCATCGTATTGGAGTTGCAATGCTAACAATTGACACTTTTCAATCAACTGGAATCAAATCTATCACCAATTGCTTAGTTGATATTGTCACAATCAAAACTGAGTGGTCGTTTCGATCTTCATCAACGTTTTTAGAAAGACCATTCGAAAATTTCTTCACCCAATTGTACACTGCTTTACGTGATAAAACAATCTCTCCGTAAACAGGTAACATTTCTCTTTATGAAATTTACTTATTAAAAAGTTCTTTCACCCACAAAATTTCAAAACCTAAAAAAATCAAATGTTAAAACGTTTCTATCATTTTGAATGTTTTCCTTATATAATGAAAGTGCATAATGAAGATTTGAAATCTATTTTATTATTTTAAATTCTAAATGTGTATATAAATGGTGTTTTTTAGAGGTATAGAACTTTAAATTGCAATAAAACAACGATGTATTATTCAATTGACATGAAATGTTTTTATTCGAAAGATAATCTTCTGGCATTACATTTTAAATAAGATCAAGCAAAGCGTAGATTCCTCGAATGGGCCCAAAACGAGATTGCCGTTGTTCCTGATTTTCATACGCGAATTTTGTTTAGCGATGAAGCGCACTTCTGGTTGAATGGCTACGTCAACAAACAAAACTGCCGCATATGGAGTGAAGTTAATCCACAAGTGTATGTCGAAACACCGTTACATCCACAAAAACTGACTGTTTGGTGGGCTTTATGGGCTGGTGGAATCATTGGTCCGAACTTCTTAAAAATCGATGAAGGCCACAACGTTACAGTCAATGGCAATCAGTATAGAGCCATGATTATTAACTTTTTCATTCCTGAATTGAACAATCATGATGTCCAGGAGCTGTGATTCCAACATGACGGCGCAACATGTCACACAGCTCGTGCCACAATCGATTTATTGAAAGACACGTTTGGTGACCGCCTAATTTCACATTTTGGACCAGTGAATTGGCCTCTAAGATCTTGTGATTTAACACCACTAGACTATTTTCTATGGGGCTATGTAAAGTCATTGGTCTATGCGGATATGCCACAAACGCTTGACCATTTATAAGACAACATTCGCCGTGTTATTGCCGATATACGGCCACAAATGTTGGAAAAAGTCATCGAAAATTGGACGTCCAGATTGGACTACAACTGAGCCAGCCGTGGCAGTCCTATGCCAGAAATTATATTTAAAATGTAATGCCACAAGATTATCCTTCAAATAAAAAAAATCCATGTCAATCGAATAATACATCGTTGTTTTATTGCAATTTAAAGTTCTATACCTCTAAGCCAATACCCACCCACTTCACTGGGTATTTCACGATGTTGTATATATGTATACTGTTTACATATATAATTATTATAGATATCTACCATTAAGAATTCGATTGTATTGAAAAATATATTTGTAGCTGTTACACTCTCGCCCCTTGATATAAAAAGACCATAAATTATAGCATCTAATTTCTATTTATATCTAAAATAGAAGTAGAAAGATTTTTTTCGCTCACTTAACCTAATAATCAAGTGGATTTCCACCAAAGAATCTTTCAGTGGATCTCTACTCCCTAAAATAAACATGCGTGCTAAATTTCAAGTCTAAATCTAACAGAGCAAAAACGGAATTTTTATCATCACTCCCTCGTTGACAGCATTCTTAGCGGATTCCAATTCAACAAAAAAAAAGCATGCAAACCAAATTTTATTAATATAGTCTTAGCAGTTCAAAAACGGGAATTTTGTCTATCAATACGCCCCAATATTTCTCCCCGCTTCCCCCTGCAGTTGATTTCCGTAAAATCCATTCTTAGTGGAACTCTATTCAACTAAAGAAAAAAAAAGTGCTCAACAAATTTCAAGTAAATGAGTTAAACACAGCAATTTTTCTATAACACGCCTTAATCCCTCGCAACCCCACCCCTTTGGGGGTCCGTTTTCCCTAAAATCTTTGTAAAAGGAACTTTATTTCATGAACGGAACATACCTTCTAATTTACAAGCAGGTGGTTCTGTTAGTTGGAAAGCGAAAATATTTATTTATTACGCCCCTTAATCCCCCTCAGTGGCCCTTGGGGATTCATTTCCCCCAAAACTATTTTGTAGCGGATCTCTACACCATGAAAGGAATTCCCTTACCAAATTTTAAGACTGTACGACTAATAGTTTAAAAATGGAAATAATTATCTATAACGCCGCTTAATTCTCCACAACGCCACATGTTGTCGATTTTCACAAAACCCATTCTGTAGGGGATCTGTACTCTATGAAAGGAATCCGCTTATCAAACTTCAAGACTGAACGTCTAATAGTTTTAAAATGGAAATAATTATCTATAACGCCCTTAAGCCCCCGCAACGCCTCTTAGGAAACGATTTTCACAAAACCCTTCTTATAGCGGATCTCTACTCAATGAAAGGAATCAGCTTACTAAATTTCAAGATTTTACGTCTAATAGTTTAAAAAAGGAGTCAATTGCCTATAACGCCACTTAATACTCAGCAACGCCACTTGGGAGTCGATTTTGACAAAACCCATTTTGCAGCGGATCTGTACTCTATGAAAGGAATCCGCTTATCAAACTTCAAGACTGAACGTCTAATAGTTTTAAAATGGAAATAATTATCTATAACGCCCTTAAGCCCCCGCAACGCCTCTTAGGAAACGATTTTCACAAAACCCTTCTTATAGCGGATCTCTACTCAATGAAAGGAATCAGCTTACTAAATTTCAAGATTTTACGTCTAATAGTTTAAAAAAGGAGTCAATTGCCTATAACGCCACTTAATACTCAGCAACGCCACTTGGGAGTCGATTTTGACAAAACCCATTTTGCAGCGGATCTGTACTCTATGAAAGGAATCCGCTTACCGAATTTCAAGGCTGTACGCCTAATAGGTTAAAAATGGAAATAATTATGCATAACACCCCTTAAGCGCCCTCAACGCCCCTTGGAGGTCGGTTTTCGTAAAAATCATTATGTAGTGAATATCTACTTTATGAAAGAAATCTGTGTACCAAGTTTTTTTCACGACTGTACATCTAATAGTTTAGTAATGGAAATAATTATCTGTAACGCCCCTTAAACCCCCGTAACGCCCCTTGGGGTTCGAACTTTGTAAAATCCGTTCTTAGCTGACGTCTACTCCATAAAGGGAACCTACCTACCAAATTTCACATCTGTAGGTTTAATAGTTCCGGAGATATCGTGATTAGTCAGTGAGTGAGTCGCTTTTCTCCTTTATATATATACATACATACATATATATATATATAAATGAATGTGAGCTTTAGCACATAAGGTAGGTGATTCTAAACTATTGAAGAAACAGTACAATGTATATTCCCACGGCGATTTCAATACTGGTTTCGTAAAAGGTGAGGGATTGAGATTAGTACAATTTTTTAAACCAACGCTTAATTTGGATTTTGTTTCTGATAGAGCACTGCGGATAATTAGGTATCGAACAAACATTGATGCGACGTTTTCTCAATTCGTAAATCATGTTACAACCGACGTCCACGTATCATACTTTAATTACTACAAACATATTGTCACAGTGATTAATAATGGCGAGAGTATTAAAATGCAATTAATATTCAAAAGGATATTAATAGTGAAGTAAATCAACCTTTTTAAGAAGGTACTCATATGCTGTGAGTAACATATATATATGAAACATAATGGATGTATATTATATATACGAGGGCTATTCAGAAAGTATCGAGACTGAATTTATTATGCAAAAACATGGATACATAAACAGGTTTTGAATCAATCTTCTTCGAAATATGCTCCATTGGTAGTAACACACTTGGCCCAACAATGTTTCCAGTCCTCGAAACATTTCTGGAACTCAGACCTTGGAACGCCCTGATGGTGTCGAATTCTGTTTTATGGTTTCAAAGTCTTGAAACCGGTGTCCTTGTAAGGTGTTCTTGATCTTGGGAAAGAGATGTTGCCAGTCGTTGGAATTGCTGATCCTCAGTGAGGAGACGCGGCACAAACTTTTCAGACAATCGGCGCATGTTCAAGTCCTTTCTCAAAATTTCATCACATGATCCTACGGAAATGTGACACTCCTGTGTAATTTCTCGAATTGTTAAACGACGATCAGAGCGCACTACAGCCTTCACTTGTGCAATCTTGTCTTCATTGCGAGAGGTGGACGGGCGTCCAGAACGGGATCACTGTTTACTGATTGACGACCCTCCTTGAATGGCCGGAACCACTCAAAACCCCGAGCACGACTCATCGCCTCATCTCCAAATGCTGTTTTCATCATCTCGTAGGTTTCGGTGCTCGTTTTACCGAGCTTAAAGTAAAACTTGACACGGATTCACTGATGCGTGTCTTCACACATTTTCTTTTTTCCACGAACGCACGCAAACACTCCACGTAAAAGAAGTCAGTGTGACTAAACGGCTGTACAGACCTACCGATTTTTGTGAGACAAGGTGAAATATGCGCACGCATGATGCACACATTCCCTCCGCTAGGAGTTTTCTGGAATAAATAGAATAAATTCAGTATCGATATTTTCTGAACAGCCTTCGTATATTTATATGTATATATATTATTTTAACGAATTAATATGAACAATGTAAATAGAATAAATAATATATAATCCTTTCATCTATCCTCGTATAATATTCTCATGTATTACTTTCAGTATATATGAGATATATTTATTTACCCCGTTTGCCTACTACATAATCAAAAACAACTGCACTTAAGGAGTAAACTCCAGTCGTGCGTCGTAGCCGACGCACACAGTTTTTTTTTTTTTTTTTTGGATTTTCGAAAGATAGAAATTACGAAATCTTTATTTTTCAAGATGCATTTGTCTATTCATACAAGATAAATTGTTTTATATTACAGACAGAAGAAAAGTATTTAAAAATGATTTCTAAAACGAGATATTATAACATTAAATGTTTATTTTATAGTAATATAATACATTGTTCAAAATAAAAGAGAATGTAAAATCTTGTAATAATTAAGAAATATGTTATTCAGATGAGAAGTTTAAAGAAATTGAAGTTTTCAAATTCAGTTTTGATTATCAGCTCTGATATGGAGATAAATGAGTGCTGAAGCTTAAATAATTGTAGTCAAATATTGCATAATGTACCAAAGTTAGTATAGCGCTGAATGTTAACGTCTCGAAACATTCTTTTGAAAACCAACTGTAATTAACAGTAAGAAATTTCATATTTTTTATCATTCATCATTAACGAACGGTGTCTTTTCAGGAGACCACATACATGGAAATCGCAGGGTAACATGTCTGAGCTGCAGTGCAGATGGTGAAGTTGCTCCCACCCTGGAGACGTGTGAACCTGCGTTCATGGAACAAAATTACACACTACTTGGCAATGGTGACCGGTTTAACACCTTCTGCTGTCAGAAATCGAATAATGCTTTGCAACTCCTCAATCATCGAATTTTGCTGTGCAAACACCATTATGTCCTCACACACACTGATACGTCAATTAGACGGTGCACTTTATAAGAGCCTATGCTCTCTCTTGCGCATACTTGTATCTGCGCATCTACGCTGGAGACTCCACTCGCATCCTTAGATATCTCTCTACGTTCTCCCACAGCAGCATAGGCAAATTTATTAACGGTTACATTGTTATTACGTTTCGCACATTTTCAATTGAACCTCCCTTTGTATGTTCTAGTTTTTGTGCCAGTATATTTTTTAACATTCTTCTGAACTTATTTTCTCTTCTATATTTTATTTTAGCATGTAATACTTGTATAAATGAACTGAAAGGATGTTACCTTAAGAATATTTTTAAACCATAACTAAGCCTTCAAGTTCCATAATGCATTTTTGTGACTTTTTTTTTTACTTTATCGAGTATTGCGCGATCTGCTTAGTAATGGATTCTTGAGACTATTACTTTCTACTTCGCTTACGTTTCGTTAAACAATTATACTATCATATGAATAACCTATGTGAGACCTGTTCCGAGACACCTGGAGGGAGTTGAGGTTGTTGCCCGCTTTTGCATGCTTTTACTACCATGAATGAATTTTTGGGAGTATACCTCCACAGGTTTGGTCTGGGTGCTGACGAGGCCTCCCAGATCATGCCTAAGCCATGCCAGGTGAATGGTGACTACCTGCTCCAATGCACTGGATTAGATGAATACTTAACTGACGATGTCATCAGTTGGCACTTGGAGGCTCGGCGTCAAATGTTCAAGAAGCAAAGCAAAGAGTGGTGGATAAATAGAATAAATATGAATAACTTTTAAGCAAAAATAAATTTAAATAATTTAAAAATTGCAACCAATAAACTTTAAATTGCATTTAGTTATCAGTATTTTTAAAGAAACATGGTAGCTTCAGTTTATATGGTTTTGAAGTTAGAACCTTCCAAGATTGTGAATTCAGATTCGATAAGCTGAAAATCAGTGTTGTATAAAAGACAATGTGTTGGATGCTGGACTTTGGAGCTACATTTTAAATATATTGCTAACAGTAATTAGGAATTTCTATGATTGTTGATAGTTAAAAAAATTCAATCTTGGTCGGTAATTAGAGTAATTTTCATACTTTACTTTGAAAAAACACTTTCTGCAATCAGCCATTTTGAAAATAAATTATTTTAAAATATGGCTTAAAACTATATGGTTTTTCTCATATGTGCCTTTGACATACATCGTAAGTATTTTCTACTATTTCTCGCTTCAGGTTGTATGATAAAATGATACCGTGAAAGTACCACGTACAACTCTGAAAAGTAAAATGATAAATTAATGGACGAAAAAGTATTATTTCGTTTTCTTTCTTAAAAAAAATAAAATTAGCAGGAACGAGAAAAAAAGGAAATGCGTGTGAAGAGAAATATGGGATAAAACTTATTAAAAAAATTCGAAAAGAAATCTAACAAAGAACATTTCAAAGAAGATATGTGTAAGCTTTATCTCTTCTTTATCAATGTACATTTTTTCTATTGTCGTTTATATTATTCCTTTGTTGAAAAGTTTTGATTAATTTGGATTTGAGAATTTTAAGAGATTCTTCAAGAAAACCTATTATTGTCAAATACATTGTATCGTGCATCGAAATAAATCTGAATAATTTCTTTTGTGCTACAATTTTTTTTAAAAAAAATTGCATTGATGAACAGAAAAAAATTTGTAAGATGCTGACAAAAAATCTAGTCAACAAATATCTCATCTTAGTAAAGTTTACATAAGGTTCCAAATTTCAACTTAAATAAAAAGTTAGTAGCAGGAAAACTGATAATTTATACTATGTAACATGTTTTATACATGAGGTAAACTTTATTATTTATAGCATTTACATATTTCTGTTAAAGATTTCTTTATTTAATTCAGTCTTAATTTTTTATTTGTAAACACTAGAATTATAGTTCTGAGGTATCTGAGTGATTTGTCCTTCTCTCAAAAGTCATCTAACGTTTGGTTTATTACGGGTGACTCACTGCCAAAGCTCGATAGTGATCTTTCAATTATTTTACCTACTAATAAATACTTATCTGTTTTTCCTGTACTCGGTTTCGAGACCACAAGTATATATTTTTCTGTAATAAATGGTTTTACAACAGATGATAACAAGTATTTTAACGAACGTTTTTTTTTAATATTTCTAATGGCCTGCGGATTGGTGTTTTACCATTGCAGACCTAGTTCATTCCCTGGAAGCTGGTATCTCCTTTTAGTGTGGCGCCATATAGGCGGATACCAATCACTGAGAGTTATATTGGCACACAGTCCCCATAGGGAAACCTGAGCTCTGACAATGCGAAAATGTACAAGGATTTAATTTTGCAGAGAGCAACCAAGCCAAACAGACTCTCTCTCTCTCTCTCTCTCTGTATATATATATATATACTAGAGGACCCGACAGACGTTGTCCTGTACACACATCTTAAATTCAAAATAAAAAGCTTTTGAATATTCGATACTGCGATCGTAGCGCAGTCTGGCGGATCCAATGTAAAACATTCCAAGATCAACAATTTATAAATAAAAAATTAATTAAATAAACATTTCTAAACTGAATTATAAATCTAAACCATCCTCGAGTCCACTGGAACAGACAAAAACTTTCATCAAAATCGGTCCAGCCGTTCAGAAAGAGTTCAGTTACATACACACGCACAGAAGAATTACATATATAAAGTTTATTTGAAAAGATATTAATTAAAAACGCTAAAAAGCGTGAATTGTCTGCATTTTCATAACAATAGAGAACGGGTTTGGCTGAAAATCAATTTTCGACGCCGACTTACGTCTTTTTCAATTCCGACTATTAGCTCACAATCTCTATATATTTATTTATTTGTTTGTTTGTTTATTTATCTTAGTGGAATTTTCAAACGTTAATAAAATACATTTTAAAGCGCTCAATTGAGCTGAAATGTAATGTACATGATTATTTTGGATGACAATGCAATAATTTTTAATTATAATTAATAAAAATTAATTGATTAAAACTAATTATTTAACAAAATTACAAATACAGCCACGTTGGCGACTTAGCTATCTTTTTGGCGAATAATGTCAAAATTTGAAAATGTTTTTTTTCTCACGTGTTAAAGCATTCAGTTGAAAGGAAATTTTATTTTGTAACAATAGCGTTGTTACAACAATGCAGGTGAATATTGAGGTGTATTTTTTGAATGTTTTTAGTTAATATATTTTTAACTAATTGCGATATCGAACCAAATTGTGAATCTAAACCATTCTCGAATTTACTTGAACCCATACAAAAAATTTCATCGAAATCGGTCTAGCCGCTTTGGAGGAGTTTAGTGGCATACATACGCACAGAAGATTTTTATATATAAAGATATATATATATATAGGGATATTTTACTTACCTTTACTTATCTTTAACTTTGCATACTACATGGCCGCTGTCGATTTTCTGCATCATAAAAATCCACAGATTTGGGCCGGGATCAAGCCCACAACCTTGGGTGCAGAAGGTGAACAATAAATCAACCATGCCACCCAGCCGGCATTTTAAGAAATGTTTGAGGGGAATTTTGGTTAAATATGATCCTTCCGCCAATAATGTCTACTGAACAATATGCATATGTACAGGGATTAAAGAGTAATTAAATTGAGATTTTTTTTCTTGTAATAATCTACAAATTAAAGTGTAGAATTAAGCATTTTTACAAGTGTTTCAGAATTATTATACTTATTTTACATTATAACTGATTCTTACATTTCTACCAAGTTTACTTATTAATCACTATTTATATTCTGTGAAATAAGTTTTTTTTGCGAAAACGCTTAAGACAAAATATCAATTAAAAGAAACACAATTATCATGAAAAACTACCGTGTACTTTCATGCATTTTTATGCTCGAAATGAAAATTGCTTAATACGAAAAGATATTCCTTCTGGTAATGAACAAAATACGGGAAGCCCCAGACGCGCAGGAGAGATTTAAATGGGGTTGTAACATAAAAGAAAGATGGTTTCATATGTTTGGTGGAAAATAGGCTAAATTAACTTAGAAAAACCCTCGGAATAGCATCTGACACCGACGAATTTTGTTTATCTAAACTACTTTCATCATCTACACCTACAAATGCCACACATTGACATCTCGTTCTCATCATTTGGCCTTGGAATTCAGTGAAGGTTACATCACAGTGTGAGTAAAAGTCAGTGAGTTAGACTTCTTTTTTTATTTTAAATTTTTTTTACAGGCACTATGACAAAGAGCTCTAGGGAAAAGCAAACTGCTACTTCGCTGAAAATGAAAATGGAGCTTCTCAAGGCAGTTAATCAAAAATCGGAGAAGAAAGCTGAAATCTGTAAGGATTTTGGTTCCCCTAATTTTACCTTATCAACAATAACTAAAATGTCAGCAAATTACGGAAATGTTTGAAAGGAGTACGATTGAGGTAGGGTTCTATGTAAATAAAATGTATAATAAACTTAATTTTTCTGAACTTAATTGCTTTTTTTGCAACAAAATCCTTTAACTTGAAGTTTATTTATCACGAACAAAAATATTGCAGTCTGCAGTCCCCTGAATTTCGCGTTGAACAATTTTTCTGTATTATTACAGCATACCTTCTTTTTTGACCAGTATAATATTGTAGTCAAGAATTTGCCACATATAACAATCATCGTTAATTGGAAATTGATCTTTCAAAGGAAAAGTAAACAAATTATTCTTCTATGAAGGTGTAATGAGAATTTTTTGCAAGGTGCATGACGTCTTTTGAATCACCAACTTCCACTTACTTCAGACCTACCGAAATTATTCCAGTAAGTACGCAAATCATTCTACAAGGTTTCCCAAAAGAAGTAAGTAGTTTTGTTCATCTATTTCCTGTAAAACAGTGCCTAATTTCTTACCAGGGTAGTAACCAGTCCTTCAGAATTGCTACCAGCGTAATTAGCGTACGTCCTTTTGAGGAAATACCACGTGACAAAAGCAAACTATTATCTCAGCAAGAAAGAAAGGGAAACCTAATCAAAACTCCCGCGTGGTCATTGTCTGCTTCAATTTATTCCGACTGTTGTGTCAAGGTCTGTCCTAAGCTAATTTGGAAGACTTTTTCTCTTGCTAAGTGGATAACTTCTTGTCCGCCTGATATCCATTGGGAAATTCTGCTGTAACTTTAAAAAGCTTCCAGAAGCTGAAAAAGGGGGGAAATGTCCAATGGGGGGAGGATCTAGATTTAATTACGTAGTTGCTGTGTTCTTGGTCATTCTCAATTAATAGGTTACCTTTTTTTGTTATAAAATGTGCGTTCTGTGTCGCTGTTAGATATCTAAATAAATTTACTTGACTTATGAGTTACTATTTTTAAGAGGACATGGTTCGATGTATACAAAAATATTTGATTTAATGATTTTTACATTTTTTTGCTTGTAACCAATGTATATGGATTACCTAATACGGATTTCATTGTAAAATTACAACAAAATACTAACCATTTAATTTTGTACGGAATATTTTTTTTTCTGCACGAGTATTGAAAATTACTTTAAAAATTTGTAAATTCTAAATTTAATTATTGCTTAAACAGTAAGTATTGCTTTATTTCAACAGTGCATACCAGCGTTTGCCACACGAACTATTAGCAATAAGTAAAAAAAATCTACAGTATTAGACACAATTGCAAAAACAAGATTTAGCATTTTAAATGAAGATAAACGAGTTTTTTTTTCCTTTCTGAGATAAATCCACTTAAAGTTTTTATTTACCTTTGGGATGAAGATAAAAACGGGCATAAAATTTAACTATGACTTTTTTTTAAACTAGACCTTTCAAGTTTTGGATGATTACAGAAAATTATGTAAGGAACAATTTTTAGGTTAGAAAAATCTTACTTAAATTTTTGTGACCGATCTTTGTCAGTTAAGTCGTACTGTGTCTTCTTAACAAACACTTGCTTGGGTTTGAAAAAAGGCAGAAGTCTTTTTATTTTGTTTCCAAATTTATTTTATGGATTGTTACCTTTTCAGGATATGATTTTAAAAATTGTATGTTCTACATTGAATATGGATATTTTAGAAAAAATGCATTGCATGAAGTTAACTGACAGTATAATATGGAAACGAAAAAAAAAAAATTGACGAATTTTTTTAATATCCTCTTTATTTTTCTCTTTGGTGATGTTGTACATTCTGAAGTAAATTGGCCCATTATTTAAAATATTAATACACCTTTGTGCCTACCATATTTTTGTTGCTATATAATCTCATTTGTAGTTTTATCATTCGCTGTATTTTCATTTAGAGTAATATAAGTATATCTTTCTTTACAAACAAAAATTTTCATTATGCTTTGGGTAACACATTTCACACATCCATTGTTGTATTTGGCAACAAACACTCTTTCCAACAAAGACGAAATTCTCCCTTTAGTCACATACGTGTGGAACCATTCTTCTTATGAGTTGCTTATATTTTGATTCTGTAGTAACTGTAGGCTTAGTTAAAAGTATTTAGATTTCTGTTAGTTTATATTCCCTGGTGTTTGTATAATTTCTCACACACACACAGTGTTACGTATATTTAAAATAAACATATTCTTTTCTACTTATTATGATAATTCTTTATTGACCAATGAAATTTGCAAAATCCCTTTTCCTAATTTCGAATATATTTCACATATGAAAAGAGATAAGTGTACCGTTTTTTTAACCTAATTTAAATATTTATAGAGCTTTTTGATTTGGCAAAACAATTTTGAATAATAAATTTGATTTTTGCGACAGTCATCGTTTAAAACATTTTAAGTAATTGTTTTTATAAGATCGATTATTATGGGGCTATTGGAAACATCAATAATGTTATATTGGTGTAATATAACATTACAACCAATGTACTATGTTGTGTATATCTCACGTCACGCGTTCATGCCTTATGAAATAATAATTATATTACATGAGAGAGGGCTCAACGCGCGCGCGCGTATTACATAACGAAGCTATTACATACATTCTAAATACGTAAAAATGACTGTAATAAACATACTTTAAAAATATTAAGGATACCTATCCATATTTCCTTCTAATAGAACCAATTTTTATCAAGATTGTGACCTAATGCTTCCAAACCATTATCAACAATATATACACTGAATGATCTGTAAACATTTTCCCTTGTTTTCTTTGATACACTATTTTTCTCTATTCACACACACACAGGTATATTTTTTCTGATAAAACTGAATGAAATAGTAAAAGAAAATTGGAGACAACAATTTTTACAATTCTAATTCTAAGAAACATAAAATTGACTCGCGAAAAAATAAAAGTGAAAATCCCTTTTGAAGGTGCAACTACAGAAAATGGAATCCAAATTCAGAACTCACGGAAATCTTCGGGTTTTTTTTAGAAATCGTCTCATGATACGTTTGTGAGATTTAGATTTTGTCGCTGTCCTTTGATTTTTCCTAAATTTTTTATCTCTAGTTGTTTCAGTAAAATAATGCTGGATTTTTGTTGAAAAAAGATGAGTAAAAAGTTTCGCTGATATTAGAATGTGTATAAAGTTTCCCATCAGAATAGAGAATAACAATTCTTGGTAGGTATTTCTTTCACTCAGTCATGTTTTACTTGAAATACTAGAAGTTTATGTTATTCTTAAGAACCAAAAATAAATGTTTTTTATAATAAAAATTCTTTTCAATATAAGGACTAGTTTTTTTAAAATTAAATTGTAACAGATATATGCGAAGTTATCTTTTACAGGTAGTAAAAATAAAACTACTCGCCAGAGTGGCTTGTAATTTGACCTGAATATGCATGGAACTAAAATTTGCTGGGTAAGTCATGTATCAGACGTTTTATCTGTAGATAGAGTTCTTACGCAATTTTGGAGAAAGACTTGATACTTCACGCGTTGTTACCGTTTTAATTTATTGATACTATGGGTCACAACTCGAATAGAGATTCCAATTCGAAGTTGAAATCAAATTAACCTTCCGTTAGGCGCGTGAAACTCTGAGATGCATAGTAACAATAAATTTGGCGTCGCGTCCTCACGGTGAGTGGAACTGCATCATTTCTTTTTCTCTCTTTCATCACTTGCACTAAGGTTCAGTGCTAAGGACGAGATGGACCGTTTTACATTTTGGGTGACTGGAGTCCTTGAAATTGATAGGTGTGCAGCTCGTTCAACAATGTAATTTGTAATGCACTTCCAGTTCTGCATTAATTTTAGTGTTTTTGTGTAATACAGTGTAGTTTTCAGTTTTATACAAAAGTAACTCGAAAAAAGTATTTTGCAATTTCTTTAAGATGGTTTCAGATGGAAGATGGCATGATAGTAACAGTCACATGCCTCGGTCATTGCGACTGACGAAAGTACTATTCCCTGTTCAAGACGAAGCACCAAGAAAACAGCACCAAGGGTTTAGAAGAGGAAATACTGTTCTCCTTGTAAGGAGATCAAGAAAAGGAGTTCATGAAAATTATGTTGTGTAAAGTGCGAAAAGTTCATGTGTCTTGAACAATGTGAGATGATTTGTGAAGACTGAAACAAAGGATCTCAGAATGTAAATTGGTAGTGGTGGCAGAAATAACTAACCAATACCTTTATAATATTTTTTTGTTTGTTTATTTGAATTGAAACTTCTGAATGTATCTTAAATATTATATTACGACAAGTGTAACATATGTATGAATCTAACAACGTCAAACTTGCGCCAAAATAGTTTATTAACAAATGATTTCAGCATTAAATATGCTTATTATTATTAGTTTATAGGCGTAATTTGTTTTGTTAATCGAAATGGTTGCCAAAGAAGGTTTCAAATTTTCTATGTTGTGTTTTTTATTTATCTTCTATTTTTTCATATACAAATTCATATGCGAACCTACTTTTTTTTTATTTTTGGGGTCCACATTCCTCTTTTAAATATTCATTTTTAACAAATGTCCTTCTAAAACATTATAGATCTTTTGCTTTGTATCAATTAGACCCTGACGGCCATTGAATGCGCGTGTTACACGTAGATAAATACTTTTATCTAATGTCTATTACATCAGTAACAATCTTTTATTTTGATAGATAGTTAATACTGCAGTTAAACAAAAAATAAGCATTTCAGTAACAAGCACTGCATCTTATGTCAATATTTTAAATATAAAATTATGTTTTAAGATTGATTCTCACCAATAAAATGATTAAATTATCTTCAAACGTAAGTATGAGGAAATGCATCAAAGTGATGCCACGTGCCTATTGATGGAACATTTTGAAGCGCGCCCAGTGGAGGGTTAACCGTACTTTAGACTTGTCTCTTAGGTTTATTTACTAATAATTTTTATGAATAAAAAAATGGGGTTTGAGAATTATTCATTTGATGTGATACATTTTATTAAAAAAACCGGTCAAGAAAACATTGCCATTGTTGTTACCCCTTCGCATAGAATCAGTGTTTGTATTTAATGGATCGCCTCCCATGTCGGAGTTTTCGAAAATGAGATGGCAGACTTGCTTGCGAAAGACAAAAAAGTGCTCTTCCTTTTTCCCCCTCTAATAAACGTTTCGTGTCCGAAATCTTTTCTATTCACTAAACTTAATCAAATTCTATTAAGAGAGTTTCTCCAGCACACTGTTAGTACGCTGGAAATTGTCTTGGGCTATCCCTACAGTTGGTAGTTACAAGATCCTTACAGACTACATTGACCAGGCTGCGTAGCGGCCACATCAGGAGCTTGAAATTCGTCCACAAGGAAAAGACTCTTTTTCATCTTACTCTTATTCTTGTCCTACTTCTATCCATGCCATGAACTGCACTGGTACATGTTCTTGACTGTATTGGCGACTCTGTAAGGCAGCCGCGTAAAGAGGGGGAGAATGGACTTGTGGAACTGGTATCATGGATCTGATCTAAGTATTTGGACCAGAGGGACACATGAAACAACAATTCCTTGTTAAATGTTAGCCATTTCAACAAAGTGGTAGAATCGGTTTTTAAATGTGTTAAGAATCATATAAAATGTAAATCATGATTTGGTATTTGACAGCTTCTATACATTCTAAAAAAAATTAATATGCTGCCCACCATTTACTTCCACAAGTTGAACAGACAAACAACAAGCTCCACAACAGCTAGGAGTGCATCAGTGGTGATAAAAATGTGATGCGGAAAGCAAATAATTTAAGATTCAAATTAGACCGATGCAGTCAATACCTGTCTAGATAATCCCCAAATCAGAAGTGTCATGGTTTAATGTCAATAGATCGTGGCAGGCGGTCTGTTAAGGCCGTATCACACGTACATTTTCAGTGCAACTTTTTCGTCCAATTTTTGAACTTATCTAAGGGGGAAGAGTTGCCGTAAACAAAACGACATGCTCTGACCTCAGCCGCGCTTTATCTCCACATTGAAAAATTACTCACCGATTTTTCTGCTTCGGGAAACGAACATCCAATGTTATTTCTTTCATTTTGCTTGCGCTTTTGTTGATGGGCGTCAAAAGAAATAGAGCACCATCCTGTTTAAAATATTATACACCATTAAAATAGTATACGGCATATCTGATGTGTTAAATGAAACCGAAGCCGATTTCTTGTTTATGCCATGGCGCGCCTAAGAACCCCATTGGCTAGAATTTCAAGCAACTTTTATTTGGAACAATTTTTTGAGCTCCCAAAGAAAAAGTTGTTCGAAAGACGTTGATATAGCAACTGAGTAAAAATTGCACGAATAGGACGAAAAATTGCTTGAAACGTGTACGTGTGATAGAATCATTAGTAATTGACTTGCTTCAGGGCTCGGCGTTGCACGGGTTATCTCTACTTTTACAAATTTTCCCTCTCTTTCACAAAATCAGAGCTTCTAATACTCATTTTCAAAATGACTTCCCCCCCCCTCCATTGCTTAGCCCAGAGTTGCTCGGTCTTTCTCTCTTCCTCGTGACACCAGCATTTCTCTGTGTGTGTTTGTACACGCACAATGTGAATAATTTCTAAAATTATGTCAAAAAATTAACCTTTTTTGAAATTTGTTCACTACCACATATTTTTGATTTAAGACAGGTTTCTTCCCCCTCTCTATAGCCTGAACACGGTTTTTTTAGTGTAAAACTATTGTTCTATCTTCCTCTCCTTCCCACACATAAATTATAGCTTCAAATTTAGATGTATGACTTATAAAAACAATATTTCGTTAGAATTACAAAAATTATTAATGTGAAGCAATAAAACAAAAGATTCTGATGCTAAGAGTAAAACAAAAAAACGTTCAATATTTTTTAATAATAGTTTGTTTTTAAGAATTTAAAATGATAAAATAGGTTTCAGATTTTCATGAATCAATCAATCGCTACATAAAGTTAACTTATCATTTCATAATGAAACAATAAAAATAATCTACTCTATTAAAATTCGTAGGTGAACGACGTATCTACGTATGTATGTAAGGATGTAGGAATGTAGCCCATATTTTCTCAAGAACCACAAGACGCAGAAACTCGCCGAAGGTACCAAAATTTTGGGAATGATCCGAGGAATCTGTTTTGGCCATTTATATTCAAATATTGCAGTTAGTTAAAAAAATATTAATTTAAAACCTTAAAATGCTTTAAAACGCATAGTTATACAGTTGGCGCCATCTGAAGAGAATTGGAAAAATCATTAATTTTTTTTTTTATTGGAATGAAAAAGGTTAAAATTAAAATGAAATAAATTAATTCTTTGTTAATTAAAATAGACGATCAAATTACATTTTGAAAATCTGAAATCTATTTTATTATTTTAGATTCTTAGAAACTAACTATTATTAAAAAATGATGAACGTTTTTTTTTCTTTTTATTGCTTCACATTAAGAATTTTTTAATTCTAACGCAATATTTTTTTTCATTTTGAAACGATTGTTAAGGCCTTAAAAAGCATATCTGCAGATAATCGGAACGACCATTTTAAAACTTTTAATTAAAAAATTATAAAAGGTTAAAATTAAAATGAAATAATGATTAATTGATTCATGCAAATCTGAAATCTATTTTATTATTTTCTCTCGGAATCTGTAGAAAGATTCATAAAATATCTTAAAAATTACGGTTAAAAAAAATGTGTTTTTCAACTTATTTCCCTTTTGCGATAAATATGTAAACATTACTTTTTTTAAAGTTTTCTGTTTAAAAATTACCGTTGTTTTCAATCTATATATGAAGTTTAAAAGCATTAACTTAAAAATTAAGCCCGAAATTTTTTTTTTTAACTTTAACAAAAAACGAAATGAGAATTTGACAAAACTCTTCCAATATTTTAATAGTATTTTTACTGTTCTACCCGAAAGAGAGTGTAGCATGGCTGGTTAAAGCGCTGCTTTATAAAACAGTAGTTCCCAGGTTCGATATTGAAGAGGAAGAAGCTTTCAATTTCGCATTACACTACTTCTTAAATTTTAAAATTTTTTATTGAAATGAAAAAGGTTAAAATTAAAATAAGATATCAAAATGTTTTTATCAATTCGGTTATTTTTTAATGTTTTTTTTTTCAGTACATGTATATATATATATATATATATATATATAGGCTTTTTTACTTATATATTTATATGTTTAATCAAATGTTCAGAAAAAAAATCGTTTCAATAGCTATCTGTTAATTTTTCTTTCATCTATTACTTATAGAAATTTGATTTTAATAAATATATATATGTTTTTAAAAGGATTACTTTTATTGTTTTATTATGAAATGATAAGCTAACTATATGTAACGATTGATTTATTCATGAAAATCTGAAATTTATTTTATTATTTTAGATTCTTATTAACTAACTTTTATTAAAAATGATGAACTTTTTTTTGTACTCGTAGCATCAGAATCGTTTTCTTTTTATTGCTTCACATTAATAATTTTTTTATTTCTAACGCAATATTTTTTTATAAGTCATACATCGAAATTTTAAGCTATATTTAATCTGTGAGAAGGAGGGGAAGATAGAACAACAATTTTACACTAAAAAAAAAACTGTGTTAGGTCTACAGAGAGGAGAAAGAAACCTGTCTTAAATCAAAAATAAATGGAATGGAACAAATTTCGAAAACGGGTAATTTTTTGACATAATTTTAGAAATCACTCACATTGTGCGCGTACAAACACACACACAGAAATGCTGGTGTCACGAGGAAGAGAGAAAGCCCGAGCAACTCTGGACTAAGCGGTGGAGGGGGTTGGGGTGGAAGTCATTTTGAAAATGAGTATTAGAAGTTCTGATTTTGTGAAAGAAAGGGAAAATTTATAATAGTAGAGATAGCCCGTGCAACGCCGGGCCATGCAGCTAATTCGAAAAAGGGAAAAATTTTGACATAATTTTAGAAATCACTCACACTGTGCGCGTACAAACACACACACACACACATAGAAATGCTGGTGTCCTGAGGAAAAGTGAAAGCCCGAGCAACTCTGGGATACGCGGTGGAGGTGGGGGAACTCATTTTGAAAATGAGTATTATAAGCTCCGATTTTCTGAAAGAAAGAGAAAATTTACAAAAGTAGAGATAGCCCGTGCAACGCCGGCCATGAAGCTAAAAAACATATATATTTATTAAAATCAAATTTCTTTAAGTAATAAATGAAAGAAAAATTAACAGATTTCTATTGAAACGATTGCTTTTTTCTGAACATTTGATTAAACATATAAATATATAAGCAAAAAAAAAACATTATGGGGAGGAAAGCCTATATATATATATATATATATATATATATATACATGTACTAAAAAAAACATTAAAAAAATAACCGATCTGATAAAAACATTTGGATATCTTATTTTAAATTTAACGTTTTTCATTCCCCTAAAAAAATTTAAAAATTTAAGAAGTGTAATGCGAAATTAAAAGTTTCTTCCTCTTCAGTTTCGAGCCTGGAACTGCCGTTTTATAAAGCAGCGCTTCAACCAGCCATGCTACGCTCTCCTTTAGGTAGAACACTAAAAATAACTTTAAAATACCGGAAGAGTTATGTCAATTTCTCATCTCGTTTTTTGTTAAAGTTTTAAGAAAATGGGGCCTAATTTTTAAGTTAATGCTTTTAAACTTCATATATAGATTGCAAACAACGGTAATTTTTAAACAGAAAACTTTAAAAAAAAGTAATGTTTACATATTTATCGCAAAAGGGAAAAAAAGTTGAAAAATACATTTTTTTAACCGTAATTTTTAAAATATTTTATCAATCTCTGTACAGATTACGCATAATATTTTTCTACACTCGGGAAAAAAGTTTCGTGAGAAAATAATAAAATAGATTTCAGATTTGCATGAATCAATAAATTGTTATTTCATTTTAGTTTTAACCTTTTTCATTCCACTAAAAAAATTTTAAACTGATCTGTCTAATTCTCTGCAGCTATGCGTTTTAAGGTCTTAACATTCTTTAAAAAAAATATTGCGTTAGAATTAAAAAATTCCTAATGTGAAGCAATAAAAAGAAAACAAAAAACGTTCATCATTTTTTAATAATAGTTTCTAGGAATGTAAAATAATAAAATAGATTTCAGATTTTCAAAATGTATTTTGATCATCTATTTTAATTAATAAAGAATTAATTTATTTCATTTTAATTTGAACCTTTTTCATTCCACTAAAAAAAAATTTTAAATGATCTTTCCGATTCTCTGCAGATGGCACCACGTGTATAACTATGCGTTTTAATGCATTTTAAGGTTTTTAATTAATATCTCTTTAACTAATTGGAATATCGGAATATAAATGGTCAAAACGGATTTCTTGGAATTTTCCCGAAATTTTGGTACCTTCGGCGAGTTTCTGCGTCTTGTGGTTCATGAAAAAATTATGCTACATTCCTACATCCGTACATACCTTCATAAATACGTTGTTTACGTACGAATTCTAATAGAGTGCATGGCTGATATTTTTTGTCATTTCCAAAATGGATAGTAAACAGCTTCTTTATACTTTTCTTGCAAAGCGTGAAGAAGCATGATCTTGCATAACAGTGGGCTAAATTCGTTAGAGTTACATGATAAAGGTAATTGCGTGCTTTCCATTGAATTCTAAACTGACATTAAACTAACGTGTACTTGTAGTTCTATTTTAAAAATATTTAGATAAAATTTCCATTTTCATAATTGGATAAATATATAGAAATATTATGAAAAAGAATTGACCTGAAAAAGATTTTAAAATTAAAAAAATGTCTTATTTCATATGTTTACATTTCAATCAAATGTATTATGCTTACCTATGTGCCTTTTTTTTTGCCAAATAGGTACTTTTTACAAAAAAAGATTCTTTAGAAAGCTAATGTTGGCAACAGCTAAGCGCATGTACTGATTAGCTGGAAACATATATAATTTTATTAATCATGTAACTTTGACGTCACATGAATTTATGAACTAATTGGCTGGAATTACGTGGTTGTAGTTATCATGTCAGTACGACGTAACATGGATATAGCTCATTGTGATACGTGCGCAATGCTAGAAATTCTGCTGAAATGCTAGAATAATTTGGTTGTCCAAAAGAGATTCTTACGTTTCTTTAAATGTACTGTATCCATACGTGAGAATTACTTATAAGAAAGTAAATATATAAACTTAATTGAATGAAGTAGAAAACTACTTGAAAACACATTTCTTTTTTTTTTTTTTAATTCAATTTACAAATATATTTTTAAGCATTTCACTCACTAAGACAATAATAAAATTACGGACTTCGAATTTCATGTCTTAAGATATCTGACTAGTTGCGAAGGCATTTTTTCTAAATTTTGCTGAAACTTTATTTTTACACATTTTTTTTTGTTTAATTATAGTTGAAAACTAACGAAAATAGCAAAAAACCTTTTCTTTCAATGTATTTTTTTTAATATGTGCAATTTTAAATTGAAATTAGTCGTTACGTTAAGCACAATAAAACAAATTATAATGTATAACATTTTATAAAACAGATATAATTTTACTCAGGAAACAGTTATTAATAAACTGATCTATTATCTTTGAAAAAATTTAATTTATCACTAAATTAGGGGTCAAAAAGTGCACATAATGAACTTTTTGAAAAAATTTCACATTTATCACACAGAAAAACAACCATAAAAAAGGTAAACATGTTCTATTTTTTTAATCCCTAAAGCACAAGATACATACTATAATAATGAACAATGATACACAATTTCAGATAATTACCTGCAGAACTGTTTGAGATATCATGCTTATCATAATGTAAAATATCAAAAAAATCTGTTTCAGAGAAAAATGCATTTAAAAAGATTTAAAATTTAAAAAAACTATACATCTAAAAAAACTTAAAACATCTGTATGTTTAAAGAATAAATCTTTTAAAAGCACATATCAATTTTATATATTTTCTTCAAACTTTTATATTTTAATATTTTTAACAATTGTGTAGTCTCAAAAATATTTTCTAAACGTCTAAGTACGTAGTTTTCGAAATACAGATTAGACATATAAAAAGCACATTAGAAAAAAGTTATTGCAGTAAGAAATATAAATAAATACATAGGAAAACAAATATATATTCTTCCATGGTATTTTAGAAATTAAGAAATGATTAATGCAAAATTTATTTGTGTTATTTTAGCAGTAAACATTCAGGAAAAAGCTTTTAAAATAATATTGTTTATCATAAATTAGAATAAAAATTATGCAAATACGTAATTTAAATCCTCCATATGAATGCACTAAGCCTTCTATTTTTTCATCATTAGTACCTTTTGTTTTCTTGCCTTTTTTTTCGAAAAAACTTTGTTAATGGTAAAGAGTGTCTTAACGATGTTGAAATCCACACTGTTCATTAAATTTAATTATCTCTTGTGCAACACTTTTATAGGAAGGGAACTATTTACATTCTAAATTACAAATAATATGCCAGCATATCCGTAATTAAAAATTATTAGTGCTAATAATGCATCCAAACGAAATGTTTCCAGCCCAATGAGTATATTTTGGGAACAAGATTCCCCCAAATGTAATAACTTTCATTACAGTTTTGTGTCTTGCCATGAAGATATTTTTGTACAGAGTTTATTTACACAGTTTCAGATATTTTGGCTTTGTCTGGTTTATAATTTTACTAGGAAGTCCTAGTTTACTTTCTTTGAGAAGACTCCCAGCTGCTTTTGCCCTTTGATAACGACACCATCTATCAGATCCTTCAGGATGCCGTCCATGCAATGAATTATTTTTTTTTTCAGATACACCATGAAAAAATGCAGCTATCCCACTACTCATTATCTTTTGTAAATTACATACATTGCTTCGAATATCTATTCCATAATAATTCTGGATTTTGTCGATTGATTTATCAGTTAATTTATTTTTCCCTCCCAATCCTTTTATCGTTTTTTTTTAATTGAAGCAACCACCCCCTACACGTTTCTGCACATCTCCTATACAGTCGAGTTTGGTTTCTGAATTAGTTCCATAAAATATTTTTACAGCTTCGTACCCTTTCGAGTCTCCATCTCCGTAGTATTCACTGCACTGCGCATTCCTTACATTTGATCGCTCAAGCATACGGTAAGCTCCAGCAACCTCCATGTTCCCAGCAAAACTTTTATAGTTCGAACATGCATGTTTCGATGGCTTGTTATTGCCTTTTGCACATATGTGGCAACACTGCGTCATCAATTCAATGTCCAAAATTTTTCCGGTGTCAGCTGATTGAAAGTACTTCCGGTTTTGATTTCTAACTTCCGATTCGTTTTTGTCGTTGTCACTTGACATAAAAAATTCTATATCTTTGCAAATAATTGGTGTACAAACAAAAGTAAGGTATTTTTAGAAAGAAGAAAGTTTAGATATTGTAAATATTAAATACGCTTTTTAACATTTTCATCAAAATTGACTATTTTGCACTAGTTAAGCAACTCATCAAAATCAGATAAAAATACAGTCTACTCTCGCTAATCCAAACCTTCGATATCACAAAGCCTTCGCTAATTCGAAGTATATGCTCAGCCCCTAGAAAAGCTCTTGATATTTTGAACTAAAACAATACGATTTGGTACACTCTCAATATTTCGAAATAAAATCTGTGGCTGGCTAGACTGTAACACGCGATAATTCGAAGTTATCTCATAACTTTCGACAATTCAAACACTCAAAGCCTGTTGAGTCCTGTAGTAAACAGGTTAGAGCTTGCATGTTTTGTGTTGTATTGTCTCTGCGTATCTCCCCTGTAACGTAGATCCTTTTATAACCATCTGTCTGCTATTTCAACTTTGTGTTTTCCAATTCCCGTGGCAATATGATACTGTTATTTATTTCCTTCTTTAAGTGGACAATACATCGATCACACCTGTTGTCAGCCTTCCATATCTTTCGTTTAGCAAGTGGCCTTGTTACACATGTTTTCAGAAAGCGTGTTCTGCTGTTGTGAATAAGAGATACGTAGGATTTTGCATTTTGTATCGGAGTAACATGACGATTTATGACTAATTGCATATGGGTGACTTATAGCATATGGCACCAAATAGGGTATGGGCCGGACTGGCCCCTGCCCTGAAAAACCAAATGTGTTGAGAGCAGTGACTGAGTTAACCAAAGGCGAAATGATTTTAATTCCAATGAGGAATGGAAGAGATTGGGAAAGAGAGTAAAAGAGGCTTGTTCGAGAATTAAGAAATAATTTTTTCTTACTTTCTTGATAATTCGAAACGCTTTATTCAAAACCCTCTAGCCTCGAATTATCAAGAGAGAGAGTCGACTGTAATTGTTTATTTATAAGCTGAAGAAAAAAATGCCCTTGGAGAATAAGTTCTCAAAATGTATCCAAACAGTACGTAAAAAATTTTATGTTGTTGCATATTTGTGAGACATTCATCAAATTCTTCACAATTTTTTTCCTCATCCATGTATACCCCCCCCCCTTTTCTCCTCCGTTTTGTCAATCATTTTCTCTATATTTCCCTCAGATGACAGATACGTTTATTTTTACCACAATAAAAACAGAATTCTTCGAATTTTGACATCTTTGAGAAATACTGAGAAAATTCGCTAATATGTTTCTTTTATAAAGTGAGGAATATACAGTTGGACCTCTTTTTAACGAACATTTTGTATTTTAATTCGAGATTATTCCTTATATCGAGGTTCAAACAAAGTACAAGTTTTTGTACTTAACTTTTGTAAATTCTATAATAAACAACTATACACAAAAATATCAATAATTAGAAATTGCATACTTTTTATTCAATGACTTAAAAGACTATTGATGAAGTATCATGCACACGTTAATTGGAAACTTAAAAACAATGACTAATGGATGTTTGAAAATCTTTTTATTTCCTGACTCGAAATAATTCATTTTCAACTTTATGAACAGTAGAATATTTTATGAGGAAACACTAGTATTTATTCCTTTTTAATCACCTTCTCGGTAAAGGGCATTTTCACAAACTCGATCACTTTTGGTAACCGAGAGGCATCATATATATATAACCGAGTTTTCGTATATATATATATATATATATATATATATATATATATATATATATATATATATATATATATAACTCTACTTTATTTTAAACAATTGCATAAAAATTCATTCCAAATCAAGCGATTTCTAAATTTTAAAGGGCAGCTTTTGCACGATATTTCTGGTATCATAAATAATAAATTATAGTTTATATATAAAAAAGAAACACGCTTTTATAGTCATTTTATTTTCAGAAATACTGCGCAATTGTTTACATTATGGTAAGAAATTGCTGGTGCAGCCTCCCCTTTTTCTCAGAAAAAACACTTTTTGTTTGTTTGTTGTATTTGTATTAACTACGGACGTTTTAACTTTAGGATTGTAATTAGGGATTGCAATACCGGTATATCGGGATACCGAATACCGGTATTTTGAGCGATTTGTACAATTTTGAAATACCGGTATTCACAAGTTTAAATACCAGTTTTTCAGAATTTCCTAGAAATTTCTTAAAACTATCTCCACTATATGTTCAGGGATCACCAACATCGCAAAATAATATACGTTTTATTTTTGTGTCTCCCTAATAGGCAACATTAATTAAACGGTGAATACAAAGTTGTATCGTACAGTCAACAGAAGTGATAAAATTTGTGAATCATCCAAAGAGCCGGGCCAAAAATATCCTGTTACAGCTCAGAGTGATACTGCACACGCTCAGGATCCGTAGACTGATATTCATATCTGGGAAAACAAGGTCGTAATTGTGAAGAAAGTGCGTAATATTTTGATATTTTTTTTAATTAGTGAGATTGTTATTCACACTGTATTTGCAAATCATACTTTTTTAAGGTTCAAAATATTTTTTATATTAATTATATATACTCGCAAATATAATAACCAATAATAATGAATGAGGATAACTTTAAAGAACATAACAAATTAGTTGATAATACTTCGGTTTGGTTTCATTATATATATGATGAAAAGAATATAATGGTGTTATGAATAAGATTAAGAATCGATTTAGAATTAGAATAATGAATATAGAATTAGAACAATCAAGTTAATTGGATGCCAATGTATTCCGACTTACCGCGATCTTGCTACCATGCTGGACAACTAAGTACATTTTTTATAGAAGTTTGAGGAAAATACGAGTCATTGAGAAATACGCAAAGAAATTTTCTAGTCTATATTTTACAAAAAAAAAAAAACACGCCCACCATTACATGTAGGAAAACATTGTATAACCCAATCACAAAAAAACGATGCTTCCACACACACGAATACGAATAAAATATAATTTTCCCGCCAATCACAAATCCTTCTAGACTAAAAAAGTCCCAGTTCGTGGCGCCATCTCTGGACGGCGATAGGAGTCAACTGCTCTTAACAAATGGCATAATGCAAAAATTGTTCTAGTGTTATTAAAATGAATGGATGAAGTACAAACGGGCACTCCATATACATTTAAAAACGAAATTCTTAAAGAGGAAAGAATATAATTGGTTTGAAATACAAATTTTAGCACACTTTCAATGCCCAAGCCATAAAGGATTTTAGAATTTTTTGAAAAAAAGATAATTCGGACGAAATTATTGCACAACGTAACGTTCCAGGCTTAATGACAGTACAATTGAATCATTGTTTTTTTAAAATCACATTTCAAAAATGTGTACTAGTATCACATACTGATTAGCGATATTTACACTTTTTTGAGATTTAAATAAATAAGATGTTAATTTACTTTTTGTGTGTGTGTGTTCTTTATAAACTGTTATAATTTATAAGTTACACATTACTTTTTGTGATATTTACACTCTCTAATAAAACTGGCAAACATAAAAAAAGCAACACCTGCGTTTTCATGCTTTTTCTAAAATTTCTAATACCGGTATTATATAAAACCGGTATCCCGGTATTAAGATCTAAAAAATACCGAATACCGGTATTGAACTTTTGGTCCGATATTGCAATCCCTAGTTGTAACTTAAAATTTTGTCGCCAAATTTGGAATTAGTCCGCCAAATCTAGAAAAGGGAAATCGTTAATGCTGATCAGGAAAATGCAATATATATATATATATAATTATTGTATTGTCATCGGTCTTGGAGATGTGTGCAAAATTTCTGATTAATCTGACCTTTTAAAGTGGGTAAGAATCGAGCTCAAAGATTCCATTACATTTATGTGAAGCTTATAAAAGCGTGTTAAAATATTATTATTTTTAATTATTGAAAACATTTAAAACCTGAAAATAAAAGAAAAATCCAATATATCTCCATTGCATCAGGTGTCATCAAAAATGACATAGTTAATCCAAATGATATGCATCAGAGTATGCAAACATAGATGCCTGCTGTGGTTTTATTTGTGGTTCCAATAATTTGACCTAAATAAACTTCATATTGTATGATTAAAACCAGGGGAACACACTCAACTTTTTTCTGCTGTAAATTACTGATATATCAGCTATTTCACGTGAGCACCATACATATGTTAGTCATTTCATGCGGGCCGCAACATGCGGATAAATGGGGGAGGGAGAAATGCTTTAAGTCCAAGATAACATAGAAAATTTAAAATGTGAAAAGTTGATCAAATTATTAAAACTCCTCTATTGTATTTTTAATTATTATTTTTTAATATGTTTTTCGTTTTTGTCACTAACACTAAATTAGAAGCATTTAAGAAACACCCCTTCACGATTTCTGCATCAGTAAACGGTTTCAAATGATTATGAATAATACAACAAACTTTATAGGATATCTTTGTTACCACTGTGACATTACCACTGACAAAATATTTTGTTGATGTTGCAAAGATTATTCAAGAAAGCCTTTTTATCACCTCTTGAAAGATATCTTTGAGGAAAAGTGTTATTGAATGATTCATGTTCATTGGCACTTCTTAAATACAGCACTTACGTGACAAATCAAACAATTACTGATGCATGTTTATTTTTCACGCCCAAACAATCAACCTCCCAATCGTCTTGAAACGATACATTTTCCTCGAATATTTTTCGCTAGCATGATATGAAAGATATTTAAAAATTAGTTCCACCCATAAAATTTGTCGCTACTACTGTTGTCTGTTATCAATAACCGAAATCATTCCCAATAGAAACAGAATATCTATTCCTTCCCGTACGACACCACAACAGCAAAAAACAAAAGTGATATATTTGTTTTGTTAACAAAAAATTTCCCACCAAATTTTTAATACAATGTTTTTAAATAAGTGAATTTCGCAGAGAAATGGATCATGACCGGGGCACTTAAAAAGGTTCGGTGGGCTGCAATTAAAATATCGCTGATGACTGTTTTACTAAACTTTTATAAGAAAATATGTAATTTTAAATTCACCGAAAGTGCTCTTTTTGAAGGAGTTATGAAATTAAAGTGAAAATAAATCGCAACCACACTGCTAGAAATATGAACATGATTTATTTGACATTTTTATGATGTGCTATATATATATATATATTGATAATAATTTAACCATTTTATGAAAAAAGAAGATCGGATAGTTATATATCAAATATATTTTATATGTAGTCTTGTGGAACACGTGAATTTCTTTTGGTTATAAACTATTTCAGTTGTTTTATTATTAATATATTATTCCTTTTTAAATGCATGTGTCAAGGAAATGATAAAAATCCAATTTTTCGAATACTTTTATGAAAAAAATGTGTTTTTTTATTAAGAAATTTAAACTGTGACTAAGGCTCCTATTTTGGTTTTTTCTCTCCCTAGAATTAAAAGTAACTTATTACTCTACTAATTTTAACACACACATATATATGTATATATATATATATATATATATATATATATATATATACATATGTATATATATATATATATATATATATATATATATATATATATATATATATATATATATATATATATATATATATATATATATATATATATACTAGCTGGTATACCCGTTCTTCGCACGGGTGAACTGAAAAATTAAACAACACAGATTGAAGGAAAAAGAAGTTTTTTTAATAAGTTAATTTTATGTGAATTGAAAATTAAATAAAAAAGCTTTTTGCATATCTCAGCTAAACAAAAAAGAAAGAAAAAAACACCTTTGTTAAATTTTAACTGTGTAGATCTAATAGCCGATAAAAAGGATTTTTTAAATTTATAATTACAAAACTTTTCGCCTTCCCCACTAAAATACTCATCATAGAACCCGTGCTGCCATATATCTTGGAAGAGTGGATTTCAAAAAATATTAAAGCTAAGTATTCGTAGAATATTCCTAAGTTGGTGTGGTGTGGTAGTTAGGAGAAGGGGGTGTCAGCTCAAGTGTCGTTCCCGTCACTTGACCATTGTTCAAAATTACATGGTCCGTCTCCAAAAGTTCTTGTGTAGCTGAACAGTGCGACGTTAATATTCACTCACTCACTCACTGCAAAAAATACGGTGCAGTAGTTATAATTAGTTTTATACTTAAAAATGCAATATCTGCATATTCAATTAAAATTACAGCGTTATAATTAACTACTAACCACAAAAAAATTATGAAAATTTGTCCAAATGATGTATTGTGAAAGAGAAAGTTTATTTACTTAATTATATATACCATTCACTTAAAATAAGTAGTCAAATCATTTTCTAAGGTCTTCATTAACATACAAAAACATAAGACACTTAAATTTTGACAAACTATTTTTTTCCTCTAAAATACTCATCATGGAACTCGTGTTGCCATATATCTTGGAAGAGGGGATTTCAAAGAATATTCCTGGTAAGTATTGGTAGAATATTCCTTCGAAGTTGGTGTGTTAGGGTAGTTAGGAGAAGAGGGTGCCAGCTCAGGTGTCGTCCACTTCACTTGACCATGGTTCAAAATTAAGTGATCCGTTGCCAAAAGCCCTCGTGCAGCTGAACAGTGCGGCATTAATATTCACTCACTCTCACACTCCAAAAATACAGTACAGTAGTTATTGCTTTTTTAAGTATAGAAATAATTATATCTGCCTATTCAATTAAAATTATAGCGTTATAATTAACTACTAATCACAAACAAATTTTGAAAATTTGTCCAAATGATGCAGTGTGAAAGAGAAAGTTTATTTACTTTAAGTACCAAAAGCGATAAAAGCATTTATTTGGAAAAAAGATCAATTTCTTACTACCAAATGTGCATAGTAAAATCATAAAAAAACATTAAAATAAAGAGAGATTTATAACAACCTCTCCCTTCAAAACTTAGTTTTATTCTGAAATAAAAAATAGGCATTATTCTGATCACAGGAATTAATTAGAAGCGATTCCCTTGCGTAGCCAAAAAACAAAAAGAGTTTTTCACAAACAAAAGATAGATATATATGCTGACGTGGGCTTTTTTGCAGCTTTTTTGCTTATAGATGGCAAAATTTTTTCCTTCTTACTTGACAAATAGCGTTATATTTTGGACATTTTTTACAAATTTTTATAAATTATAGCCTATGTGTTATTCTGATTTATAAGCTATATTACTGTAAAGTTTCATTAAAATCCATTAAGTTGTTTTTGCGTGAAAGACCCACAAAGATTTTCACAAACTTTCACATTTATAATATATGTTAGATATATATAAAATTATACTTGTACAGTATGTATGAATTCATTTACAATCGTCTTTTCTGTGTGTACTTTTTATTTCAATTTGAGGTCAATCTTCTTGCTGTTTTCTATTGTAATATTAGTATTAGATTTGTTTTTTCAATATTGCTACAAATAAGTATATCAAATAAAATAAAATATATTCTCAATCATTATGAAACTATAAAGTAATTCAGAAGTAATATTTATCAATGAATTCCGTAAAATAAGAAACGGGTGCAGAAGTATTAAAAATATCATTTCGTAGTTTAAAATATATGCTTACGCTTTATACATTTATTCAATAAAACAAATGCACTGTAAGTTGAAAATTTAACCCAGATTAAAATAAGGCATTTGTTGCAAATATTTATTTTGATTATTTTATTTTTCAAACGTTTACATTTAATAAGTGCATGCATTATATAGTAAAAAGATATCCTTAAGTTAAAATAATTTATGTACTTCGACATTTCTTAAATATTTTACTAACATGTAAAAATAGTATTTGTGTCTCTTGTCATCGAAAGGTGGACTCGTTAAGTGGAGCCTAAATCCCTCCGAAAATGACGTTGTCACCCAGAAATCAATTGATTGATCTTTCATATTTCATAACCTTTCACCTCCAGTGATGTGTCTTCTACTCTTAGGTAGGAGGTCTCTCCACCCGAAATACAGGGTAGCAGAAATGGTTCATTCGTTTTGAAAAGGTTATATTTTCAAAAGTACTGCACGTACACACATGAAAGATATCTGAAACGAACCACAAACGCACAAAGTTTGTACTGTGTATTCCAAGTGGGTGCACCTAGCTATTGTCATCGTGTAAACTTCAACTCATTGAAGTGGCTGCATTGATGAGAATGATATATAGCTATGACGACCTGGTCTCCAAATTCCTCTGATTTAACGCCCTGTAACTTCTTCCGAAAGGGGTACGTTAAAGACCTTGTTTACGTACCTGCCCCCCTCCATACCTCAATCCTTAGTCGATCTCAAAGAACGAATCAGTGCTGTAGTATTGACAATTGACAAAATAATGTTGAAAACTGTGTGGAGGGACCTCGATTATCTTCTGGACGTTTGTTGCGTCCCCTAAAAGACACATATTGAACCTGTGTAGTATATGCATACACTTGTTGAGTTTGTGGTTCTCTCTATATATCTTTCATAAGTATACATGCGAAACGTTTGAAAATATAAAATATATGATACATTCAAAAACTTTTCGAAATGAATGAACCATTTGAGCTAACCCTGTTTATCACATGCACAGATAACACAGAATAGGAGCAGTTGAGTATCCTCTTCCACCTCCCAGAGAATACTATAGGGAAAACATTTAGTTAAATTGTTCACGTTAGATTATTAGAAACGTCTTGGGTAATGCATTAGTGTGTAATATTAGATCAGCATGTTGCATAGAATCGAAAAATTTTACGTGATATACACTCTGTCTATAATTAAAGTGCCTATGTCTCTGAATCAATCTTTGATTGAAATTCAAAAATTTGCCTATCCTTTCATTTAAAAGCCTGTTTGTTAAGGTTTCTAAAACTACATTTATTTTATTTCTACGATAAAAATAATCGAAGATATGGAGGTATTTTTTAAAGGAAAAAGATAAAATCAAAACGGGTTGTACTCCATATACGGCCTTAAGTAGTTTTTTTCGTTATTTTATATTACATACAAATGAGGATTAAAATGAGAAGTAAATTGTGATACGTTGTGCAAACAAGTCAGTGTAATTTCGTAGAGTTTTTAAACGATTGGCGATGATAGGCAACATATGTTTAGGAATTACTTGTTTACCTTTTACTTGTTTTACCTTCGATTTTTCACCTAAATATTGTTTATTTTATATAAATATTATTTGATTCGTGGAATTTTTCTTTCTTATTGTTTTATATAGCTTCTCAACGGGTGGAAGAAGTTTTAAAATATAAAGAAACGCACGTACCATGGCAATCGTATCACAATTTCTGTGGATGATATATGAACATTCGAAATTTTGACTTGTAATCACTGCAAAATGAAACCGAGGCGTAATTCTTCAAAATAAGAAGGAATAATTTATATACAGGGCAATTCACTACCAGACTGACAAACCTGCATTTGTGTGTACGGTATACAGAGACGACTTTGAATGACATAGGAATGAAAGGTCGCAACTGCCATAGTTGTCGCAACTGTCATAGGAGCAGAGGGAAAAAAACATAAATATCAATACATTAATGAGACGGAAAATATTTTACTGAAAGGTATTCTACAACTGAGATATTCAAAATTTTGCCCAGAAATCGCCTTGCATCCCCGACAGCGGCATTACACGGAATTCCTTATTTTCTGGAAGATTCCTCCCGGCAGGATCGCGGTAGATGGCGCTGAACGGAAGGTTTCGTGAACATCAATCCCGCTAGAGAAGGTCTTTTGCGATCCATTTTCACAGGTAGTAGAATGAACACGTTTTCAAACGAGGAAGACTTCACAATGTTGGCGAGTTACAGAAAACGGGTGATTTCACTGGAGTACAACAAAATAAATTGCTACACAAATGTGGGAGACCTTTATAGGGGCCAGACATGGATTTTTCAGGAAGATAATACTCTATATCATTTGCAACGACCGCTGGACCGACTAAACAGCTTGTCATTTTTTTCATGCACACAATCGGTTTGAATGTTTCTGTTCATCCGCAATTAAAATCTATTCTGCCTTAATTGAAGGAAATGGCTGTGTCATAAAATATTGATGTTAAACATGTAATTTTTTAAGTGCATATTAAATGTTCCTCTTTTTATAGGGGTGTTATTCTTTTGCATTTATTATGCTTCTATATATAATTTGCTATTCTGCACATGTTTGTCCATGTTCAAACAGTTGTACCATAAATAATATGTGGCTGCTATAGCCGAGTGATCAAGGTATCAGATCGTGGCTGGCCTTGTCACGAATTCGAGCCCATTACCACTAAAGACCCGCCGTGTAGGGCAGCGATGCACAAGAAATGTGTCGAGATCTCAAACATCCTCCCTTTGGTGTGGTGTGGTAGCATGGAGAGGGGGTACCAGCTCAGGTGTCGTCCACGTCACTTGACCATGGTTCAAAATTACGTAGACCGTCAACCGAAAGCCCTCGTGTAGCTGAACAGTGTGACGTTAATATTCACTCACTCACTCAACATAAATTATATTTTTTGTATTAAAAAATAGCAAGTTTCGATACCAACATGAAAAGAAAAATGCATTAGAATCCAGAAAAATAGTTAAGATAGTACGATACTTTTATAATCAACAATTAAGTCAAACATAAAAACTAAGCAAATTAAAAACTTAGTATGCTCAGGACTTTTTTCCCGCATTGCAAATTTACTGGACGTTTGGAGGCATGCGATGAGTATCGTAAGCTCTAACCAATGTTTAGAAAGAAGTTAGTGCTACTAAATTGGATGTCTGAAATTACAAATTCCAAGGGTAAACTAAATTTTATCACGATAGACTACTTCACTGTCCTCCTCTAAGAGCTTAATTTTCCCATCGTTCAATACGTGTGGTAAGTAATGTTTTGGAGTATTATACAGAGCTTAAAGTCTTAAAAATGACGAGGTGAACAATAATGTAACATTTATCTTTAAAAGGCAATCATTTTACTGGAGAAGTGTTGATAAAAAAGCAATACTTTTAGTAATTTGCAACAACTTTCTGCATTTAGCTATAAGAAAGTGAAAACCTATCGATTGTGACAGAACTAGAATATAACAGAATCAAATATTTTCCAAAGATCAATTTGAACATTTTGAATCGTGTGATAATGAACTGTATATTTAAGATATTTCTAGTAACGCGGTGATGTATAAATCGAAGCAAGCAAAACAATGATGCTGTTGCTAACGAAGAGGATTTCAAACCACCAAAAGAAAATGAAAATCAGTGGCTTTAAGCATTGTAAGTATATTTGCTCATACTGGTACGTGCTGCTCTAAAAATATTGGAAATAACTGTAATATATTTCCCAATAGTCCATAAGAGACGTTTTAAATTTTACTAAAAATTGAAAAGAGATCAATTAAAAATCACAGTTTTTTCTACGAATTAAAAAAAACAACAACTAATACTAACTGAAAATAAAAAAAAATTCCCTTCTAACGATTCTAACCAAAATTAAGAATTAATAATATTTACTTAGTTTACCGACACCTGCATAATCCTACGTTCTCATAAATGTATGTGTAAACACGTGCACAACATATATATATATATATATATATATATATATATATATATATATATATATATATATATATATATATATATATATTTATATATAAATTTGATTTATAATACCATATTCATTTCCATTTGCTTACAGAACTTTACCATTCAAATTAAAAGCTAAATGTAAAACTCTTTGGATTATTTCTTAACTATATCATGTCTTTCTGAATTACATTATTATGTTTATTTAATTTGTTATGTTCCAGTGAGAAGTGTTTATTCTCTCAAGTTCATTTAAAGCGATTGGAACTGAAGCTAATAGCATTTTCTAATTTTTCTTTGTAATTAGATCTCTAAGTAAACAGACGATACAGAGCAATTTTGATTTTAATAAAATATAATTTTAATATAAAGTTCATGCAAAGATATTTAATACTAAGAGAAATTCTCCGAATTCTCAACACTGTTTTACAGCCCCCTGTCCTTAATTTAAATCATAACTATTTTCACGGAAACTACTGTGTATTATAATTATTTCTAAAGCACTCAGCACTATTTTCAAAAAATAATGACATAAATCTTAATAATCTATTATAGACATCTTATTCACTTTGTCTTTCAATTTTTCCCTGTTCAAAGGAAATACTGTCTCCGACATCCAAAGCAGCGCCCTCTTTTTATCAAATAAAATAGCGTCGCAAGCCAGGCCTTTACAACGCATGTAGAAGATATTACAATTAGTTTTCATAATTATTGATGCGAATGGTAGCAAAATGAAACAGAACTTGTTATGAATCTATTCACGTACCTTCTTCTAAACCTCTTGGGAAATCTGTAAGCTATCAATTCACGTTTATCCACAACCAACCCTTTTGAAGAAGGAACAGTGATATTCAAATAAAGTCTATTACATATAGTCAAGGTGTTATCTAGCTAGCAAGGATGGGAAGGAGAGAGAACACGGTGAGATAAAATTGAGTGCTACTGATCAGGTATTATAACATTTTATAGAAAATTTCAAATATTTGATAGAAGAAAGATTTAAAGTGACGATTGATCACTATATTTGAATTAGTATTGAATTAAGTAGGATAGTAAATTTGCCCCTGTAATAAGGGGATTGATATTGATAGTCCCCTTGCAATTCGTGTATCTTGCTATTAATCCACATTTTGCTCATTATGAGAACATCTCTTCTATTTGAAATTAAATGAATAATTGTTGCTATTTTATGAGATGAATAAATAGACCGTTTCTAATTATTAAGGTGGTTCTTTTTTAACAATAAAAAAAGAGGACGAAAAATTTAAGAAAAAAATTTCAACTTAAATACATATGAAACATTTTATTATTTCAAACAAAAATACGCTTATATTATTTTTAATTATTATCTTTAAAGGGTATTTTTCCATTGAAGGAATGTTTTTTGTCGACATATAACTTTTTAATATATCGGAAAGTTTGGGCAAAAAACATCCTTTATACTGAATTTTATAGTAAACACTGTAGCTAAAATATTAACACTTAATTTTGATTTCTCACTAGTCACTTCACAAAAATAATTACCAACTGAAATACTCTTTTAACAACTACATTAGTTCCAGGACAGCACAACATAAATTCAACAAGAATAATTACATTTTCATATGGAATGTGTTCATTTTTGAAATGGTTTAAATAATTTCACCCATCTTTTATCTAGTTCTCTGCATGTTGATTTTCCAATTAATCTAATTTATTACAATTTAACAATACTTTCAGTCTTCTTTCTACTTCAAACAGACAATTGTCATCGATTTTAATATCAGGCATTTCTTTCGATAAAAACTCAACGTAATTTTCTATATATGCCTAAATTACTTGCGACAAAGTCAAAAAATACTATTGAACACTGTTCCTTCCTGTGATATTTGTTTCAAATCATTCTTCGACATTTTGGAAGCATGTTTGGTTCATCTCTGAATACAGAGATCAGTTTTAAAATATTTAAAAGGAGGACATTTTTTGAGGAAGAACAGAACCTATAAAAGGAGGACTGTCATCCCTAAAGAAGGACGGTTGGTCACCTGATGATTATGGCTAGTGTTTCTTAGCTTCCTCCGACATCTCTAGGCAGGCAAGAAAGAGGGAAGAATCCCTCACAAACTGAATGAAGTTATTGTAGCATTTCAGTAACAATTGCCGTGTAATAATCTGTATCTATAATTAATATATTAAGTTAATTTTAAAATAGGGGTGTAATTTCAATGTTTTTAAAGATCATAACAGATTTGACAAAATAGGAAACAAATAATTTCTTGGTATGATTCTGTAAATGTGTTCCTGGATCTTCAAGCACAGTGAAATAAAATAAAGCATTAAGGTGTCCGACTACGTTCGGAACCATGATTTTCAAAAGCAAATAAATGGATAACTTTCATGATATTTGGTGTCAACTAGATTAGAATATATGCATAAAATTGTTTTAAGGACATTTTGACAAAACAATTTATTTAAATACAATATTTCGGCAAAAAATTAACTTAGAATGATCTTTTTCCAAATATTCTCCTTTTGTGAAAAATGCTTCTATTAGAATAATATTTTGCCTGTATATATAACTCAGACCTCTCTACAGAGGCTCAACTAGAATTTTTGAAATATGTAACTTAGAAGTGGGTTTATTCATATATTTAACGACAACAGAGGGGAGCAATTTTAAGAAAAAACGCGAATAATTATTTCAATGGGTGGTAACTCTGAAAATAATGTAAATGTTTCAAAAATTCTAGTTGAGCCTCTGTAGAGAGGTCTGAGATATATAAAGGCAGAATAGTATTATAATAGAAGCATTTTTCACAAAAGGAGAACATTTGAAAAAAAGAGTATTCTAAGTAAATTTTTTGCCAAAATATTGCATTTAAATAAATTGTTTTTGTCAAAATGCCCTTAAAACAATTTTATGCATGTATTCTAATCTGAGTGGCACTAAATATCATGAAAATTATCCATTTATGTGCTTTTTTAAAATCACGGTTCCGAACGTAGAGGGATACCTTAAAGAGTTAAACGTATTAGCTAGGTAAAAAAATCTTTATTTCAATAATTTTATTAATTTAAAATTCAACATTGTTTTTTTTCCTCTACAAAATAACCAAATAACCTCTGAAACAGTATTAAAAAATATATGAAACATCCAGTCTACAAAATGGTAAATGTCTAAGCAATATAAAGGTAAACATCCTTAAATAAAATACATTAAAATTCCATCCAATAATAAGTTAAATTAATAATAAAAAAATAAAAGTGCCTATCCAATATGTATTCATAACTCTACAAAGTAGCAAAACCGATCAGAGATTTAAAATATTCTTAAACAAAATACTGCGTATTTCACCATAAACATTCAATTACTTAACCTACTCTTATTTAAAATCTCTCTCTGTATATATATATATAAAATTTAAAATAGCAATTACAGTTCAAATCAACTCCTTTGATCTCATGTAAACTTTAACTTAAAAAAAATAAGTATTTTAATAATAGTTTTGATGTATTTCGTATCAGTAAATAAGACAGCCTCAAAAATAAATATATTCCTATTAAGAACATGACCCTTTTACGACACATACAGTAAGTTGAGGTAAATGTAGAGATACATTTTATTATCACCAGAAAAGTCCGGATAACTTTAATTATGCTTCAACGAAGACAGAAGTTTTTACCATTTCACAAATGAGGAGCTACAGGTTGAGAAATACTCGATTTATATTGAATTTCAGATTCTAGTATGAGTAGTTTTAAAGTTAAGGAACTTTCAACTCGGTTTTCTGCAACAGAATACAACTAGGGCTTTTAATAATTTAAATTTTGTTACACTAAATTTTCTCTATGTGTAACAATATGGATCAAAAGCAAACATATTTTCGTTTACATTTGTTTAATTAAAATAAGATGATTAAATATAATATAGAAGTAATTTCGAAACACATTATTTTGGTTTTCTCTCTTTTTAAATATGTCTAATGAATTAAGATGGTTAAAAGTAAGTTCGAATTATGTGATTTAAATTCATTAAATACAAGGAAAGTAAATGTTTATCTACACCTGGCAGGAAACGGGAAGGGAAGATACATGTCATATATATATATATATATATATATATATACACACACAATATAAACGAAATTATTCTTTTTTATTTATGTGTGTATTGCTCATATATTTCTATGTATTAATTGTTTGCATTTATGCAGAAAATCCACCTATGAAAATATATTTCAATTTGTAATAAATTTTAACAAAGCACTTGTGTGTAAATCCGAAAAAATGACAAAGCGTAAAAATTTCGTGCATTTCAGTATACGGTAACTCACTATGTGATATTGAACCAAGAATCAAGGACCAGCAAGTGAAAAAACACGTCAAACGAAAAAAAAAACGAACAATTAATGAAGTTTATTTCATACTCGCGTAACACTGAGAGAGAACCGGGTCAACTCAGTGGGTTGTAGAATCATCGCGGACAACGATTCACGACTTACGAACAATGCCAAAGGCTGCACGGATCCCATTCCGAGGCATAGCTATCTATTCCCCATTATTAGCATGCCATGAAAATAGTGTAAAGTTATGTCCCACACATGTTTGATTGTTGAGACATCTGGGAATAATGGTGGCTGAAAGGTATCTTCACATCTTAAAAAGCATATTCATTGATGCATGTATTATGAAATCTGGCATTATCCTGCTAAACAAGGAACATTGGTTACTCCGTCTTAAGAAAAGTATTATCACTGGCAATAGTAGACATTATCCATGTATCATTGTGCCCTCATAATATCAAACTAGATGATCTACTGTTATATGTGATGGCACATATACCGTGATGCTGTGTTGTAGTCACCAGATAAGTGGAGCACTTGTATGTGATGATTAGCATAAGACAAATGATCTGAGATGCCACACACACGAGCTCTACTCCCTGTTTTTCTGTCAACCAGAACTCCCCAGTCTTGCATAATTGCCTGGGGATTCATCTGTGTTGTGCAATTAATGGCAGACTTTAAAGCAGTGCCATGAGGGAACACTGGCAACCGATTTACGGGTTTTGATTCTGGACGATATAAGAATGTAAGGGCTCCGCCTCCTTGGTGGGGGTGCCCTTCTTCTTGATTATCAGCGTGAGCTAGAGGTGCAGGGATAACGGAAGAACTAGAAGCTGCCATGATCTTAATTTAACTTTATTAAGATCTTAAAACTTAAACTTTTAACAGATTAGATAATAATAATATATGTGAGAGAATCTACGGTGGCTATAAATACACACAATATATATAATACCGAAATAACATAACCCGGACCACTATCAATAACTAACTCGCCTAAACTCAATTCCAATACTATTGCAGAGCCTAATATTAAATAGTCACTCCTATCTTAATAGCGATCGATCAATCCAATCCTACTGGAAGTTACGGCTTTACTGGAGTGCAATGGTATGCATCTTGACCTAAGGGTTCTCTATCACGTATAGCTTCTGTTGGATGTCATCTAGCCTTTCCAAAACCTTTTCAAGCTTGAATCACGGATTATCATAACATTCCTCAAATTGCCCCCCCACTTACTCTAAATTCTGATATTTAAAAGCTTCCTAATTTACATCTTTCCTTCACGCTTCACTTCTTGGGTTTGGTTGGAAAATAGTTGTCATTAATTCTGGCCCCGAAGAACCCAAAGGACATGTTAATGAAAAGACGCTCGAGTTCGTCACAAGAATACCGATGACTGCCAAATAGAGGCAAAACTGGCTTGTGGGGACACACTTACTTGTCGGTGGATGCGTTAATTCACATATGCTGACACATTCTTTACATTCTAGCCACACCAGCATTCCTTCGAACTTGAGACTTTGCCTTATTCTAACTATCTTTGCTCCAGACCGTGTCCCACAAATAGATCTAAGTAGGTGTTAGTCGGTATTTGACATATGGACCAGCCTGTCCTTTTCAGTAGAATAACCGTGGCCCTCGTAAAATGCAACGGGAGCAGTTCCTTTCTTTACTGGAAATACCTCCGTTAAAGGAGGGTTGACATTCTCTACTATTACACGCATCTTTTGTGACAAGAAAAAGATTTATAGAAGGATTCATTTTCTTGAAATAGATAACAACAACAGGATGTTGCCCACTCTGAAGTTCCTTCCCTGATTTAATTCTTACTCAACAAGACGGAGATATGCGCGCTTGTCATCATTTGTACAACTTGGTGATGTGTGTCTATTCCAAAGTATGTCTAATTGTATTCTCCCTTTTTCTGGTAGCTGCATTTTAAATGTCACTCTTTATTCCGGCATTTCTCGAACTGCGGGGCGCGCCACCCTAGAGGGCTGTGATAACTCTACATCAGGGGCGCGAGCATATGTAAAAGCCGAAAATAAAAAAAAATAAAAATTTTATTAATTTAGTAAAATGAAGTAAAACAAAGTACATTCTGACATAATAAAAATTAAAACATTTATACACTGATGTAATACACTTTTAAATATATCAGTATTGTACAATATATTTGGCAATTAATTTAACAATACTAATTTTAGAGAAGTTTGATAATTACCAGTGACCCCATGGTCTTGCCATATAATAAAATTGTATACAAAATTTAATACTTATCTTGATAATTTGTACGGTTTATAATCGAAGTCGTATTGTAGATTTACTACCAAAATGCATTTTTATTGAATTCATGCGCTGTTATTTTATGGAGGCGTCACGAAGAAAATTAGGGTAAAAAATTAGGTCACAAATATTGAAAGATTGAGAAGCACTGCTTTATTCCCTAAAAAATTTATTTCAGGTACAAAAATGCAGTCATAAAGCACATTAGGTTGATCAGGTTACTGTCTCAATTTTTTTATAGATTCTGGAGAGAATTCAATTCTTTTTAAGTTCGACTAAAAGTTTACCATTTGTATTTTAGTAAGATGTTGATAAAAATTATGTTTTTCCTATTGATGGATATTGCGGTTATTTACATCATTTAAAAGAACAATTAATGACAATGCTTCTACAAAACTTTTATCGATCAAAGATTTCATCTTCGAAAGAATGGTAATACTCGTACAAAGAACATAAAACAATATTTTAAAAATCTTCCACAGAAAGCTTCTACATATCGTCGAGGACTATGAGCATTATAATTAAACAATATGTAGTAAAATATGACGATGACGAATTAGATTTCCAGATTTGGTTCTCTAAAATCTGTCAAAAGCATTCCTTTGTCATATTCAGAATTTTTGAGGAGTATGTTCTATATACTTTGGTAGTATATTGAACATGTATTTTATGATTTTTACCAAATAAAAATACTAAATTGTTTATTAAGGCAGATAAACCATCTAAAATATTATTCAAAATCTTTCATATCCCACATTTTTATGAGTTGTAGTATTACTCAGAGCCAGTTTTCCTTGCTGATAATTTAAAAGAAATTAGAAATAGAATGTAATGATTGATAAACTCCATTCAAGAAGTAAATATACATGAAGTATACTCATTACATATGTATATGTTTTTGTTTGACTGTATATTGTTAAGTTATTGAAAGAAAGAGAGAGAGAGAGAGATCTGAATCCTATAATATTAAGCTTTTTATTGTTTTCAAACAAAAACATTCTTACGTCCCCGCCTTTGAATTCTAAGAGTACATGACTTCGATTTCTAGAATGGTAGTATATTTATAATTTATCCTCCCAATTAATTTTCAAGGAGGGAATATACCTCCATTTAAATAGTCAATTTCCCTAAACCAAGTATTTTGAAGATATTCAACCAATAAAAAGAGCATGCTCGCTAAATTTAAATTCTGTAGGTCTAATAAATAGTGTTTTTTTTCCACGTATAGAAGTTTAAGTTGGCATTACTTTCCAAGATGGCGACCGATTTAACAGCTGTCAAGTGATTTATTCTCAGTTTGGTTTGGCAATTCATCAAAACGATCATCAAGCAAGGTGTAGATTCGTTGAATGGGCCCAAAACGAGATTGCCGTTGTTCCCTATTTTCATAAGCGAATTTTTGTTAGCGATGAAGCGCACTTCTGGTTGAATGGCTACGTCAACAAACAAAACTGCCGCATTTGGAGTGAAGCTAATCCACAAGTGTATGTCGAAACACCGTTACATCAAGAAAAACTGACTGTTTGGTGCGCTTTATGGGCTGGTGGAATCATTGGTCCGTAATTCTTCAAAAAGGATGAAGGCCACAACGTTACAGTCAATGGTGATCGGTATGGAGCCATGATTACTAACTTTTTCATTCCTGAATTGAACAATCATGATGTCCAGGAGCTGTGGTTCCAACAAGACGGCGCAACATGTCACACAGCTCATGCCACAACCGATTTATTGAAAGACACGTTTGGTGACCGCCTAATTTCACGTTTTGGACCTGTGAATTGGCCTCCAAGATCTTGTGATTTAACACCGCTAGACTATTTTCTATGGGGCTATGTAAAGTCATTGGTCCGTGCGGATAAACCAGAAACGCTTGACCATTTGGAAGACAACATTGGCCGTGTTATTGCCGATATACGGCCACAAATGTTGGAAAAAGTCATCGAAAATTGGACGTCCAGATTGGACTACATCCGAGCCAGCCGTGGCAGTCCTATGCCATAAATCATTTTTAAAATGTAATGCCACAAGATTATCTTTGGAATTAAAAAAATTCCTGTCAATCGAATAATACATCGTTGTTTTATTACACTTTAAAGTTCTATACCTCTCAAAAAACACCCTTTAGTTCAGTAATAGGAAATGTTTTTATTTATAACACCTCTCCCTCCTCCCCGGGAGTACATTTCTTTAAAACCCATTCTCTCCTTTTCAGCAAAGAAGTGTAATTGCCAAGTTTAAATTATGTATGTTTAAAACTTCCAGAGATCTCGCGCTGAGTGAATAAATCGCTCTTTCCCCCTATCTGTATAGATAATGTTGTTGAAACGTAGAAATCTAGTGATTTAAACTGAACTAACTAATAACTAATTTATATAAAGAAGTAAGATAAATTATGAAGAAATATAAGCATTTTTAATCGTGTGTGACAAATACAATTCTTAATTCATTTAATAGTTTCTATTGCTAAACCCTAATAACGACCTTTAGCCATAAAGCTGAGAATTTAGTAATATCAAAAAATGTTTGTAAGAAATAAGAAAAAGGTGACCTTCAAGTCTTGAGCAATATTCTAGTCAGAACTCCTTCCAACCATCTGAACATTTGAATTATTCTTCTTCAAATCTGTTGAACACACTCCTTGACACTGTTCGAAAAATTTCCGAAGCGATTTCTTCCCCTTCCTTCCGACATGAACTCCCTCTTTTGTTAACACAAAAGGACATTTTTGAAATGAAAAGCGTTATTGAAAAAGTGATTTATTCATTCTGGAAATGTGTGAAACTGTACATGCAGAGGAACCTCATTAGAATAACAATACGAAAACCGTATCAATCCTTTTTTTTCCCGTGAATAAAATGAATAATTTATGAAAAAGCCAAAAGACTAATCTAGAATTTGGATATACTGTTATTTAGTCTATACATTGCAACTTAAAGCACTTGTTTATTAAATTTATTTATAGCACTGACTCAAGTAGTGCACAGTTTGGTTTTTAAATTGAGTTAAATAAAACAATTGGATTTTCAATATTTCCTGAATTAGAGGTAATAAGAAGTCGTAGGACTTGAACAATTTGAAAAAGGAGAGATTTTTATAACTTGAACTATCATTTGAAATTGTTGTGAAGAACTACGTTTGTTTGGTATAGAGCATACAATTCAGATTTATAATATACGAAGAGTGATAAAAAATGTTGCAAGTTGAATAAAGAAATATTTATTAACAACAGGCAGAAAATATAAAAGGAAATTAAGAGGCATACGTGCTTATTACTTTTCAACATAATCACCAAGCAAATATTTAGGCATTTATCAGAACGCAGAATCAACTTGTTTAACCAACCTTAGAAGAAAACAGGTCCCTGTCCATTGAGCCAGGTCTCGGTGGATGTTTTCACATCACTGTCTTGAAATATTGTAGCACATAAGAAATTATATGCTGAACGCTACCATAGCTCAGTCCCAGCTCTGACGAAATTCCACGTAGTTAATCCGTTAATCACTTTGAATCATTTATTCAATTCATACCGTGTTCATTTCTTTCGTTGAAGAACTAGGTCGCCTGCTCCCTGACATATAGCGTTTTCGACATCCTATCTGCTGATTGGAAAGAGTAACACCATTTCGCTACATGTTGTCTTCCCATTGCTTCTTCACCATAAACTTCCATGACTTGACAGTGAATGTCAGATGCAGAGACATTCTTTGCCCATGAAAGCCAAATCATGGCTCGCACTTCTGAACCAGACCAATTTCCAAAGCATCTTGCCATATCAATCGTTCTGAACAGTTTAAGAACTGTCACTACCTACCTGAAAATCAGCCGTAAAATAGTAAATAATATGGCCATATGTCACCAATCCGGAGAAACAAAATTTCTCCACGCTATGTAATTTTCAAATGCTGCTGCTTGTAATTTTTTTCTGATAAACTTTTGTAGTATTGCTACCATAAGATATTTAAGGCAGTTCTTCTCAAACTTTCACTATTGGCGACCCAATTTCAATCAAAAATTTTATCGCGTCCCCTTATACAATAATAATGGGCTTTGGGGGTACTAAAGCTACCATACGATCTTAATTATAAACCGTAAAAATTCACAAGATAAACCTTACATTTTGTATTTGTTACTTTTAAGTAATATATATTTTAAGCAAATTAATTTTGAGTAATATATATTTTAAACAAATTATTTTTAACTAATAGGATAACTACCATGTTATTTTTCGTACCTATAATTTTTAAATTGGAACAGATTGCAAAATGATGTTTACTTAAAGATTTATTTTTTCCACCATCTATTTCTAAATGTTTAAATGTTATTAGAAAAATAGTCTATGTTGCTCTCTATCATGTCCGTCACAATTAGCATTCTCGTGAACGTCTGCGTGAGTTTGGGCAACCTATCCGACGTCCGCGCAAAACGTGTAATTGCAAATGTCGGTATTTTTTACATGTGCAGACCTAGATCATTCTCCAGTAGCTGGTATCACTTTTTAGCACTGGTCCGTGTAATAGGATACCAATTACTGTAAGTAATTTTGAAGCCCAGTTTCCTCCTCAGAGGGAGCCACCTGAGTTCTGACGATGCGAAATTGAACTTAAGAATTTTTTTAAAGAATTTTTGTAGCCAAGCCAAACTGGCACTTCAAGGGATTTTTTACATGCCGCATAATCATACAATATGGCCGCTGTCGATTTTCAGCATCATGAAAATCTACCGACTTGGGCCGAGATCGAACCCTCAATTTTAGGTGCAGATGGCCAGAGACAAACCAACTACGCCACCCAAGCGGCACGAGCTGAATTGTAAGGAGAACAAAACCAAGAGCACGTCAATAAATATAAAAATGTAAAATGATTTTTTAAAGGAATGCTCATACTATAAATAGAACGAACTGCAATTGTAATCCTCACAGAATTAGCATTTATTATCAATGTTAAATAATGAAAAAGAATGTAAAATTCCGATAAAGAATAATTGTGTTAGTTTTAATATTTAAAAGGAAAATACTTCAAAATGTTTTACCCAGGAGCAGACGTGCACTCAATATTAATGTTAATAGTCCTTTTTTTACAATTATTTTTATTGTACATGGTAAAAATCACAATTCCAGTGAATAATTTAACTAAGAGAATGTATACTTACCTACTTTCTACCTTTTTTTTTTCATTTTTTCTTTGATTACTTGAGAAAAATTCCAAGGGAATCGAACTAAAATATTTCTAAGGTACGTGACCTTAATAAAGGACACAAATCACAGACACTTTTCACTAACATTACAGGAAGGATATTTTCAAGAAAAACTGACATATTTTGTTCAAATTTTTTATAGTTTTAATGTCCTTCGACTCAGTACCCGGCGCGACCACTTCCGTGTGAAAAGTAATATCAATATGAATGTTAGTTCAAAAGAGGAATTGTGTAAAACGTTTTTCATCATGCTTTATATGTTTCAGAATACTCATAAAAATAAATCTTGGCCAAAAAATCCTTCAAAGTGCTTTCTGTACTTTTCCAAATGTCATAACTTTTTCATATGGAAAAAAGCGAATCATTTATAATTTCCTTAAACGAAAAATAAAGAGATAAAAAAAGGAACAAACTAACCATACCAGTAAGTTCGAAGGTCAAACAGATGAATTTTTTATCTTCCTAGAATGTTTCTCTGAGTCTGGATTTTGTCTTTTATCTGAAATAGTATTTTAGGTTGTAGATTTTTTAAAGAAAGCTTAATAAAAAAAATCTCTGATTGTGGGATTACAGCAATGAATCACACTTATTGGTAAACTAATTTTTTTTAGTGAAATTTATGTGTCGAGGATTTCTTTAAATTGGCCTTTAATAATCAATCATAAAGCACTGCGCTCGTTACTGGAGCGATAAAAAACAATAAGTTCAAAAATCAACATTACCAGACATCCGATTCGAACCGTGTAAAATGAATTTCTAATCTAAAATGGTGATGCAACCTGTTTGATGCCAACCAGCCGTTCTCTCCCTCTAAGAGTTAAACCACTCACATACTATTTCTGTTTCTCCTTCCTTTTCTTAAAAACTAACATGAGAGTTTAAATACTCGCTCGAATGGCACAAACTCAAAAAGACCGGGTTCGAATCGGTGTGCTTACTTTCATTGAGATCATGGAACGGGATTGGAAAAACAACACAAGGAGATCATAAAAATTTGGATCCGATTTTCTTTAAATGTCTAACAGTTTCGAAGTGAAAGCTTTTATGTTTGATGAAGTAATATATATCGCGAAATGAAACATATAAATTACAACATTATAAATGTCATTTTTTTTACTATATCAGAAAGAATTTTGTTTACATCATTCCGGTAATTATTTTTTTTAAACTTTTAATTTTCGATATGCTCGCGCCTCCCTTGAAGAGTTAACACGCACCCCAAGGGGGTCGCGTCCCACAGTTTGAGAAACGCTGATTTAAGGCTATGAATTACAAAACGAGTAGTTTCTCGTAACATATTTCGCCAGCTAATAGTTACTCTTACCCATCCTATCAATTATACTAGTTAACACAATAAAATAACATTAGGTATTTTAAAGAGAAGTTATTTTGAATATTAAATTTCTGAGCATATTTCAAGGCCAAAGTTCTGGTAGCATATTTTTTTTGATGATTTCTTAACTATATATAGAACTTTTGACAGTAAAGTTCGGTGAATAATCCTGTAAAATTAACGTAGATTAAATATTAATTAAAATTACCTTACTATCCTTTGAAATAGATACCTCCTATAATTATGCACTCCTGAGATCTGCTATACAAGTCCTGAAAACTTTGCAAGAAGTCTTCTTTTAGGACGAAGCTCAAAAGCCTCGTCACGTTTCATTGGATGTTAGAAATATCGTTAATATAGATAACACATTTTCTCATCCCTAATTTCTGGATAACGATTTCTCGCACGGATTCACGATTAAAATACATTTCATTGGCTATCATGCACACAATTAATTGGCGATCTTTAGTGATAAATCACCTCACTTTCTCAATTTTTTCGGTCACTGACGGAGATCGCAGTATTCCGCTATGGGGGTTGTAGGAAACACGATCCCGGTCTTGTCGAAAACGGGTGAACCACTCGTACACACACTTCATGGACAGTGCTTGATCAAGAACATGTACCAGCACCACATAAGTTTCTTTTGGTGTCTTGCTAAGCTTAAAACAAAATTTTAATTGATCTGTTGTTCGTTCATTTTCCCCTTCTCTGTTAAGAACCAAAGTACTAAACAAGCACTTAGTAAAACGAGTCTTAAACGGAACACAAATGTGTGGTGTGTGTGTGTCTTAACTGAACAACGGTTGGGGCAGATGGTCAACACCTTCCACTATGCATTTGCAGCGTTTTTGTTTGCCAGTGTTGCCAGATTGGTCGTTCTGACTTCATTTACCGAATTTTTTTTGTCAGAGGTCATATTTATAGGTATAAATTCTATTAAATGAACTTTAACATGAAAGTATCAATTTTGTAAGATCTGTTAAATGAACTTTAACATTAAAGTATCAATTTTGTACTATCTTTTTTTTGCTTAAAAAAGTAAACCCAACAAATTTAAACGACATGCTTAAAATTTCTTCTTACACTTGAAGGAAAAAGTCATTTATGCTGAAGCAAAACCGTAGCTTTTAATATCAATGCATAAATAATGCTATCATATCTTGGTCAATTCATTTTCAATTTTGCTAAATATATTCATATCAGTTTTTTTAATAAGAAACACAAATTTAAAATTTAAGTAGGTCACATAGAATTTTACTACATAATGATTTTACAGAAATATTTAAAATTAAAGTTATCTCAAATGGGAAATACCTGCAATAATCTCTCTTACTTCTATAGTATCTATAAGTTCTTATTCAGCGGTACTAAACACATGACTATTCACCATTTTCACAATTAGATTAGGCTAATATGAACTATGAGTGAGAAAGACCTTTCCCTCCTAACAATCTATCAGTAGACATTATCCGTATTGTTAGAGCGAGCAATATTAATTTGGAATGAATGCGAATTTCTGAATTGCACTTCCAATCAACAAGCAGCATATTTAGACTGTTAATAGTCGTTTTGAAACAATCGAGCTAATGTTACCTACGATATCCACCAGAGCACTTACTGGAGAATGTATTGGCTGAATAATAGGAACTAGCTTCTTGGATATCAAAGCACACACAAGCACAAAAAAAAATCATTTTCCTTATTTTATTAAAGTAATATTTACGGATAATATCGAAAATTCATAGCGATAATACCATAATTTAGGATTTTTAGTGAAGAAATTAAGAATAAAAAATTATACACGTTTTTTTTTTAACACAGAAAATATTTTGTGTCGAGAATATTCGAAAAGGAAAGATTTTTGAAGAGTCCTTTTTCCAAAATGAGAATGCCTAAAGTAAATATTATTTTTATTTTTGTGTTGTGTTCTTTCCAAAATAAATCTCTCAATTGCTATTATTGCCGTATTAAGTGAATTAAAATAGAACTTTTTTCAATTATTTCAAAAAAGTATTGGAACCGGTTTAAAATTTTAAGATCGCGATTTAGATAGTCGTATTTATAGCTCTTCAAAATTTTATTTATTACTACAGACGCTTTAGCTAGATTTCAGCACGAAACCTTAAGGAATATGTATATATATGTCTCAAACTTAGTCTATTAATCCACATATTTCTATGTAAGAAATAAATTACTGTAAAGAAGTGTAACAATCATTGTAGTATTATAATTTTATATTTCTTACAATGCTACGATATGTTCTATAGTTGTATGTAAAACTGTAAAAAAGGAATACAAATTTACTGGAAAATTAACATTATTTTAAGGAATAACAAAAAATAAATATTTTTTTAAAATTATAAAATATTTTTTTTACTGTATTTGTGTATAAATATTTAATATCATTTGCTGTTTCTGTAAAATAAATGAATAAAATAAATTCCAAAGTACAATCTGTCATTCCCAAAAGGAAAATTTCAACGCATGATATATCAATTATCTATGTTTTGAGCCAAAACATACTTTTCATTCATATATTATATGTTATATCTCATGTATTATCTCTTTGTACACACACACACACACACACACACACACACACACATATATATATATATATATATATATATATATATATATATATATATATATATATAATTCTCTCTAGTATCCTTATCTCTAGTATCTTTGTACTAATATTTAAGCAAACTTTAATTCTTTGGTTTAAAAAATAACGCTGTAATCTTAATCATAATCGGCTTGTCCGAAATCTCTGTCCCGCCCATTCTATCCAATCAAAACTACTATTACGTAATAATCACGCGCTTGCACTGCTGGTATAAAAGCAAAAATCTTGTGTAATCTCTCTCTTTGTCTGTCTGCCTTCATTATGGGAGATTCTAAATAATTGCAGCTCTTTGTCTTTGTGTCCTTCAACATGCCACTGCTGCTTGTCGTTGTCTGCTTTGCTTGGTAATCGTCGACAGTTTCTCAATTCAATGTGAAAATCTACCGCAATTGTGTTTTAATCTGTTGATGTGTGCTTCATAATAAAGGATGAAAGTTATTCTGAAGATATTTTCAATAAACCAGATATGACAACAAACCAACACCGGCCTACACTACTACAATACATAACAAAAGTCGGCAGGGTATGCAATCTATTTAGATCGAACAGCAAATAATTGAAACAGAATAAAAACGAAACACTTATCACTGGGTTGAAAAATCGCTTGCGCTGCACTTTTCTGAAACACTTTCAACTTCCCGTTCCGAACACTTTTGCACATCACATGATGAATGATCACATTTGCAGACATATTTTTTTTCATTTTCTTCATTTTGGTTGTAATAATTTTGACTTATAACTTTTCTTTCCCTCGCACCTCAGTAGGTTATTTTATCATGCAGACTATTTAAATACTTCTGTAATAATACTGTGAGTGGTAAAAATAATTGTAAGACGTGGCGAGTGGATGGTATTACTGTAGCGAACCAAATGACAGGGCGTGGCCGGTGGTGAGTGAATGATACTGTATGTTGATGCATTTTCTACGATGGGATTGACGAGGCAGTCTTGTAAAATATTATATCCAATTTATTGCACATCATGAAACACAGAAATATAAAGATAGATGTCACAACACAGACAAACTACAACACAAAGCAAGCGGCTACATGACTACAGAGAAATAAGCGAAGAGAGACGGGATTTCCATTGACATCCAGTGACAGCGTGACATTTTTGTAATAAGAGCTCTGATTGTTTACAGTGGGGGGGAAGGGATTTATGATGTAGTAATATTAGTTGATTACGATTAAGATCAGGGTGTTAGTTTTGAACCAAATAATTAAAAGATTATTTGAATATTATTAAAAAGAGTTAATTAAAAGGATGCTAGGGGGAATTATTACAAATATATATATTTAAACTTTATGTACTATGTATTACTTGGTGCATTATATATTTTTATATACTACATTTTTTCTCATTTATTACATTTTCATCATAGCTCAAAGAGGAATCAATATCATTCTCTTATATTCTTCCAAAACGAAATGATCTCCTGTAATTTTGAACAAAATCTAATCAGAAATTTTTCCTGGCAAATTTCATTCCGAATCCTATTAAGAATCTGACATCTAAAGCAATTATTATTATTAATTTTGAGTCTTTTATTATTGCTGGCAAGAATAATTACTTGACTCGCAAGGACGAAATTGAATAAACGGTATTTAAAATTAAGTTAGACTTTGTGTTGCTACATTAGCAATACATTGTCTATCCTTACCACTTATATTAATCTCCTCATTCTGTTCATTAAGAAAAATATTGCATTCTTACAAAGCATTCCTCGTCTCCAGTGTAACTATTAGTCTTTCAATCATCATCAGAATATTTAATTTTGTTCGGAGTATATTTTACAATAGAGATGGTCTTATAATTACTTTCATTTGAAAAGAGATGGTTTGTTATTAATGATACAATGCTTATAATTATACTGAAGAGATACTTAGAAACGAGAATATTTAATGTAACTCGTAATAGTCTCTAAGAGAAACGAAAAGTGTTTGCTTTTGTACTCAGGAAACGAAGCATTATTTATTTTCTAATCGGAAGAGTAATTTTGTATATATATATATATAATTTTGTAAAGAAGCAAGTGGTGAAGGATTTGAAAAATAAATGATATTTCTCTCTCTCTCTCTCTCTCTTCTAAGGTAAATATCAACAAACACACATAGGAACATTAGGGTGGATTACAGTTATAAGGAGACAATTATTATTAGTTGCAGTCTACCAATATTGAAAAATGCGCTATATAACAGCGATTCTTAAAATGTGGTCCGTGGACATCTGGGCGTCCCCAGCGACGTTCTGGGGTGGAGGATTCTGTCCAGAGCGCCCGTCATTGTCAGTAGCACACCGGAGTCTGTTTGCTTTGTTCTTCTTTCCGCATCTTTGCAGATAAGTTGAAAATTTTCATTACTATTAGTCATTCCCCTGGTGATTACACAGAAAATTTTGTGATTCTAGGTTAATTAGGAGTGATTTTACAACTGAAAATACATGGAACGTCCGCTTGTGTCATTTTGACATCAAGGCAATTTATTCTAAAAACTGCCGTTCAACAAAATGTACTACACTGAATAGATATGATTAGTGAAACAAATTTCGCAAAGTCATATTGTACATTTTGTTTACCTTGAATGCAGTTTTATTGAGTTCACAGTGGAAATGAATCAGTTACACTAAATTTTTTTTTGTGTCTGAATATTTCGTTATATAGTATTATCTTATCTGCTCATAAGCAAAAATTCATTCAATTTTCGAAATATAGAGCAGACACTTTGAAAAGCTCTTAGCCTTGATGAAATTGCTAATTTGTTGCGAGAGCTTTCTGAGAATGTATTGGCTCTAATTTAGATTCCGATGAAAACATAAGATTGAATGGAATACTGCGACGAATCTGAAAAAAGTGCAGATGTCATTGCAGTATTCTAGTAAATACTGATATATATGGTGCTAGGGATGGCTCAGAATGGATACCGCATAATAGATTCCAGGCAAGTTTGCGACTCGAAATGTTTGGCGACAAAGCAGTGGTCAACAAACATCGCGAAATATAACGTCAACGTCAGTTTCTTATGTGATGTAAAGGGTCATAATATGTGATGATTATATGAAATAAGCTTAAAAAGTCTTAAAACTAAACCTTACTGAACAGTAGCCCAGCAGTTATTTAGTTAAAACAATTACTTTATATATTTTATATCGCTGTGTCAAAACGACTCCGGTAGACGTGTAGGGGTAATAGAAATCTAGTGTAAATGTTACGATTTCCCTCTTTTACAGAATCTAAAACACCTGTTGGGGAAATTGAAAGATATATGCCATAAAAGACTATAACACTAAATTGTCTTAATGGAACAACTTTGCTAGTACAGTAGAACGTCGTTTATCCGAATCAATTGGGACCGGACACCGTTCGGATTCGCGATTGTTCGGAACCGAAAACCGAATGCAATCCATCCAGTATATGAAATCGGACACTATATTGAAAAACATCACATGCGAGAAACGTGCTTGAAGATAAAGCAAAATAGTTGCAAAATGTCGCAAGTTTACCTTTATTGGGAAACAAAAAGATCGCTGTACCATTGTACACCTTCGTTTTTTCGCTGCAAGGTCTCTGATTCTTTTTTCAGCAGCAGTAGTTGAGTAGGATACCACTCCGTAGCTGTCTCTAACACAGAAAACGCATTAGCATTTTATGGACCCTCTCTACTTTCGTTGTAGTTGTTGTCTTCATCGTCAACCGTTTCATCGTCGACAGGGTTGGATTCTTCTTGCACGAAAGTCACAATCTCGTCATCATTTAGCGTTTGAAATCCACAGTCTTCTGAATTGCATGCCATCCAGATGTTTCTACATCTCTCTTCATCGTATTCTTGAAATCCTGAGATTGATTGGACTAGGTCAGTTTTTTCCTTGTGGTCGTCATTGAAGTCTTTTTCGCCTTTTAAATCTGACCACAGCTTATTTCACGCATTTTCATGTACAGTACATGTAGTTAAAAAAACTGGTTCGGATATTTAACGCTCTGGATAATAAACGTTCGGTTAAACGATGTTCTACTGTACATGTATTTCGATCAAGAATATTATATATATAATTCCGTTTTTTTTTAATTCTTTGTAACTGCACTGTGTATTGTTTTATTAAAGGGAAAAAAAGAAGTGTTAAAGAAGTTTGCGTAATAACAGAGGCAACTCCTAGAATTATTGAGAGAAGTATCTTTAATTCACTGAGCTATGTGTTGGGAGTTGGAAAGAGGGGTGTTCAAAACCTTGGAGGACCGTGAAGTCAGGCTCATGTATAAAGATGGGGGACGGGGTGATCGGAAGTTTAAGAATTGCTGCTTTACGGAATGGAGATTAGAATAAAAATATCTAAAAAGATAATTTCGGAATTTAATATTTCCACAAAGGAGTTGAATTTTCCAAAATTTACAACGAAACTAAAAAATAATCCACAGTTTTGGTTACATGACCCGTAATAAAATTATTTTTCTAAAAAACAAATAATCAAAAGCGTTGATTATTGATAAATGTGTATTGAGTGTAGAAAAATACACAGTGCAGCATTTAAGTGACCACAGATCTACCTCCCCACACCGTTGGATCATTCCGATCCAAGCTTTTTTTCTTTCCTTCTTCCGCTCAACCGCGCACAGGGATTTCGACAGTATATACATATTTTATTAAAATTTTAATACTAAAGAATCTGTTAAAAGTACCAGAGTACCAATAATTAAAGAGTACTAAACTACTTGCTATTTTTAGCAAACATTTCATTGTCTTTTTACAATATAAAGCTCAAATACCTAAACTTCACTCCTCTTGTGTCAATAAACATGAAAATTATTTTATTCAATTCCGACTATTAGCTCACAATCTCTATATATTTATTTGTTTGTTTGTTTATTTATTTATGTTGGTGGAATTTTCAAACGTTAATAAAATACATTTTAAAGCGCTCAATTAAGCTAAAATTTTATACACATGATTATTTTGGATGATAATACAATAATTTAATTATAATTAATAAAACTTAATTGCTTAAAACTAATTATTTAAAGAATTACAAGTACAACCACGTTGGCATCATTTTTGGCGACTTAGCCACTTTTTTGGCAACCTGTGTCAAAACTTGAAAAGGTTTTTTTCTCACGTTTTAAAGCGTTTAATTGAACTGAAATTTTATATACACGATTTTTTTGGACAACGATACGATACCTTAATGATAATTAATAACAATTAATTACCACTTAACGTTGTGATTCTGTTCAATGTATATCGATAGTCATTTTTCAACTAAACTAAGCACACACACACATAATATATTTTAAAATTAAAATGATCATTAATAATCTAAATTTAAAAAATAGAGTTAATATAACATAGAAATATATTTAAAAAGGAATTTACTTGAATAAATGTATTTCAAGCAATTATTGCAGAATTTTTTATATTTACTTTGTTTTAATACATATTATCAGTAACTAAATCATATATATATATAATAATTCAGTGTTTATATATATATATATATATATATATATATATATATATATACTAGCTGACCCGGCCACGCGTTGCTGTGGCTGAAGTTTTTGTTATATTACATTATAGTAAACAATCTAATTTGACTCCTTATTTGACTTTCTACTACTATAACCCTTTAGTACAATGAAATTATTTACGAACAAAGACGAAAATGTTGATGTTGGTATACAAATTCACTGGATTGAGATTTGAAGGGAAGTACGTTGAACACAATTAATTAAAATGTTCTTACACTTGATATTAAGCAGAAATCAATAGGTACAAAATAAAATTTATCAGATTTATTATTTCTATTTATTTTATAACAAATATAAGTATAATACAGTATAATACAGTAAATAACATGTGACGCTTAAACTCATAAATGAGGTATGCAAGGCAGACAGTCTTAAACTTTTAAACATTAATATCTATTTTTTTGAATTATAAATACTTTCAATTTCAATTTAATTTAACACCAATCGGTGCACAATGTTTTTGGTTAACCTGTCTTTAGCTAACACAAATAGATTCGACGGTTTCCCAACACGTGAACACGCAACATATAGTTGCCCATGAGAAAACATGGATTTTCCAAATCTAAACCACAAATGGACATTGTTTGACCTTGAGATTTATTTATAGACATGGCGAAAGCTAAACGAATTGGAAACTGTAGCCTTTTGAAGGGTATGGTAGAATCTGATGGTATCATCGGAATACGTGGCAGCAGGACCACTTTTCCTTTAAACTTCCCAGCCAAAATGGTTGCTTCAAGAATGTTTCCGGTGATCTTTTGATGACCAAACGCGTACCGTTACATAATTGAGGTGGATTCAAATTACGGAGGAGAATAATAGGGGAATCAATCTTTAATCGAAGATTATGTGGTGGCATTCCAGGGATATCTAATGAATTTAAAAATTCAATCGGAAAATTTACACTTTCATTTTCATCAACAACAGTATCGATTGATTTAAAAGACATCAGATCGCCTGGTAACAACTGTTGTATCTGGAAGTTAATTTCATCAACATCAACGTTTTTGGCTGCCAAAATCGCCCGTTGACTAAGCCATTCATGATTCAAATAATTATTCTGTATATCCGGGAAAATACTCTGAATCAATTCATTTTTATCCTGAACAACAGTGCAAAAATTGTCTGGTAGTTTAATGCATTGCGTATTTAGTTGCAGTTCTATTTTACCGTTCCCAATATGTAGTAGTTGTTCGGAAAATATTTGTGCTGATGGATCATTTTGCAATTGTACTCGCATATTTATGGTCAATCCAAGTGTTTCAACACTTCGCCATAAGAATGATTGTTTCAAACATGCATTAATCTCATCCGCGAAAGTAGAGCGAGGTATAACCGGTAAGGTCTGCCGGAAGTCACCAGACAAAAGTAAGATAGCACCACCGAAAAGTTTATTATTGCTGTTTAAATCTTGCATAGTTCTGTTTAATGCTTCAAGTGAATATTTGTGTGCCATTGTGCACTCATCCCAAATTATGATAGAACTCTTCCGCAACACTGCAGCTATTCCACTATTCTTTTTGATGTTACACATTGCATCTGGTTTATTATGAACGTCCAATGGCAGCTTGAATGTTGAATGTGCTGTTCGCCCACCATCCAGTAAAGTAGCCGCAATGCCTGACGATGCTACTGCTAATGCGATTTTTGTTGCGACCGTATTTTTGGCAAGAATCAACGATATTAAAATGTCTTACCGGTTCCACCGGGTGCATCCAAGAAAAAAAACCGCCTTGTTCAGCAGCAACAGCCAGCATAATCCGATCATAAATAATTTTTTGTTCTGCTGTCAGTAACGGTTCACTGTTCATGATAATTGTTGCTAAACTTCCATGGTCATATTGATTTTCTCGTTGTAAATCGGTATTGACTAAGTCGGTGGCTGGACGATTAGGTGATGGCATACCATAATGATTAAGTGGTAAATTTGAAATAAGAACACATAAATCCTCGATTAAGACCAATGCTTCATTGTACATCTCTGGTGTATAATCTATGTTTGGGGATTGATTTGTTTGTCTAATTCGGTGCAAGATGTCTTCTGTCATACAATTTTTATATTTTTCCCACAAAGTTTGTGCTTGCGAGGGATAACATGTCGTCAAAATAATTGCAAACAACTGACGAATGTTATTCGGTGTTGATGTCAACGCAGCATCAGCAAGCGTTAAGTCCCAATGGTTATCGTCTTCTAGCAATTGCAGTTCACGACATGCATCCTGGTATGTATTGAATACTCGACCATTAACTGTTCGTAAAAAAATTCAAAAGACGTTGGTCCGGGAACATTCACCAATAACAAACGTAAATAGAAGCACTCACGTTGCTTTGATGTACCGTGTAAAGTCTCCCCAATGTCTTAGCTTTGAATATGCCTGTAATGGAAGAATGTGGTTTTCCTTGTTTCCGTGGCTCCCATTTTTACTGGATTTGTTCCATGTGAAATAACGTGGAACATCACCATACACCAATGTCTTCGCGAATTGGCCAAAAACATCAGGTTTTTGACACAATGTAAAAAATTCAGTTAGAGTCGTTTTCGGAGCTTCGAACGCTCTTTGGAGAACATTTTCTTCAGTGAAGTATACACGTTGACCGTTTTCAAGATGTATTGCCAGATGTTCGACAGCAGGATCTCTTTCGTGGATGGGAAAGCTGAGAATATGCCAAATAGCTTCATTGCTGCTAATGTATCTGCCCATTTGGTATCGTGCTATTTCGTCATTTTTATTAATGTTTTGTACTTCAAATATGGCCAAATCACTGCCTTTGTTTACATAATTACAAATATACTTAATTGATTTAACAGAACTGCAAAGCTCAACATTGATATGAGCTTTGTAAGTTTTTTGAAAGTAGTGGTGAGTATGGTACCACCCACTCATTATCAAACTCAACTTGATTTGGAAAGTTCGGCAGTCGCATTGTAAATGTGTGGCCACCATTCTCAGTACTTCTGCGGCGATACTTTGGATAACCATCAATATCCGTGATCGTGTCATTCGTATGCGGCTTTGGGAAGTTTTTTTTTTACATTTTCCATTTTCCATGCACGGTGACGTCATGTTGAAAGCACCGCATGGCCCATGGATCATGTGTTTGGTGACAATATCAAATAATTCTTGATCAATTACGGGTCTGGAATTTCGGCTGAAATTATTTGATCGATTTCTTCAGGACGGATTCTATCTTTAAAAACCAAAATGTGGGCATGAGGCAAACCTCGCTTTTGCCACTCTATCGTATACAGCCAACAACGTGTGATACCAAAAATTGAATATTTAACATCAAAATCAATTAAGGATTTCAATTTTTGTTTAAACACACGTGCAGTTAAATCATGACGATGAATGGCTTGTTGTCCTGGCAATAGTAAAAGTTTGTATCTCTTCCCAATTCGGATTACATGTGAATGTAATAAATAAATCCGGTCGGCCCGTAATGACGTACGTAAGTCATCGCATCTTGCATGTATTCCTGCATGTTCCGTGGACTGCCGATGTAGCTTGAAGGTAAAATGAAAGCATTACCGATGTCATTGGGATTTAAATTTCCATCGATGTTTCCAGCAACAGCATCTCGTAAGTGAATATATTCTTCCGATCGTTTTTGCCTGATTAAATCAACTGAAGGAATCGCAAGCGTTCGCTTTCGACCTTTAGCAAACATATCAACAATGTATTGATGGAACAGCTGACGATATCGAAGGATATAATTGTCTTGATGTTGTCTAACCATTATTCGGTGTGCGTAGTAGTTCATTGAGCTAACTTTTATTATTTCTGTAATCACCTAAAAAAAAAATAAATAAAAAAATGCAATACGAAATTAAATCAATACATATAGTAAGAAAGTAAACAGATAATTGTCAAATTTACCGGTATTTGGATCATACTGTTTGATATTAAGGTGATATTCATCTTGTCCTTGCCAAAATATCAATGGATATTGTAGTGCGTCATATGAACGGTGTAGATCCGAAATCGTACTGATAGTGTTGTCTCGCCGTGTAATTTTTATAGATCTTTTGTCAACTGGATCACCAACCATGATAACAGCAACCTCATCAACAGTTGGAGCGTTGAATCTACCAGCATGTTCACCTAATGGTACTTTGTCGACTTTTATGACGATTTGATAATTGTCATTTTGCAGTCGTGGCGAAACTCTTTGATCAATTGAATTAGTTGAGTGTGATCTTCTAAAAAATTTTCCAATAATATCACAATTGCTCTTTCCTCTGCTTGTTCAATAAAATTATACAGGCACCGAGTCGTCACGCGCTCTTCACAATCGCCCATAAAATAAATTTGAAGAAATTTCGGATTGTTATCAGGCATTGGCATCAGTGATCCGATTTTATGGTACACCTGGCCTTGAATTTTGAATGTAGTTTCAAAATACGTCCATCGGATGCACGATCGCAAATTTTAGTTGCCCCAAATGACGTCATTTGGAAGCAAGAATTAAATTTGCGTATCTTACAAAAATAATTTGGAATCATCTGAATTGCCAGTAAGAAGGGATAATAAAGGCTCCGCGGAGCGGGTAGAGGTGACAGCACAACTTTTCCTGATGCACAGCACATGCCGGCTGCTTCATTCTGAAATTTCAATGCATACAATATTGACATACTTTATCCATTCCACCGATAGCAATTTTTGAATGCGCTGAGTAGTTAATATCTGGTGCATATTCAAAGCAAGCCGAACGAATGATGCACGTGTTAATGAGCGGCTGATCCGTTGCCTTTGTCGATCTAGTGCTCGTACTGTAGCTATGTTTCGTTCTCGTGCCACTCTTGTTCTCGTAATATTCTGTTGCAGACGTTCGTCACGCTGTTCTTGAGATTCTCGTGCATGACTTTCTGCAGTCCTGATTCTTTGAGCTGCATTTCTTGTTTCGATTTGTTCTGGTAATTGCTGAGCTCTTTCAACACGTTTTGCGTCGCGACCCTTTGCTGTTCGCGTTGTTGAGGTTAGATTTTTTCGGTGGCATTTGACTGAAAATAATAATTTAACATTGAAATAATAAGTGCAAAATAATTTTCAATAGAGATTAAATAAAAATAATATAAAAATTTTTGTACAATTATTGAAAAAGTGTGGGGAGTTTTGTGCCATTTTCTCATTGATATATTAATTAACTTTTTATAAAACTATGTGATATTACTTACATGTAAATTGAAATTATTGTTCCTGTGCTCCTACTGTGGCTATGTCTCGTTCTCCTGCTGCTCTTGTTCTTGTGATATTCTCTTGAAGACGTTCGTTACACTGTTCTTGAGATTCTTGTGCATGACCTTCTGCTGTACTGATTCTTTGTGCTAGATTTCTTGATTCAATTTGTTCTGCCAACTGATGGGCTCTTTTAATACGTTTGCGTCGTGCCTCTCTGGTGCTCGCGTTGTTGAGGTTAGATTTTTCCGTGGCATTTGACTGAAAATAATAAATTATCGTTTAAATATGAGAAAAAAAAAAAATTGAAAATCATTCTAATTAACTTTTATAATTATGTGATAATACTGACATGTACATATTTAAATTATAGAGTTTAAATAATAATTTCAATAAGAATTGAAATACTAATTTAATCGTTTAAATATAAGAAAAAAAATCTGAAAAAATATTTTTTTAATAGCGGTTAAATGAAAACAATAAAAAAAATATTTGTACAACTATTGAAAAGTGTAGGAAATTGTGTATCATTTTTGCATTGACATTTTAATTAAATTTTTATAATTATTTGATAATACTTACATCAGTCTAAGTAATACGTGGCCGGCTATGCTAACACCAAAAATTTAAAAAGTGGAAATAATTGAATTATACGGTATTTCGTTCACTACAAAATAAATTTAATTAATTTTATAGCGTCAACAACACGTGGTAATTATGCTATTAAAATATAGCTTATATGACACGTTCGTAGATTTACCATAGCAGCGCCATCTATTGATTACTTACTCAACCCAGTCGAAAGGTATCGACATCTGTTAGAATCATTTGGAGTTAACAGATAATTGTGACTGTCAAATAATAACAGACAATAATTAGCAATAAATTAAAATTGCGACTATAATTTGAGATTTAAACTATCCTATCTCTCAAGTTAGATCGAACTGCACATGGTGTGCGAATTTTATTATAATCGGTTAAGTGGTTTAGAAGTCCATTGAGGACAAACATTGTGACACGAGATTTATATATATTAAGATATATATATATATATATATATATATATATATATATATATATATATATATGTATGTATACTAACTTTTTATAACAGCTGGGAGGTGTAATTGGTTAGGCGCTGGCGTTGTGCGCACAAGTTTTTAGATTTTTACGCTGCAAAAATTCGATGAAGTCCATGTTGCTTGATTATGTGGCATGTTAAAGATTCCGGTGCTAATTTAATATCGTTATGCTCCGCGTGCAAAGTTGCTGTTGGTATTCACCAAGATGGGCGATGATATCGCAATTGGTTTTTCTTAATATTCTTATCGTGTGATAATGTGGTTGTCATGGGGATAACTTAATATTAGAGTTACTTTTTATTGTTTTTTTCCAGATAACCCTATAAATTTCAGAGGATTTTAAGAATATTCTTTTAAATACTTAACCATTCTCATTCCATTCATTTTTTAAGCTATTGCTTCATTTTTGTGTTGTATTTTGCATTTTTTTCGAATATGGACATTTCTTATATCATTGGTGAGTAACAAGATATTTTTGCAAGGAATGTGAAGGCTGTGCTTACTTTAGGGAATACTTATTGCTGCAAACTGCGTATTTCTACTTTATTTTACTTTTATATAAACAATGCATTTATAAACATCCCTTGTTCTATGAAGTTCATTAAAGGAGTCGCAGTTTTTGAAACATTGCAAATTATCAGCAGTTATAAACTGATGTTCATTATTGATTAATCTTAATACATATTATATGATTATTTTTTGAAAACTAAAAGATAATTGTATAATACAAATATCATTGTACCTAATAATAATTATTATATTGTTACGAATTTTATGTAAATAGTGTAAATAAGTTGTATTTGGGTGTTAAATGCATTTATATTTCTCTATGTTATATTTATTTCATGTTAAAATTATACTATTCACAAGCACTGCCGCCCCTTACGTTATGATGGCGATTCAATGAGAACTTGGCGAAATCTTGGCGGTAGAGCCAAGTTGGCATCATTTTTGTCGACCAAGTTGGCGGCCAATTTGGCGAATTTGGCGACCATTTTGGCGAGCTTGTTGGCGATTTCAGAACCCTCTGGAATCTTCTAGAAAGTAGTAGATCTCTCCACTAGTGTCACGTTCAATGACACGAGCGGTTATATTTCTGGAAGTTTCGGTCGCGCCTATAAAATGATGCTCGCCGGTAAGGCGATCAGTCTGGATTAAGCCAGCGAGTAGTGAGGATTGTTTTGACTAGCGATTAGCTCGGTTGTGCTTGTGAATAATCTTTACTTACGTGTATTTTTAAACACTTATTGTTATGTTTGATTGCTGTTGAAAGTGTGAAGACCTTCGGATATTTACCCTGTGAATATTGCCGATGAATCCTGTATTTAAAGGATTGGATTGTTGATAATAAATTCGCATCGCTCTTAAAGAACTGATTATTTTTCTTTGTGATTGTTTTTGAATAAAATCCTAGAACCTGGATCTACGTAACAATATTATATAATTATTATTGTAAATTATATAATATGTTACATAATATTGTTATTAATATATTATATTGATATTGGTTATTTTCTATATATTCTTATATTCTGTAAGTAAAATATTTTTCAATATATTTCAAAGCAGTTCTTAAAAATTACTTTCTTGACGATTAGTTACAACCATGCTGCCATCTTGAATTCCATATCACTCGACAACAAGTGCTGCTTGGCGTGTAGTACTTCGATATCAAATTAGTTCCAAAATCACCAGAGTGTTTATTTAGCTTGGATACTGTCTAAAATTAAAATTTCCTGAGCAATTTTGCTTCGTCAGAGCTCAGGTGTCTCCCTCTGTGGAGGAAACTATGAGTTAAAATTATATTGTGGTAATAGATATCCACCTATATGATGCCACACTAAAAAGGGATACCAGCTTAATTTGGTGAAATACCAATCCGCTACCAGAATAAAAGAAAAATAATGTTTTATCTGATATCCACAGAAAATTATGTGGGAGTTATATTTTAGCTCTTTAGAAATAAGAAAATATTATATGGCTTTTAATTTTATCTAGAGGAAAAGCCCTCTTTCAGGATTCTAATACATCAATACCACACACACAGTTGTCGATTATTTCTCAATAAATTCAACTTCTCTTTATTCTCCTGCGATCTTTTTTATTTTTTTTTTCCGCACCTTATACTGTTTACATCCATTGATAGGAACTTCACTCTTTATCCATTATTCAGAGGTTATGATGTTTTTAAATACATTTTGTGTTCCTTAATATAAAACAAACACATTCATTGTAAACTTAATGAAACTATAAGAGAGTTACAATATTTTTCTGTAGCTTCTCAAGTTTTGAATAAATTACTTTCCATTATATTACGATGAGTGAAAATTATTTTATTACTCTTATAAAATTTAATTCTACTTGTTTCTATAATCATATACTTGCAAATTTTATTTATGTATTGTATTTAACAATGGAACTTTCATTGAATAAGAATACAGTCATTATAAATATGCCATTACATTTTTGTAGTACATTAATAAGCAAGTAATTCTTGTTGTATAAATGCATGTAACTATTGGGTTGCATAGAAGAATTACGCACATTAATGTTAGTCTGCAGAAAATTTTGAATAAGCTGAACAAATGAACAGTAATAACTTTTTAGCTCTTGAAGAGTATATATTGCTAAAAGGTTATTTAAACAGATTTTTTTAAATATTTAAATGATTACTACAGTTATATGTATAATGAAAAGGTTTCTTAAGGATCATACAAAAATAATAAAATACTTTATATCATAATGTGAAAAACTTTATGCTTGCTGTTTTCCGAACTATGAATACCACACTAATTATTCTACATAACGTTATATTTTGTTTTCGATATTTTGATACATGTTTATACTTATGAATGCTTTATACAGTTTAAATCAATGTAGAAAAATAAAACACAAAATAGTTACATTTTCCTGAAATGGACGGAAATATTAATCTATTACAGAGTCAAATCAAATAAATATCAGAATTTTCAAATATACAAGTGGTATTTTCGAATATATTGACAGCAATATTCGGCATATTTATGAAAACGAAATTGTAATAAACTACCATATCAAATTTTATGACACAAGAACGTAATTTTCATTTTGTGAAAAATAATGTAGGGGAAAAAAGAAAATACATTGAGAATGCAGTACAGAAATAAAATTCAATTCACTGATGCTTATTACGTTTTCCAGATTTAACAATAATATGTTCTGATTTCAATTGCAAAAAAGAAAGAAATTGAAAAGAAATATTTTTTTTCCATATTCTTAAAAATCTCTTTAAACTTCTTATATTTTCCATAAAGTAATTGAAAGGGTTTTTATTCAAGTTACGTTTTAGTTTACATGTTTATTTTCTAACTTCTAACATTAATCTCCTTTTAATAATTTTATGAAAAAAATAGCTTCACATTGATTTCAAAATCAATCCTAAAATGGAGTATGTATAGTGTTATTTGCTAAGAATATAACATGCTTTTTTTATTCTGGTGACTATAATAAATGTTACAATAAACTCTTTATTTGCTCTTTACATTATTTATAGATTGATACCCGTCGTCTTTGTAACTTCAGTTCTATTTTCAGTTAGACCATGCCATTTTAATTCGGGGGTTCAAGTTTGTGATCAGATGCATCATACTGTATTTTTAGTTCTAAGCAATATTCGGTATAACTGTTTGTTACAAATGTAACTATATGTATAAGCTATAATTTTGAAATGTATATTTTGGCTAAAGTAAACTTTCGATAACTTACATTTGTGAGAGGTTAACACATCTCTCTTGGGCACCTAGGTATGTTTTCACAAAATGAAAAGACACAATTTCAAGTAATAATGATAAGATAATGTCTCAATGCTAACCGCGAAAGTGGAACAACCGCGGTAATACACGAACGATTAAGAGGCTATCAAACTTGATCTTACCTTAATAAAGGATCTAACTTATCATCCGATTTAATCTAATATCAATTCCATCTCAGTGAACAATCGTCACTTTAAAACTTCCTCTTAATGAGTTCTTAGTTACAATAATTCCTTCCGTAGCAATCTCACCTGATTCGAGTATATCTCCTCTTCTACTCTCTATTCGAACTAGGAAACTTCGACTATATATAGTAAGTTAATTTGAATATCACGATTTTCTTCTTGCGAAGGGTTGGTTGGGAATAACGCGAATTGAGAGCCCAAAGATTTCCCAAGAGGATTAACTGAAGGATCGTGAATTGATCCGTCACACATTCGTTAATCATTATTTGGTTACATTAAATTATTATTTTTCTTATTGAGAATCTTCAGTTTACTTTTGTTATACATTACAAGCTGAAAGCCTGTTAATTATCAATTTAATAAGAAATAATTTTAATTCCAGATTGTTTTGTTTTGGCTTAAGGAGATCTCCAAATCTATTTATCTATTTAATCATTTATATGCTAAAACTCTCGAATTGCTGTAGATCACCAAAAGCCAGTAATGTTAAGCAATCACTTTTACATTTTTGAAGGAAATGACTTTATTCGTATTTCTCAAACTGAGAGGTGTACCCTCTTAAGGGGCGTGATACCCCCTCTAAGGAGGTGCATTGGAATGCATTAGTAAGCGCGAGCGCATCCAAAAGTAAAAAAAGTAAAATAATATTATTTTACTACATAATAATACATTCTGACATAATAAAATTAAAATACACATTTACACTGGTATAATATACGTATACATGTATCAGTACTGCAAAATGTGTTTGATAAATAATTTAACAATAATAAGCTAAGAACGAGTTTAATCATTTTCCGTGGCCCCATAGGTTTGTTTATATAGAATTTTATACAAATTTTGACACTTTTTTTAAATTTATAATTAAAGTTATACTGTAGATTTAGCGTCAAAGTATATTATTATTGAATTTAGTAGATTTTCACTGTACAGGATGATAGGCATGATAATGGAATATTGAGAGTTTGACAAGCACTGGACTATATACATTTATTTACTGTAACAAACTCTGAAACAGTTTCAATTACAGCACAGTCCCGAAACTCGATATTCAAAAAACCCGGCATTCCAGATAACTCGACTGCAAACTTGCAGGTCGTAAAACCTCACGCGCAGACCCTTTCCAAAAAGATACAAAAGCAAGACGTTATGTCCAATACAGAAATTATTGTTGCTGTCCCAGTTAATGAAAAAATGCTGGAAAATGAAGAGGCAACCGTACAAAATCCTAAATTATCACATAGTGCGGGACTAAAGAAAACCCAGTGGCTGAGGGGTTAGTGCATAGCGCTTCCACATCACAGATCCAAGGTTCAAGCCCCGGGCTGGACAAGGTTGACTCAGCCTTTCATCCCTTCAGTGGGTCGGTAAATGAGTACCAGGCTTGCTTGGGAATTTAACACTGGGTATTTCACGTCAGACTGACCACCTGACCGAAAGATGCACCTCAGGGCCCAAGGTCACGTTTACTGAGCTAGGCACAGTAGGCCTTGGCCCTCATGGGCTGTTGCGAAACTGATTTAAGTTAAGGGACTGAAGGCTGTCGAAATCAAAGCCTTCAGTACTTTGAACATGGTGCATCGGTAATGGACTTGGACTTCCTTCGTCGTCTTTGTGATGGAGCAGCAAAATGCAGATTGCAGTACGGAAGATAATAGGGCATTACGCATAGAACAAACGCAAAGAACAGTGGCCATTTTTTTTCAAAATCTCTCGGTGGCTTAATTTTCATTATAGACAGGTATCAGGTGAGTTTGCTCGAGTAAATAAATATGAACTACGTATTCATTAATTTTCATATAATAAATGCTCTGGGTCTTCACAATGTACGCACTTTTCTTTTGTAGAATGGTCTTGGGGCAGTTTATTTTCTGCTCTATTCTCAAGTAAGCTATACATGCAAGAGCAGTAAAATATATTTTTGGAATAAAAATTTAATAATTTAAAAATTTTTAATACCCTTAATATCATTCTCTATAACCAGGATTTTTTACAAACTCGGTCACCCTTTGGTCGTCATTAGGCCGAGTTCTTTGAACTCTACTGTATGCTACTGTTCAAATGTAATGGACTCTACTGTTCAAATGTATTTTTCAAAAATGCTTTTTTTAATAGCAAGATTCATGCATGTATGTGTCGATCTAATATAACATATCTTAGCTTCTTCAAAAATGCAATTTATTCTTATCAACATGTATATATATATATATATATATATATAGAAACTGCTCTTTTGAAAATTATGTTATATGTATATGTATAATGTTTAAAGCTTATCTTACTATATTTATAGTTTCTATTCGAATTAAAATATGTAAAAACGTATATAGAAATATATAGGAAACAAACTACTTTTTACAAGTTTCAAACATATACAGACTCTTTTTATTATTATTTTTAGAAGAATATACTTTAAATATATATAAAGAGATATAGTGTCTCTTCAAAACCTTAAGAAAAATCGTAAATCTTTCAAAAAATTGTAAGAGATATTGACTCCATCAGGTGGTGTAAATACTTTTTATAGAAGCAATGGCTTCATAGGTAATAACCTATTATGAATTCAGAAAGACGTGTGTCAAAGGCTATCATTAGATTAAAACATTTGTAAAAGTTAAGAAAGCCATACGCAATTATGTCCCTTAATTGTTCACATTAAACTCGATTTCAAAACCTGTCTTATAGTCTTTGTATTTAATGGCTCAAATTTAATTTTTAATTTTTTTCATTGTTCTTAATGTCATGCCATTTATATGAAGGCAGTAAAGAAAGTAAGTAAAAGTTTGACACAAATAAATAAAAATGATATATACCAATAAATAAACTTTATTTACAAATTTACTGTAGTTAAATTTTTTTCAACGTAATCGCAAAATGATATTATCTTATTAAACATGCAGATTTAAATTTTTTACACTACTTTGAGATAAAATTAATCTTTAATTACACAAAATTATAATTTGCATTTTTACGCAACAGTATTAAATTTATATCACTGTTTTCGAGAAAGATTTTATCAGTCATATAGGTAGCACTGATTGCGATCCTTTATACACTGCTGGATTTATTATTGCTATAGGACGGATCACAAATTGCTATGTAGCATAACATTAAGCGAGACATGAGGTCTAGTAGGATAAAATATAGTTGCCACACTGTTCAGACATTAGAATAAAGAATATTTATTGCTCTGAAAGTACAAAAGCTGTGAAACATCTGAAAGAAAAAAAATCACCATCGGCATCCATCACCTTCTGCCAACGTTCATTTGATCTGCGTACGGAGAAATGGAACAATGCATCTAAAAGTCAGCAGGCACCTTAAAGAAAGGTATCAGTACGGGATATGTCCACCGTGGAGTGTGATGCAACATTCCACACGTCGTACCATACTTTGCACAACATTATCCAGCAGCTGTTGAGGCAATTTATCCCATTTCTCTGTGAGTGCATGGAGGAGGGTGTTCTTGTTTGTAGGAGGATAGTCATTGTTCATCCTGTTAAGTTTTTATCACAGTGTTACCTGAATTTTCGACCAGCAACTTGCCTCCCCAAAGCATCAGATACATTTTCAATGGGGTTTAGATCTGGAGAACGCGCTGGCCATACGATACGTTGAATACCCTCGCTGTCTAGACAATCCTGAACAGCGAGTGTTCGATGACATGTTGCGTTGTCGTCCAAAAAAATTATCACTGACAGCACCACGGAAAAGACGAACACGAGGAAGTAGAACTTCATCAATGTATCGTTGGCCTTCATTCATAGTCCCATTCGCAACCACATGTAGGCGCGTGCGGCCATTGATCATGATTCCGGCCCACACCATGATACTGCATGTCGGATATCGGTCCTTTTCCTGTTCGATGACATGATATTTTCTAGACAATAAGCAGTACCACTCTCGCGCCAGATCAGTTGGCGTCTACAATCCGATGACAGACTGAACCTACAGTTGGCGTCTCATCTGAGAATAGTACGCATGCCCAGTCCTGTTCAGTCCAATTGTGATGCTCACGACACCATTGCAAACGGGCAGTACGGTGCTGTCTGGTCAATGGGACACACACAACAGGTCTGCGTGCTTATAGTCCTCCTCCCTTCAAACGTCTGGCAACAGTTTTTCGGTAGATCTGCTTTCCTGAGGCAGCAAGAAACTGATTTGCCACCATCTGAGCTGTGGTGCGCCTGTTCCTTTTTGCTGATAGGACGATATATCTGTCTTCTGCAGGCGTCGTACTTCTAACAAGACCTCCCCGTGCCGTCTACTACACATTCCAGTAGTTTTAAATGACTTCCACAGCCGTGAAACAACGCTGTGAGCGATGTCGAACTCCCTGGCAACATCTGTTATTTTTCGCCCTTCTTCGATCTTTCCAATAATTCGGCCACGCATAAAATCATCTATGTGATGTCGGGAAGACATGCCAAAAATTTTAAGTTCGTCAATTAAATCTTTCCTGTAAAACTTTGACTTGAAACAACAAAAACGCGCGTCAAAACCTTTAAAGCTCTTAGAACGCTATCACGTGATGAACAGACGTCGAAAAAAAAATTTGCATACTCATACTTCTTCATACTAATATCCCGCACTTATTCTAATTTTCCACAGTTTGCTTCCTTTCATTTTGTGGTTGCTATGGATGATAGTGTTATCCGTCCTTAGCAATTGTCCAGCAGTGTATAAACAATACATCCCTTACTGTCCCTCAGAAAACAATCGTTCTTGTTTATAGAATATCCATAATACTTACGGGTTTCTATCAAAGTTATTAACCAATTATCTCTCTGCAATTTATTACACATTTAATGAATAAATATTTAACTATTACATAATCTTGTATCCTTACTATATTTATTACCGTTACCACAGGTTTAAATAAGAGCTACGAACCATGAGCGATATTTAGCTTTCCAAAAATCATAATGTCAGGGTAGTAAATTGGTGAGATTTCAAAATCCTTTCTGCTTCATCAACCCTTTAACTGCTCATTTATTTTACACCGCTCCCCAAAGTCATCGTTTTTCACATAGGTGCACGCATGGAGTGTTTTGAAGAGAAAAAAAGTACACAAATAAGCAAATTGTTCTCTGAGATAAGTAAATCCTTTGCAAACACTCTCAAATTAATTTTATTGCATTTCAATGCCTTGACGCACTGGTTGAGCAAGGCGGATATATACACCGGTGACTGTTAATGAGTTAAGCCAGTGCTTCTCAAAGTTTCAATATTCACAGTCCAATATTCAATCATAATTTTCATCGCGCCTCTGTCCTACAATAAAATTGTATTGAATTCAATAATACTATACTATGACGCTAAAAATGTGATACGACTTTAACCTCTTAAGTGCCCCTGGCGTATATAAACGTTTTCCTAAGTCAAAGCGTTTATTTTTCCGGACGTACATATACGTCTTTCCGGAGTACAATTTTTCTGTGCACTGCTATCCATCAAATTATTCCGAAGGTTTTGAAATGAAATAAAATGACCTTGACAATGTTTGTGAATTATTTACTTATTTCAGATCATTTGCTTCTTTATTCCTCCCCCCATGCGTCACATACACGTGCCTATGTGGAAAGCGGTTGGCATTTTGGAGCAAATCACGTAAATTTTAATTGGCAGTTAAGTAACTAATTATAAACGGTTTAAATTATCAAAATATATGTTAATTCTTGTTTTTAATTATATATATGACAAGTCTATGGGGTCACTGCTAATTAATAAATTTGTTTTTGACATAGTATTGTTAAATTAATTATGAAATATACATTGTGTAGTACTGATACATTTATAAGGGTAATATATCAGTGTAAATGTGTATTTTATTTTTTATTATGTCAGAATGTATTTTGTTCACTTTCAGTAAATTAATAATTTTTTAAAATCATTAGATTTAAAAAAATTAATTTTTAAATAACATTTTTAATAATTTTTTAAAAAATATTATTTAATAATTTTTTGAATAATCCTTTGTTTTTGACTTTTCAATATGCTCGTGCCCCCCTCGTACACTTGTCACGCGCCCCAAAGGTGGCGGGCCTCACAGTTTGAGAAACACTGGGTTAAACACCATAATCATAAGGCTCATCATAATCATCATACAATTGTCTCAAAATTTTCCAAAAGAAAAGTATCACAATTTTTCAGGAATTTTAGTTATTTGAATAATAATTTGAGACTTGTCTCGACATATCTCTGTTATCAAAATTCTAAATCTTATGGAATTATATGCATGCCCCATGTGTCGTTATTATACGGATAATTGCCCATAATCACTGAAGAATTTACCAAGATTGGTTTATTGTTTTTCAATACGAATGCTATTGAAGATAGATCTTGTAATTTTGAAACATGGTCAAATGACGAGAACAACATTTAATTCGTCACTTCCTTACTTCCCCATCATGCCATGATGAAAAGATGAATTCCTACGGCTTCCTTCACAGCAAACGACTCCGATTCAATCACTATCAAACTTGTCTGATCGACCAAGATTTGGCTTCGTAATTTCCCGCTCAAATAAGTTAAGATTCGCTTCCCACATTCACACCAACCGAAATCGGTTCAATCCACTGTCATTCTGACTTACGCGTGATTCGGCAGGTCAGATTTTCTTGCGTGATTCACCAGCAGCCGGGATCTATTTCTTAAAGAAAAAGTGAATTTAAACAAATAGAGTGTTAATTTCTATTCTTTTTATATTATTAGTGATTATATAGCATAAAGTTTCTATTAAAGAAGCTAATTTTAGTTATTTAAAGATTTTAATGTTCTTGTAAGGGTTAGCATGAGTTTGTTTTTATGCCAATAGATGGCGCTTATATTTTTGGTATTCATAGTACTTTTTCATTATGTAAACTAACTCTAGTTCTTGTCGCCGAGTGTGTAGGTTGTATTTTATCCCTAATAATCTTGCGGAAATAAAATTAATTTTGCATGTGTTCTTTTTTCAAATTTAGAAATTTGAAAACTTTATTCTTTTTTTATGTGTGTGGGGCGGGGGAATATTCTGAAGGATGTTTGAAATAGCTTCAGAGATCAATTTGATAAGAATTTATTTAATATTGGGAGAAAAAAAATTAAATATTTATAAGAATGCTAAAATAAAATAAAACACCAATATTGTCGATAATTTTTTTTAAAACATAGATTTTTTACTACATAGATCTCATATTTTGTTACATAAAACCAACAAAATGTAAATGGCATGCAAAATTCTTAATTCATAAATGCATTAAAAAACCATTTTTATATACATAATCAAAAAACTAGTTGCTATATGCTACAAAAGGTGTAGAATATAAGCATTAACATTCAACACATTAGATACATTATTCGTAAATGTAATTGCATTTTTATTTAGTTACACAATACATATTTAATATTTGTAACTACTTTTCAGACTATAATTACACTTGATACTAACAGGCAAAATATAAAAAAATAAATAAATAAAACCGTTCTAATATTTTTTGTCTTATGTATTTCAACTTTAAAATAAATGAAAATACAGTTGTGAAATTAATAGCTTGAAACGTTAATCGTCTTAAAACATTAAAAACAGCATCCATGTTCGACAACAACTGATGGAAGAATGATTGACCCGTGGCGGTGTGAAGGCAAATCTCTGTTCATTCAGAATCGCTGTGAATGGGAAAGATTGCTACAGACTCCGAATCGTTTGGTGTGAAGGAAGCCTACCGTGTAAACGAAGGGCCATTAGAAGAATCAGGACTCGAACGGACAACTCGATGAAAATACCAAGGTCGCTACCAAGTCTCAGAAAATTTTTAAGACCTATTAATGAGAGATTTAATGCAGGGCATTCGACGTTTCTAAAAACCAGATTCTTACTTTTCGAAGTGAATTCTGAAATGCAAGCACATCAGAAAGTTACTGGAATATATTGTTTTAATTGCACACACACACAATGACAGAAAATTAAATTTTATAAAGAAATATTTATTCGAAGATTGAAAACTGAGAAATTTTAGGGGCTTTATATTTACCATATAGTTTCATTAAGTGTAATTTCAGTATATGATTTCATTTGGGGGTATATTAGATTTTTTTCTCACTAGGCCTATAAAGAGCTATAGAAATATATTTTTCAGGAAGATAAAGAAAAGGGGTATCTCTCTCTCTGATCCAAATCTAGATTCTTTAACAAAATCTAATCTCCTTAAAGAATCATCTATACGTTTTGAAAAATGAAAATAATTACAAAAAAAGCATCGTTATCAATAATTTATAGAATACTCTAAAATCTACATATATTCAAATATTAGCTGAATGAAATATTTTTTTCTTTCAATTTTCAAATACATAATTTTAGATAAATAATGTTTTGTTAATTTATAACAGCAACATATGTGAATCTAAAAGAGTAAAGTGCTTCAAAATGAACAAACAACCATTAAAGTATAAGTTTTTAATTTTGATGAGGCACAATCAATAAGGTTTTCAGCATTTTTCTGATAATGCTTTTATGTATATATGTACGTAAAATAACAAGAAATTAACACTCACATTAATACTTGAATATGTTTGAAAGTGAAACAGCCAAATCAACTTCTTTGCCTTAAAGATTATTTTTTATTTCAAATGGCTTTGGATTTCTAAATAGTTTTCCGTGTATAGAAACTTCTTCAATAAAAAAGAAAGAAATATTTTTGTTAAAGAATGGCCCACACGCAAAATTCTGAATAAATTTCATTTTATGGCATTCATTTTAATAATTATTATTTTATTTTGAGAATCACATAATAATAACTAAGTTTCTAAAAATAAATTGCTTACAACATATATTAATTAATTTTACTTTTGACAGACATTTTATTTGAGATTTTAGAATGGAGACCTTAAAGCAATTTAAATTTATAAATCTTTGAAAATAGTTAAAGAAAATTTTATAGAATCATTTAAAAAACTTAGGAAAACCGTCTGTTCTTGAAACGGAATGATGCACATTTTAAAGGAACTATGAACATTATGTTCTAGTAATCAGATATTTTATTTTAAAATAAATAAGGATGATGTAACAGAATTTGATTAAAATTAATTTGGGATAGTAAAATTATTTATAAAATTACATGTAAAATCTTTTTACAACGTGAACTTAAATTTTATCTCATCTATTACTATTTTATACACTATTACACATGATTATATTATCTAAGAAGTCGTAATTCATGGGCGGTCCAATCCATTAGTGTACGAGGGTTAGAATGAAGATCAGCCATAGTGAAAACAAGCTCAATTTATTAACAAATCTCAACAACGTCACTAATTTCAACAACCGAAGTTAAGGAATGCACCAATATATAATTATGGGAGCAAACACGAGGTAGACGAGATAATTGGAGATATAATTATAAATGGGATCACTTACTTACTCTTAACACGTCCTGGCAATAAACCTTCGAAATATTTGAAGGTAAGTTCTAAAGTAATAAAATTCAAGCCGATACTAATCCAATTTAAGAAGCTAATTGACCAAATCTTCAAGCTTAATATTAATCAAATAATCTACGAAGCGCTCTGGACTAGCTTTAGTCATCGTTTTAGCTCTCGCCTAGATGCTATTCGCTTAGCTTCTAACCTCTCTCTCTCTCTTCAAGCTTGAACGTTAATTTTGAAATAAAAGCCTTGATTTGAAAAATTCACGTCTTATTCGGAGGAAAGTTTTCAATAGAATAATATTTAAAGAATCGTCATTCACCAAGAGGATTAGTAGAAAGTACGTGAATAGATCCGTTACAAAGTTTTTTGGAAAAAAAAGTATTTATAAATGCCCTGTTTTTAAAAAAAAATATGTCTTACTGACCAATAAATAACCTAAAAATTATTTTTATTTAATACAAAGTTAAGAAAATTTATTTTTAGCGTTAAAGAATCGAATCTGTGTGTGAATAGCTTCTTCTTATTATTTTCCAAGAAATGTTATTTGTAAACCTATAAATTATGCAGTGGAATTTTTTTTTTATAAATGTGATAGAATTTTTCTACACTAATTATCTAAAAAGTATTCGGAGATCAAATAATTATTTGCTCATTTGAATAATTAATTAGAATTTAATTTTTTTAACAGTTTTTCAATTTTTTAACGAAATCTTTATTTGTATTAAAAATTAAAAAAAAACTCTTCCCAAAAGATTTGTAATGTGAAAAAGAAATTCAAAATAAATCTTAAATGAGAAGTAAGAACTAAATACCTTTTTCCCAAAAGAATCTCTTTTCGAATCTTTTCATTACAGTTCTTTGTTTAAATTAAGTTAATTAAGAATAATGAACAAAAAATACTTAGCTAAGATTAAATCAGATTTTATTAAAAAAAATATTTAAGTATTATAATGTTTTTTTTTCAAACCAAATGGTATTTTTAAATGTCTTATTTATTTAACCCCTTAATGATATAAACTTTTGTATGCTTCTTTTTATCATTTGACTGGTGCTTATCTTTTCAATTATTCATCTTATATGCAATCATATTTTTAAGAATAATCATTAATTTAATTATTTTCTATGTGTGTGAGTGTGAAACTAGTTTATATTTTTTTTCTCCTTTTTAAAGAATTTTTTTTTATTATTTCGTTTCGTTCGCTTTGCTTACTTTATTCTGTAAAATACCAGAGTATCTTAAATGTATAAGTCTAACACACACACACACACACACTCGACTTTTAATATAAATTCAACATGGAAATGTTTGATGGGAACAGATATTTTATTTCAATATTTTTATAGCCTTATTCAAATTACATCGCCAGAGTAAGAAGCTTTTCAGTACATGAAGGAATTTACCACGCCCTACTTCAAAAAAAGTTCTATCGTGAATAATTGTTAAACAAAATATATATGTTTATTTCGTCACAGTTATTATTATTGGAGAAACTTTACCAGGTACTTGAGTATTATACTGTTGATCAATTTCTTCAAATCTAAACACGTCACCAGATTCCATTATGTGCTGTTGAAAAGGAAAACCGTTCCCACGCATGCTCAAAAGCAACATTAAGCTTGACAGCATTTGACGGCATCTTTTTACTTGGTGATATTGGTCAGTGGTGTAACAAGTTGTTTTTGTTGTTTTCTAATGCCACCTGTCTGACGTAGTCAGATCGAGGCCCACGAAATTCATCGTGGCATTGGCAAGAGGTACACCTGTCGTTGGCCTTGAGCACCATATAGGTAACACTACGATTTAGCTCGGCAAAATTCCCCGAAGGGACGATAGATAGCGACATGACCTCTATCTCCACCTCCACAATTTCTGCATGTAAACTGATGGGGAGGGAAATATTCTCCAGTCCCTGCGCTTGTGATTAAACCCACAAGACTACTGACCCACTGATTTAATGAGCACGTACTCCGTGTGTACTCGGAGGGTGTTTGGTGGCATCGGGCATCGAACCCAAGCCTTCCGGTCTGGAGTCCGATGCTCTAAGCACTAGGCTATCCACGGCCCATGGTATAACAAGTAAAACGCCTTTATCCTTCAGTTTACAGAAAATCAACTTCTAATTTTTTTTAAAAAAATTCATTGTTCCTTATTATTAACCTGAACCCTTTTTTGTGTCTATACAGTTTAGGAAATGATTAACCACACTAGTTCTACTGATTTAAATTGAAATAAATATTAATTGAAGGATGAAAAAAATTCATTCAAACATCAAATTTAGAATTTTTTATAAAAAAGTCTTCTCATCCTTTGAATTGTTAAATAATCGCTTATATGAAAGAAAAACCTGGCGAAATTAAGCATTTTATGCAAAACGCTTTGTAAGATTTTTTTAGATCTAATGTTATGACAGGCTTAATTATTTAATGACTTAATTCAGTTGCTTTGTTTCAAGCATATAGAAAGTGGTGGGTTTAAATTTCCATGATAATTATATATATTATATTATATTAATATAAATGTGTAAGAACTATGCTATATATGTTAGGCCATTATCTTATTAGATACCGATATTATTAAAGCAAACGCCTTTTTTTTGGTAAATCTTGCATTATTATTTTCTCTATGATAGTTTGGCGACCTTTCACAGGCACCGAAAGTTTCAGAAACTGCCAACAAATACCCTAAGCTTCATTTTAACTACATACTACTGAAGAAGAAGTGAAGGAATTTTTTAAAAAAACCTAGCCATATATGAATAAAGGAACACGATAAGTTTTAAACGCATGATGTTTAATTAATTGTAAACTACAAAACATTTTGTGTTTGTCATATCAAGCTTTTTTAACACAGTAATATCTTGTGATATATATATTTTTATACTAGTTCCCTTGATATTTTCAAGATTTGTATTACCTTAGGGAAACGATATTTTTATGAATTTTAAACTCAACTATAAATACATATATAAAATTAAAAAGTCTCATTTTACGTTTTTACATCTCTAATTAAAAGAAAGGGGAAAAAAAGATTTAGAGAGAGAAATGATATTTATAAAGTAAAATTGATTAGGTAGTTACTTTTTTATCATTTCCTTTCGATTAATAATTAAGTCATTAAAAATGTTTTCAAATAATTATTTGTATATTTTTTTTGAAAAATTGAAAAAAAGGTAGCACGATGCTTTTTAGCATGTTTTTTATAGATAATGACTATCTATAAAATCATAGATAATCTAGATAATAATAATGATTACCGACTATATATAATTTAAATAGAATCAAACACACATAAAATTAAATGTGTTAGTTTTAAGTTTCATCAAGCTGATATTTTAGGCACCCAAACATATGCGATTTTATTTTTAAAAAATCAATTTAATTATTTCAGTAGTAAATATTTCACAATATAACTTTAATGACCCACTGTATAGAGCCACATAAATATCTTGTAACACTGTTACCACCAAAGATTAAAAATGTGTGATACATTTCTAAATATGAACTTCTAAGAACTTGCACAATTGCATAAATCTGCAAAGCGTCCAGATTTTTAGCCTTTAATTTGTCTTATACAATGCCTTAGATTCTTAAGTCATGCACATTTAAAAATGACATCATATAACTTTTCTAACCTGCTGGTAAATTTCAAATTGCACATCTGCTCACCAAGAGGTTGGTTTCTACAACTTCGCAACAGCAGAACAGGCTCAAATTGTTAATTTAGCATTACGTTTAAGTTTTGGAGTTTGATGTTATTGTTGTACTTCATTAAACATATCACTTCACTTGGATTTTATGAAAAATCATAAATTTGTAGCAATTTATCCGTAGAAAGATTATTATTTTTATAGATCTTCATTCATCAACATTCGAATGTTAAAGCCATTTCCATAGCTCACTTTTTTCGTAATGTATGCATTATCTTAAAAAATGAAACTGTGTTATTAATTCAGAAAGCATTGCAAATTAATTCTTAGTTTGTACCGAAATTTTTACTTTTAAAAATTATAAATATTATTTAATATAAAACCTAAATAAGAAACCCCTTTTCTCATTTCTCTTGTGTTAAAGCAATTTATAAGCCAAGTATTGTGTGAATATTGATTGAAATGTAATTATCAATTTAAATGCAGATAGAAAAACTGTTTGATATTATATAAATTTCAGACTTTCTTTAGTACTTTCAAAAGTGTTACCAATCACAAATTATCTGAATATGTAGCCTAAATCAAAAGTCGCAGAAATATTTTTATTGTTTATGACAGTAGTTTTAAATTATAGTTTTTTATAAGAATTTTTAAAACATTTAACACTTTTCAGTTTTTTTACATATAGTTCCAAATTATTATGGTTCGGATTAAATAAAAGTATTTCCAGACAGAAGGTTTTCAAATGCTATATAGGGATACTATACAAAAACAATCTAATGGAATATACTTTATTTTGTATACACAGATGCATTCACATGTATCAACAATTAGCTAATAATTAAAAACTGTCATGTTAATATTCACTCAAAATCAAGCGAATTTTTCTCTGTGTTATTTGCATTTCATATTTTAAAGATGCGTTACGACAATAGTAACTAGAAAAAAAGTAAAATAAAACTAATCAAAGTTTATTCATAATTTCATTAGCAAATACATGTCCATATGAAGACAGCCTGATAAGGTCTATTTTAGGCAGTGGAATACCAGGCATCTCTTGTGGGGCGGGGATATGTACTAACAAGCACGTAGATGCACGAGTCGAGTATTCAATATGGTAAAAATTAAAATTTTATTGCTTTATAGGGGTTTGGATTCTCAAACACCTCTTGTAAGTCTATTGTTGAAATAAGGCTTTTCATTAAGGTATTCAACTACGTTCGGGACCGTGATTTTATAAAAGCGCATAAGTGGATAAACTTCGTGATATTTAGTGTCACTTAGATTAGAATACATGTATAAAATTGTCTTAAGGACATTTTGACACAAATAATTTATTCACATACAATATTTTGGAAAAAAATTAACTTAGAATAACTTTTTTTCAAAATGTTCTCCATTTATAAAAAATGCTTCTAAAATAATAATATTTTGATTATATAAAGTAAAGATTTCTCCATAGAGTGTGAACTATTTTTTTTTTGAAAAATTCACTTTATTTTCAGAGTTACAATCAACTGAAATAATTATCGACGTTTTTTTTTCCTTAAAATTTCTCCCCTCTGTTGTCGTAAAACATGGATTAATCCACTTCTAAGTTATATATATTTCAAGAGCCTCTGTACAGAGGTCTGAGCTATATACATGCAAAATTTTATTATAATAGAAGTATTTTTCATAAAAGGTGAACATTTTGAAAATGAGTCATCTATGCTCATTTTTTATCAAAATATTGTACTTAAATAATTTTTTATTGTAATAATATTCTTAAAATACAAATTTATATACATTTTCTAATCTAAGTGACACTAAATATCATAAATATTAATCATTTATACGCATTTGCAAATTCACGGTTCCGAACGTAGTTGGATACCTTAAGAATTGAATGCCTTTTAACGAAATCAAATTCATGTTATTTCAATTAAAATGGTGTATAAATCAAATTTCGATTTAACCGCAGGAACACACAGAACACAGACATATATATTCACAAAGAGAGAGAAACTATAGCAGGGGTGGTGAAAATTTATAGATCAACGTACCATTTTTCCTAAGGAAATGCTGAAGGAGGTATACACGTGCCGTCAAATAATTTTGACTTGTGATTATTGGGAAAATAATAAAACTAGATACTAACAACACAAAATTCTTTATTTACTATTGAAAAATACATTTACTATTTTATAGTAGTAAATGTTTTAGTTAAACAGGTAATTCAAATGATATAAAATAACATTAGTGCGATGATTTCTGCGGTTGCAGATTAGATGACAAGTAAATTATATTAGGATTGGGTAAGATGTTATTTTTAGCAGAAAACATGCTGAATTGGAGTCCTCTGCCAAATGATTTCTAAAAGAGTTCTTAATATAATTCATCTCTGAAAATAATGACTCGTAGGCATAGGTCGATAAAAATATGGTTAAAATAGCGCGAGCCGGCTTCTTCAAACAGTTAAACGTATCTAGAATCGAATTTAATTTTTCCAAAATTTCGTTACTTGCATTTTTACTTATATTGCTTGTTAATCTTTCTGTTTCAATCACATCTATAATTTTTTCCCTTGTTTCAATTAATTTTTAACCCGTATTGAACTGGACTAGAAATCAATAAGGTACATTTCAAATTCTGCAATTTCCAACGCCGATTTGGGGCAGTTTATCAAATGGTGTCACATCAGGGTACATGATAAACTTGGGCCTTTCTGATAATTTTTTGAACTGAGAAAATATCACTGAAAATTTATTGATTGAAGAATCAATCGCCGTTGATCGTGTTTTGATGGAGGGGGCGTGCCCAAACAAAACATTGTGTGTGCCACGGGCCATCAATGGCATGCGTGTCAATGGTTCGCCATTCCTGAACTATAGTATTACCATTCTTTCTATGTTTCACCGGATATGTTTTTCAACAAGATAGTACTTGGTTGCATACAGCATACTTGCAATAAATGGCTTCAAGGATGCCATATCTTCCCTAAATTATCCTTAGAACTCTAGTATCTCAAGTCTGCGATCGTCGTAGAAAACTGTCTATTTAGAGTCACAGCTAGAAATAGTTGAAGAGGAAATCTCATGACCAGTTAAAAACTTAACCGACCTAAGTCGCGCCACAAGTTACATTCGTGCTGGAGATTTGACTATATTTTATTGACTTCTTGACATTGCAATATCCAAATCTCTAGAAAATGTTTTCCAATTATTCTGAAAAATCAATAATTTAATTTTCTTTTAATATTGATCTTGCTTCCCGCTTCCATAGCAATTGGACACTCCCTTCATAATTAGTCGCATTTTCAGCTTTACTGTGCATGTGTGTATAGATTTATTTTTTTTCTCATTTGAAAACATATATAAGTGTCAACTTCAGTCCTGCTTTACTTTTTGTATTCTACAGTTGATTGATTTAGGAGATACTTCAAAGTACAATCGTTTCAGTAAATATCTACATTTTGGTAAAATTGTTGTTGTGTGCAATCATTCTTTTCTTTTGAATGAAATCAATTTTAAAACAATGAATACAGACTTTATTTATAAATTTTTAAAGCAAAAATATATTTTATATTCGTATACATAAGACAATAAAATAGCACAAAATGTCAAAAGTGTTGATGTTACCCTTAAGTACCGCTTGTTTGTGTGATGAGAAAATAAACATTTTCACAAAAAAAGTAAAAGTAACAAGTTATGAGCAAAAAAAACCTATTAACTGTATCAGATATGCTTAAACTTATGATCGAATAAAGAATATTTGTTTAAAAACATTAAAAAAACGATTCGATTTTATATTTAAAACAAAACAAACATATGTTTCACAATCTCGAGTTCGAATTTTCTTCACAATTTTCACTCTACCTATATTCAAAGCATGTATCTTCTAGAAGTACTCTGTTCAAATATGTAAAAGAAGATAAAATATTAAGCATTCCTTATTTTAGAAAAGTAGAATTGTTCTCATGTAGAACAAGTGTAAGAATTTCCCTTGAGAATCCAGAAAAAGAAACTGAAATTGAAAATTGTAAATATGAAATCCAGAAGATCGCTTTGTTTTGAGCTTCATGACTTTTTTAGACATATCTTCCAAATGCTGTTTCTAACTCCGTATTTTTTGCTTCATTTTATCTTCGCAAATGGTGGCGTTTCAGATGACTGAGTAGAATATGATACAGTGTTGTTTCAGAAAATTGAGATGGAACGTTATATATATATATATATATAATCAGGGGTAAAACATTCATTTTCACTACAAAAGAAATATCTTGAACATTTATTCATTTTTCTTTCAATTTGTTTTGATTTTCATAATATTCAAGAAATACGGTATTAGTCTTGCGAACACTAACTAAAGGTGCTTGGTTTACAACCTTTGCAACGTTGGAGAAATCGCTTACTCGATACTACCATTAGTGGTCGTAGTAGCTAAATAATCCTTGTAACCGCCAGAGGGCGTCTGAACGCTTATGTAAATAGAAACTTCGTTTTTTAAGGCTGTTTTCGCCACATGTTCGACAGTAAGGACTTAATGCGAAACTCATTTCGGGCAGAAAAAAATGCTTTGATTTTTACAAAGAATTGTGACATTGTAACTTAAGCACTTTTTTTTATAATGTGATGTTTTGAAAATATTTGAAAATATTTCAGAAATAATCAGTTTTTTTTCCTTTTGACGTGTAAAGGGAGAGTTTCTATTGCATTAAGGTATAGAAGAAAAAATGCGAAACACATTTTATAAAAGAAAAAAATGTGTAAACTCCGATAAAAATGAGTAGTATGATAGATTAAGTGATTCTGTACAGGATAGTGAAGCTAAAATATAATATTAATATTCGAGTACTTTTAGATCTGAAAAAATATTCCGAATTTGGGCCGTATTCTTTAACATTAACCGACGACAGCCTTAAATACCAGTCTGTACTTCTGAGTGTGGCTCCGAGCTTGGAGGTGCCAAGACTTATAATACTGGATAAAATAAATATTTATTGTTAACCATTATCTCCCTTATTGATGACTTGCACAAACGTCTGAGTACGTAAATTTTTGGTGCTGATACCCGGGATTTAACCAGGGACCTTTAGATGAATATTTTACACTTTCTAAATTCAAAATTGTATTCACAAAAGAATTAATTATTATATGACCAAATCGCTCTTTTAAACTTTTAACACAATTTGTATAATTACCACTAATGAGTTCAAAACCAGAAACTTCATTGGCTGCTTGGCTTATTGAAATAGATTTTCAGTATGCAAATTTTCTCCTTGTGGAAGGGAGTTATTTTTATCAAAAGAGCTTTCAAAACTGTTCCAAAAATCACCCAACTGATAATTTTCTAAAATTATCAAGGGGTGATAGAGTCACCCTTATATTTTTTATATAATTATTTTTAGACCATAGAAATCGTAATTTCAGCAAATAATTTAATTAAAGGAAAGTATACGTACTTACCTTTAAGGGCTTTTCAATTTCTCTTTGATAATTTAAGAAAAAATCCATTCAGACCAAACTAAAACGTTTCAAATGTGCGTGCCTTGAATAAAAAAACACAAATTACATTCACTTTTCACTAACATTAGATGAATGATATTTGCAGGCAAAACTGTCATCTTATGTTAAAGTTATTGTAGTTTTATTATTCTTAGATCACAGTGCTTATCAAGCTTCAATTTTTGCGATCCAATTTTCATCGCCCCCCTTCACACAATAACAATGTATTGAATGCAATAATAATGTACTATGACGTTAAGCGTACTATACGATTTTAATCATACCCCATACAAATTATCAAGACAAGTATTAAATTTTGTATATGACAAGCCTACGTGAAATACTAGTAATTATTAAACTTGTTCATTTAGTATTGTGACATTAGTTATCAAATACATTGTGCAATACTGATACATTTATAAATATATTACATTAGTGTAAATGTGTATTTTGATTTATTTTATGTCTGAATGTATATTTTGTTTTGCTTTCTTTCAGTAAATTTGTAATTTTTGTAAATCCTTTTTTTTTTTTACTTTTCGATATACTCTCACCCCCCTTGTAGGGTTATCTAGGAGGGCGCGCCCCACAGTTTGAGAAACGCTACCTTAGATTAATCACAAATCCCAAGGAGACCTTTTTCTTGCATGTGTCTTGTTGACGAGGCATCTTGTTGTATACTTGTGACGTCATATCTTTTTTGATTTAGTTCTTAAGATAGCATTCGAAAATCTTCCTTACGACTCAAAGGTTTTCATCGCTTTTAACAATTTTACTTTCACTATCATGATTAATGTCCATTATTTCTATCATGATTAATGTCTATTATTTCTATCATGATTAATGTCCATTATTTCTATCATGATTAATGTCCATCAATTCTATCATGATTAATGTCCATCATTTCTGTCGTGATTAATGTCCATTATTTTATCATGATTAATGTTCATCATTTCTATCATGATTAATGTCCATCATTTCTATCATGATTAATGTCCACCATTTCTATCATGATTAATGTCCATCAATTCTATCATGATTAATGTCCATCATTTCTGTCATGATTAATGTCCATCATTTCTATCATGATTAATGCCCGTCATTTCTATCATGATTAATGTCCATCATTTCTATCATGATTAATGTCCATCATTTCTATCATGATTAATGTCCACCATTTCTATCATGATTAATGTCCATCATTTCTATCATGATTAATGTCCATCATTTCTATCATGATTAATGTCCATTATTTCTATCATGATTAATGTCCATCATTTCTATCATGATTAATGTCCATTATTTTTATCATGATTAATGTTCATCATTTCTATCATGATTAATGTCCATTATTTCTATCATGATTAATGTCCATCATTTCTATCATGATTAATGCCCATCATTTCTATCATGATTAATGTCCATTATTTCTATCATGATTAATATCCATTATTTCAACATGTTTTCCCTTGCTCGATCAATTTCCATTTCCGATGTTTCAATTTCCTCCAATGGAGATCGCAAATGTTCTCTTTTTTTTTTTGTATTCTGCCAACTTACATTTATAGACCAAAATGAGTCGCACAACAGATCAATCAAAACCACTAAGTCATTCAAGGAAAAAAACGTAGCCTGTTCGTAGAAAATATTTTGAAAGAAAAGTGGACGAGAGGGAAACTGAGTCATCCCAAGAAATCACAAGTAATTATAAACTTGTTTTTATTTTAATATTGATAAATTAATTATCAAATACTTTTGGCCTTACTGTGATACATTTATAACAGTGTAGATATGTATTTTATTTTTTATTGTGTCACACACGCAGAATGTATTTTTTTCTTTCATTAAACTGTTAATTATTTGAAATCTTCTATTTTTTCGACATGATAGCGGAACTTATTTAGGGCTATCCCGCCCCTAGGGGCCATGCCCCCCTGTTTGAGGAACGCTGTATTACATGGAAAATTATTCGCGCGCGCGCGGTGCTGTATGTGGAGGAAATGGTGATTTGATTCAGTATGAGATGTAAAAGAACAAGGGGGGAAATGTTGTAATTCTCGCTATTGTAAATTATGAATAAGTATAACTTATTATATATTTTTTTTAATTTTGAGTTGATCGATTGCTTTAGTATTTCCTTAAAATGTTCGTGTATATTATGAGGAATAATAAGTATCTGTGTTACTCAACCCTAAATCACAAAAATTTTTGGAGACAAAATAATTAACATATTTAAGCGAATGAAATTGCAATAATATCTTGATAGTTTTTCATCTCGGCAAACGGACGAAAACACAACATCTGAAGAGTATGTGTATCTGACAAAATTACTCAATCGATATACATTTTATCGCAGCTCGGTATAGTTTTGATTATCAACTACATATTTAAAAATATGTACACTTCATGATTATTATATTACTAAGATAATTTTAATGTGTTTTTTAAGAGAATCTTTTGCTAAAAGTTTCAATTTTCGCAAAATTGTTCTTTATAATGGTTAAAATTATATTTATGCTCCTCAGTGGATGTTATTTTTTCTGCTTAGAATTATAAAATTGCGTGCGCTATTAGCAACATACCTTGTATAGGTTTGAACCTGGGTGAAGTGACGAAGACGATACCTGAGCTGCCACTCCCCTCTCCAAAATACCACACTAGGCCAACGGAAGGAGTTTGGGCTCGATAGATTTAAAGTGTATCAGCCCAAGTTATATGGTGGTGGTCTACAGTGGCACGAGGAATATTTTTAGTCTAAGCCTCAAAAATATTAATACATAGAGTTTTACCAATTTATTATGAATTTTTTATTTTTGTACCTGTGTATATGACTATCAAAATTCATTATGAGAACTATCTTCTAGTTAGCTTAAGCTCATGTATTATTGAATTACATTTGCAATACTAACTTATTTTTTTTAAATATGCCAGCTCAAAAAGACCGGCAGTAAGGCACGAACAATTTCTCAAGAAATTTACTATTTAAATTGTTATTAAAGAGCTCGTAACTGTTATAAGTTGTTGGTTTCTAAGACATTAGTTTAAAAGAGGTATTCTTATTAATAATCAAAATGATATGGTTCCCGAAATTTGATACTTTGGATTGATGCGATAAAGAATAACCAGTACTGCTGGGTGCTCTATAGCGAAATGATGAATTCTACAGTAATTAAAGATTTCTAATCTCTATCATTTAAGTAAGCCTATTTATACTTAAATAAATGATAGCGATAAAAATTAATTAACCAGCACACTAATTATATTTCAAACATCAATATTTTTTTTTGCTCTTATCATAGCTTTCTGATTGTAGTCGTTCACATTTTGTATTGTGAAATAAAATTATTTCGTACTATTTTTCGTATAAATTAACTGCTGAATTAATATAGTTTTTATTAGGTGAAGTATTTGTGTGATACTTAATGTGGATATTTAATAATTTTAAGAGATTGCGCGTTTGAAACAATAGTTTGCAAAACTGCATTAAATGATAATTTATCGTTAAACAAAACAATACATTGAGAAAACTTTCAAACTTACACAGAAGTTCTGACCATAAACCTGAAATTTAGAAAATGAAAGTTTTTAGAAATCATTTTTCTGCTCCTTAATTTTTTAAACTTCTGAGATTTTTTAAAAGCTCAATTCCTTCTGTCGTCCGTTCTGTATAGTGGTTAGTGACGCTGACTATTGTACCGTAGTCCCGGAGAAGACATGGATGTTTGTAAATGTATAGTGATTTCGCAGAATGGGGATATATTCTAAACAGCCGTCGAGCCGCAAGTCCTTTCGTGAGGTTGGTGGCAGGGGATGAGAGGTGGTAGGTCCCTGACCGACTTCCATGCTCTTCTCCCTCTAAATTAGGGGTGGAACCGAGCTAAATCGTATTGTCTCATGTATGGTGGTGCTCAAGACTAAGACGTACATCTAACCCCACGCTATGATGAATTTCATGGGCCTCGATCTGACTATGTCAGACAGGTGGCACCAGCAACAATTCTTTCTATCTTTAATTATTTTAGACTTTTTGGCACTTTTGAGTGTTTTTCATAGCATTAAAACGTATTTTCAATTTAAAGAATATATAAATAAATAATTTTGAATATTTGAAAATTCTGTTTATTATTCTACGAGTAACACAAAATTATATATATATATATATATATATATATATATATATATATATATATATATATATGTGTGTGTATATATATATATACCTATATATACATGCCTATATATATACATACCTATATATATACATACCTATATATATATACCTATATATATACATACCTATATATATATATATATATATACCTATATATATACATACCTATATATATATATATATATATAAAACCTATATATATACCAAGAAATATGTTCTTTTCAGGCTTAGAAAGATGGGACAAATTCTTTATGTGAAGCAAGGATTTTTTTTATCATTAGGAAACTTGTTTTCCGACAAAGGGCAAATAACCATTCTGATTTTTATAAGATTAATAAATATGTTAGTTTTGTTTTTTTTACGTTAAAAGAGTTGACGCTGGTAACAATATCCAATATTTTACATGTTAGCTTTCGTATCTTATCTCATGTAAGTGAGTGAGTGTTTCTTCACTCCTTAACCACCACTGCCGCATGCATACATCTTGATTAAATAGTGCGTTAAATGCCTCTGACGTATATATACGTCTTTCCAAAAAATGATCTTTTTCTTTTTTCATTAAAGCTATTCCGAAGCCTTTGGAATTCGATATTGACAGTGTTTGCGAAGGATTTACTTAGTTCAGAGAAAAATTTGCTTATTTATGCCTTTTCTTTTTTTCTCCAATGCACCACAAACATGCGCCTTTGTGAAAAATGATAGCACTAGGAAGTGAATTCCGCAACTTTTAACAGGCAGAGAAGGGGTTAACGTTGCACTAAAAAAGCCACTCGAATGCTTTTGGTGCCATCAGACCTTGCAAATTTGAGCCACAGTCAAATGACGAGGGACCAGTACTTGAGTTAGCACTTCTAGCTTCAGCACCACCCCAATCTGAGGATTTTTGAGTTGCGAAAGATTTAACGTACATCAGCCAATATACACGGTGAATATTCAGAGGCACCAGGTCTCGAACTCATGGTGCGACGGCTACAAGTTCGTAACCATGACCACTAGGCTACCACAGCCTATCTTTTACAAGAATTCTGAAGATATATTGCATTTCTCATTTCAATGATTCGTTAAGTTAATGATTTTCAACGACTGAAATCATTGCATAGTGCGTGTAAGTTAATTGATTTTATCATAGATTCACCTTATTGATTAATCATAGTCCTAAATTATTGTATTGAACCCTCCAAGCGGTGTGCACGTAAAATCCTGCCATTCTAGATATCCTTTTTTTTTTGCCTTCAAGTAAGGTTCTCAAAAGCGGGAATCTTACTTGAAGGCAAAAAAGTATTTCTAGAATGGCAGGATTTTGTGCATGACACAGCTTGGACAGTTAATGCTATGAAACACACTCACAAATGCCAAAAAGTCTAAAATAATTAAAGATAGAAAGAATTGTTGTTTCTGGTGCCAACAATCTGACATAGTCAGATCGAGGCCCACGAAATCCATCATACCGTGGGGTTAGATGTACACCTGTCGTTGGCCTTAGTTTTGAGCACCATACATGAGACAGTACGATTTAACTCGGTTCCAACCCTAATTTTGAGGGAGAACACCCTGAAGTGGGTCAGGGGCCTACCACCTCTCATCCTTGCCACCAACCTCATGCAAGGGCTTGCGGCTCGACTGCTGTTTACAGTATCTCCATTCTGCGAAGGCACTATACATTTACAAATATCCGGGATTCGAACCCAGGTAACCCCCTTATCAAATAAACCAATTTATTATCAATTTCGACAGATTTAGGAAATTAACTGTGTGTGTGTGTGATTCCTCATCCTTCCATGCAAGCATTACTTTAGATAACGTATAACCATATATCTCTCATTAATATGTATTACATGTTATTAAAAGCCCTTTATTTAAAAAAATGTTTTCATCTTTTTATTTATTTTTATTTTTTCCCTTTTTTTTTGAAGTTATTTTTTCCTTACTGAAAATTTAAGCTCCTTTTTATAAATTATAGAGACTCAGAATTTTTGGGAGATAAAACAATATATTTTAGCTTAATTTGTAAAAAAAATAACTGAAATTTATTTATTTAGTACTATTGAAAACATTTATGAAATCCTTATCCTTAATTGAGACCCAAAAGAAAAAATAGAGTTCGAACAGGCTTTAACCTAAGATAAATTAAAAATAAAGACGATTATTTCTGAAAAAAAGACATTTTCCCGAGAGTGATTTGTCTCCATATATTTCCCTTAGAATTATTAGTCTACGTTAAGTTACTTAATCAAGATAAATGAATGAAAACATTGCATGGCTAAAAAAATAACATTTTTTCCCAATTTTCTCTAAAACGTTTTTGTATTTTAAATACCACGCATATTTAAATTTCTTTGACATTAAATTTTATATATTCTTTACGTGATTAATAGTTTTGTTCTTTCATTTAATTACGAATTTCATCTTATTATTTATTTTTGCATAAATCTTACACCTTTATTTTGTAGGATCCATTACATACAATGCATTTTTTTTCTGCTTTTACCCATTTTTTTTATTGTTAAAATTTTATCGACTTAGAATAAATGAACTCCATTTTTGCCTTTTTATTCATCCTTTACAGTGTAAAACATGCCCTATATACTCCCTTGTATGTTAAGGTATAAGTTAGTTTTGAGAAATATAAAACAATAGTTTTGAAAGGTAAAATACATTTCAAAAGTCTTTCTTTCCTTTAACACATTGTATATTTATATGATTACGCCTTATAATGATTTTTAATTATTGCAGCAATTGTTAAAATGTTTATATAGGAGAAAAGGCGAATCTCTGAGCTTGAGATCTTCGGAATTATTTAAACTTGGCAGGCATTTTCTTTTGTTATCTACAGATCTGTTAATCGGAAATTACCAAAATCGTCCCTCAAAGGGGTTTACGTGGGTGCTTTTTTACAAAAAAACGGTTTTTGAACTGTTATGCATGCAGATTTGAAATTTCGCAAACGTGTTCTTTTGCTCTTAAGTAGAATTCTACTAAGAATGTGTTATGCATAAATTGACTCGGAAGAGGAGCTGCTGAGGGTTACGGTTTGGTCTAAATTTAAAAACAAATCCACGCTTTCGATGGACTTGATATTTTAAAGGCCTGTTAATTCATTTTATTAGAGATCCTTTTGGAATGGATTTTGTAGAACTGGACTACACGAATGAGGGTTGTAAGAGCGTTATAGATTTCAAAAAAAGATTCCCGCCGTTTTTTGAGCAATTAAACCAACAGATTTTAAAATCTTGGAAATGTGTTTCTTTTTTTAAGTAAAGACTCATCCAAAAATGATATGAGGTAAATCGATTTCGAGGGAGAAATGTTACGAGAGGGAAAATGTTACAACTATTTAAATATATTTTCGCGCCTTTAAGAGTTTCTTGTCCTGAAACTGTGAGGCGCGACACCCTATGGGGGAGGGCGTGATAACCCTACAAGGGGGCGCGAGCGTATCGGAAAGTCGAAAATAAAAGATTATTTAAAAAATTATCGATTTACTAAACGGAAGCAAAATGTATTCTGACATAATAAAAAAATGCACATTTACTCTGATATAGTATACTTATAGATGTATCAGTAAGGCACAACATATTTGATACTAAGTATCAATGTTAAGTTCAGAACAAGTTTAATAATTACTAGTGACTTTCAATGGGCTTATCATACACAAAATTTAATACTTATCTTAATCCTTTGTACGGTTTAAAATTAGGGTCGTATTGTAGTTTTATAGCATCAAAGTATTATACATTATTACTACATTCAACACATTGTTATTGTATGGGGAAGGGAGGCGGGAGGAAAACTCTGATTGAAATTTGGGTCGCGAATATAGAAAGTTTGAGAAGCACTGTTTTGAGACAATTAGAAATTAGAATTTTTGAATACAAAAATAGTCGAAAATGTAATGGCATGACATAATTAAAAACAATATATATATATATATATATATATATATATATATAAGTTTAAATGAAAATATGTAGTCGTAAAATTTTATGAAATACCCAGCAAACTGGGTAGGCATCAGCTAGTATATATATTTTAGCCATAGTGTAGCCAAAGTAAACTCAGATTTAAACATGTTTTTGGTCAGCCAATTTTCACCTGTATTTTGCCTATAATACTGTGTCATAATAAAAAGAAGCAATATTATAAATATGTATTATTACAAAATAAAATACAGTGTAATGCTAGATTAACAATATAACCAGAAAAAATATGAACTACTTACTAGTATAGAAACGAAAATTTGCAACTAATACTGCATGATGTAGTAAAACGTACCACATAAACTCCACATCTTGTTAATAATTCCCGCCTGTAGAAGAGGAAGTAAAAATAGTACCGCATAAAATTAAAAATTATTAAAATTATCGAAAATAAAAGTAAGCCTATATAAATATATATATATATATATATATATATATATATATATATATATATATATAATTTGTTAATTTAAATATTGGTAGAAAATTTATTGGAATTTTTAAAGGATCTCCAAACATAAATAATGATTCGAATATAAAAGAAATTATATTTAATTTTATAAAACATGCAACGTTATCTTGTGAGATAAATATATATACCTTTATATGTAAACAACATGCTCTAAAACTCTGTCATGATATTAATTTTCTGCGTCGGTATTCAAGCTAGAAATGCGTAAAAAAAGACAAGGAATACATATTTTTGTATCTTCGGGAGAAAAAGAAAATTATATTCCTTTTTTCGTGTAGACAACTGTAAAAATTCTCACGAAGAATTCAGAAAGAAAAAAACAAATAAAAACAAAAATAAAGTTCTTAGAAGTCTTGAACGGACTCTCGTTTCGTACACCATTACAATCTTGCAGGAATCATGACATTGTTGCTTCCAAATTTTTATTCAGAACTTTTTGCTTTGTCTTAGTTCAGCAAATGGCTTTGCGTCAGTTCAATGAGTAAAACTATGTTGCTTGAAGTACCTGAAAAGAATGCAATATTTCGTTGATAATATAAAAATAATGTTTGATGTGTACCATGTATTTAAGGTAAAATCCGGCGTATAACGCGCCTTTTAAACACACAAAATAAGATTGAAATTTACGGGCACCCCTTATAAGCCGGGTATAAAAATGAGAGCTTTTAAAAATAAAAAGATAGAAAAAGTTTGAGACAGTTTGAGAAGCACTGCATTAGGTTGCTTGTTATCAGGAGCCTTCATAGGCAACTATAGGTGTTAAAGTCCAAGCGAATCTGGGATTCAATCGGAGAGATAATTCATTGAAATGTGTTGGGGCGTTGTAAAATGTTGAAACATGTAGAAATGTCTGGGTTTCTCCTTTTGATGCCCCTATAAAAATGAAATACGCCACGCCTTTTGAAGTCTCTCGTGACGCAAGATCACTTATGCTTGGACGTAGCAGGGATCATTATACTGCCATAGTTCCTTGCCACCCCTTGTGTGGTGGACGTTGAAGCAGGATATTTGCATGGGAAGAGCACCGGTCACCTTTCTGTTGGTCGGATAAAGAGCGATTACAAAGGTTGACTTGCCTTAGAACTTAAGCGTCGGATTGTATGGTCTTAGATATTTTCCCACGTAAACCACGTTACCTTTGAGAAGTCCTTTGATGGAGACCGACGCAATGTCAACATTGTACTGAAGTACTCAAAGCAAATGCAAAAAATTACAAAAGCAATCACATATAATTAGCTATTAATTATTTAACTAAATAGGACATGCGCAAACAGTTATTACAAATTTCAATAGTGATAAAAAGTATGCATTTAAGAAAGGTGAGATCCACTCTCAACCTCCTATAAGCTTCATATATCTCCATCAGATTATTAGTTGTTTCAGCCTTTGAACAATTATATTATTAGTATCAATTTAAGACGTAATAAAGATAACTTTTATGAAAATGAAATTATGAACTAGCTTCTATTTGAGGAAATGTTGTGCAAGCAAGGTAAATATTTTGCCGAATATAATCATTGTATTGTAAATGTGCAAGTGCTGTTAAACCTCAGATCAAAAATGAAAGAATTGTTTTGGTTACTTGGAAATATTCTATTAAAAGTAACAACTAAGAAAAATAATCAATAATTAATAAGTAGCAGCCTAAAAATTGAGAATAAATCTTCCGTTTCAAAACATACTCTTGAAGTAAAAATAATTCATATTTAATTCAATAATATATGAAACCTTATCTATCTGTATTTCTATAGAAGTTTTTTTAAAGAAAAGCAAATTAGTATTTAAAACTCACAAAATATCGCCTTTTTTTCTAAATCAAATTAAAAATATATTACCCATTTTGAAAAAAAGAATTTTCATGAATAGTTTTCCACAATACAAAAAACGAAGAAACAATATCCTTCCCCATGCGCCATCTTACTCATAATAGTTTCATTTGTTAATTTGTCCCTCGTTTGATATTTCAAATATGTCTCTTGTGTTTTTTGTTCCATTTTCATTTTTCTGCACCCATCTTCAAATGTTGATTGAGTTTTTCTTTCATAATCAGCAAGAGATGAAGTCTCACAGTGATGTATTAGAGTTTCTGAAGGATTTTCTTAAATTTCTAATCGCAGAGATAAAATGTCTGAGACATTTTAAATGCTTTATAGAATAAAGTCTCAATAGAATTAGCCTCAATATTCAATCGTTCAAAAAAATTCAAGGAATATTATTCATTTATTTTAGTTTTTAGTTTTTTTTCTTTAGTTTGTTTTGTTTTGTTATTATATCATTCTTTATCCGACGGACTTTTTTTTCCTAATTCCTTTTTAAAGTATCAGGACAGATTACTATCGTATATTAGATTGAATCATATGAAATAAGAATTTTCTTAACACATGAAAGTTTTTCGCCATGTTTTATTTTTGGCACTACCTCGTTTCAACATGGATTATTTTCTCAAAAATGTTCCATTTTATTATTAGTTTTGAATTTCGTAAGGATATGAATTCAACCAATAGTCGTATAATTTTTATATGAGTATAAACTTAGTAATAAAGCTGCAAAATCGGCACGCAGTATAAACCAGGCAACTAGAGATAATACAATCCGCAATCGAAAAGAGCTTAGTTTGAAAAATTTCATTGTGGTGATTTTTCCCTATAAAAGGAACCACGTGGAAGGCCCAAAGCATCAGCGGAAAATGATTCTCTGAAAGCATAGGTTGAAATGAATTCTATTATACTGCCAGAACATTGATCAAATACATGAGAAATTGAAAATTATACGCTCATTACTTGTGATGCGACGCTATTTTAAACTTATTAATTTTAACATCGACCCAAGTTCCATAAGTTAACATCGCATCATGACTAAAAGTTAAGTTAACTAAATTCTAAATTAAAAACACTCATCTCACGCTATATTAAACACTGATCGTATAGTTTTAAACATTATTAAATTTATTTTAATTAAAGAACATGGTTTAACAGTACATTATGTAAAGACGTTACTTATAAAAAAGAGACTGAATGAAAGGATTGGGATGGGTGGCTCCGGGGAACGGCTGAAGCCGTTAGCACTCTTCGATGTTCAAGCTGTAAAAATTTGTAAGAAAAAGCCACGAGAAATGGCGTGCCAACTTTTTTAAAGGTCGACCGTGCTACTCCCAAAAACATCCACCCCGCACTTCTGGCGGTAAATTCTACTACTCTGATTGGACCAACAAGCCGCGCAAAAATACAGCTTTGCCCACCATAAGGTACATTGACCTGGGGCACACCCCAAATTCCTTAGAAGCCTGCTTCCTGTAAACAGGGCAAATATAAAAATTACAACTGTATCTCGGGGACCGTCGGCCTCCCATCACTTGTTAAACGGCTTGACCCAATACTTCTCTAAGAAAACGAACTGTCGCATACGTCGTACCAAACAATAATGAAATGAAAACAAATCAAAATATCAAATTTCAAAATACCCAACTGATTTATTTTTCCACTGTCATTTTTCAACCAACTTTCTTTTTTTAAAATATATTTAGAATAGTTTTTACGAGCAAAACTCTATGAAAATGAAGACATTCTGAGAAATACCATATTAGAGTTAATAGATTCTTTGTCGGGCACTTCTTCCACAAGTCTCAACAACAAAGGACAGGAATAAAAACGTTTAATGACCAGCTTGGAAAGGGTCCCCTTTCAACATAATCGCTTAAGGCGTGCACTTTGGACCTGAACGTACCCAGTTCAAAACACTCTGCGCCCAACCGATCATGTTAAGGTCCGATGTTTCATCCTTCTCTCCCTCACCAATAATTTGTTGTCCATGTGGTGACCCAAGAGTTGAACACCAGATGGCACAACACCTAAAACTACTCTTTATCATAAATTCATTCCATGGAGAGTCTAAGACAGCAATATTCAACCTGCAGCCCACTGAGCCCTTTATGTGGGCCGGTCAGAGCCCATTGTTCAGGAAAAATTAACTTGTTTAAGAACAATATATAAAAAATTTGGTGTCAAGAAATCGAATACATCAATTTTACTAATTGCTGACGATGTCGTAGGAATGTGAATTAATATTCCTTTTCTCTATTTGTAACGATTACGTGTAGTGATAACAGACAACAGAGGAGTAGCGACAGTTTTATGGGTAAAACTAATTTTTAGCTATCTTTCATATCTTACAAGCGAAAAATATTCGAAGAAAACATATCGTTTCAAGACGATTGGGAGGTTGACTATTTTGTAGTGAAAGTAATTGTTTCATTTTTCACGAGTGCTGTATTTAAAAAATACCAATAAACTGGAATCATTCAAGGGCACTATTTCTAGAAGATCTCTTTCAAGAGGTAATAAGTAGACTTTCTTGAATAATCTTTGCAACAGCAACAAAGTGTTTTGTCAGTGGTAATGTCACAGCGGTAACAAAGACATCCTATGAAGTTTGTCATATTATTGGTAATCATATGAAACTAATAACTGACACAGAAATTGTGATTAAGTGTTTTTTAAATGCTTCTCTAATTATGTGTTAATGACAAAAATTAAAAATTGTAATTAAAAAAGCAAAGTAAATGTTAGAATATTTTGATCAATTCTCAACATTTTAAACACTCTCCACCCCCTCCATTTATCCACACGATGCAGCCCGCGTGAAATTGCTAACGTATGTTTTCGGCCCAGCAGAAAAAAAGGGTGATTCCCCTGGTCCAAGGTATTCCCAATAAATAACTCTTTCTTAAAATGTCAGCTGCGCACTTGTCAACTACAACAGCCATCTAAAAACAATGACTAATCGGAATGTCAACTGAAAAACTTTCCAAAGGAACTTATATTTACAAGAGGAATACAAAATTTGAAATAATGAATAGAAAAACAACCTTCTCCAAAATATTGGTCAAAAAGTCCATCAACAGCAAAGACAACTTTATTCTCTGGGAAGGGGGCATGCAAAGGGTTCTTCTTTCGTAAAGTGCAAACAACTATAAACAGGAATAAAAGCCCTTATGACTCCCCTGAATATGGATACCTTTTTATCCCAGTCATCCTAGGAATGCACGGCGTAGTTTTGGATTGATAGGTTGGTGGTTCAAATTAACACCCCTACTAATCTTCTTCAACATTTTCCTCTGAAATTATAAAGATCAGAATCTATAAGAGGTCTCAGGGGAGTTAATTTTTTCTCGAGGGGTAAGAATTTAGATAATTTTCATACAGATATAATTCTTTTAAGTTTAAATTAAATAAAACAAATCTTTTACACATTATTTATAAGGGATTTTGGCTTCAATAAAGTACAAAACGTTTGAAATATAATCATAATTTTAAAAATTATTAGCACATGAAAATTCTGTAATAAATATTAAGTAATTTTTGCGTTGCACACGCTATTTTCTAAACTAATAGTCTTTGATGTATAAAACTTTATAGAATTATAAAATGTTTCATACTCTTTAAACCTCATATAATTTAAGAATAATATATCTTTTGTATTTTAAAATATTTGAAAAAAAAATTAAAAAATTTAAAAAGTATTTTTTTTTTAAATATAATTTATAACTCGACTAATATAACATTACTACAGTGTAATAAGGATACATTTAACTTTAAAAATCAACTTATAGCTAGTAATTAAAACTACTATTATAGAAAATAGAATATACGCAACATAAAACTTAATAAATATTCCTTATAGAAAAGTTTCTTTTTTTATCACATGCTTATAATTTTTAAAATTATAATTGTATTTTAAACATTTTATATTTTTCTGAAGCCTCATTCCCTTATAAACAATTTTTAAAAGATTCGAAATATTTAACTTAAATTTAAAAGAATTATACCTGTTTGAAAATTGTTTATATTTTGAGCCCTCTCGAGAAATTTACACCCCTGAGACCACTTAGATATGTTTCTATGCATTAAAATCTCGTTGGGAAAGGTATATTGAAGAAAATGGAGCATATTTTGATTAAATAAATAGCTTTTGAAAACAGATGTGTGCAGTTTTATATATTCACCTAAAATTCCAACATTTCATACTCACAATTCACATTAGTATTTAGTAAATGCAAAAGGAGATTAATTAGTTAACTTCATACATTTTCAATCATACATTACGATTATTTAAATTTGTACTCTTATTTTCATAATATTTCTTTTTCGTTTACGTGACGCCTTAATGTTTACGTTTAAAAAATGTTATATTAATAGAAGGATTTTAATAGGAATTTGGTTATTCTGTGGTTTTAAGCATTTTAATTGGAACAATATTAAATGTAATTAGAAGACACAAATTTGGCATTAACAAACTAGATGATAATATATTTTAATTAAAAAATGTAAATTGAAAGTTATAATTCAAAAATATTGAATGCTTTATCATTACTCAGTGTATCTCTATAAGAAACAATTTTGTTGAAAACCCAGATGTATAATAATAACACTACAATTTAAAACACGCACATCGAAAATTCTATTGTTATATGATGATTGCTTTATATAAAATATTACAAAGAATTTCTTTCATCACATAAGTTAATTTTGTGATTAAATTATAATAATCAATCATGCATAATTAAACAATTTTTTTCTCAGGGTTTTATGATAAGATGATTTTCTTCAATTGTTCCTTCTTGGCTCTTGAATATTCTGAAGGAGAATGTGATTTGTTATTATGTAATCATTAATGTTATAAGTGTTGAAAACTGTGATTATTGATTTATCTGATTTTGCAATTTTTAATTAAATGATTATTAATGCTTCTGTATATTTTTAAATAACTCTCGTTTCTTTTTCTTATTTATGTACAGTCAATTTAATTAATTTCTTCTTTTTGGCGTAATTTCTTGTTATCATATTTTTCTGCAAACGATTTTTGCCTTTCTTAATTATGTTTAAAATTTATCATTGATTTTCATACTAACTAATCACCTCCTTAAATGTGTTTTAAATTTCTTTATGTTTTTATTTTTGTCTTTCTTTATTTGAGGTAGATTTGTAAAGTATGGTCAAATATTTTTCAGTTTTGCACCTTAGAAAGATAAATATAAATTAATTATCACAATTTATAATCATACCTAATTGCAATTAAAAAATATTTTTTTAAAATATTTTTTATAATTATTCTTTTTTTCTCAGTACTGCTAAAAATACGTAGTATTGAAAACTATATAAGTTTCAAAACCTAAAATCTTAAATTGCTATCAATGAAATTGTTTTATTTAATAAAGGTGGAAAGAAATAGCGAATCTGCAGTATTAAAAGCTATAAATCGAATATAATATTTCTTTCTAGAGTCCATACAATTAGTATTAACAAAAATTAACCTCATGATGAAAACATAATCAACAACAACAAGTAACAGAATCTCGATATGTTTTTTTTTAATTTTTCGCTATTTATAAATATTGAAAGTCATTTATTGATAATAAAATATTTAAATTGCATTAGAGAAAAATTACAAGTATTTCTGTTTTCAATGCAGTTTGAGTTTTCTCCAGTTAAATTAATAAATTTTCAAATATTTTTTTATGAACTTTTTTTACGTATCTCAAACATGTAGTCAATTTGCCATAAAAAAATAACAAAATCTCAAAATTGTAAATTTGCAAAAAAATATTTATTACTAATCATGTTTAAAAAGAATTTTCACATGCTTCAAAATCATGTTCCTTTGAATGATTACTTATGATATAAGTAAAAAAAATAATACATCTTTATCCAAACTCAAGCAACACTTAAAATTCCATAAACATGCAATAATAAACAAATAGCAATTAGCTTGATTTGGCCGCTGAGTTACCCAAGGTTCACTAAATCTTTAATTTTGAGAAAATTATTTGTTACCATTTACCTTGTCAGTATCCTCCTGCACGAAAATCTTCATGTGAGCTAAAATGAATTTGATGCATATCACCATTTTTTTTAAGAATGGCAAATATTTTTTTATTTTAAATACTTTTATTAAAGTATTTTAGGTAATAGAGTTCCCCGGGCCCACATTCTTTTTTCCCAAAACTATTTGTATAAACAAGTTAGTTTTTCCCCTATGAATGACTCAATGGTTTGATTACTGTGTTGTACGTTTCATTATGGTTTATAAATATAAATCTATAGAATATAAAAAAAAGATGTGGACATGTGTGGGACCTATATTGGATGAAGTTGAAACTTCAGAAAAAGAAATACTTCAAGCAAGGGAAGAACCTCTTGAAATAATTGGTACTGCTCAAAATAACGAAAGTAAATGTGGGGAAAGCAACGAAGATGAAAGTTTGAGTCGGAAGGAAAATTTTCAGATGTAACCAAATGAACTCCATCAAAAAAATATAAAGCCCCAAGTGTACCACAAGACACATTGTGCCATGTCAAAAAGACACAAACAAGAAAAAGTTCAACATGATATTTGTCGATAATTTAAGAACAATATAACTACAATTTTACCCGCAAATACCATTCCTGTAATGTTAGCGCAGGGTCTTTCATTTGTGTCCTTTATTGAAGTCACTCACATTTGAAACATTTTAATTCAGCTTGATAGTATTTTTTCTCAAATTATGAAAGAAAAGAAAATTTTAAAAGTCTTTAAAACAGGTAAGTATGCACTGCTTTGATTCAATTAATAACTGGAATTACTAATTTTTTAGTGTAAAATAAAAATAATTATAAAAAAAGAATGGGTTGACTCTGTCACCCAGCGTGACCACTTACGTTAGTTTTTATCTCACTTAATAATATCTACTACCTCCATGCATATTGAAACTGTCAAATTCAGTTGAAGAAAGTATTGCAGAAAGGAATTTCTAGACATGGCGCTTTTGTCAAAAGCAATCCATGAGATCTGTCTAAAAGAATTTGCTTTAATACCGGCAGAAAAATTATTCCCCCTTTTCCTCCCACCCAGAATAAATCCTTTTAAACTAAATAAATACAATGAAATAATGGCTAGCTTTAAAAAAGAAAATTTAAAAACAGAAGTATCCTAATTGTTAATGGAAAGATAATTTATTTGAATAATGTGTAAGAGAGAAGTCAAATATATTTATTCTAAATATTTCAACAATTAATGCAATACAAAATATATTCGAAAAATACATGAAAATCGGAAAAAAGCTCAGGTATATCATAGTTTTACCAAATGAGAATGAAACTAGTTGGTTCCTATTCTTTTAAGTGATTATTTTTTAAGAATAGAGCAAATAAATAATTGTTGTGTATTCAAAGGAAATTAAGAAAGTTGAAATAAATTGCATAAGTTATTTCTTAGATTATATAGTGTATTAAATAAATACCTTCTGATATTTATAAGAAGAATTAAAACTCCTGCGCGAATTTTTTAAATTATTTAAAATAATGAGTTTCAATTGGGTTGTTAAGTGACCATTATTGATGTTTTATTTACAGTGACAAAGCATTATAGCTAAAATGTACAACAGCAAATTAAAGTATATAAAATATATGAGGGACATCACGAAAGTAAGATTTTTTTGGAAGAGGAAATGACAGTTAAACCAGGTGAAACAAACAAGCACTATAAGGTACTATATCCGTTGCTTGTTCTACTATAGAAATGGTGTCAACCGAGAAAAATTACGCATGCGCAGGACAATAAAGAAATTAGATCAGCATCAGATCGGTGTGCACAAGGTTATTCGAGTACAAATCGCGATGATAGGCAGGTTTAATATATGGCATAGTACCTGTTTTCGGCGTGGTTTCTATTCCTATATTTAGGTTTTTCGAGTTGATGAGTTCAGCTTTACTTTCTTTTGATCTATTTAAGAATAATAAAATTAAGAATTAAAGTTAAATTGATTAGAAAGAATACGTAAAGATTAAAATAAATTTATTAAGTATGAGTGCTAAAATACATTATTTCACAGATTGCATTTGTTATGTTGTACGAATGTTGATAGCATATAATTAAATCATGTGTCCAAGACGGTTTGTTCCGGCAAGCTGGCGCGTAATTTGTAGTTGATTGTTTCATTGAGAGGGAGAAAAATGAGCGAGATGCAGAAAACCTGTACCGTCAAAAGCCTCCTTCGATCTGAAGGTTTTTGGCGCTGGATGTCACTTGGAAATGGAACACGAGGCGTTCCTCCATCTCATATCTAGATTGTCAATGTGCCCTGAAGTGGAAGGGCCTGGCTGAATGAGAGAGTCCTGATTGGTCTGAAGGTTTTCCTGGAAGAGAGGCAATTATTTAAGCACTTTAAATTGCCTCGGGATTGACCAATCGTGGAGTAGCCTTTGGAACCTTTTTAGGAGAGTGTGAGTTGTGGATGAAGGATTTCAGATCGTCGAAGCAATATCAGAACTCGTTTCGCTATTGAACAGACCGCTCTACTATCATTGGAAGAGAGCGATCATTTTACTTTGGAATTAGGAATGAAACTATTTTGGGGAGCAGAGAAGAATTAAACAAATTAAAGATAAAAAGTAAATTAACTAAGAATATCTCTTGGACGATTAAAGAGAGGATTTAATGGATATTTTCAATGCTTGCTATTGTTTTATTTTCATGAGAATAAGACACGTGAAAACAACGTGGTCACCGCTGGAAGTGCGTGCCGTTATCCTTTATGAATAGGTACGTTTGACTAATACGTTCTTCATCCAGGAACCCCTTCAAACCGTAAATGGTGAACACGCTCGTCAAAGGTCTCTGGTTTTGCAAGTTCAGAGAAGGAAGGAAGAATGTCGAAGTGGGCATCCTTTCGTACCCCGAAAAAAAACGTTACTGCAATCAGACTTTCACTTGTTCTCTACACTAAAATTCGCACTTTTGGGATGTAACTTCCAAAACGAAACTGTAGTGAAGCAGGCTGTACGAGAATTCCTTGTACAGCTGGACACGGGGTTTATATGAAAAAAATAACGAAGTTTGCTTTTGTAAGGTCTCTGTCTATTACTGTGGTCAAAGGATAATTTTTAAAATGTTCCCTTTGAGAATTTTCGGTATTGTTGCCCTTTTGAAATTTAAAACTATGCGTGCATCAATATAATTTTCATTTACAATCAGTTTAGACTCGCAATAAATTAAATGAAACATAATTTTTTAAAAGAATTTTTTGTGTGTGATTTTTAACTATATTTAAGAAATGTTAAGGTGGATTTTAATTCAGATGTATTAATGAAAAACTTGATTCGTAACGAGTCATTATGTTAGATATAAAAAAAATCACATTTGTATTTTAGAGAGGAAAAAAACTGCATTTAAAAATCGTAACACTGGTTTTCTGTCCAATGTTTATGATATAATTCGAAGCGTCATTTCATGAAATTATTAGAAAAATCCTAACATCTTTCAATGATTATTTAAAAAAATATTTGATACCTTCTTATACTAGTTTCTTAAACATTTAAATAAACTTAATCCACAAGTACCAATAAAATATATATAATTGATTCAAATCGTTTCAAAATACATCAAAAACACAATAAAATGATTATTAAGAGAAAAGGGGAATTAAAACCTCTTCTGTCATATATGTTGCTACTTATTTTTAAATTTTGATTTATTATTAAATTGTGTACATATTGATAAATAAAATCCTACGAGTACTTGGCATAATCCTTTTATTTTGTAGTAATATCTCATTTTTTGTTATGTTTGGTTATATTCTTGTTTCTCTGAAAGTACTTTTTAATATTACGATTGGTTTATTAGTAGCGTATCCTTTGAAGAAATCGATATTATTTTATATGACTAGAAATTATGATTACCATTCTGATAAAACATTAATTTCCTAAGTTAAGCTATATCCATTGAAAAAATTTCCTATAATTATTAATTGTTTGAAATAAACTATGTTATTACAAATCTTGAAGTATTAAGAATTTTCTAATTGTGAAACTACTTTGTAATCCCAATACTAAAATAGTTTATTGGTTTGGATATAAGATAGTTCATGCCATAGTTGGTTATTAAATAAGCTTTCAAAAAACCCGTTTAGGAAAAAAATATTGATGTTCAAAGCCAAACAAGATAACTTCTACAATCTTAAATTTCAACTTAAAAGTTCCAATTATCTGATACTTTTCCTTATAGTTACATCAATAAGATTTCAAAATTACAGGAAGCATAATACATAATATAACAACTACTTGTTTTTTTCTTGCAAATAGAGCTGAAATAACTTGATACGTACTTGCAGTTTTTTAAAGCTCCTATTTTTTTTTAAAACATATCCAGTTCACCAAAGTAAATATGATCTTTCAGACGTTCCGGAAACAAAAATATTTGTCCTTTATAAAACTTTTGTATAAAATTCTTTGATGTCTGGCAATTTCAAACTAGTTTTTCAGTTTGGTTATGGCATACGAGAAACGTGACTTATGATACATTTTTGCAAGAAAATATCTATGTGATTTTATCATCTTTAAATCTGACGAAGTATAACAATATGTATCACGCACCTCGTACTTCAAAGAAATGTTATTTATAAAAACGAAAAACCTGCAAGATCTTATGAAAATTTAAAATTTTGTGTAAAGTAACTGGATCTTTTTCAATGAAAATGCACGAAATTTTTATCAAGACGAAAAATAACTCAGCTACTCAAAGAACTACATAGAATACGTATACCACTGACAGTTTAGAAAATTGTAAAAAAAAAGTTTTAGTATAAATTATGAACTCAATTTGAAAATATATACATTTAAATGATGGAGGACTTTACTAAGGATGCCTTTATAAATATTACTTTAAAGTTTTTTTTATAAAAAATAGTTTAAATTGGTTATATTTTATATTGTTTTTTATGTTAATTTTATTTTAAATGATGCAAAATTAATATGCAATAAAACTAAATATATTTTTTCACTCAAACCTCCTAAGGCCATTATGCAAATTTCCCATTTTCAAATTTGCGCACATCGATTTAAATTAATTAATTTTTAATAATTACATCAATTTATTTCCATTAGTAGCACATACATAGTTCTCGGTCAGAAATGTTTTACAAAGCATGCACAGTTTTCCGAGTGAGTGAGTGAGCACGTATATTAACGATGCCCTATAAAGCTAACCGAGAGCTATTGACGATGAACATCAAAAATTTGAATAAAGGTCAAGTAACTAGGATTAAATCTGAACTTGAATCCCAAACTCCTAAACTCCGCACCACATCGACGTATGAGCACCACATATGTATGAGCCTCAACTACTGTTACGGGCGTCGTTCTCCTATTCACGGCAAGTCTCAAGCTGTACTAGGCTAGAACTCATGACTCGCCAGTCACAAGTCCGTGACCTTGACCAGTAGGCTACACCTAATGGTCATCATAAATTTTTAGAATATAAATAATTAATACTACTAAACGTATACGAATATTCCGACAATTGTACAGCGTTTTACACTCATGTCCATAAATTAAGGATAATTCAGAATCACACAGAAATTGAACTCTAAAATAAAAATTTCACCTCTAGAATTATCACACACTTCTTGAAGAAGAATATGCAAATTACAGGAAATCAACAGATGGCGCGGATATTACGTCACAATGACTAGATTGTAAGAGAGGGATATATAAGGAATGGTGGCAAAGAAGTAAAAAGTTCACAAACGCTTTAAAAGCCTTTCAGTGCAATCATCGCATAGTTTTAGCTCAAAGGAAGCATTTGGATGATTTTTTACGTGGTAGATTTATTGGACGACTGAAATGTGGACCTGCCCAGCTGGAAGTATCCTAGTAACTTGGAATCGTCCAGAGTGTCATCTCCAGGCTTTAGCAACGATTCCAAGATGCTGGTAATGTGAATAGATGTTACAACATAGATCGCCCCCGAGTTACAACGCCGAATGAGGACCGGTATTTGGCAGTTACTGCCAAAAGAAACAGACGGAGCACAGCATCAGACTTGTCTTGTCAGCTCTCTTCAGCTACCGCTACGACAGTTTCAAGGCAGACCGTGTACAGACGCTTAGGGCACATTGGTCTATATGCTCGTAGGCTTGTCAGATGTGTTCCACTTACCGCAACTCACTGTCGCCTCCGATTAACCTGCAATAGAGAGCATGCATTGTGGTCACCACAACAGTGGTATTGTGTGATGTTTTCCGGTGAGTCCAGGTTTAGTTTACAGTCTGAATCTCGCCGGACATTAATATGGAGAGCGTCAGGTACCCGTTACCTTCAAGAGAATACCATTGAATGACACCGTTACGGTGGTGCAGGGTGGCTCGCGCTTGGGGAAGAATTATTTTTGGTTCCAGAACTGACCTGCATGTTCAGAGTGTAACGATGACAGTCCGCATCTATCGGGATGTCATTCTGGAACAACATGTACTTATGTTTCGGGGCGCCATGGGTTCTGAATTTCTGTTTTTGGATGACAACGCCCGTCCTCACCGTGCAAACATTGTAGACGAATGCCTTCAATCGGAGGATATCACCTGTATGGATTGGCCAGCATACTCACCGGGCTCGAATCGAATAGAGCATGTGTGGGATATGCTTGACCAACGAATTGCAGCCCGTCAACCCCCTACCACCTGTATACCGGAACTTCGGAGGGCATTGCTTGATGAGTGGTGTAATATTTCCCAAGATCTGATTGCTAATTTGATACTCAGCATGCCTAGGCGTTGTAAGGTCTGTATTGCATCGTCCGAGAGACATACTCCGTATTAACCATCATACCAACCATGTTATACTGGTTTTTGAAAATAGGTTTTTTTTTTTGAAATTTGCTCCAGGGAGTAAAAATCGCAATTTTTATTAATTATGTCAAACATATAGCATCTTTTTTTGCTCTTTGCCTTTTGTTTAATAAATAGACTTTACAAATAAGTGAAATTTGTTTTGCCTCTTTCTCTTTCTTTTCCTGAACTTCATTATCCTTAATTTATGGACATGAGTGTATTTGCAGACCCTACATTTTATAAACACATGTGCTAGGATATTGACGGTTTATTAAAGTATTATTTGGAGAATGCCTTAGAGATATTTTAATGAGCGATAACTAGGGCAAATAACTGGAACCAGGGTTTAATTTCCACCGCATCATTTCAATTAATATTCTTAGGTGAGTGATTCGATATGGTTCATAAATGTATCGCAATACAATGATTTTAAGAATTGGAAAATAAAACTATATATATTACAATTATCTCTTGAAAGTAACTTTTAAGTAACATACAGAATCTGAAAAAGCATTTATTGTTTTAAAGGAAATATAACATTTCATTTATTCTCAAATATTTTTATTTTATACTCCCTAAGCTATTTTGCCCTTTTGGTTAGAATCTGTTGGCTTTGGAATGAATGTTTCCATTCAAATGACCAATCTGTTGATTCAAAGCTACGCCGCAGACACGTAAGAACATACCGTTCTTTTCACAGCCGTGGACCGGTCAACGTTTGAAATTTTTATCGCATCCCATTGGAAGGGGTGGTGTTGATTGTTTATAATTTAGATTGTTTTGGTTTAATTATTTTAATTTAATTGTGTTTAAACATGTCTTCAGAAGAAAATAAAGTTCATCAAAAATTAATATAAACTGATTTAACATGGAATATAATATAATTTTAATGGAATGTCACGCAAGTCCGAAAGAAATACACCGCAGTAAATAAATCTTAAGATGCCCTGTATCATTTGGTCCACGGGTGGGTACCGGTCCGTGGTTGGGTGCTGTTGACTACTGCTTTGGACAACCATAACAAAACGAAATTCCAAACTAGGGCTGTAATGTCCTAGGATTTTCAATTGATGACTCTTTAAAGATTTATTAATGGATTTTTTGGGTCATGATAACACAACATAAAATTTAATTACACTTTATGCACATCTTAAGTACTAGTCATGAATCTCCTGAGTTTGCTGACAATTTAAGAGCAATAAAGCAAATTATTGACCAGGGGGGAATCCAACACATCTGCCTTCGGTAGATACAAAAGCCTTTACACGCGAAGATCCCTGTTGGATCTCACTGGTCTCTCTTCGAAAGACAATTACTGAATTATCTCCCCACAAAGCTCGCTGGTGGAGCTTACCGTCTTCTCTCTTTGCGAGACAATCACCGCGAGACAAGACCAAATATCCACACTGATCTCGCTGGCGGAGCTAAACGACCTCTTTCGTCGAGAGTTAATCACCGAATACCCTGGCATGGAACTCACGCAGGCGCTCTACCTCGGATCAGTCCTCGTTGCCATTTAGAGTTTCAGAACGGGTCTAGATTTCGTTACAGGACAGTCATTAAACTTCTTGCGGTGATGTATTGATCAACCGAAAGCATATTAGAGACGGATGTGTCACATATGCATACAACACAAATGTCACCAACAACTGAGTGATGTACCAGTGAATCACGGTTCGTACCAATGTACAACAGTGGTGGTCCCCACTAAAACAGGCCTTGAATCACTGGTGCATATCGTCGGTCTAATTATCAGACTGCGTAACTCCATCTGGGATGCTAATTTGATCCAGTAGGGCTAGGCGCCAAATTGTTGTTTATGTTCGCCAAGATAGGCGATAATATTACAATATGGTTTACTTTAATATTTTTATAGTGCAATAATGTGGTTGCCATGGGGATAACGTATATTAGTGTTAATTTTTTGTTTTTGCTTTTTTTCTCGCGGGATCTCTGCTCAGCTAAAGTAAAACATTGTTCCAAATTATGTGTAATGAACGCTTAAAATGGTGTAAATAATTTATATCTTGAAGAGTAACACATTAATATTACTTTCTGTTGTATTTATTTTATGTTAAAATCTTGCACCACCTCTCCCTTCGAAATCTAGTTTTATTACAAAATTAAACAAAGTCGTGAATACACTAATCGAGGAATAAATTAAAAGCGGAGTGCGCACTGAGGCATGGCGTAGACAAAACAAATGGATTAAGGAATCGCGCCAAAAAGCGCTTGGCGTGTTGCACTCCTATATCAAATCAATTACACCGGTGCAGTTACGCAGTCTGATAATTAGGCCGACGAAATATGTATGACTGGTACATGCATCAATGACTTCGAGACTGGTGCAGCACCCGTCACGAAAGGGTTAAGTGATTTTCTTCCCGTACTTTTGTTGTTATCCTCCTGTGGGCGTTAATATGACATGTCACCACACAGCCTCTTCCCAAACAGAAAGTATTTTTGATGCTAGACTTACTGAGCGATATATGGAGAAGATGGATTTACATCGATAACTGCAATATATATACAGTAGTTTGAGCATCTTTTAAAAAAATTTTCGTTGATGTCACAGAAAGTCTACGACTAATTAATGTTTCGGGGTTTATTGGGGATATCTTAGTTAAACTCTCTACTGTGAGTCCATATTCAATCAATAATGATTGGCTGTTTTGTCATCTTGTGTTCAATAATTTCTGGTTCACCACTTAGGCGACAAGCAGTTGGTGGTGAATCACCCATGATGCTTTGGAGCTGAGGGATTTGAACGGTTCATTTTTTATTCTGAATATCACACCGCATACGAATTAAACGATCGGAATGCAAAAGAAAATTCTTTATTTGGACTAGTTTTTAAGCGATATATTCCTGCCTCTTTCTGCTTAGGACCAATGTGGGGGGGGGACACTGCAACTTTTTTCGACACTAAATATTTCGAAAAGTTTTTGATAAGTTTAACGTGCATAATTTATAGATTTAAAATTACAATTTTGTATTTTATGTAACTATTGTTGTAATTTTTGTTATATTACTTTTTACGAGCTAAAATCATCGCTACAAAATAAAATTATTTGCGTGTGTGTGATCAAGCACTTTAAGTATTACTACAACAATAACAAGAAATATATATTTTCCGCTTTTTGCTCATTTCGCCCTTTTCTTTTCAAATGCAATTGCTAGTGAAATTATAATTGTGTTTATTTCGACCAATTCGAAAGAATAGTTACCAAAGAAATTGAGTAATTAGCTAACTTCTATAATAAGAAAACTAGCAATGTGCAAAATAAGCTATGGGAAAAAAACGGAAATCTAATAAAATCTATAACAAGTAATCATTTTATGTTACACTGTGCAAAAAAATCTATGGAACAGACAAAATATACTAATTTCTATGAATTCATCTCGTGTTAAATGAAATTAATTAAATCAAAAATCCAGAGGAAGAATATACATAAATCGGGAAGGTTCTGGATAAGTCTAATCGAATAAGTGATATAAGTATCTTTAAAATGGCATGGAATTAAAATAATTTTTGGGGTAATTAAATAATATTTGGAATAAAATCCTAAATATTGCCCTCCAGCCAGATAGATTGCATGTTTTAATGTATTTCTCCAAAGAGAGAAGTTTCGGTGTTAGACCTTATACAACTTGATCCAAAAAAAATTTGACCAATTTCAGATCGCCATGCATTTTTATTGTGAATTAAGTTATTTTCATGAAATTTTCAATGCGGTTTTCTTTAGCATAGTGCTCTTTACGTAAACCCTTAGGTCAAGCCAAAAAAGCTTTTTCTGACTTGACCAAATTTTTCCATTTTCCTCTTTGACTGCTTTTTCAAGCCCTCTTATTTATTCCTACCTTACGTATATTTGATTTTTTTTAAGTATCCCCATAAGAAATAATCACATGGAGCACAGCCAGGAGATGATAGTAGCCCTTTCTCAGGAGAAAGAAAATTTATTTTTTAGCATGAACTTTAGCCATTGGTTCTACAAAATTGTTTTTGTTAAGACTTGAGAGGACATTCCCATCCATAGCATAACACCTGACGACCAGCCTGCCTTTTACAAACCAGTTTCGTCTTTCGACGTTTTCGGCGTGAAATATATTGTGTTTTCGTTTTGCCAATTGAGAAGGATAGAGGAAACAGTACCTCATTTGAAGTTATCCGTGCTTTGTATCTACCCTTGCATAACATTAAATACAAATGCCAAGTGCAATTCCTTCGTTTTTCTAGGGACATTACAGACATTTGATGGCATTTGGGTTATTCAATTTTTTATAGCCAAATTTCTTTATTTGGTGACAAATTGTCCATTGTGATACCTGTAATTTCTTTGAAAAAGATATTTAAGGCAGATGATTTTCTACACACACACACAGAGCGATAGCTCTCTTCTGGTTCTTTTTTTTCCCTCCAAGTTTTTCCTTTCGTCCACCTTTTTTTTTTTCCTTGACCATTTTTTCTTGCCAGAGAAAATTTTATTTTTTTCGACGTTTGGTTTATAATCTATTAAAAAAATGTATTTTCTGATTTTTAAATATCTTATATATAACAGAAGATTTGGTGGTCGAGTGGTAGCGTTTCCTACTTCTGCGCCACAGGTCCAGGTTCTATTTTTGGGTTGTGCAAGGTCGACTCAACCTTCATCCCTTCTGCAGTGGGTTGATAAATGAGTATCAAAAAAGCTTGCATGGGGACTTAAGCACTGGGGTCTCGCTTCAGACTGACCACCAGATTGTGGGACATCTGCTCATGCACCTCAGCGCCTAATGGTCACGTATACTGGGATGGGCACAGTAGACCCTAGCCCTCATGGGACGTTGCATCACTGAGTTTGAGTTATATATAACAGAACTTGAGCAACCATTCTTTAAAAGCTTTAAAATTTCGTCTCGGGTTTTAGGATCTTATTTCCGAGCCATATAATTTACTCTCACATTTAAATATAGTTAGTTTGTCAATTTAAACTTTTCTTTTTTATTATAAACCCCGTAGTAAAACCATTACAATTTAACATAAATAATTATATACTTTTAAAATTTGTCACACTACTTCTGAATCAACTTGTAATTTGAGCCATGGTCAAGGAAAGAGGACAACACTTATGGTGGAACCTCACTTTCCAGATTTCCAAAACACGACAAATTGGGGCTTTTGAACCTCGCCATATTTAACATGTATCGCCTCCTCTAAACTTAAGTTATGCCAAGGTTTGACTGAAATAAGGCCATCTGTGAGTTAGTAACCATGACTACTCACCTTAAGCGGTCATAAATGAGTGCTAACACTTATATAGTTTTCGTGAACTTCATAAAAACCGTAATGTTGTTTTATGTTTTAAATGTTCAGATGGAACGATATCTTTTTTTTTTTTTGCAAGAACAATTTAAGATACAATTAATAATAGTAAAAGAAAAGAGAAAAACATCTAAATGAATATGTGGCAAACTTTTATCAGACATCGTACAGAAACTTTATGGTTACATTAGGTACGGTGTAAATGCTATAAAATTCCGACAAAGTTGCTTTCAAGAATATAAAATTGAAATTTTGAAAACATATTATTATCCAAAATGAGATTTCTATTTTGAAAATGTAAATAATATTTTTACTGTGAAATAAACAGGTTTCTAAGCAAAATATCCAACAGTTTGCTTTCTAAGTATTGTTTGTTTTATGAAGAACTCGTTTTAAAACTTGAAAATTCTTCTATTTGTCTATTCCAAGAAAAATAAATTTGCTTCTGTTCCATCATCTATGTTTTATACAAGAGCCTCATTCTTGAGAATGGAAACTCATATTCAAAACGTATGAAGACACGTGAAACGAAGTGTTAAAGAATACTTTTTGAGAGAAGAAACAATGTGCATGTAACTATAAAATTTCCATTTGAATATACTGGAAGAAACTACGAGACATACAAATACAGTATTCAAATTCAAGGATTTGTTCTGTTTTGTGTATTTCATAATTCTTTATCATTGTCTATCACAGCTCAATTTCTAATATTTTGTTTTGCAACTTTATTATTATTTTTTCCCCTTTTTGTAGAAGTGATTACTTGATATTGCAGGGAACAAAATATGTATGAAATTTTGTTTGTTGAAATATGCTTGGTATATTTGATTTTGTCCAAAATTGTCTACTTTAACTATTTCTTAATAGTTCCCAATTGTGTCTTTCCATTTTCATTCCCAAACCCTTGGGAACAAAATAATTTTATTATTTTGTACACATAATTGCTTACCCCCAATGTTTCTCATTGAATAACAAATATTTAAGAGCATATGTTTTTTTAATTGTATTAAAAAAATCCTGAAAAACTTGATATATATATAAATTATTTTATTAATGCCTCGAATTACGCTACACCGACTTATGCGAATTTGGAGCTACACGATTTTCAAATATCTTCGATTCGTTTGTTTGCTTGTTTTTTTCATCCATGAAACTCATGTGGAATCAGTGCCACAACCTGGTGAAACTGGTAATTTGAATGAAGAAGCTGTTGATCTTGCCAGACAAAAAAACTTTGAAGTGGATAGTAATGACGTTGAAGTACGACCAAATTTCCACAATCAGGAGCTGACGTTTGATAAGGTCATAGAAATGTATTAGCTGAGCAAGAAATTGAAGAACTTGTCTGTCTATAGACCCAGTTGAATCAGGAGACTGAATGATGGATGGTAATTTGACAGAAGGCCTCAGATTAATTGAAAATAAGTTACAAATTTCAGAAAATACATGCAACAACAAAGAGAATATTTTTTCAATAAAACAAGGCCACGAGGAAATTTTCCTTGAGAAAAAAAATCTTTGAGTCGGTAAAAACTACTTGTGATATTTTATGAAACTTTCTATACATCAAAATAACTTCGGTTTGCGTTTTAGTATTTGAGGTTTTTTTTATATATCTAAGATTTTTATAAACTTTTTTTTATTCTACATTATTATTTCCTATCGTGTCCATTCACAACTAAAAATAATTTATATGTATTTATATATAAAATTTTATCCTGACTTACGTGACACCTATCACGTAAGTTCGGTGTATTACTTCATATGCATTTATGAATTTTATACTTAATTGGTAGATTAGAAATACAAAGAAATAGAATGCAATGACTTGGTGCATTTTAAAATTTTTAACAAATATTATTTGCCAAAAATTTAATATAATATACTTCTCAACGTTTCTTTAAATAAAATGTGTATTTTATTAGTTACGAAAATAAAAAAAAAATGTTACATTATCGTTTTTCTCAAATTGAAACTTAGAAGCACTTTTAGAAAATTTAAAACGAAAAATTGAAATAAATTACCAAAGCCCACATATTTTTTCCTTTTTGTTTTATGTTCAAGTGCTACTCTAAATTTCCTTCACTAGTTTTTTGTAGTTATAGTTTTTGTTCGAATTCATGGTTTCTTATCTTTGATCTCTGAACTCTCCATATGTATATATCCACATTTTACCTTATCAAAGTAAGTTTTACTCTTCGATACTGAGGTAATTGCATGTGCAATTATTTCCTTCTGTTTCGTTTTTTTATCTTAATGCTGTTTTTCTAATTGAATCAATTATATTTATAAGATCAGAAAATATTTCTCAATGGTAGACACAGACAGATATAAACAAAGTTCTTCAACTATCAGACAGAGAATCTACAACAGCCCAAATGGGACAATAGCCTTTGTTTTAAGTATAGTAATTTTTTTTTGAAATTGAATTTGACATCAATTCTACTCCACTAATATATTTTGCAGTTTTTAAGTAAAAATAGTAGTTCTACAATAATACGCTTTCCCGACGAAGCTCTTAGTGGTAACTGAAAAGGAAAATTAGAGAGGAACTCTTCAGCCAATAGTACTGAGATAACAGAGAAAATTGGAATGCAAAGTAAACTATAGAACTTTTAAGACTAAGCAATTATTAGCGAATAGTAAGCTGCTTTAAAATTAATCTCTAAATATATCGCACTGTATTCTATATATATATAGTATAACATATATAATCAATTTGTTCTTCAATTTATTTCACATCATATTAAATGATTACTCAAAACTACGTGCTCCACTCGAACTATACACCCAAGATAAGGTATATAGAAATTGTATTTTACTGTAAGAATTTGTTTTGTCAACACAGTGTATAAAGAATTATATGTGTTTCTTTACACATGTAATACATCATTGATAGATATTAAGAGCAAAAGAACACGTTTCGAAAGAACCGGAATGTATTTTTAACAATGTGTCATCATAAGCTTATTTAACCGCTTATGTTATGAAATGATAGAAACCAGTTCTATTCTAATCCAATTTCTCCTCCTATCTTTTCGTATTGAAATATGATAAGTTACATTTGTCATTTAATTTCGTTTTCTTTTTTTTCACTTCATTTCACCAAACAATTTCTACATTAGATATTTTCGAATTTTAATCAATATATTCATTGTCTCTTTGCATATTGTAATAGTAACATCTGGACTTTCAAATGTTATTAATTTCTTCGATTTAACCTTGATGTACAGTTCCGTTAGCTAAACGATGCCTACAATTATCACGCTTGAACAACAAGAAGCTTGCAAAAATGTCTTGTTTGACATTTCGAATACCATTGAAATTAACCCAAATTTATTGAAATATATAATAGTATGTGAATAATTTTGGGCTTTTACTTATAGTCCTGAAACGCTCTATGTACTCAGGGATATCACATTTTCACGAAGAGCCCAAAAGGCTCGAATGAGCAAATCAAAATTCAATGCGATGAAGATTTACTAATATCACTGTGTACATTTACTGGTTTCTTAAGCGCCAAACTGATAATCAGCATTACTATTTTCCCATCCATGCCGAAATCCATGAAAGAATTAAAAAAGTAACGACCCGAGTTGTGGAAGAGCAAGTCATGGGTTCTTCACCAAAAAAATGCGCCGGATCGTTCTGCATAAGTTTCTTGCCAAGTATTGCATTCTAGTGTTAGACCATCCATTTTAATCACATTATCTTGGGCCATGCGACTTTTATGTGTATCCTAGGGTGAAATCTGCATTAAAAAGAACAATATTTAAGTCCGTTGAAGTTGCGAAAAAGAAAGCGGCACGCTTCTTATAGGATTTGACACAAGATAACTTCCAGCACGTTTCAAACAACGGAAAATTCACAGGGAGTTCTGTAGGGATAGTGGAGAGGTATACATTGAAAGCGATAGCAAGTAAATATGTATGAAAATAAAATAAAATATTTTATAGAATCAGTTTTGTTATTTAATAGACATGTATACAGGTATATTATTGATTCTGAGGATTTATTTAATTATATAGATAGTAGTAATGCAATAATTCTTTTAAAAAATTACAGTCATTATGATCTAAATAGTGTTATAAATAAACACAAATTTTAAATTATCCTTAAATGGTAGATTCAAAAGAAAGTTACGTTAATTTTAATGCATACGTTTAAAGCTACTTTAATTAAGGATTTACCTCAAGGAGAACTGCTAGCAAGAGTCAAACTAATTTATCTTTTCATTCTTATGATAATATTTGTAATATAACTTAACTTGACTCAGTGGCGTGACAGCCCACGAGAACGAAGGTCTACTGTGCCTAACTCAGTATACGTGACCAGGGGCCCTGAGGTACATGAACAGATGTTCCAGTCAAGTGGACAGTATGACGTGAAACCACCAGTGTTAATTTACCAAGCAAGCTTGGTACTCATTCTTATCGACCCATTGTAGGAATAAAAGGCTGAGTTAGCCTTGCCCACCCCGGGGTTTGAACCTTGGACCTGTGGTGTGGTAGCACGCTGCTCTAACCCAGGGGTGCCCAGCACATATCGGTTGGTGATCCAAGTAAAAATTTACTAAACTGAGGTGGGTCGCACGTATCAAAATAAAACAATAAGTTATTCAAAACATTGTATTATCATACAACATTTAAAATATTTTTTTACCTTACAATAAATGTGATGCTTGTTTTTGTATTTTACTTGAGATTTTTTAAATATCAACGGATAATTTAGTCGACGAGCATTGTAGTTAATTAATCATGTTTTCATCGAGCAACCTGCTACGATACTTTGTTTTTACCAAAATTTAATTTGAAAAAAAAATGGCTCACATCAATAAGTAGTTCCAGATTACTGATATAATGCGCATAGCCAATTGTTTTAAATTTGGAAATTTTTCTTCGGGGAAATATTTCTGATAACATCCAATAATCTTATTTTCTTCGCAGACTTTTTAGCTGGATGCTTGATTGTAATTCTATTAGCTCCACTTGTAAATTTGGAGGCGCTTATTCCAACTCTACATTAAATGGAGCTAAAAACATTGCATTATGTTTGTAGGAGAATCTGGTGTTGAGAATTCTTCAAAATATTTTCTGATTTCCGTAGAATATTTGAAGAAGATTTTATGGTCACTTTTATAGTCATTTAACAATGGGAAATATGAATTAAGTCGTTTGATCTCAATTGATTTTCATAAAAATGACGCTTTGTTACAAATGCTTTTATATCTTGATAACAATCGGTAATCAACTTATTTTCCCTTGTAACTTCTGGTTTAATTTATTCAGTTTCATCGTTGTATCTGTTACAAAACATAAATCTAGAAGTCATTGATCATCCCTAAGTCACTTATATTATGACCATTATTGTTCATGAGAGTTTTAATTTCTTCCTTTAATATCCATAATCGAAATAAGTAGTTTCCGCGACTTAACCACCGATCACCGAGATCGCCGTATTCTGATTCCAGTTCCCTAAGATATTCTTGAAAATGACGATGCTTCAATGGATTGTTTTTAATTGAACTAAAAATACCAACAACTTTCATCATATGAGACATATTTAACACTTGTACACATAGATCCTCGAAGTGCAAAAAAAAATTTAAAAAATAACAAATGAGCATTTCAAAATCATTTAAACTGATGTGATTGAAAATTAATGCAACAGCACTAACATTTTTTCCAACCATTGAAGGGGCCCCATCTGTTGCAATACCTACAAGATTTTTCTAATCTATCTGTCGACTTCGTGTGTAATTTATGACAGCATCCTAAATATCTCTTCCGGTGGTAGTACCTTTCAAACTTACAAGTTCCAGTAATTCTTCAATAATATTCATTTTTTTAATATATCAACACCTCTAATAAAAATAGCAAGTTGAACAGTATCATTTTATCTGACATTTCATCCAAAGCCAGTAAGATATATATGAAGCTTATTGTAATCGTGTTTAGAGATGCACAAATTTCACTCGAAATGTTTTCCATTCTTCTTTCTAATTTGAGTAAGAGATTCAGTTTGTCTGGATAGATTTCTTCAATTGCGGCAATTAGGCAGTCCTTGATATTTTTACCGCCTGTAAAAAGCTTCATATTTTTAGCAATAATGTGGGATACTCGAAAGTTGGCACTGACAATATAAGATTTGATTGGACAGCTTGCATATGAAATATGCATTCTCTTATTGCTTGGAAGTCAATAGAAGGGGGGAAAATAATTTCAGAAAAATTGCACGGGGAGAGGTGGGGGTGGGTCAAAACACAATTTTTCGATTCAACCGTCTATAATCCAAATGTCTAAAGTAATATAGATAGTTAGAAACTTCAATTGGACCGTGAGTTGGGCATACCTACACTAACCACTCAGCCACTGGGCTTCATTAAGGGATATATTATTATTTTTACTAAATATAGAATGTTTCATTACTTAAGGCAAAATAAACCGAATTTACTCCTTATATTAATTTTTATCCAAAGTATTTGAGCCTCATTAAAACTGACAATATCCCTCTCAAAACACATGACATTGGTTTGACTTTGAGTTTTTTTAATAATAAATTTGTGACGGATCTTTACGGGATATTCTCACTAATTCTCTTGTGGAATCTTTAGGCTAGCATTTGCGTTTAATTAACAGTTATCCCTTTCAAGAAGAAACCCTAAAATGTAAATTAGTTCGACTATAGAAAGCCAGAGTTTTGTAATTGTAAAAATAAGATGCTGAGAAACTGTTACAATCACCACGAATGTGAGATATAAGGAAGTTGATTTTCGCAGCTTGAGTTAAGAGTGGTGTTTGCCACTGTCTTAAATTAGTGCAATGAGGATTTGTAACCATCAACTAGGATATGATAGATCCCTATCATATCCTAGAACATTCACTTAAAGTTTAAATTGTTGTTGATTAGAGGGTTTGTGTAAAATAAATAATTGTTATAATGGAAGTTTCTGGTCCTACTTTGTTTCTTCCCACACCCTTAGGTAAGCAGGACGGTGAGGTAGCGACTTCAGGGGGAAGTCGCTCACAAATTAAATAAAGTAATATTTTTAATAAAATGGTTCCTTTAATTTTAATATTAATATGGTACTATTCTGGGATTCCGATATTTAAAGTTACATTTATACACTGCTGGACAATTGCTAAGGACGGATCACAAATTGCTATGTAGCATAACATTAAGCGAGACATGAGGCCTAGTAAAATAAAATATAATTGCTACACTGTTCAGACATTAGAATAAAGAATATTTATTGTTCTGGAAAGTACAAAAGCTGTGAAACATCTGAAAGAAAAAAAAAAATGTTCATTTGATCTGCGTACGAAGAAATGGAACAATGCATTTAAAAGTCAGCAGGTACCTTAAAGAAAGGAATCAGTACGGGATATGTCCATCGTGGAATGTGATGCAACATTCCACACGTCGTATCATACTTTGCACAGCATTATCCAGCAGCTGTTGAGGCAATTTACCCCATTCCTCTGTGAGTGCACGGATGAGGGTGTTATTGTTTGTTGGAGGATAGTTTCGACCAGCAACTTGCCTCCCCAAAGAATCCCACACATTTTCAATGGGGTTTAGATCTGGAGAACGCGCTGGCCATACGAGACGTTGAATACCCTCGCTGTCTAGACAATCCTGAACCGCGAGTGTTCGATGACATGTTGCGTTGTCGTCCATAAAAACAAATTTATCACCGAAAGCACCACGGAAAAGACGAACATGAGGAAGTAGAATTTCATCAATGTATCGTTGGCCCGTCCTAGTCCCATTCGCAACCACATGTAGGCGCGTGCGGCCATTGATCATGATTCCTGTCCCCACCATGATACTGCATGTCGGATATCGGTCCTTTTCCTGGATATTTTCTGGACGACAAGCAGTACCACTCTCTCGCCAGATCAGTTGGCGTCTACAATCCGATGACAGACTGAACCTACTCTCATCTGAGAATAGTACGCATGCCCAGTTCTGTTCAGTCCAATTTTGATGCTCACGACACCATTGCAAACGGGCAGTACGGTGCTATCTGGTCAATGGGACACACACAACAGGTCTGCGTGCATATAGTCCTCCTACCCTCAAACGTCTGGCAACAGTTTTTCGGGAGATCTTCTTTCCTGAGGCAGCAAGAAACTGATTTGCCACCTGCTGAGCTGTGGTGCGCCTGTTCCTTTTTGCTGATAGGACGATATATCTGTCTTCTGCAGGCGTCGTACTTCTAACACGACCTCCCCCGTGCCGTCTACTACACATTCCAGTAGTTTTAAATGACTTCCACAGCCGTGAAACAACGCTGTGAGCGATGTCGAACTCCCTGGCAACATCTGTTATTTTTCGCCCTTCTTCGATTATTGCAATAATTCGGCCACGCATAAAATCATCTATGTGATGTCGGGAAGACATGCCAAAAATTTTAAGTTCGTCTATTAATTCTTTCCTGTAAAACTTTGACTTGGAACAACAACTGTCCACACGCGTCAAAACCTTTAAAGCTCTTATGAACGCTATCACGTGATGGACAGACGTGGGAAAAAATTTGCATATACTCCTACTTCTTCTTACTAATATCCCGCACTTATTCTAATTTTCCACATTTTGCTTCCTTTCATTTTGTGATTTCTATGGATGATAGCGTTATCCGTCCTTAGCAATTGTCCAGCAGTGTATAAGCATTATTGCGAGCTGTTTTCAACGAAACAATACATTGTTTAGCAATAATGCAGACATTTGTTTCTTAATTTAAAAAAGTTTATTATATTGTTTCGATCAGGACTATCTTTTAATTTTCTTTCTGTAGTTACATTTTTAATAAATTCATAAGTTATTACATAATTATTAATAAGTTATTCATAAGTTCATAAGACATTTACCTTTGCTTTTGTCAAGTTTAAATAGTTTTTTTAATTGGGTATATTATTCATAGCTGCACACATTTACAAGATGATATCCCTTGATATATTTTTAACGAGTTTCGAATTAATTTTGGAATTTTCCATTTAGTACCTTTCTTTTCTTTTTTTTTTTTTTTTTCTTCTGCATTTGACATAATTATATATTTCATGTTTTGCCTTTTAGCTATTTTTTCTTATGTGTGATGTTGTTCTAGTATGACAGGAAATTGCAGTGTTGGCACGTTGTTGTACTGTTAAATTGTTCTCTTTAAAAATTCATTATTGTATTCAGATATTGAATTTTCTAACTTAAAAACATAGATTTTTTTTTCATTTGGAACTTGGTTTTAGAAACTAATTTAGTATTTTAGTATTATTCCTCTAATATTATATTAAGTATATTTAGTAGTTACAGAATTTCATCCTCACACAATTTTTTCCTTTCTTAAGATGAGTCATGTAAACACAAATATGGGGTAATGTTGACTAGCCTTAAAGCTATTCTTAAACCTATAGTCTTAGTTCATAAGGCTAAGAGTTTGTATTAGTGTAGCTAACACAAACTCTTATTAGTTGTATTAGTGTAGCTAACATATCTTTGACTTATACAGTATGGTTATATTTCTATTTGTTACTTTACTTTATTAGATTTATGGCAATTTTTAGTGTATATATATATATTTAACCATAATTCAGAAAATATAAAATATTATGAACCAAAGAAGGATCAAATTGAAATTAAAATAATGTTTTTTTAAAAAAATATTGGCTCCATGGACTGCTTTATTTTGTATTCAAACTCTTAGATGTCTTTTCGATAGAGGATATTTAAACACATGGATTAAACACATAAAATAAAAATGGTAGGAAAAAAATTACATTGAAAATCTACGAATTCAACTGCAATAAAATGCATAGGATATGCATTTCCTTTGATCAAATCAAATTACTCATATTTTAGATGTATTTTATGAATAAGAGGCTTTAAGCAAAATTTCTTTCAATGCTATTCATTATTATGTTTGCTTCTGAACTTATTGAAAAGCCTACTTTCATCTCTAAGTTTTCAATATCTTAATATTTGTGAATTGTGCGGAAATCTTTTTTAAAAAGTCCAATAACTTCAAATGCAAAAGAAAATTTCAAAATATTTGCTTCAAAAAGAGACTTCCATTTTCTTTGGCTTAGCAAAAACATCATGCTGACACGAAGGCAAGGTAAATAACAAGTATCAGATTTTTCAAACCTACAAGCATCTAAAATTTTCCATCCTTGGGCGTAGCCTACGGCGCACAACATATTGACGACGGCAAATACGGAATGGACTGTCATATTAAACTTCCTGACGGTGGAATATAATTTCGAATTCTCCAGAAATATTCTTCCTGGGGAGTAAAAATTGGCGGAAAAAAAGGCAAAAAATGTCTTTAAATTCAAATTATGAGCTGTTTGAAATAATTTTTTACCTCGCTCTCTAACATTCTTTTGCCTTCACTAGTATTATTAACGTTATATTTTTGTATACATTAAATATGGCACTTATATTTTCTGAAAAATACTAAAATCAAAAAGTAAATTTATCTAAAAAGTTGTAATGTTTAAATAAAGGTTTTGTAAAACTTAAAATTAATGTTATGTTTTTATAAATTTCACATTCACATATCAAAACATGGATCCCATTTTTTTTTTCTTTTTGTTAAAAATATATAAAATCAATTTTGGTTTCAGATACGTATTATTATTTATCTTTTTTATCTTTTATAAGATATTGTAGTGTAATAATTTCTTCTGCGGCAACGAAACTAAAACACTGCAACCTACGAAACCTATGTCGCACATTTTTACAACGTTTATGCTATTGAAATTCGGGTGCAGCTTACAATCGAAGGTACGAAAATTTATTGGATGAGGGAAATTGAACATGGTACTGACAATTAGAGAAATTGCTGGCACATATATGTATGTAAAAGTTTTTAATACATAAAATATTAAAAAAAAATTATTTACTTAGTAATAGTTCTTATTTTACTTTTTTTTTAATTTCTTAAATCTCATACTTCGATAAACATTTTAAATTATTTATTTTTTTTACAAAAGCGAGCTGAGAATTTAGGGTGCAGCTTAGAGTCAATGGCGGCTTAGATTCGAATAAATACGATACATCCTAAAAAAATACCACACGCGCATTTTCGTTTTAAAAATTAAAATTAGTAGATGAAATGCTAATTAATTCATTGACATGATATTGATATTCGTAACGAGTCATCATATATGGTATAAAAAATCACATTTATATTTTAAAGAGGAAAAAAACTACATTTAAAAATCGTAACGATGATGGATATCCAATGTTTATGATATACTACCAAGCATTAATTCATAAAATTATAACAGAAATGATAACATTTTTCAATGATTATTTTAAAATACACTCACTTCCAAAAGTTAAGAGCGGAGAGGAAGATGCCAATTTCAGGAAGCCAATAAGAATTGAAGAGGATGCAATTCGCTGCAGAGGTAGATGGAAGTATGCAAATATGTTAGGTTACATCCAATCGTGCTTTTATGTAAAGAAATATGCAAAAAGTACAGTCTTATAAGAAGCCAGCAGGTTGAAGGGTTACAGAAGTTGATTGCAAGTGCTGATAGAAGGTGCTTAAAACGTTCGTACAATTTGTTTTCAAGACATAGTGTTTCTATGACTTCCAGAAAACGAATGGAAGATTCTGAGGACTGGCGTGCTATGGGGCGCATTGAAGCAGGACAGTCGATCCCAGTTGTTGCTCTTTTCTTCGGTGTTCATCATTCTGTAATTTCACGTTTATGGACACAATTCCAAACCACACAGACAGTTGTCCGAAGGCCCGTAGGTGGTCGCCCTAGGGTTACAACCCCCGCGGAAGATCGAGATATTGTCATTGTAGGCAAGCGGAATCGCAGAGCGACCTCCCCACGTGTGACATCTATGGTTACAGCGTCCATTGGTAAGGCTTTAATATCTGCAGCTACTGTACGTCGAAGATTACATATGAATGGACTGTATGCCCGGGTACCTCGAGTTTGTGTTCCTCTATCCGTTCAATCAAGAGGGGCACGATTAAAGTGGTGCTGGGAACATGGCAATTGGACTGTGTCTGACTGGGGAAATGTCAGGTTTACTGATGAGTCAAGATTTGCTCTGGAGCCAGATGACAAGCGTATAAGGATATGGCGTCATTATGGTGTGGGCAGAGATTTCATTAGGATACCGCACCGACCTGCGTATCTTTAAACGGGGTTCTGTGACGGCTGTCCGGTATCGAGATGAAGTCCTAGAACCCATTGTGAGATTGTACCCTGCAGCAGTTGGCCCTACTTTTGTTTTAATGGACGATAACGCACGTCCCCATAGAGCTGACAACGTCGATGGCTACCTGGAGAGTGAAGGGACTAAGCGTATGGCGTGATCAGCATATTCGCCCGACCTTAATCCCATTGAAAATCTTTGGGATGCTCTCGACCATGCTGTATCTTTACGTTTCCCACCTACAGCCACTCTTATTGAACTGGAAACTGCTCTACAAGAAGAATGGCGATTTCTTAATTCTGTGGTGGTTAACCACCTAATTGAAAGCATGGTCAGAAGGTGTAAACTTTGCATACAGATGAGGGGGATCACATACCCTACTAATGTCTATTTTTCATTTTATGCTGTCTATTTTCACTTTATACATAATTCTGTTTAAGCCTCCAGTATGACATTTTCTGATAACTTACAAAAACTTAATATTGGTTTCATTTCTGTATGTAATTATTTTTTTATATATAAATATCTATGCTACTTTACTGCCAAATTTTGTGTCAATCAAAATATTATTTGTTGATTTTTTTTGCATTTTACATCTCCGTGCTTAACTTTTGGAAGTGAATGTATCTTGCCTTCTTATACTAGTTACATAAAAATTAAGTAAACTTAATCCACAAATACCAATAAAAAATAAAGAGAATTAATATCATTCTTATATACCTTATTTAATATCAATATTATTTATTTATATATATATATATATATATATATATATATATATATATATATATATATATATATATATATATATAATAAATGTGTTAAATATGTGTGTTTGTGAAGGGCTCACGGAAAGGCAACACCTACGGGTGCCAAGAAACGTGACTCAGTGCACTTCACACGGAAGCGAGGGGCAGTCCCAGCAGACAGAGTGGACATAGACAGAGAGAGGAGATCCAACGAGTCAGATAAAAGGAAATGACGAAAGCGAGTACCTACATGACGAACTTGAGCCACCTAGCAATGACGCGCACTGTCATGTGGTTTTAGTTTGGTATTCGCGTGTGTATATATATAATTCCCCCTTTCCTTGTTATTTCTCAAACAGTTTTGTGTTCTACCGAAATGATAAAAAATTAAAAATTGAAAAAAAATGTTTCGAATTAGGTACAAATGCAACGATGTATGTAACAGAATTGCTTCAAAAATGCTAAGCTCATTGAAGATATTTATATAAAGGACTAATTAAAAATGACTGTCTCAACAAATCTAAATAAGAATTTTCTTGAAAGAAACTGTTTTTATGTATTTATAAGCTGAAAGAACTTAAAATAAAAATATAATAATTCTAAAATGTGGAGTTATTTATAACTCCGGGTTTCAGAGCTCTATTGTAAAAAAAAAGAAGAAAAAAGACGAATATTCCGAAAAAAACATTTAAATTAATACAGAAACAGTTGAAGAGAGAGTTTTATTTATATCATTTAGAAATTTTCTATATGTGGAGCCCTGGTTACACTGTAAACATCAATGTGATAGACAGTCCAGTTCCTTCCAAACTTTAATCGAAATGGCACCTTCAACGTTTATGTTAGCCCGTATTATTCTTTCCATGTTATCCTCAAACTTGTTCTTTTACATAAAAACAAGTATTTTTCTCCGTTTCTTCTACATTTTGTAACAGAACTGCATGGAGTGGTAAAATGTACTGTCAGTAACGTTCTTAGAATCATGTTGCGTTGAGTATATATGGCAAATCATATGGCAGGAACTGGACTATCGCATCGACACATGCCGAGTACCTAAGAATTAGTACATTGAACACTTGTAAAGAATGTAAATAAAACCGGAATTGTTTTTTATTCTTTCAAATGTTCTTTTGCGCGTTTATTATTATTATTATTATTAAAGGGTGTTTTTAGAGGTATAGAAATTTAAATTGCAATAAAACAACGATGTATTATTCGATTAACATGAATTTTTTTTATTCGAAAGATAATCTTGTGGCATTAAATTTTAAATATGATCAAGCAAGGCATAGATTCGCCGAATGGGCACAAAACGAGATTGCCGTTGTTCCCGATTTTCGTAAGCGAATTTTGTTTAGCGATGAAGCGCACTTCTGGTTGAATGGCTACGTCAACAAACAAAACTGCCGCATTTGGAGTGAAGCTAATCCACAAGTGTATGTCGAAACACCGTTACATCCAGAAAAACTGACTGTTTGGTGCGCTTTATGGGCTGGTGGAATCATTGGTCCGTACTTCTTCAAAAACGATGAAGGCCACAACGTTACAGTCAAAGGCAATCAGTATAGAGCCATGATTATTAACTTTTTCATTCCTGAATTGAACAATCATGATGTCCAGGGGCTGTGATTCCAACAAGACGGCGCAACATGTCACACAGCTCGTGCCACAATCGATTTATTGAAAGACACGTTTGGTGACCGCCTAATTTCACGTTTTGGACCTGTGAATTGGCCTCCAAGATCTTGTGATTTAACACCGCTAGACTATTTTCTGTGGAGCTATGTAAAGTCATTGGTCTATGCGGATAAGCCACAAACTCTTGACCATTTGGAAGACAACATTCGCCGTGTTATTGCTGATATACACTGGTGTACAAAAATTAAGGACGAAGTCGAAAAATTAGCATATCAGCTGAACGAAGAGGCAGAGCGGACAGAAAGACCAATCAGGAGATTAAGTAAGGTGATGTACGGTAGCACATGCGCAGATATGCAGGTAGACGTAATGGGGTAGTGTCTGAGTAGTATAAAGCATGTTGTCGGTGTAAGATCAGTATTTCTGGCAAAGAGCTTGCACGCCGTATAGCAGTTAAAATCACACCGAGTTGCTGCCTCAGCTAGAAATGGCGAAAAATCAATCTGTTAGACGACATCTGGATGCTTTTACCCGAGTTCGAATCATTGGGAAGTTGGAGGAAGGCCGCAGTGTGACAAGTGTGGCTGCAGAGTTCGGAATTGCTCACAGCATCGTTTCACGACTTTGGAGACAATTTCAAACTACAGGAACAGCTATCCGGGGGTTCAGTAGTGGTCGTCCACTAGGAACCACACCCGCAGATGACCAGTACATTGTCTTACAGGTCAGAAGAAACAGGCGGCCGACAACGGGAGAAATCGCTAGACACACGACACAGGCGACTGGACGACCGATATCGCGTTTTACCGTGGCCAGAAGACAGCACGGTGGTGGTCTGTTTCCACGACGCCCTGTACGCTTTACCTTTAACGCCTGCCCATCGGAGAAGGCGTTCTTTGTGATGCCGGGAACACCGGAATTGGAGCAACAATGAATGGGGACGAGTACTCTTTACAGATGAGAGCAGATTCAGTTTGAGTAGCTATTCTCATCGTATACTCATCTGGAGAGAGCGGGGAAGCCGCAATCATCCCTCGAACATCATTGAAAGGGACAGGTATAGAGGTCGCGGTGTTCTCGTTTGGAGAGGCATCATGCTTGGTAGTCGTACAGACCTTCACATCTTCGACGCAGGTTCAGTCAACGGGCCCCGTTATTGTCACGAGATTCTTCTTCCATATGTGCGTCTTTTTAGAGGCGATATGGGTCTGCAGTTCATTTTCATGGACGACAATGCACCATGTCATCGCACAGTAGCTACCGAACAGCTCTTAGAGAGTGAGGATATTGAACGTATGGATTGGCCAGCACGATCTCCGGATCTCAATCCCATCGGGCATGTATGGGATTTTCTAGGCAGACGCTTGGCAGCTCGTACCTTACCACCAGTAACGATTCGGGAGCTTCGATTGGCGCTGCAAGACGAATGGGCAGCAATGCCTCAACAACTCATTGACACCCTCATTCTCAGCATGGGCAGAAGCTGTGAAACCTGCCTAGCAGTCAGGGGAGATCATATCCCCTACTAAAGACCGGATGTTTCTTGCTGGACACCCATCGCAGGGATGCTTCGGCCTGCAGTCGCATTGCGCTCCATGCTACTTTTTCAATAGAGCTTCTTTTTATCCCTCTGATTTCTCTTTTAGTAAGTGTTGCTTACATTACACATGTCCTTACGTATTGGGGATCTTACGGTATTAAATGTGTTGAATTGGAAAGCTTTTGTACAAAGTTCTATTGAAAAAACCGTCTCGTCCTTAATTTTTGCACACCAGTGTTCGGCCACAAATGTTGGAAAAAGTCACCGAAAATTGGACGTCCAGATTGCACTACATCCGAGCGAGCCGTGGCAGTCCTATGCTAGAAATCATATTTAAAATGTAATGTCACAAGATTATCTTTCGAATAAAAAAAAATAATGTCAATCGAATAATACATCGTTGTTTTATTGCAATTTAAAGTTCTATACCTCTAAAAAAACACCCTTTACAATTATTATAGCGCTTCGAAACCGGAAAAGAATTAGGAATAATCCTGTATAACCGCTAAGTAAAAAGTTTAGTTTCTGAAGGTGAATGTGAAATAACTATCACAATGGTAATTGTTTCAAAAAATCACTAGTATAATTTATTTTGAATAATTAGTAAAGTTACAAATTCTGAATAGAAACACCCCTTGGAAAGGGGCTTAAAGAAAAGAACAGTTTTTTTCCGAATGTCATTAACACGCATTAGTGTTTTGATACTATGCTTCATCCCGTAGGTGTCATATTTTTCTTCAAAGGAGAGCAAAAAAGAAGAAAGAAGGAAAGAATTCCGAAAAAAATCTCATCATATTCAGTTTCAAACAAATCATATCACCACGAATAGATAGATCGGAGAAAATATTTTTTCCCGTTATAAAAAAATCGCTTTCGGGAATCATGTATGGAATAAAAAAAATATGGGGATCAAAAAATGAATGCATCAAAAACTCCAAAAAGAAAGTCTTCTGACAGAGATGAATTCGACGATTTTTCTCTCTCTATCGGTATTCCTTTTATTGTGGAACTAAGATTATGATGAGTATTGGAGTGATATCAAGTAGTCCGTAGTTCCTAGATTCTAGTAGGATTTGTCTTTGTTTATAGTATAGAAAAAAACTTATGTTTGTAGGATTATGAAAGTATTTCTTTTTGTATGGAAAAGGCTGTAAATCAATTGACTTCAATACCATGAGAAAAAATAGAAAATATAAAGCATAAAATACGATAAAACCGTTTTTCATTTGTGCATATTAATATAAAATTACATGGACCAGGATTCTCTCTGTATCATTTAATAAAAAAATCTTGTTGATATTTATGTAACCTATTTAAAATACAGAGTGTGGCAAATTAAAGTGCCAGTAGAACAAAGTGTTAAGTCACAAAAAAAAACACGGCATAGGAAAGGTTAAGTTTAGCTATAGAAGGTTTGAAAATGATCACAATTCGTTTCTTGCTATCTTAGGGCTATGGTCAACAAGTTGCGGAAGGCAGATCGAAGCTGGACTGCTGGAGTTTCTGCAATCTAATAAGAAATGTTCTGCTACTGTTCTTGAAGACATTTTTTTAAAAAAAATTACTCGCACCAACGTCTTTTCGGACACTAGGTGTCTGGGAGTCCAGTATAAAGCAAATGTTGCACTAGCTGGAGGGAGAACTAAACAATAGACTAAATTCATGACAGTCACTTGATAAAGGCAAACGCGTGTACTACATTGAATTCAAAACTGACATTAAATAACTTGTATTTTTAATTCTATTCGTAAAGCTTAAGTAAAATTTCAAATTTCATGATTGGGTAAGGATGTTCAACTGTTATAAAAAAAAACTTTTTGAAACAAAAAAATTAACAATTTTTTTTTTTTAAATTTAAGAAAAAATCTTGTTTTATATATATGTATTTTTAAAGAAGTTACAAATTTTACTTTTAAAAAAAAGTTTCTGCAAAAAACGTAATTTGGCAACAACAAAGTGTACGATCTGATATTAGCTGAAAATAGATGACTGCATTTATCGTGACTATGACGTCACCTGAATTTTAAAACTGATATCGGCTAGAAACGCGTGGCTGCCATTATCATGTGACTATGATGTTATAGGAATTTAATCCATTGTGTCTTGCGAGAGAACATGAAACAGAGAAGAGCAATCGAATAGGACTTTAAAGCTGGGGCTGCCTATGCCCTTAAAGGGGCAATTGTTAAAAATCTTCATAGAAGTCTCCAATAAAAAGAAACACTAGACTTGCAAGAAAATGGCGAAGGCTGTAGCAGAATTAGCGTCAGCCAGGGTGCATCAACGAGGTAGTCTGCTACACTACACCCCTCTAGAACACTATGAGGGTTTAGTCTTGAGGGCTCCCCGCAAAAAGCAATCACACACGGACATATCACATGTAACCTGTGTGATCAGCTAGGGCCGAGACCAGACTAATATCTGCTACTAACTCTGTCAGAAGTAAAGATTGGGTAAATGGGAATAATGGTTCGACATATTTGTTTAAAAATAACTTTCTACCTCGAACACCTTCTACGTACTATGAGAATCAACTTTACCTGTGCACTAATCAACTTAAACCAGTGTTTCTCAAAATGTGGGGTGCCCCCTTAGGGGGAGTGATAACCCTATAAGGGGGAGCTAGCATATCGAAAATAAAAGGTTTAAAAATGAATTTGCTGGAACAAAGTAAATAAATTACTTTCTGACATACAAAAATACACATTTACGTTGACGTAATTTATATATATTAGCTGGCGATAAAATTTCCATTTACGTTCATTAACTATCTGATCCTATAACTAAATAAAAAAAATTGTTTCATTTGCTGTAATTCCACGATAAGAGATTTTTTTTTATTATGCTTTCTTTTTAAACCTAAAATACTTTCAGAAAAAAAGCAAACCTCAGACCCAGAGAAAAATTCTAGGAAGATAAAAAAATTCATCACGGTAATTATTATTGAATTGCTGTTAGTTGCAGAAAGAAAATGAAGACTTATTCAGTCATCATCGTTTTCATCGTTTCACCTTAGAACTTATTGGTATGATTAGTTCTGTCCCTTCTATTATGTTTTTATTTTTCATTTCGGGAAGTTATAAGTAATTTTTTTTATTACTGTTGCGCTTTTTTTCCATGTGAAAGTGTTATATGATATTTGGAAATGCACAGAGAGAGCACTTTGAAGGATTATTTGGCTAAGATTTATTTTTATGGGTATTCTGAAACATATAAAGCATGATGAAATACGCATATTTTACTCAATTCTTTCTTTAGAACCAACATCCATATTTTCATACGGAATACACTTAAAACCCTGGAGCAGTCGCGCGAGGTTCAAAGTCCAAGAACAGCAAAACTAAAATGATTTGAACAAAATATGACAGTTTTGCTTGCAAATATTATTCTTGTTAGCGAAAAGTGTCTGTGATTTGTGTTCTTTATTAAGGTCACCTACCTTTGAAACATTTTAGTTCAGTTTTCATGGATTTTTTCTCAAATTATCAAAGAAAAAATTAAAAGTCCTTGATAGAGTAGGTAAGTATATTTTCTCTTAGTTACATTTTTCACTGGAATGGTGATTTTTATCGAGTACAATAAAAATAGTTGTAAAAACATTGGGGTGACTCAGTCACTTCGCGCTACTATAAACGATAGTATCGAGTGCGTGCCTGCTCTCCCAGGTTAAAACATTTTGAAATCTTCTCGCTTTAAATATTAATGCCAAATGTGATGGATGTGATAGAGAGCAACATACACTAGACTCTTTTTCTAATGACATTTATACTCTTAGAAATGGATGATGAAGGAAATAATTTTTAATTAAATACCATTTTGCAATATGTTTCAACTTAAAAATTAGAGAGAAGAAAAAGAACAATAACTATCATATTACTTAAAAGTTATTTGCTTAAAATAAATATCGCTTAAAAGTAACAAATACAAATTTTAATACTTATTTTGTTAATTTGTATGGTTTATAATTAAGATCGTATTGTAGCTTTAGCACCCCCCCCCAAAGAGTATTATTATACTCTAAGGAGGGTGCGATAAAAATTATGATTGAAAATTGGATCTCCAATAGTAGAAGTTTGAGAAGCTCTGACTAATACACATTCCGCAGTTCTGAACTGGTTGCGATCACGTCCACATTCATATCCGGTCGTATCCACTCGACCGGAATATTTTAATTTGCCCCACTCAGTATAAATACATTTAACCTTTCCATTTCTTTATTTAAATAGATAATTTATCTTTCACACACACAGATAACTTTATATATTAATATCAGTTTAATCATATGTTTCTATTTATTTAAAACAGAAATCATTTTTCCGAGTAAATTAAATTTGAATTACTTTATTAATTTCAAATTATAATTACTTAATCTTTATTTTCAACTATATTTGTGTAAATTCTATATAACTTTTTTGTTAAATGTAATCTTTCCCCCTAAAATGAACTGTCATCTATAAATGAATAGATATTTTTATTTAATATATTTTACAAATATTTTTTGTTTGCTTCTATCATTACGTACTTTAATGTAATTATTTTCGCATATCATTTGATTTGATATAAAAAAATTTTGTGACCTAAATTTTGCTTGAAAACCTCTATATTACAAATTATATTTTCATGGCATGACAAAGAAATTAATAAATAATTTTATAATTGATTCAATTTATGTAAAAATTCAATAATTAAGATATTTGCTAAATTTTTCATTAAACAAACTGATCTACAAAACTTAATTCTTCTCTACTTTACTCCTAATAAATCGCCTTAAAAACAATATTGAAAGTATTGCGTGTGTGTATTTAAATTTAAAAATAGAAACTTTTTTAAAAAAACATTTAACTTTTAAGCAACAATCAGAAATTACATCTTTGCATGCAGATATTGAATAAAATAAACATTAGGAGTGCAAAATTTATGAGTAACCTTTTAAAAACCTTTCCAATAAAAATATATGATTCAAATGTTCTTCGTGATTTTTATGATGATAAAAGGCAAATAACGTCTCTCTTATATTGTAATCTCTCTTCCTTTAATGAGATTGCCGAACTCAAAAGTAAAATAATATTTTACTGCTTTCTATAAAAACAAAATACAGTGAAGTACATTAAACTCGAAACCACTTAAGACAAAATATCGGTTAACAAGAAATAATACAACGATCTCGAAAAACTAATACGTATGTTCATGTATTATTTCTCTTAATACGAAACGAAAATCGTTTGGCATGAAAAAATTTCCCTTCTGAGAATAATTAAAATACGGAAAACACCAAGTACTTGTTGAAATGTTTGAGAAGAGTTGTATTATTGGACTATCCTACCGTATTTTAGGAATAATTCGTTACAGTTGATAGTGACAATGTTTGCATATCCTTAAATTTTACAAACAAAGACATTTTAGAGTTTGATCAAAGGTGAAAAAATATCATTGGTGCATTCTCGCGACGAAAATGAAATGAATAATGCAATTCCTTATTCCACGTCATCCGAAATGAGAAACATCATAAGAAGTATGAGCAATTTTTAGTTGCACGTTCCAATGGTGAAATTAATAAAAAAATGGATGCCATCGACATCCAGGTGCTGACAGGTTGATGGCAAAAAAGGCAATGCAAAGAAAAATATCAAACTATTTTTTTAAAAAAAATCAATAGATCTTTTGTTTTTCAAAAAATACGAAAATTTTGTGTTATGTTTAATTAAACTCTTGAGAATACTTTTGTTTCGTGGATTTTCATTCACTGCATGCATATACAAACACCTATGTGAATAAAATGTACTCTAATAAAGTTAATTTTTTTTAATATAAGTTCTTTTTAATATCCTTTAACAAGAAAATTTTAACATGTTCCCCTCAGTTTCGTGTTCATTTTTCGTGCGTGAACTTGTCAAAAGTTAGTATTAAAAGGATTCTTCGTTTCCCACCAAAAATCAACCCATCTCTTCAACACAAAGTAATTCTTTATTCACGATTTTAACTATTCCTTCTTCTTTCAGGGAGTTAAAAGTTTCCGTAATTAATTTAGTACCTTTTAACAGCAGATCTGTCATCTGCAAAAACAAACCTCTCCCGATTCGAAAAAAGAGATTTGATCAAAACTGTCTCGTTCGTGATCAGTGTCTTCTACATTTTATTCTAAGCGTAGCATTACGACCATCCTAAGCTAATTTCAGTGAAGGGAGTGCTTAATTTTTTCTTTTGCTTATTTTGTGTCAGTGGATCCATCGATAAATGAATACCGTGCAAGAACTGTTTTTGAAAACCTGAGAAGTAGGTTTAGAAGTTGAATACTTCGTATCTTGTGATGCTGATAACTTTTAATAATGTTTGAAATATTAATTTTTATGAATTCTATCTCTCTCTCTCTACTTCATATACATACAAGGGGAAATTTTAAGGTTTTAATTAATTAAATTAGGGTTTGGAAAATTTATAGCAGTAGCACTCCAGCCAAACTACCAATATGATTCAGAGTGCCAATCAGTATAGTCTTTCAGTATAGTTAAATAAAAAAGAAATAGTTTAATAAAAATCCTGTTATCCACCACTTTACTTCATATTGTAATATCAGTAGCATAATTTGTAACTTTCAATTTGTCACAATTTTGAATATTTAGTTGTTTAACAATTTTGTAGACTCGAAATACTTTCCATAAGGGAATATCTGTTTCACATAGATATGTATAATCAAAAACATAAAACAGAGTACATGCGTACATGCAATTTCCTTCAAACAATTAAATCTTTCCAGCAATGATACCCAACATTTTAAAATAGCTGTCGATTTATCGTGTTATTAAAGTAATTATGTAACTTTTGCTTTCCATAATTCTAAGGATATTAGTTCAATTGGTTCTGTTACAAAATTATGAATTTCCATCTATTCAAATTTTTATAAATTTGTAGAGCTGTGTGTGTAAAGTGTAACTGAAACTTGTACAGCGGGCCAAATCTGGCACGCATCACATACATTTCTAACGTCTGTGTTAAAACACCGGTTTGAATGTATGGTTATGTACCGGTTTTCAAAAATTTGAAAGTGAATAAAACTTTTCTGATTGAATTTGATGGGACATCAGAAATAAAATCATAAACAGCCGAAATCTTAGATCTCCACAATATTTGAAAGACAGTATCATAAATAAACAAATAAAAATCATTTGAATCGTAAAAAATAATTACTGCGGCGGGTAGCTCAGTTTAACTTTTATTCATGGTTTCTAAATTCAAACTCATTAAAAATTAAAACAGATACAAACTCCTTCACACTTAAATTGATCACAGTTACAGTTATATCAAAACAGTTAATAGTATAGAAATAACGAGAGGTTTGTGCACGCAGACACTGGCATCCGCTTTCTTAACCGAGCTGGGCGGCTGATTGATTAAATAAGTATTCACTCCACGAAAAGAGAGAGCGCGCATTATTGTCAGTGTTTTTTACCATTCTCGTTACAATGCATATTATTATAAATACGGATTTAAAAAATCGGCACTATTTTACCATGCTTAGTTATTAAAAGGAGTTGTTTCTGATTTATTGAAATCATCTCTAAAAAGATATAACATTCATCACTTCATAAATATTTTTAAAACAATCTTTCATTTTAATTTGAAATTATGGAAGATTTGAAAAAGTCCCTATTTCTGTAATATTTTATTTTAGCGCATCTAAATGATTGGACTTAATTTTATGAATTGTTATAATGAAATGGTTTATTCATCGTAGCACAAACCAAAGACATCTAAAAGTAAGTTCGGAAATCGTTTTTTTGAATTTATTTTTCCCATAAAACCAGATTTTTTTCTACGTACTCAAGACGTGTACAAAAAGGTAAAACAACTGATTCCAGCGTTTTATTATTTTTAGTTTTTTGAACTAATATGAACATCTGTGCTAATAAAAAAAACTATAAAAATTCTCTGTGGGTAATTAAAGATAGGAATAAAAATAGTATTGAATTCAAATTTCGAACACTGCTCTACATGGTTTTATATCTTTCATTAATTTTTAAGCGATCATCGAGGCTCGTTTCAATTTTTTTTTTTACTTTTCACTCATTTTATTTCTTTTATTCAATCAATTACTTTTTAATTGAAGGATTTTGGCATACTTCTATTATTATCTAAATGATGAATCATTAAATAACAATAAATACAATTTATTACCATATACTTAGTTTATTTTCTTTTGAAGGTTATTTTTCCTTTGGATAGCTCAAAAAGACTTTTTGTGTATCGATGGATTTTTTTTTGGTACGATTTATTTTCTCAAAATACTTAGTTTACCTAGAAATTTTACATAAAAACTTACAAAATTATAAATGTTGCACTGACTCAGTTTAACTTTTAAAATTAAAATCGTTATTTTAATTTCTCTTTTACAGTTATTGAAGTAGTAATTAGACGGATACATTTCTTATTTAAGAATATCTCCTTCATACTTATATTTTTTAACAATTTACAGTTAAACTTTGATATTTCAATCTTAATATATGAATAATAGAAATTATGTGTTAGTATTAGTGCTTTATGCGTTCATTGTATTAAATAAGCGCAGAATCCCTGCCTATTTTAGAATACTACAATTTTTGGTTGAACTGACTTCCAAATGATGTTTAGATGACAGGAAGATGCTTAAATCAGATAAGTAGAAGAGGTCCTTTTTTTCTTTGGAAACGACGTTCTTGATCTATCCATAAAAATGAAGCCTAATCCATTCCTGCTAAAATTTATCAAGGATATATTGCCCTTTAGACCGAAGTCGGAAGACGATTGGAAGCATTGAGCATCACTAAATGTCCGTTTATTTGCAATAATCTCTTATTGCAAATCAACGGGTCGTAAGATTCATTCCTTTTTCTTTTAATGAATCATTCTTAAAAGGAATGTGACAGAAGTTAAAAAAAGGGGGTTAGTTACCGTAATAAAAGGGAGTAATGGCCTGAGTGTGCCAGACTTCTGAAAGGCATGCGTTGAAGAAAAAAATGAGAAAAGCATCACAAGGTTCTATTTAGTGTGTGGTAATGTGCATTGAATAATTCGTTAAAAGTTGTGGTCTTTAAAGCAAACCAGATAGACATTAGGCATAAAAAGGACAATCATCGTTTTATTGGTACGGTATAGTCTGTATTTACGTCAATATTAGAATGTATACTGATATCATGACTTGTCAGAAACTAGTTGGATTTTGTTTTTGAAATTTTAGCCTACCTCAGCGTTTCTCAAACTGTGGGGCGTGGCCCCCTTGGGGGACATGATAACTTTACAAGGGGGGCGTGAGCATATTGAAAAGTCGAAAACAAAAGGTTATTTGAAAATTATTGATTTACTGAAAGTAAACAAACAAAATACATTATGATATAATAAAATATAGAATACACATTTACACTAATATAATACACTTATAAATGTATCAGTGCTGTACAATCTATACTTTATAATTAATTTAACAAAACGAAGTTGAGTACAAGGGATAATTATCAGTGACCCCATGGGCTTGTATTAACACTTATCCTGATAATTTGTATGGTTTATAATTAATTCTTTAACTGCTGATTTAAAGTTACGCAATTCGCTCCCCAGTTCCACCGTTTACCACGTAGACGAGCGTATTTTAAAGTTTTTTTTTCCGATGGAGGGGGAGCAGGAAAGAAATAAGTCTGCAAAAATCCTCTGAAATAAGTAAATCCTTCGCAAACACAGTCAAGGGCCTTTTATTGCATTCCAAATCCCACGGAATAATTTTATGGATAACACTGCACAGAAAAGATAGTACTTTGGAAAGACGTATATATACGTCCAGAAAATTAATGCTTGGTTGAGCGAGACGTTTATATACGTCGGTGGAACATAAGATGTTAAAGTCGTATTGTAGCTTTAGTGTCAAAGTATAGCATTATTGAATTCAATACATTGTTATTATATGGAGGGGGACACGATGAAAATGATGATTGAATAGTGGGTCGCGCATATTGAAAGTTTGAGAAGCACTGGCCTACCTGTATTATTCTCTTAAATTGAGGTGTGTTGTATATTTGGTACATTGGACAATTTTTCTAGATGATAAATGTTTGATTAATTTAATTATATGAAAACTGTTATGCAACTTTTTTCCCCTTCAAACCCCTTGACTTGAGGAAGTATTTGAAGAAATATGATAATAAATCGTAGATAGTAAAAGAATGTGCAAAGAAGTTTCATTTCTACTAGCAAATTAGAAGTGCAAAAAGGATTTTTAAATGAAAACAAAAATTGTTCTGCTAGCGCAATGTACTTAAAAATTTGAAAAATGAAGAAATTCCGTTAATTTTTTGTCAATATTTCATTACTATTTAACTCACAAACATCACCGACATTGTTATAAATGTAAAGTTTGAAATATGATAAATAAGACAAAGATAAATAAAGCTTATAATTTTCTTTTGATAAACACAAAATACATACTTTGTTTTTTTAAAATTAATAATTCGTAATATTATTTGACGACATTACTCCTTTGATTCTTTCTGAAAAGAAAGGTTAGATCATTGTATTTCCATGAAATGAGAAATGGTCAAAAATTAACACAGATATTTGATCTAAATCAAAGAGTTTTGCACCCCAGTACAAAGCATTTCAAATTGAACAGTGGAGACACAAACCCAAATATACCGAAACAAAAAAATGCAAATGCGTGGAGAGAATTATGTCTTAAATATATTTAGTGATTGATAAGGAGTTCCATACCATTTAAACAAATTTAAATCCATCTACTGCTCTTCAAGGCTCTAGTATGATAAATGACTCAAGTTCAAATTTCCAAAGCATCATTTTTTTGTCCTACCCGAGAAGTGGAACGCAGTGTAAAACTTCTGACCGATATATTTAAAAAACTAAATGGCTTTGAAACATGAAACATAATCATCAATACGACTTCAGTGTCAAGACTAATAATACCCACATTTTCACAAAATCCTGATTTAAAAATTTATTCTTTTGAATAAAAATATGTGATAATTTTATTAACTATACTCATTTAATAAAAAAAAGTGTGTGTGCACTTACGTACGCACGTAAGAAGTTATACTTCTTTGGCGTAACAAGATTAAAATCTTTCTAAAAATGTTGAGCAGGCCAAGATGGACGAAGAATGAAAGGCGGTAATGATCAGAGTGAGCGATACTAATCTTAGATCAATCGGACCAGCCGAACCCGAGATAATCACGATTTAAATAAATTTAAACACCCCCGCACAAGGACAATAGGACCAATAACATGGAGGGGGGGGTCGGCAGACTGTATCTGGAGGTCTGGTGAACCGAATGTGACACCTGAGACTTCATATTGAATGTCTCGGTGACGACATTTACCTGAAGAGCCCCTAGTTATGGTCATTTTAAAATATTTGAAACATTTAAAACAATTAAATAAAATAGAAGCAAGTCACCCAGCAACCCGAAACTCAGCCTGGTTGTAAGGAAACACAAGAGGAATCCAATCAAACCGGTAGGGGGTCTGTAGTTGCAAATGGGGCGGCGCTAGCTCGGGAAAGGAAAACGAAACTAACTCCCCCGGGGGGGACAACTGTGACGCAAATGGTCACGTTCACCCCCAATGAAACACAGAGTAGTAGGTAATCCCAAAGTTTCATCCTTCTATCTCTGTAATTTCGTGGCGTCATCAAAAGATCGAACCCCAAAGGAATAACATAGGGATTCTAAATTTAGTGATAATGCCCCCTCTAAGCCCACTATCTACACATGAATTATAATAGATAAAAGAGCTCAACGAGGAGAACCTATGGTCCGAGTTTCATTAACAAAGCTCAAAACTCCTCGGAGCTATCGGGATTTTAAAAAAAATAAATTTTAAAATAATTTTAAAATGTTAAATATGGGTAAAGAAAGGGGCTATAGTCCTGAAAAATATATCTAGGGCGTTTTATAGGGAGAACAATTGAATCCATCCAGTGCGGTCGAGGAGGGTGGCATATGATTCGAGTTATTACTGGGGAAACCATGTAGGGGGAAAAGCACCAGAGGGAATACGAAAATATGGCGGGCATCCAAAAATCAAGTCCCAAACTTAATTCCTTAGGGGGTGAAATTTTTTCCAGTCCCCATAGGATTAACATAGAAGCATGATATTTTAATGCTTAAGCCGTCCCCATGCCTACACAATGGGAATGAAGAAAATGACTGGATGGGTCTCGACGATTGGAACAGTTGGTTCAAATCAAGTCCCAGACTCGAACAGGAGCGAAGATATTGTGAATTTAAACAAATTTTAAAAGTTTAAAAATGTTTTAAACAATTAAAAACTTTGGAATAAATAGCCCTATGAGCATGAAATTATTACAAATGGAAGAGCAGATAGAGAGGGATCGAATGAGCCAGGTCCGAATGGACCGAGAGGCTTGGGTGCCGAGATATTGGCCAAAAAGCTGTAGAGGGGGGAAATGCAGCATCTGGGAGGATGCATCCCAACATATATGATTAAAAACAATAATTATTACGATCCCCCGAATATCAGCCCTAGAGAAGAAAAAAGTGACATGTTAAAATATTAGACAACGTTGTGCGCTCGCATCGGTGTCTTGACGGTATGCGCACGCATTCGTGTCGGTGAGTGTCACATCCAAGACGGTGTGCGCGCATCGAAAAAATTTTCCCTTATCCTTTTTTCCCTAACGCGCAATAAGGAGTACAACTTCAAAAAATTGTACTTTTTTAGTTAGTTTGGAGAAAGGCAACATTTCCAGGGTATAGAGATAGAACAAGTGAAAAAAAATACACACAGTTCTAAGTTACATATATTTTTTTGTTCTCCAAATGTTTGTATCGTCTTTAAAAACGGTTTGAATTCTTGCATTAACCTTGCAATTTTCTATATATATTGACATAGTGTTCACTCAATGTTACAACCTTCTAAACTCAGAATCCATTATTCGGTAAAATTTGCCCCGATATTCACTCGTCTTAACAAATATAACACAATATGAAGTTATAATACTGTGTTTTCAAAATTTGGAAACATTTATATACAAGTTAATTCAAAAGACAAAATATAGAACCTATTTTCTACGAGAAAATAATGAAGTTATTCAAATAGAAATGATTAACATAATAATGTATGGTTTTCTGCACATTTAACTGTATAAATTGATGTCAATACATTTGTCTACTCATCTAAGTTCGTAAAACAGTAAAACCATAATAAGTTTAGTTTTTTTCATAGTTTCAGAAAATAATGTTGCGTATGGATAGAGGAGAAAACACTTTTTTCCACTGCAAAAAACAGCGCTGTGGGAGAGAGAGAGAGAGGTATGAAAAAACACTCGAAGAAGGAAAATATATATCCAAAAATAGAATAAAAAAACAATATGACAAAGATAAATTTCTACTTTTTTGTGATGTATTAGGAGCAGAGATTATGACGAGTTTCAGAGTGTTTCTATAGAAGTATATAGTTGTCAGATGTTTGCTGGGATTTGCTCTTCTTTATCGTGGAAAAAAAACTGTTGCGTTTATAAGGGAACGGAATTTCTTTTACGAAAGATAATGCTTGGGAATGAGCAAAATAAATAGGTCAATGTGCTGCAATATGATGTAAAGCGTTTTCAATTTTTATATGCTTTATTTACTTTATTTATAATTATTGTAAATACTTCAAAACATTTAAACTTCAATAGTAAATATTTCATTCATAGTTTAATTTAAATAACATATCAAACAGCCTCTCCCCCCCCCCTAATACGACTAATATGATTCCCAAACATGAATTTGTAATGAATGAATTTCTGTTTACAGTATTCGGAAGTATAATTAAAATGATTCTGCACACTTGTAAAGCTTCAAGCATATTCTGAGGCACCACTGAGAAATACCATAAATTATTTTTGAAGACAAATTCTAACAAAACATTTATGAATTATAACATTTTTTTAACTCACGTAAAACGTTAATATACTTTTTAAGGTTTGGGTATAATACTAATTCTGAAAAATGATGTAAAAATAATAATTAAATCCTTTTAATAATAAGCTGCAATTAACTAGTGTTTCAAATAGATTTAATTCTACATACTACACACTGGTAAATTGTTACAGGTAAAAGATAAAACAATAATGGAAGATATTCCTTTGAATAAAGTATGCAGCACATACTAACATACAACACAAAACATTTATCTTTATTTTGTCCACTGTGATAATGAGCTTCGAAACTATACACTGTACATTTTAAATATCGATACATTTTTAAGGAAAGAAACTCAAAAATTGTATGCTTTTCCGAAGATTTGAAAGATTCGCCGTTAAATAGGTATTTCTCATCTAGTTAACGGCGAATCTTTCGAATCTTCGATTGCCCAAATAGAGACAATACACACACATTTCTTTAAAAAATGCAATTGATGACGACGTAATGCAATAACATTCTAACCACTGATAGTTATTCATTGTTCTGATGACTCATAATGTGAGTACATTTAATATTTAACTGAACTAACTGCCTGCTAGGCTCCGATATTTATTTAAGATAACTAATCGGCCTATAACGCACACCCATACTTTCAAGCTGCGATTTTTAATTTTTAGATGCATTCGCCGAATAACGAGCATCCTCTTTTTTCCGAAGAACCCTGAAATGAGCATGCGCAATGAATGCTCTTACGTTTTGAAATCATTTATTCGAGATGTTATTCCAAGCTTTAAACAAAAATATTATTCTTCTAAGAATATAACCCATCAAGTTCATAAGGCATGTCATATTTCTTTAAAATATACGGTATTTCGATGTATGTAGAAATCTCCGAATTTTACAGTAGTTGAAAAGGAACTCCTTTTTCCAGGCCAGTGTACCTAGACCATTTTTATTCTTATCACTGCTAAACACCCCCATTGGGAATATAGACTAGAATCTATGATACAATATTAATATCATCCTTGACAATTCATACACAGTTGCGAAGAGAGACAGTTAGAAATTTCAAAAATAAATCAGTTATGTCTACATCAACGTGCCAAACATATCTTATTGTAATAAATGTTTGTAATAAAAGTTCTTGTTATTCATAAAATTGAGAGTCTTTATCGTGTTCTTTTTTTTCTTCTTAATTTCTTAAAGGGAACAATCAGATTAATAAAAGTAGTTTCAAAATTGTCAAATGTAGTTTTTTTAGTTTTATAAAAATACATATTCTACTAAACCACTTTTTTATAAAATAATTTAATAATTTTAATAATATTTTCCTTTAACCGTGTGAAGTGTGTGTGTTTGAACAATTTATGCGTTCATATAATAAATAATAATGCTCACAAATATTTTCTTTAAGTACTTTGTGTAGGATAATTTTCTAAAATCGCGCAAATAATGAGAGGAATTAAATTGTTCTTCGAACTATTTTTCAGCAGAATGTTTGAAACAAAGAATTTCACTGCGTTCGATATATTGGTCTACGTTACAGTTATCGTTGAACACCTGTTCAATAGATGGCAGATAAATTAATTACACTTTACAATGGAATGCTGTTTCCACTTAAGCGTCATCCAATTGTTTCATTAAAACATATAATTTAAGCCTTAAATAGTATCTTATTCTGATCCTAAATGGAGTGAATAGCTCCCAGATTAATTAGATTAAACCCTTTAATGGATAAACAAATACAAAACAAAAGCAAGCCTCTGCCTGTTTTAAATGTAAACCTTAGTAGGCATAACTGTGTCACGAGGCCATTGTCTGCTACACGGCTATTGTTACCAATTATGACTATTGTAATAAGTTTAACCGAAATTAATTTCAAGTATTCTTCCTGCTAGAGAGAGTGAATAGTGCATTGCTAAATAGATTATTAATTATGAAGTGTCGCAGATATTTCAATAAACCATTGCGTAAGATTTAATGGTATAATGAATATTACTTCAATTATATAAGTAATGCTTACTTATTTTATTTATTTATTGCTTCATTTCAACAATTAATGCATGTTTGATGTTTTCCACTTTTTGCAAAATCGTTTTCAAGGTATGCGCCTATTTTCAGTGGCAAGTTTTCTAAAATGTCATGCTATTAGTAATTTTATTTTGTTTTGTTGGTGCTTATGAGTTAAATTAATGAAAAACTCCGATCAGGAAACTATAGACATTTTAAATTTATTCAAAAGTGGGTATTTTAGGTAAAATTTAATGAAGTTTGTATCGTTTCAAAACACTTTATATGAAATTCAAAGACATATACCGTATTTATTCGAATCTAAGCCATACTTTTTTTCCAATGTTAATGTTACTGAAAATTGGGTACGACTTAGAATCGAAGGAAACAAAATTCGTTCGATGGGACACGTACAGCAATTACATGCTCAAGTATATATTTAAAAGTTTATAATACTGATAAAATAACGTTATTAACTTCTCTTATTAGCTCTCATTTTAAATTTACTTTAATTTTGTGAAACTGGGTGTCGATAAACCATTTTACACAGAAATGTGTTGAGAATTCAGGGTGTGGCTTAGAGTAGATGGTGGCTTAGTTTCGAATAAATACGGTATTTAAATAATTTTTTACGCAACATATTTAGAAAATTTATAAAGACAATGAAATAAAATCTAAACTATATTAACAGTTACCCCCAAAAAGTTATAACTCATTGCAAATTTTTTCAAAGAAAATTTTAAAAATGCATGTTGTTCATAACAATAAACATAGTCTGAATACAAAATGTGAAAGAGATACATGCATAAATTTTTGAGACATCAGGATTTAAGAAACATAACTTTTTACAAAAGAAATACAATCTTCATGAAATTTTGATTCTTATTTTACTAAAATGCTGGCTGGGTGGTGTAGTTAGTGTGTAGCAGGCTTTGTTAGCCTAAGGTTGTAGTTTCGACCCTCGCTCAAGTCTGTGGATTTTCATGATGAGGAAAATAGACAGCGTACATGTCCCATGATTATACGCCATGTAAAAGCTCCCTAAAGTGCATGTTTGCTCTCGGCAAAATTGAATTCTAAAAAACAGTTTTGTCATCGTCAGAGCTCAGGTGCCCCCCCTGGGGAGGAAACTGGGTGTCAAACTTACCTGCGGCGATTATTATCCACTTATATGGTACCACACTAAAAATAGATATCAGCTTCCGGGGAACGTTCTCGGTTTGCATTGGACTATCCCCAACCCCATTAAAAATATAAAAAAAATAAATATTTTACTAAAATAATGCTTGATATGTGAGATATTCAAAACTCACCAGTTTTATAACACACACCTTCCTCGTTCTACCTCTTATTATATTTTTTTTCTTTCTGGTGGCTCGATTATTATTATTATTATTATTTTGCCACACAAAAAGGCAAAGCTCAGAAAATTTTGAATTTCGGTCAAACATTAATTCATAAGCGTATGCAGGTGCTTTGAAATTTCAAGTTTACATTTTTTAACTAGTTTTAGATTAAACAAACTAACTAACTTAACTTTAACTTATCTCAGTGGCGCGACAGCCCATGAGGTCCAAGGTATACTGAGCCCAACTCAGTATACGCGACCTAGGGCCCTTATGTGAATGAGAAGATGTTCCCGCCACGTGGTCAATCTGACGTTAAACACCAAGTGTTAAGTTCCCAAGCAAGCTTGGTACTCATTTATCGACCCACTGAATGGATCAAATGTTGAGCCAACCATGCCCAGCCCGGGGTTCGAAACTTTGACCCTTGGTGTGGTAGCGCGATGCACTAACCACTCAGCCACTGGGCTTCTACAATCTAACTATAAAGTATAAAACTACAAATAAGATCCGTTTTAATCAACATTTTATTTAACATTCAGTGAATGGTTAGTACGAAAAAAATGTAAAACACGCAAACACACACACATATCTATATATATATACTAGCCAATGCATTAGAAACCTTTGAGATTTCCATTTGGATGCATGATAGGGATAAGTATGCAAATCTTCTAAATGACGCGTGTTGCACATGTTTAGAATGCTTGTATAAATAACGTGTAAAAATGCTTTTCACGATAAATGAAGCAAAACGGGAAAAACGACAGATATTTCATCATTTGAAAAAGAGCTTATTGCTCGTACGTATTAAGCTGGGGCCTCAATTTCACAGACAGCAAAATCCACCTGGGTTCTCAAAAGCAGCCATATCAAAGGTTTCCAAAAGTTGAAATCAGAACCTACAGTCCCTCTTCAGAAGACGTGACTGCGGTTCGAATTCAGTTTACCAAGAGCGCGGTCGCGGTTGTCTACGACGAATTGTACGGCAAAATAGTGACTCTACTGTGGTTCAACTGACACAAATCGCTAACCAATGCTCTTTCCAACAACTTTCAGCTTGAACCATGTGTAGAAAATTGCAGAGAATAGGAATGCATAGTCGAGTGACTGTGATAAAACCACTCATTCCTTCCCGTAAAGCAAAAATTTGCTTATAGCGGTGTCGAGAAAGAAGCAAATTGGACTTCTCAGAATTGAAACCAATGTGGTTGAAAGAATCACGCTACACATTATTTTGCACTTACAGGAATTTATCTTGTCTTTTTGTAGGTTATCTTCACTTCAAGAGCGATAGGTGGAGAAACAAATTCAAGAGTGGTTAGGACAGGGAGTAATTTGAGAATTGTTCCGATTTTCGTCTCCTGTAGTGGTACGCAAAAAGAATGGTATAATGATACATTTAAATATCTATTATAGAAAGTTAAATGAGAAAATAATTAGGGAAACAGATATACACACTTACTGTAAATGAAAAAGGTATTAAATAAATTAGGGAATGGGAGAGTATTCTCGACTTTAAATTTAAAGAACTCATTTTTTCATGTAGATGTAGATGAGGCAAGTAGAAAATATGCAGCGTTTGTAACAGAAACAGAGGCCAATATTTTGGTTTACCATTAGCAATAACTTATAGAGATACATCAATTACATGTTCGGTGACTTATTAAGAGACGGTACTTTAATTATTTATTTAGATGACATAATAATTCTGGCTTTTGATGAGAAAGAAGCACATGAAAAAATAACTAATGTGTTAGAAACCGCTTCTAAATGCAGCCTTGGACTAAATCTACAAAAAAGAGAAGTTATGCAGTTATGAACTGGAAATATTTGCAGTTATAGAAGCTCTGAAGAAATTTCAAAATTATCTCCAGGAAAGGAAATTCTGAATTCAAACGGATTGTTCGGCATTTGAGAAATCACTCGACAAGAAAGAATTAACAACCAAGATATCTAGGTGGTCAATTTTTCTCCAAGAATTTTTATTACGAGTAAGTTCATCGTCCTGAAAAACTAATTTAACATTTAGATGCGTTAGTAGATACCCACTATGCTAGTGACCAATGATGAACTAACATACAAAATTGTGAACGCTCAGGAAACTGACGAGTATATTAGAACCATTAGGAAGCTGTTTCAAGCTGGCAAAAATACTAAATTCGTCTCTTAAATAATAATTTCTTACATAAAATTAGTAAAAATCAAGAATTGTTTGTTGGACCGGAAATGATGCAAGTGTATGTGGTAAAGAAAGCTCATTCATTTGGCTATTTCTCTGCATCAAAGAATGAAGCGAAACTATTATTTTAAGGATATGAGGAAGTGCATTGAAAACGTGCAAAAAATACTGTGTGGAATGTATATTGGTCAATAAGAAGAGGAGAAAAGAAGATGCCATTTTACACTCTATTCCTAAGGTAGATCTACTATTATTCAACATATCACGTGGATTTCATTGGACCATTGTCAACGACCAATAAAAATTATAATCATATATTCACTGTTATCGATGCATTCGTGTAATTTACGTGGATCTATCTAACCCAAAATACTACAGCACAAGATGCCATTGAAAGACTGAAGTTGCAACAGAAAGGCTTTGGAAACCCTTCACGAATAATAAGTGACAAAGGAGGAGCGTTTAAATCTAGAAAATTCTAAGGGTATTGGGCTAAGGCAGCGTTCCTCAAACTGTGGGGCGCTCCCTCCTAAGAGAGCGTGATAACTCAACAAAGGGGGGCGCGAGCATATTGAAAAATCAAAAACAAAAGATTATTTTAAAAATTATTAATTTACTGAAAGTAAACAAGCAAAATATATTCCGACTTAATAGAAAACAAAATTAACATTTGCACTGATTTAATAAACTTATAAATATATCATTAGTGTGCATTGTATTTTACAATTAATTTAACAATACTAAGTTAAGAACAAGTTTAACAATTACCAGTGACCCCATGGGCTTGTCATATATAAAATTAAATACATAAATTAACAATTATCTTAATAGTTTCTACTGTTTATAATTAATCCTTTAACTGCCGATTAAAAGTTACGCGATTCGCTTCCCAATGCTACCATTTTCCAGGAGGGTGAGCGTATGTGATGTACGGGGTGAGGGAGGAAGGAAAATATAAGAAAATCCTCTGTTTGAAGTAAATCCTTCGCAATCACTGTCAAGGTCCATTTATATCATTTCAAAGGCTTCGTAAAAATTTAATGGATAACAGTGCTCAGAAAAGATCGTAATTCGGAAAGACGTATGTATATGTCCGGGGCAATTAACGCTTTGGCTGTGCGAAACGTTTATATACGGTGGTGTGGCACATAAGAGGTTAAAAACGTATTGAAACGTTAACGTTAAAGTGTAGTATTATTGAATTCAATACATTGTTATTTTATGGAGGGGGCGCGAGGAAAATTATGGTTGAATAGTGGTTCGCAAATATTAAAAGTTTGAGAAGCACTGGGCTAAGGAAAAGATTAGTAATGTGCAAATAACTACGGGAGTACCAAAAGAAAATGGATAGGTGGAGAAAATGCATGGAGTCGTGATTCCAGTGTTGACAAAGGTGTCCGTCAAAGACCCTTCTAAATTTTCCAAGCATGTCGATTCACTACAACATGTGTTAAACAGTGAACGTTAACGCAGCACTAACTATTCAGCATTTGAATTGCTCCTAGAAATTAAAATAAAGAATCCCGAAGATATCATTATAAGAAATTTGCTTGAAGAAGAGAGTCAAGATCAACTTCCTCAATATCGTAACAACCTTAGAAAATAGGCAAGGAAGAACAGTTTGAAAATTCGAGAGGAAATTCGGAGAACTTACAACGGAAAAAATACGGAAAGAAACTCATCAACATAAGGAAGGAGAGTAGGTAGTGGTCTTGAGGACTCAATTTGGAAGCAAATTGTAACGCCCACTAAAGTATTTTAGACCTTACCATATGACCAAAGTAAGACTTCATGACCAATATAATACAGCTAAAATCGGAGGCCAAGAGGGAACAAATTTGAAGTCAGCATCAACAGCCCAGATAAAACCCTGGTCTAATTAATGAAGGAGGAAGAACAAACTTGTGTAAAATGTATGTTTTTTACTCTATTAATCCGTTTTCTTCTTTTTTGGGGGGAGGGGTTGTTTAGTTTGTGTATTTTAGATCCTCGGTTTAAACAGTGAGGACACTGCTTTTCGAATGGTCGATATTTGTGGGAGTTTTCCACAGAGAGTGTTGCTGCCGTAGCCACAAGTGAAATGATTAGCAAGTGGGAGGTGGACGCGAATGGACAAGGTTTCCGCTGCGAAAATAAAATAGGGAGTGACACGTATGTTACTCAATATATGCCCCGTTGTGAACTGTAAAATTATCTTTGAGAATCAGAAGTGTTCTATCTGAGTGTGATGTAAGTTATCTCAATGGTTTCATGTATGATTGCTATTCCCTGTGTTAAATGCTCTTCATTAAACGTTGATGTTCTTACCAAAAGAAAGTGTTATCTTCTATTTCTCCTAGACATACAACGTGTCGCAACTCTTAACACACACACACACACACACACACATATATATATATATATATATATATATATATATATATATCCCAATATTATTTCAGCATTTTAGTAGGCCACGGTAGCCAAGTGATTATGGTCATGAACTCGTGGCTGAAGAGTCGCAGGTTCAAATCCAGGAGTCACTGAAAACCCGCATAGAGGGAACGGATACACGTCAAATTTATCGAGGTTCAAGGACCTGCCAATAGAGTGGTATATAAGGCAGAAGGTGTCATCCTTGTCACTTGATAGAGACTCAAAATTATGCGTTCCGTTACCAATAGCTCTCGACTTGTTTTATAGTGCAATATTAATATAATTTTTTCTCACTAACTTAAGTATTTCAGTGTATATAAATATTATAAAAAACAATAAAAAGTTTTATAATATATATTTGTTAATATTATTGCTTATACAAAGATATAGATATCATACATAACGTACATGACAACAATATAGAACACTAGTTATTAATTTGGAAGATGCGATGCTTTCTTATTTTCATATGGTTCGTAATTCTCATGTTTAATGTAAGTTTTGCTCTGAATATGACACATATAAGTTTTTTTTTCAATTACTTTTGAAAGTTTGTCATATTTGAACAAGACAGGGGCTTTAGAAGACCGATTTACATATTTAATCTTAGGTCTAGTGATCACACAACAAGTGCATAGTGAAGCTCAACTGTGCTTGGATTATATCTGTCCCTATTATTTCGCAAGATAAAATTTGAATGAATTTAGAAGTAGAAGCATTGAGTAAAGAAACAATTTTTCAATAAGAGAAGCACCTTTAATATAGTGACTGCTTTGAAGTTCGTGTACGATATATATAAAGATAAATACCAATGTGTGTATAAGGGTATTGAATACGTCTGAGTCTTCAGGCCAATGCTTTTCAAACTGTACTCCTTTTTCATAATGTAATCATTTTTATTTCAAAAAAGATACTTGACTTAGAAATCATATTTTGTAACAATACACAAATATTTGCAGATGGCATTTGAAATTGTAATCTTTTTCGAAATATAGACAGTAAAATTTATATTTCCTTGAAATTGTATGTAATTTTCATTTTTAAATCCTTTTATCTTTAATCATAATTTTTATTTAACTTTTCTTTGGAATTGTACGATCATTTCAAATCATTAATGCAAGAAAATTGTTGGTGCACTTTATCAAAGATGAATTAATTTAATAAACATAAACCACATGGTATAGCATTAGATGTTAAGAAGTGCTATTTTTAAATAGGAGTATTCATTCGGATGAGGTTTGGTAACAATAATTAATAATAATTTACATAAAACTCATGTAAAATATTTTTATATACCCATATTGATTAGGGTTTAATGGCATTTACCTTTAAAATACGTTCTAATAATTGCTTGTATTGTCATATTTTGAGGTATAAATCAATTAGAGAACATAAAATGCCTTACAAATTATAAATCAATTCAACTTGTAGCAATTTAAATAATTTCGTAAAACATTTTGAACTGAGAAAAATAATTCCAATACAAGATGAGGTATATTACTCTAAATAAAAAAGAATGGAACTTTCGTAAATTGGACATGTGCCACTACTAATTCAGCTTAACTTATAATTGATAAAGGAAAATTGTATTTTTAAATCTAATTGATGCAACTCTAAAATTCAAGTCCAATGATTGCAGCTACAATTGATTCAATTACTGAAGAAGAAGGTAAATCCTCAACAATAATAAAACCTTTATTTTAATTGCAATATTAAAATCAGATTGGTCCATGGACAGTACTGGTCTAGATATTTTATCGAAATTAGTTAGGATTGGTCAGAGGAAACAAGTATGTCTCCAGTGGATTCCATCACATGTGGGTGTGCCTGGGAACGAAGCTGCTGATGAGCTGGCTGGTAGAGGATGTGATCTCCCTAACCCCAATTCCATTGTCTTAACCCATACGGAAATTCATTCCTTCTAAAGAAATAAATGAATTTGACTTGGCGAAACCCTCTTGCTCACCACTGTTACGCAGCTATGAGTCATGGCCTATTTATACAGTGCATGAGTTCCAGGGCTCATCAGACAGCCTTGGCGTGCCTTAGAAGCGGTCACCTGCGTAGTATGACTTTTGTGCAGGGGGTAAAGTCTTTCTTTACCTGTCCCTGCTCTCTCCTTGCTTCTCCTGCTCATCTTCTGGACTGCTGGGGCATATCCCTGCGACAGTTGTAAGAAGAGGAAGACCTGGTGTGTGAGACTATTAAGCGGAAAGGTCAAATGGACTTGGTGTAGGCTTTCCTGCTGCAAGGGGATTGTAAACAACAACAACAAATCAGATTAATTCAGTAAATAATGAATTTTACAATGACAGGTCATATGTGTTCCTCGCTAAAACTACATAAAAATGCTTGAAGAACTGTACCTGTACCATCCATGGTTTACGAGAAAAAGTGTGTAAATAATGATGATGCATGGTGGTTCATGAGGGGGCTCATGCGTGTTTATGTGCTCTTGTTCGTGATTGGCTGGATATGGCATTCTCTGGCCTTTGGATACAACATGGAGATCCAGTTCTATGGCTGCCAATTTCACCGTTCGAATTTTTTCCCTATGGAGCAATTAATTGTTACATCGAGTCATAATGACCACACTAACGGACTTAGTGGGTCGTCTGCATGCTACTCGTACTTCGGTGTACAGCGCGGTGCTGCGACGTATGCACTCATCCATTCAATGGTGCGCTATAGCCTGCCACGATATGCACAGTGGACACTTTGAACGTCTGCCTTTATAAGTATTTGCAAAAACTGCTGTTGCTGAATCCAATACGGCTGTAACGTCATGCTTTGATTTTCGTAAACTACGAATCATGCGGCTACAGTTATACTGCAGCTATACGGCATTTGTATGTACTTCCAACGAGAAATCTGGCTGTACAGAGTTTGGGGGCTATTTTGATGGCATCCTATATGTACTATTTTAAGAGGAAAAATATCAAAAAATTAGCTTATTATGTTTCACAGATTTATGAAGAATATTTAGAAATTCGAATTTAGATTTATAAAAATTTTCATTCAACTTCAGTCTAAAGTAAAACAATTCCAAGTGCATTTGAGTTTTTGAAGAAATACAATAAAGATAAATGAAGTAGAAAAGATTTCATTAAAAGCCATTTTAACTGCATCTGATAAAGTATGATTTAATTAAAAAATAAAAATTATTTTTAACCAATTACTAAAATATTTGTTTCCCGTTTATTTTCTCGCTTCAATATTATCGTGGATAAATCCATACCATATACCTTATGCAAAATATCAAACAAAAATAAATCGAATTGAACAATTTTAAAAAATTACGAATATTTAATGTAAATAAAATTATTCAATGTTGATAAGGCTGCGCATTGAATTCAAAATCTCTCTTAATTGAAATATGTTCTTCATTTAACGTTTTACAGATAACAGAATTACGATAACTATTTGACAGAATGTTTCTAGCAATTAGAATGCTTTATGAAATTTTGCAGAATAATTTAAAGATAGGGATTAAAAATATTTCCTACAAATTCTTTCTTTAATCATGTTGTTATCTAATGTGTATGTTTAATTTTTGTCATAAGTATGTATTGATAACTAAACAATATATTGATGTAACTAATAAAATATTCTGTAGTCATTTGAATTGTTATTTACAATAAAGAAAATATTTTTAATAAAAACCGAATGTAATGACAAAGAAAACTAATTTCAGTATCATGTATCCGCTCGGATAATGCACTTATAATGGAAATTATTTAATGCCTAAAATTTGAATTTCTTCTCTAAGATACTTTCCCGAAAACAAAAGGTAATCTTTATTTCAGAATGGCAATGATCTTTTTATAACGCTTTTTGACCCTCTTTATACTATCGCGAACTGCTCATACAATTAACTGGAAAGCATAATATGCAGTCCCCCCCCCCTAAAAAGAAGGACACAAACCCAAATTTCCCAGAACGAATATCATCTAATCTCTAATGACCAACTTAAAACTACCCGAAAGAGGAAAAAATATGACAAAAAATAAAGAAAAAAAATCCCATGTCCTCTCAAGAATACGAAGCCGTACCTACTTCCGGTAATTTATATACACGGTTCACTATCGACCTTCTCCTGGTATATATTAAGGTCTTTAATCAGGATTTCCTTCAAAAAAACACATTTTAGATGATAATCGTCCCTAGAAAGGAAATAGCCTACACAATACCTTTATTACTTCCGGTTATTTGGAAGAAAAATTCTGCCCCTACCCGTTCAATCTCAAAATCATAAGGAGCGAGGGTTGAGCAATAATGTTTCCAAAATCTCCCTTGCATTAATCTTTGTGGCAGCTCTCATTATACGACACGAGATGTAATGAAAATAACCGCGGAATTTTTACTTTTTGTGTTTTACTTAATGTATTATATATATATAAAGAATGGATTTTATTAGAATTGGGTAGCGTTTAATCATGAAACTGAGGTACGGAGTTAGGATTTTAAATAAAAAGTTGACCGTTCATTTGAATTTATTGTAATGTTTCTTTTTTTATATTTTTTGAAGGGAAAAGGAGTTGTAGAGGGTAATTTGAATAGATGGAACGAATTGGTTTGTTTTTTTTAGATGGATTAAGGATACGGCTATGTTGTTTTGGGGTTATTAATGGAAGAAATGGGAAGTTGATATATTCTTTAAGTAATACATGATCATTTATATTTAGATTAGATGCACCGAAAAGAACCTGAAATATATTTGGCGGGCTTCGAAATCTTTAGAATAATCTTGCAGTTTTTAAAGGAAAGCTGTATATTTTTGGGATAACCATTATTATGTTGCCTATGAGCTAGTGACTAGATTGTATATGAGGAAAAAGAAATTTTAATTTAGATTTTTCTTAAACGTTTTCAGTAAAAGTATTGATGTCTCTTCTAGGCTCCGATTACCAACAACACTATGGTTGCGAAATTGCGGCCTGGAGTTAAATCCATCGATGCTCTATGTCCTCACCCATTTCGGGATGGAAATTGGAATAAGGGAATTTTATCTCGGGTGATGTCACGTTATTAGACCGCGATTAAATGAGGAGGTCCATCGATAATAGCCCTTGTGTTGCTCCAGAGGAGAATGGAATACATTAAGGCTGTTTTCGCCATATGTACGACATCGTGAACTTACGCGGTACATATTTTGTTCAGAAAAAATGCCTCAATTTTAATAAAAAATTGTGACATTGTAACTCATGTATTTGTTTATAATATAGTGTTACTAAAATTTTGAAATATTTCAAAAATATTTAGTTTTTACTTTTAAAATGTAAAAGGGATGGCTAATTTAAGATTACGGCATAGAAGAAAAAATGCGAAACACATTTTATAAAAGAAAAAATCTTTCAACTAGGATAAAAATGAGTAATTTGATAAAATAAGTGATTCTCTGTACAGGATAGCGAATCCAGAATATAATATTAATGTTTGAGTACTTTTGCATATGAAAAAATACTCCGAATCTCTCTCTCTCTCTCTCTCTCTCTCTGGGTCCTATTCCTTAAGATTAGCCGAAAATAGCCTTAAAATTAAATTAAAGCAAGAACACAAAAATTGTTAAGGAACTCTAGCTTAAGCTCTTAAAGAAATGATTAAAGAACAATGTAATGGCCACAGTTGTGAACTCGAGACTAGCATTGTTTTCGTCAAGACCAGAGTTCAAGTTCAGATTCTCCTAAAGCCCCCAAGCGTAAAGTAATCTATTTCCATCAAATTTGCTTGGAGTCAAATTTTCTCAGTCTGATGTGATGTGGAAATTCGGAAGGAGGGTTTCAACGTATCTGATTGTTATGTCTGTGCCAAGGCCAGAGAGGTTGATCGTCAAGAAACCAGATCTTGCTTAGGGCCGCACCGATCAGTTTTTCGTTAATCAATTTCTTGTAATTGAAACACATAAAAAAGTATCTCACTTTTTATATATCCCCCATACTAAAGATATGCGACTATGATACCTCAAAAATTTTCTCTTTCTCTGTTTTAGACACAAAACTTTCTTTGGAATAATTTGAATTTACTGTTCAACTACGAGATATTAATTGATTGCCTATACCATCCGTCGCATTTTGAAACAACGCGAGAATTATTCAAAGTTTAGAAATGCCTTATTGTATCAAAGAAGGCTTGCAACCAATGATGTAATTATGCATTTAAATCTAATAAGTTATGTTTCTTTTAATGTAAATTTGTTAATTATCTATATTTAAAGGTAAAAACCTAATAATAAGAGTTCTTAAAATATGATAATACAACTTTGCGTTACCCTTGTATTCAAACCAAACAGAAAAACCTTTACCGGAAATCATATTATTCTAACGTCATGTAAATCGCGTGTTAAAGCCTTGCTTTGCCTTTGTAAAATTCTTAAAATATTTTGGTATATATACATATATATATTATATATATATATATATATATATATATATATATATATATATATATATATATATATATATGCATATATGTAATAATTCCCAGTAATATAATCTGTAATAAAAAGTAATTCCCTCTAGCTTCCTGTTAATTAACTCTTTTTAATAATCTATAAATAAACTTTAATTCTTAGGTTCAAAATTAGCACCCTAATCTTAATCGTAATCAATTAGTATCAGAAATCCCTTTCCCGCCCATTTTAACCAATCAGAGTTCTTATAACAAAATAATCAAGCGGCCTTCAGCGCCGAGTATAAATACAGATGTCTCTGAAAAGCCCGCTCTTTTTTCGCCCTCTTCTCTCTGTAATCATGTAGCCAGCCGGCTGCAGCGCGTTATGTGTTACTCTCTTTGTCTGCTTGCCTTCCCCATGTAAATGTCGCCGTATGCTTTTGCCTCCAACTCCTCGTCTTAAATATGTGCAAATAACTGCAGCTGTTTTATCTATAGTGTTTTATGTGTTCGTGAGCTTACTGTATTGTCATCATGCCTTTGATGTTTCATGTTAAAATAAAAAGATTAACGTCCACTCTGAAGTTGCTTTCTGTGAAACCCTGTGTAAAAAACGAATACACCAACATCGGCCAACGTTATTGCATACATATACAGAAAATATTTTAAGATTTTTAATTAAAGGCAAATCATGACTCCGAGAACTTACAAAATTCTATTAAAGTATCCGACTACTTTCGCAACCATGATTTAAAAAAAACGCATAAATGGATATTTTTCATGATATTTAGTTTCACTTAGATTATAATACAAGTATAATATTATTTTAAGGACATTTTGACAAAAAGGTTTTAAATAAATACAATATTTTGGCAAAAAAATTAACTTAGAATAACCTTTTTTTCAAAATGTTCAACTTTTATAAAAAGGCTTCTAAAATAATAATATTTTGCTTATATAAAGCAAAGACTTCTCCAGAGAGTCTGTACTATTTTTTTCGAAAAATTCACATATTTTTCAGATTTACAACGAATTGAAATAATTTTATCAGCGTTTTTTTTTCCTTAACATTTCTTCTCTCTGTTACCGTAAAACATGGATAAACCCACTTCTAGGTTATATATTTCAAACATTATATTTGAGCCTCTGTACAGAGGTCTGAGCTATATACAGGCAAAATATTATTATAATAGAAGCATTTTTCACAAAAGGAGAATATTTTGAAAATGGGTCGTTCTATGTTCATTTTTAGTCAAAATATAGTTCTTAAATAATATTTTACAGTAATAATGTTCTTAAAACAATTTTATATACATTTTCTAATATAACTGACATTAAATATCATAAATATTATCCATTTATACGCTTTTGCAAAATAACGGTTCCGAACGTAGTCGGATATCTTAAACAGTAAACAGTGGTATATCAATTATCATCATGTCCGTCTGGGTGGCTTAGTTGGTTCGTCGCTGGCTTTCTACCCAAGGTTGCGGGTTCGACTCCGGCCCAAGTCGGTGGATTTTCCTGATGTATGAAATAGACAGCGGACATGTCGTATGATTATACGGTATGAGAAAATATCCCTTGATCGTCCGTTGGGCTTGGATGCTCTCGTCAAAATTAAATTCCTAAGTAGAAATTTCGCATCGGCAAAGCTTAGGTTTCTCCCTCTGGGGAAGATGCCGTTAAAATTGTTTGAGGTAATTGGTATAAAAATTGATACGAGTTCCTGGGGAATGAACTAGGTCTGCAAAGGTATAAATAGTAATAGTGATAAAGAAGCAAAGGAATTATTACTGGCTCTTAAATTTCCTTATCACAGAAAAAAAATATCATCAGAATTACATCAGTGTCATAGATTTTTTATTCATTTTTGTATTATAAATTCCAATAATTGAACAATTCTTAAAAGTTTAGTAATCAAGCATTATTGATTAGTTGAATAATTTGCCAATATAAATACCGTACTTACTTAAATCTAAGCTGCACCTTTTTCCGAAGTTAACCCTACTTTTAATTGGGTGCGGCTTAAGAACGAAGGAAAATATATTCGTTTGACGGGGCAATTATTCAGGTCCATGCATGTATTGAAAAGTCTATAACACGGATTAAATAACAAATTATTCACTTCTTATTAGTTCTAATTTTAAATTTATTTATATTTATTTCGTAAAAATTTGCTATCAATAAACCCCTTTACTCTATTTTTCATTAAAAATATTAGAAAAATTGTAATGCGGCTAAGATTCGAATAACGGTAATTCAAAAAAAAATCAAAATCATTAAAAATTGTAGATAATTCTTCAATACAGAGTACTTAGTCTACATGCATTCATCGATTATTAGAAAGAAAAATAGAACACAAGTTACAAATATATTTCATCAATACCGCATTTTCTTATAAGATGTCTATAAAATTTTTACAGTTATAAAATTCTCTAGGATATTCAAATCATCAAAAATAAAACAAAAAATATCATTATTTTTAGAGTTTAGAGAATTCTTCGAAATATTGTTGATAGTTTAAACCATTATGTTAACATTTCACAATTAAATCGAATATTAGGTTTTGACGGTTCTGTGACTCTTAAATTTCGACTGAGTAAATATTTTTGCCATCGCTGGAGAATAATTAACGATATCCGGGTGGTTTTGGCAATATCAGATTTTGTCTTGAACTCAGAGATTGTTGGCTTCTACCGAATGTTTGGGTGGCAAAACGGCCAAGTTCTTAATTAAAATATATTTAAACTCTCGTCAAAGAGCAGTCTGGTATTTGCCCTGAGGGGGAAACGCTTAAGCGGTTTGTTTTATCAAAAGTGAGAGGAGTTTGTATAAAATTTTGAAAGTTGATTTAAATTGTTTACTAGTATTTTCAAGAACACTTAATTAATATTTTCCTAGATGTAAAGTTTTACATAATACGTGTTTACTTAAAGGACATTTTAATAATTTGTTTTCACTTTTTTAAAAATAAATTAGAAATGTTATTTGTTGACCTTTTTTTCAAATATATATTTTCTAAAATATAGGGGAAAAATGACTTATAACTATTTAAAATTTGGGTTAGTTATGTAACAATTATATTTATTTGAATACATGATATTTTTGTACACGAAACAAAAAGAAAATATTCAATAGTCTATATATATATATATATATATATATATATATATATATATATATATATATATATATATCACAGCGGAAGCTTACAATTTTGATTAGTGAGAATTTGTTAACGTCGCACTCTCAACTCAGTGGCGTGACAGCCCATGAGGATCAAGCTCTCAACTCAGTACACGCGACCTTGGACTATGAGGTGCAATAGTAGATGTTCCAGTCAGGTGGTCCGTCTGACGCGAAACCCCCAGTGTTAAGTTCCGAAGTAAGATTGGTACTCATTTATCGACTTACTGAAGGTATTAAAGGCTGAGTCAACCTTGCTCAGACTGGGGTTTGAACCTCAGATCTGTGGTGTAGAAGCGCGACGCACTTATCGATCAGCCCCTAAGGTTCGCATCTCACACTTATACAACGAAATTCTGAAACGCAGTGAAGTGACGAGAACTTCATATGGGTGGGCACTCAGCTCTTAAATTCCATAGCAAGTCAACGGGAGAGCTCTGAAGCATGACAAATTTAACGTTCATGAACCCCTCTACACAGCTTGTCTTGATAACTCGTTCCCGAGACTCGACAAAATCAACCTCGATTTCGGGACCATAACCACTAAGCTACTTCAATCTCAGTGTTTTGTTAATATAGTTAATATTTGTTATTAGATAATCACAGCAAAAAGATTAATACTTGGTTATTTTTCAATTCCTACAATTAACCCAGAATCTCCCTATATATATATATATCTTGTTCAAATTTACAATTGTTAATAAAATATAATTTATATTTCTCCACTCAAGTTTAAATACATTTTTTTCAACTTGTAGTGGATGACACTTGATGCTCAAATTTTTCAAATATAGATTTATTAGTTATATTTATTTAATGAATAAATAGCAACAAACAAAATAATAGTCTAACACCATATATAAAAAAATTGTGGCTTCGAATCCTACGTGGGAATGCCTAATTTCAGAGAATGTGATTTATGAATGAATGATTTATAAGTTCTAAGAATGATTTCTGAATGAATAAATAGTAACAAAACCAAAAGTATTAGTCCAACACTATATATCGAGGGAAAAAATGGAAAAAAATCGCTTTCTATCTTGCCACTTAATTTTGTTATTCTGTCATACGTATATACATATTTGCATTGATTGTAATTATTTAATAAAAAGTAACTAAAATAAAATGTTTCTTTGTTGACTTAAGTAGAATTGACTTCATTTGTTTTTATATTATTTTTTTTATAAAACAGTCTTTCGTATTCAATATTTCAAAAAAAGAGAAATATTCTTTTATTTATGTTGATTACAAATGCTTCAAATATAAACGAGCTCCAGAACTAAAAATTAAATAAATTTGGTCATTAATTACAGCATTTTATTATACATTTACAGCTTTTTTATTATGGTATTTTATTAGAGCGTTATAAGAATAATTAACAAATATCTTGGAAGATAACATTGAATATACAAGGCAATATCGCATTTTTTAATTCTAAATTTTTTTTATACGATCAGAAAATTTATAAGATACTAGAGGACCCGACAGACGTTGTCCTGTACACACAACTTAAATTCAAAATAAAAGGTTTTTGAATATTCGATACTGCGATTATAGCGCAGTCTGCCGCATCCAATGTAAAACATTCCAAAATCAACAATTTATAAATGAAAAATTAAATAAATAAACATTTCTAAACCGAATTATAAATCTAAACCATACTCGAGTCTACTGGAACAGACAAAAACTTTCATCCAAATCGGTCCTGCCGTTTAGAAGGAGTTCAGTTACATACACACCCACAGAAGAATTACATATATAAAGATTATTTGAAAATATATTAATTCAAAACGCTAAAAAGCGTGAATCGTCTGCATTTTCGTAACAATAAAGACCGGGTTTGGCCGAAAATCAATTTTCGATGCCAACTTACGTCTTTTTCAATTCCTACTATTAGCTCACGATTTCTATACATATTTTATTTGTTTGCTTATTTATTTATTTATCTTGGTGGAATTTTCAATCGTTAATAAAATACATTTTAATGCGCTTAATTGAGCTGAAATGTAATGTACATGATTATTTTGGATGATAATACTATAATTTAATTATAATTAATAAAAATTTTAATTGATTAAAACTAATTATTTAAAAAATTACAAATACAGCCACGTTGGCGACTTAACGACCCTTTTGACGACTTATGTCAAAATTTGAAAAGGTTTTTTTCTCACGGGTTAAAGCATTAAGTTGAAAGGAAATTTTGTTTTATAACAATAACGTTGTTACAACAATGCAGGTGAATGTTGAGTTGTACTTTTTGAAAGTTTTTAATTAATATATTTTTAACTAATTGCAATATCGGACCGAATTGTGAATCCAAACAATTCTCAAATTTACTTGAACCCACACAAAAAATTTCATCGAAATCGGTCCAGCCGTTTAGGAGCAGTTTAGTGACAAACACACGCACAGAAGATTTTTATATATAAAGATGAGTGTTTACAAATATACAACATAGCTTCAAATGCTTAAGATGTTCTTTAAACATATCAATATAGTTCATTACTGCAGCTTTGTTTTGTTGACAACAGCCAATGACCCCAATTAATTGAATAACAAACATATTAAAGAATGATGTTGAGCAAATTACTACACAAAAACTATCTACCGCATTATAATTCACTGTAGTTTCTTCTTCATGCAATATTTTTTTAATCACTACATTGAAAATTAAGGGATATATTTAAACAAAATACTCAACTATTGGAAGTTTAATTATTCAGAGCTAATTAAATAAATAAAGATTCAACGATAAAATTAATTATACACACTGTTCACTTAAAATTAATAGTCAAATCGTTTTCTAAGATCTTCATTAACATACAAAAACATAAGACACTTACATTTTGACATAAACTATAATTTTCGGAATAAAAATGACAATCTTCGCAATCCGATCAAAATGTCAGCTGAAAACGCAATTTCTGCTGTAAAACTATTCGCTTTCCCCGCTAAAGTAATCATCATAGAACCTGCGCTCTCATATATACTGGTAGAGTGGATTTAACAGAATATTCATGCTAAGTATCGTCAGAGTTTTCGTAAAAATGGTAATTCTATGTAATTTTAAAGTGAGTGGTACTTATAAGTGCCTTCGGTAGATAAAGGGTTAAAAAAATTTTTAGTAATGGAAAATCACATTCGTTATAAATAAAAATTCCAGAGCTCCTAAAAGGGCTCTCTAAAACAGTTCGACTTGTAGGGTCTCAGGCAGATTCTGTGTGTGAACTCGACTTTTTCACTTTTGAACTCCACAGACATGTATATAGCCTCATGGGAATTTCCAGAAATGTAGATGTCAGTGACTTTTCGAAGGTTCGTTGCCAATACAATTTTTCCCCCAAACGTCGCCAATCCGTATATTTGCTCACATCTTGCTCAATATCTTACTCAAATTAATATGATGGGAAAAATACTTTCTCTCTAAAACTCTTTTTCCCACAAGTTATGTACAATTGCTAGGAAAACAATATACTTGGTGTGTTTCAAGCTGGTCTTCGGTTAATGTTAAAGATTAAGACCAGAAATTGGAACATTTTTTCAGATATTAAGTAAATGAAACATAATATGATATTCTGGTTTCACTGTACCTTAGAGAGCAGAATCTTTTATTATACTGACCGTTTTTAACCGAGTTGATTCAATTTTCTGGTATAAAATGTGTTTCGTGCATTTCTCCAATACCGTAATGTTAAATGATCTATTCCTTCACGTATTACAACAAAAAAGAAAGTATTCATGGAATATTTTGGCATTTTTAAAAATACTATATTGTTAAGAGAGGTATGAGATATAATATTGCAAATTTCCGCAGGAATTGATGCCTTTTGTCTGTCTGAAAATGTGCCTCGCGTTTAGTTCAAGCTCTCGTATTTTTACCGAAAACAACCTTAATATAATCATTTTATGCATATATACGGAGATTGCCATTCTTTTAAAATATAAAAATGCTTGAGAAATACTCAGCATACTGTATTAAAACATATTTAGTCCATTTTTTAAATGATATAAGAAATGTGAGGCTTCTTTCAGAAATTTAATTTTCAACTGATTTGAATTATATTGTAAAAATTATCAGTTTATATACACAAAATATTCTAACAGCTATTTTTGAAAATAAAAAAAAATAATGAACTATTTTCATACCTTAAATAGTAACAAGTTTGTATATAAAATGCAGTTCATATCTATTATTTAGATTTCACACTGAAACAGTTTCAATTTGAAGGTATTCAAATACAGTCCAACCTCTATATTGCGAATTTTTCTTTATAACGAACTTTTTCTTGGAACCTAGAACATTTCACGATTTTCTTCATAAACTAACCTCTCCATAACGAAGTGCATTTTCTATGTAACAAACTTTTTCTTTTGTGATTCAAATTTTGTTCTCCCTTTTTTTAAAATATTTCTGAAACTATTTCAAGTTAGTCTCTCTTTAACACATTTTATGATGGTCATAAATCTTGAACTGGTTTTGTTACATACTATCTCACCGAGAGCAATAGAGTTCTGGAAGATTGGACCTCTTGGGTCATCCAAGAAGTCCAACCTTTAACCCCCATTGTCCAGTTCACAAGAAACATCTTCGATATCCTCTTTCACCCTCAGTGGAGTTGTCCCATGTTCTAATTATAAAATAATGTATGTTTAATATTACTCGTATGCTTTAAAATATAAAATGTCCTTAAAATTCATTAATTTTAGAATAAAATTGTTTTCTTAATATTAATAACATGATGAATTCTTCGACATATTTTTTTCTTGTTTTTCTTGTAGTTTTTTTTTCTTTTTTAATGGGTAAGATATATAAAATAAATATAAATTAATTTTAAAAAAAATGTGTGAATAATTACTAATTCTAATATATAGCGTTTAGGAATTTAACATTTGTTTTGTGTGGTTTATAAAGTATATTAAATAATGAACCTCTATATAATGAATTTTCCATATAACGAAATTTTTTTCCGGGATTTAGTGACTTCGTTATATAGAGGTCCGTCTGAAATTTCATAATCCCATTTCAGCGTTGGTTTAAAAACTTTCAGAAATGATTTCCTTTTTACAGGTCCCTCTGAAATTATTTTCTATTATTTGGCTACACAAAGAAACAAGATAAGAATTTTATTTCAAGCAGAGAGTGATAAAATCAAGCCAAATATTCCAAGCTAAGAGAAAGACAGTACTTATGTTCGACTTCGAGAGATAGAAATGTGAATAAGTATCTGACCTGGAACTTTTTACAATGGAACCCATTATGTAACATATTTCGAGACTGTTTCCCTGCTTCAGAAAAGGGTAGAAATACTGGATATAAAGGATTTTCGAAAAGCTGTAGGCAGAAATATTTCAGCATGAATAAAAGTATTTTTTCAGAGAATCCCAGAAAAGTATTGAAATTCGACATGTTTCTATACGATTCTGATGATATAAGTTTTTGATAATGTAAAAGACTTTGTGTAGAATGGTTTTTAAAAACTGCTTATAGAAATTACGCGATGCTTTTGATTACAGCAGATGACACATTTGTGGTTTCCTCCTTGTCATTAGTTTGGCATTAAAACTGAACAAGGCACTAGAAACCAAATGCGAAAATCCTCAAGTTATGATCGATCGCCATAAAATTAAAGTCGTGGTTGTTTAATATGTTTTAATATTAAATTCAACTATATTTCTATTCTGTTAATAACTTTTGAATTACTAAAAAAATATCTCCTATTTTTCCATGTATTGTTAAACATACCCCTATGATTTAAGATGTATAATATTGTGTTTGGTCACTCTCATATTTAAACTTAAAGTATTCGATACACGCTAAATCTGGAGCTTTCTTGGATTGCTAAAGTAAGTCTTTTAAATGCAAATTTTGATACCCGAAATGATGAAATAAATTAATTAAAAATATAATATAAATATATACGTGATTATACCTTGTACAGAGTTCCTAAGAATTTAAATCATATATATCTAATATCCGAGCAAAATGTTGAATTATTCGTATTAAAAGCGTCATGAAATGAAATAATTTTTTTTGAATATTTAAAGTTACAAATATATGTAGCATTTTTTTTTTCTAAATCTAATAAGGTACGCAATTCAAAAGGGATTTAATAGTCAGGATAAATTCTTAAATTAAAATTTCCATTTATGTAACCATTAAAAGCATTCAACTAAAATCAAAAGTTAGTTATTTCTTTCACAATATTAATCAAGAGCTGATTTTATTATTTAGTGCACAGTAATTCATTAAAAATGTAAATGTAATTTCATTTACTCAGGCGCCAATCTCTATGTGTGATAAACAATTTTCACAATAAAGAAAAAAAATGCCATAAATATCTAAATGACAAAGTGCAATATTTTATCAAAAATTTACCTTACAAGGAGAGGGCACGACTAAGAAAATTCATTTGGGGTCAAGAAGTGGTGTAATAGTAGTACTCCTTTAGGGTGTTCAATCCTCAATGTAATTCCGCCGAATGACCAGTCAATTCGGAGAAAAGGCCTTCGAAATTCGTGCTTAGCTTTTATACAGTTAAATTTCAATTTCCTCCAACGATTTCGTAGCTTGGTTGATACTGTGATACTTGGTCTGACTACTGTGCATTAGGTATTGGTTCGATTAATCAGTCATTTTTTTTTCATTTCATTTAATTATTTTTGAAATTAAATAAACTTATTTATGAAAGTTTTAGTAAATATTAAATGATATTTTACGTAATTATTTTGTATTTTATAAAGTGAAAAAATACTGTAACTGTAAAAATATTTATATTAAATTTTATATTTTTATATTAATAAATAATATTTATAATAAAACATATAATAAATACATTAAATAATATACATAAAAATTGGTTATAAATAGTTTTATAATGTGAAATAAAATATAATATAAACAAAATATATAAAATAATTTATTAAGAGCATAATATTAAATTCATTATTTTACAATTAATATAATAAAAAATATATCTTTTTATATATTATTAATTTAATTATCTTATAATTAATATAATTAAAAATATGTCTTTTTATATATTATTAATTTAATTACTTTATAATTAATATAATAAAAAATATGTCTTTTTATATATTATTAATTTAATTACTTTATAATTAATATAAACAAAATATGTCTTTTTTATGTATTATTAATTTAATTATTTTATAATTTTATGAAATATTTAATAAGTTCCTTTTAAATAAATTTAAATAATTTAAAAAAAACTTATTTAAAAAAATTTGAAAGAAACTAATAATTATTTCAATAATAAAAAATAAATTTAACAATAAATTATTAATAATTTTAATAATAAATAAATTAATAATTTTAATAGTAAATTAATAATAATTTCAATAATAAGTTAATAATTTTAAAAATAAATTGGCAATTTTAATTATAAATAAATAATTTTAATAAAAATTCCTAATAATAATGATACTTATTAATTAATTATTTATTATTTTAGTTAAAATTATTTTAAATAATTTTAAATAATAATTATTTTAAATAATTTTAAATAATTTTAAATAATAATTATTTTAAATAATTTTAATAATTATTATTTTAAATAATTTTAATTATTAATCATTTTAATTAATAATTATTTTAAAGTTTTTTATCAATAATTTTAAATAATTTTAATAATAAATAATTTAAATAATAAATTCATTTAATTGTGTTTTTACTTTATAAAATACAAAATAATTACATAAAATATCATTTAATATTTAATAGACCTTTCATAAATAAGTTTTTTAATTTTAAAAATAATTAAATGAAATGAAAAAAGAAAATTGACCGATGAATCGAACCCAAACCTCGTGCATAGTAAGCAAACAATATATCAACGAAGCTACGAAATTATTGTAGAAAATTGAAATTTAATTGTATAAAAGCTAAGCATGACTTTCGAAGGCTTTTTTCTCCGAATTGACTGGCCATTCGGCGGAATTACATTGAGTGTTGAACACCCTAAAGGAGTACTACTATTACACCAAGTCTCGACCCCAAATAAATTTCCTTAGTCGTGTCATATCCTTGTTAGTTTTATATACTTTAGAAACAAAGGAAATTTATTTTTCTTTACATAATTTCTAAAAATTTTAAAATTTGAATTTTCTTTTTTTGAAATATATTTCTATATTTCTACTTAAATCACACACACATAAACTGGAATAACGAGCATTTCAAATACGTGTTAAAGGACAAAACCACTGCCATTCAAAAATTAACTTCTTAATCCATAATTTCTTTTGAATCTATCCACTTTCCCTAAATCTCGATGAATAAAGATAAAACTTTTCTTTCCCTTTTATAAATAAACCTCTAACGTTTTTCATCCATTCATCGGTGAAATTTGATCTGGTTTTCCTATTGTTATTTAAATAAGATCCTTTTCTATCTACAGTTGAGAAGATTTCCAACACATATAAATCATTTTCTGGAAGTCCCTCTTCATTTCAAAAAAATTACTTTCTGCTCACCACAAAGGGATTTTGTTTCAAGCGGAAGGGAAAAAATCGGAGCAGAGATTTCAGAGAAAGGAAAATAAGTGCTAGAGAGAAAGATTTCAATGCATCATCTATAGAAAAGAATTTAATACTAGAAATCTACATTTTAGTGTTCCACAACATAGTAAGGAGATTAAGTTTATAGGAGATTCTGGAGGATTTATTTAGAATTATTTTGAAATAGTATCACTTTTTCTTTTTAACAAAATGAGAAGTAGTAATTTTTATAGATTGTTTTGGAGTAGCATTTCGAATTGCTTATTCTTCTTGACGTCATTTAGAATTTTGCAATCATTTTTCTGAAAATTAAATGTCTAATTCCTCGTACCTTATAATTGTGCAATTTTCTAATACTCTTTTCTCCTTCGCAACTCTCTACTACTCTCTTGCTCTACTACTCTCTCTAACTCTCTTGCACTACTATTTTCTCTCTCTATTACTCTTTATTTATCTCTACTCTCTCGCTCTATTACTCTCCCTTTACTACTACTCTCTGTTCTATTACTGTCTCTACTGTGGTCTTTGTACTACTACTCTCTCACTCTATTAATCTCTGTATTACAACTCCATCTCTACTATTACTACTAATCTATCCCTTACTATTTCTCATTTTACTGCCCTCTCTACTACTCTCTCAATCTCTCTACTACTTTGTAATTTTTACAACTCTCTCTTTTCTACTCTATCTTTACTGCTATATCTCTCACGCTCTCTCTCTCTCTCTCTATATATATATATAAGATAGAAGGAATAGAGAGTGAGAGAAACTATATAAATAAAACTATATATATAGTTTCTCTCTCTCTTCTCTCACTCTACTCACTATATATATATATATATATATATATATATATATAGCTTCTCTTTCTCTCTCTATTCTCTCACTCTATTCTTCCTTATATCTTTACCACTATGTCTCCTCTAATACTCTATTTCTCTCTGTACTCCTCAATCACTCTACTACTAATACCTCTACTGCTATCCTGCTCTACGTATATCTATTTCGATACTGGCATGTCTACTCTCCCTCTCGAAGGAAAAAAAATCCTTACCATTTATTTACATGACCTCAATTTTGGAGTTGAGGAATGTAATGCAATTTCTATTTATGACAATTATTCCAAATAAGTAATCTTAATATGGAAGTTAGTCTGTTCTGTCTTCATTTTGAGTATGATGCTTAAAATGAAAAGTATCTTTTTAAATGTTTATTAAACTTTAAGCAAAATGGAATAAAATATTACATAACACGTTATCACAGAAAGCATCCTATGATCCTTGTTTTGAACTAGCTAAAACTTTTAAGACTTATTCAAAGAACAGAAAAAGATTTGAAATAAATGGTTTATTCTCTACAGCAGGGGTGTCCAACCCAAATGACCTAGCGGACCACTTCAGGAAAACATTATAATCTCGCGGGCCGCAAATAAATGTATGCACCTTTATATCAGATTTGGAAACAAAAAAACATTTATTGGAGTTAAAATTTAAAACAGAATGAATTATTATTATTATTATTTCATTATTTTTCATGTATACAGAGATAGATAATATAATAATGTTTATATAAAATAATAATGAAATGATCAAATAATATTTACAGTGTGTTGTCATTTTCTTGAAAAGTATAGTGTTCCTATTGAATTGATCTTTCGTTACTCATTATTGAAATTTGATAGTGCTGTCATTCACAAACGATTAAGTATATATTGTCATTTATCTTAACCATTTTGAATTATTTTTTTTTATACTTTAAAAAACATCTCTGGCATCCTCTTGCTTTTTGGACACAAACCAGAAAAAAGAGGAGAAACGAAATTCGCCCACATAGATAATCATGTACCCTCCGTAGTAACGGATGTGCATAATGCAATTCGAAATTTATTAAAATGTAATTTACTATAGTAGAATCAATTGTAACTGTTTGATAAAATATAAATCTATTTTAATCTAAAGGACATTTCTATTATCAAAAAGGATTTATTTTACAACAAGAACAGGTAACATGCAAATGTATTGTATATGTATATGTATATATATATATATATATATATATATATATATATACACTCAGGAATATTGAAAACAGCGACCCAAGAAGGAAGCTAAGTACAATCGCGAAACTTTGCAAAAAAGTGCAGCGTAATGTGATATGCAAATGATTTTTTTGTGCCAATACGCATGCTCATACACGCCGAGGTGGCGCTACAATCAGGAAGAGGGTGCTGTATAAGCCAGCGCAAATTCGAAGATTCATAAACGTGATGATTACCCGCCGATTGTAGGAAGACTTTGATAAGCGAAACATGCCAGGTAAACGTGCTAGAAGACATTTCTCACAGTTAAGCGAGTGTCAGAGAGGCCTGATCATTGGGATGAAAATTGCAGGCTAGTAGACGCGCCGTGTTGCTGGCCAGGTGGATCGTTCGGAGTGTGCCGTTAGAAATTGTTGGGGCAGTGGACACGAGAAGGTACCCACGCGTGGAAAACCGGGTCTGGAGCGACCAGGAAGATCCACGAGGAGAGAGTATCGAAGGATCGTGCGGCAAGCACTTGTTTACCTCACAGTGACTCGTTCAACGATACGATCAGACGTAGGCGTAGCAATTGTTCCACAAACAATTTCCAGACATCTTGCAGAAGCAAATCTTAAATCCAAATGCCATTTCCGTGCACTCCCTTTAACACCCGAACATCGGCAACTGCGTCTACAGTGGTGCCAAGCCAGATCAATGTGGAATGTCACAGATTGGCAAAAGGTTGTGTTTAGTGATGAATCCCGGTTTGTTTTGGGGACAGATGATGAGAGTGTACGGGTGGGGAGGCGCCCTGTTGAGCGGTACAATTTCCCCACACTGTTCTACGTCACACTGCCCGCACAGCTGGTGTAATGGTCTGGGGGTCCATAGCCTATAACGGCCGGTTCACTTTAATTGTGATGCGTGGAACCTTAATAGGCCAACGTTACGTTGATGATATGCTTCGACCCCATGTAGGACCTTTCCTAAATGGTCTCCAAGGGGCAATTTTCCAGCTAGATAATGCTCGTCCGCATACAGCAAGAGTTGCTCAAGACTTCCTACGACATTTTCAGACTCTTCCATGGCCGGCCCGCTCCCCCGATTTGTCCCCTTTAGAGCACGCATGGGATCAGCTAAAACGGCAGATGCAATCGTGTCACTCTATACATGGTTTAAAGTTGTCTGTTTAAGATTTGTGGGCCCATCTGCCTCAGGACAACTTAAGGTGTCTAATCAACTCAATGCCTGACCGTGTGGTGGCATGTAATTCAGCTGGAGGTGGTCCAACGCGCTATTGAAGTTGCCCCGTATTTGTGTCGTTGCACACCTTGTATTCGTTTAATTGTCTTGTTTTTGAGATCAAGTGAATCTCTCATCTGTGTCATTATGTGTATTCAATTTCATTTCAATCCGATGTTTTCTTCTTGGGTCGCTATTTTCAATGTTCTTGAGTATATATATATATATATATATATATATATATATATATATATTTCCCCTCAAATAAATTTCAAAATGAAAAAAACTTTAAAAATCCGATATTTAATTTTTTTTAATAAAAAGAGTCGTAAGGCCGCGACTTAGTACTGTCTGGCCGCGTGTTGGACACCCCTGCTCTACACGAAGAATGATGAGAACAAGCATGCAGACAATTAATTCGTAACTACGTATCGGTCACTTACTCAACGAGTGGTGTGACAATTCTAATTTCAATAGATTAGAAAAGGTCAAAAATCTAAGTCTTGAAGAACGTGAATATTACAATATCGAGTTTACGATACCATGCACTAAGTTTAAGATGCGTGAAAGAAGTAGAAAACTAAGAACAATGCATGACGACGAGATTTCAAGCCAAAGTGCTGATGTTAAACTCGTTTAATTTGGCTTCAATTTTCCGTTCAATAATTGGTAACGTTTTTTCTTTCCTTTTCAATTAATGATTTACTTTATGTGTACAATTTTTATGAAATAAAATGTTTAGGTTTCTAACATAAAAATTAATGATTTATTCTAAATCTGCTGATTTCTTATGACTAGGAACGATCTTTTATTTATCTACAGGTGTAGTATGTTTGTACATGTATACATCTATCGTATAGAATCGTAATTAAGTGCATTGTTTTAAAATAAAATTTACGTTCTCAAAGAGAAAATAACAATATCTGGTACATATATACAGGATGTCTATAAATTAGTTGGGCAATTTCTTCAGTTAAAAACTTCCAAAATATTAAATGAAATTAACCTGTTCTAGACTAGAAGCAAATATATCCTAAGTTCATTCATGCGTGACGTTCGGCGTCATAACTGACACTATCTTTGAATGGTAATCGTTGTTTGTTCGGTATTGCGATAATGGCGACGGACGCTTTGTGAAAAAACGAAAAGCTGTCTTTGGTTTTATGAAAATCATTCTTCTGTGCAAATAAGACGAAATTTTCTTCAAGAATACAGGGAAAAAGCTTCTAAAAGAGATACCATTGTGCATGGTATTTTCCCGAATATGCTACAATTTCCCTTGAGCCAATCATTGAAGAAAAATGCCGGAAGGTTACATTTTTCAATAGGATGGAACGACTTGCTGACCCAAAATGACTATCAGAACTGGTACCTCTATGCTTAGGTACCAGTTTGGATTGGTCAGGGATGTATTATTTAATTGTATCACGATCACAGGATCTTTCACTAGAGTCATAGATTTAAGTGAAGCTAATTTTGTTAAGGATCAAGTGTGCACTCTGCCATTTTTCCTGCGCCAATCTCCTACTAAAATGGAGAATCTGCACTGAAATCAATTTGATCGACTGAAATATCCTGAGAAATCTGTGGTAAGTACTGATTTACCGATAGGACATTTACAGAGTAACAAAAGAGAGCCATATAGAGCATCTGTGATAATTACCCAACTAATCTGTAGACACACTTTGTTTTAATATTGACAATTTTGGGTAAAATGTATACTGTTTTAATTGCTGAGTTTGCATAATTTGAAACACTTTTACTGTTCATTCCAATTGTCGGTATCACAAACAATTCCGTTTCATTTTGCAAGATATGCGTTACTATTAAGTGAATATGTAATAATACTAATTTGAAATATGACTTTAAAACTTATGAAAAGGCCTCGGTAGCTTAGTGAACAATTCAACTGACAAGTGGCCGGCGAGTCATGAGTTCAATTCTGGTACCGCTGAAGATTCGCATTGTAGGGAGGTGATGCATGTTAAATTTGCCACAGCTCAAAGTCCTCTCATTGGTGGGGCATGAAAGCTAGGAAAGAGGAGTGCTAGCTTAATTATTGTTCTCGTCACTTGACCGAGGTTCAAAATTACGAGGTCTATCGCTAAAAACCCTTGAGTACGAGAATAGTCTGACGCTAATATTCACTCTCAAACCTTACGAGGGAGAACTTTTATCTATGCTTGAGCAGAGCAAAACAACAGTTTTTCAGCGTAAAAAAAGACTTATTCTGTCTTGAGTAAAGCAGTGAGCCTGTGAAATCAGATTATTAATGCAATAATTAGATTACTTTGAAATGATTCCAACCATAATTTTTACTTTTTAAATAAAAAAAAATGTTGATTTCAAATGACACAAATTACCTTACATATTTTATGGAATCATGATAGGAAATTTAAGACAAATCGTTTTAAAGCTTACACTTTTAATAGAGGATCCATTCCTCTACACATTTTTTATTCAAAATACACTACATACAACTTTACATTTATGGAAAAAAATTGCAATATAAAGTAAACATTGAGCAATGTCTGAAATATAAGCAATCAGTCCGAGAAATTGGATTTAACCTAACAAAATTTATTTTGCATAGTAGTTTAATATAGCTGAAATCAAATAGAAATGCAGCCGCCAAAGAATCATATATCTTCCTCTGCCAAAGAGTAAATATTTTTACCTTCACTAGAAAACAATTAGCAATATCCGGATTACTCCAACAAAATATCAAATTTTATCTCGTTCCGTCGACAGGATATGCGCGACGTAAAACGGCCTGATCCTTAATTAAAATGTTTTGGAATTTACCGTCTAGAATATTTTATTCGTCCAAACGAAGGACGTTTGGATATGTTTTGTTCGAAGAAAGTAAACGTCTCTATTCGATTAAAGAGTTTATTGAATAATCTTTCGGTTAGGTAGTGGTTCTGTATAAGTTGTGTGAGATATAAATTGAAAATATGTTCGTATATTTTGTTCCTTCAAAAGAATTCTAAGATAACATGGGTAGAGCAATTTAAATATTCCATTGCAAAATATTCTCCTGGGGTTTTGAAGTTCTCATATGAACACATATAGCTGAGTGAAAAGTGTTTTCTAAGATATGAATAAGTAATTTTTTTTTACTGGTTCAGTGGCTCAAAGTTTCCTTGAAGTTCGATTAACCATCCGGGAGAGCCTCTGAAATTAAGTTATTTTAAAAAAAAGTAATGGTTAAACACATAAACTAAAAACACTCTTTAGATTGATTGATTGTATATTAACTTTGCAGTTCGGAGCTATAAGTGGAATCTTGGTGAAAGATTCTAACATCTTAAACTACGATCAAGTAACAAGAACGAAACTTGATCTGGAAAACCGTTAATTAAAACTTCCATTCCACAATAATGTGAGGACTTTCAGCTTCAACATATTTGACATGCATCAGCTTCACTTCACGGGGGTCTTCAGTGTGGTATCAGGATTCAAACCAGCAACACGACATAAATAAAGCAGACGCGAATTTTTTTTTTCTGACCATCATCACTCGAATACCGCGTCTACAAAAATATCCGTACAAATAATGGTATTACACCGGGACTCAAAGTTCTCTGTTTAGTGTGGTGTGGAAGTTCGGAGAGAGCTAGGATGTCATCCTCGTCACTTAGACATGATACAAAATAAGGAGTTCCTTCACTAGTAGCTCTTGTGTAGCTTTACAGTACGACGTAGACAATCACTCACTCAAACAAACGTATATAATCTCAGGCGTTACAAAAAGTCAATTTGTAGACATAAATAGTAAATTCCCTTTTTTCATAGATATTAGGTAAGGGATTTCTGGATCTAATGGGTCTAAATTTTTCGAAACACTATTTAAAAATTCGCAACTGTTTTCCACTAAATTTAGCAAACGAAATCAGTGCCATGGGATTCAATTAAAATTTCCGTATTGGAAATTCAATTAACACCCATTGAAAAATTAATTGCAAGTTCCTATATTCACACACACATAATGAATAGGTGTTAGTTAAAAGTATCAATAAAACTCACTTATCTTTTCAATTCCGATCTATTAAGATAAGCTGTAGAGATATCAGATATCATACTGATTATTCATTTTTAAAATTGAGCCAATTTTTGTTTTTTTTTATGGTAACAATAAATAACTTTTATTTCCTTTGAGTTATCGAATTTTTTGTATTCCCTTAATTTAGAGTGTTTTAGATATACATTACCTTTTCTAAATTCCGTTTTTTCTGTGCTTAACTTAGAAATATTTTATTTCAACAAGAAAGGGAAAAAATTCAAGAATTTTTACTAACAAAAAGAACGTTCTCTAGAAAAAAAATGTCCATATCTAAATCTTGAAAAAATCTGGAAAGGAGATTTCTTATTTACAATTCTCTTTATACACACTTAAGTTACACAATATCTTACAAAACCATTTTAAATTGTATACGGATACCTGTTTGAAATGAATCAAAAAATTTTTTGAATAATAAACAGTTTCTTAACATTGAAGCAGGTGAGGAAAATTGTCTACCTGAAATTTTTAACACTATAACATCTAATACTGTCTCGTGTTTGATCTTTAAATTGAAAAATCCCACCTCATTTGGAATTAATATTTAGAAAAAGGAGAAACTTCTATTCTAATTTACAATACGATGAAAAAATGTAAAAAACCCTATTTTATCCATCGTTTTAGAAAAAAAAACTTCCTAATATATGTACAATTGCCCTTATACACTTTAATTTGTAGAGTTTGATTTACGGTACTAATAATACAAAAATTAGTTTGAATGTGTTAACTTCTTAAACTATTTTAGTAGCTTCTTATTTTACGAATTAATAAAAATTTTGAGTGTATAATTTTCAATCAAATAAAAAAAAATATTATTTTCTATCCATATTTCAATTTTATTTTTTTAACATAAGTAAATTCATGGGATAGTTTAAATGCAAGTGTGACGCAAAACTTTCAGAAATTGAAAACATAAACTTTCAGAAATTGAAAAATGTAATCCAGATCAGAATTCAGTTAGAAATTCAGTGACTGAAGGGTCGGATGTCTTAAAAATACGACCTAAGTTTCAATCATATATGTTTTTCCATGTTTCTCAATATCCGTGTCGTCTTGCAATAAAAGTTTTCTAAAAGACAAAAAAAGTTGTCTTTATCTGAATTGATGAACCACTAGACGTTATAATATTTTTACTTACATAGCGTAGTTATTGCATAATATTAGGGAACTATTAATATATGAGTCAGTAATTCGTAAAAATCATTAAATTCCTCGTGAAATTGCTGCATAATATTCTTAAGTCTCTTGCTTAGAACAAATTATTTACTTGAAAAAGCTCACTGCAATAATTTAAACATAAAACTAGTAATTCGTACTTTTAATTTTACTTGCTATCAATTTAACATAATGAATTTAATGTTTAATCTATGTTAAATACTTAAAGTACAATCTGATTTAAGGTATCCGATTACGTTCGGAACCGTGATTTTAAAAAGGCACATAAATGGATAATTTTCAGGATATTTAGTGTCACTTAGATTAGAATACATGTATAAAATTATTTTAAAGACATTTTGACAAAAAATTATTTAAATACACAATTTCGGCAAAAAATTAACGTAGAATAACCTTTTTTTTTCCTTTTGTGAAAATTGCTTCTATTATAATAATATTTTGCCTGTATATAGCTCAGACCCCTGTACAGAGGCTCAACTATACTTTTTGAAAAATTCACATTATTTTCAGAGTTATCACCCATTGAAATAATTATCGGTTTTTTTGTCTTTAAATTCATCCCTTCTATTGTGGTAGAACATGGATAAAACCATTTCTAAGTTATATATTTCAAAAATTCTAGTTGAGTCTCTTTACAGCGGTCTGAGATGTATACATGCAAACTATTATTTTAATAGAAGAATTTTTAACAGAAAGAGACTTTTTTAAAAATTGGTCATTCTATGTTCATTTTTTGTCAAAATATTGTACTTAAATAATTTTTTATTGTAATGATGTTCTTAAAACAATTTTATATACATTTTCTAATCTAAGTGACAGTAAATATTATAAGTATTATCCATTTACATGCTTTTGCAAAATCACGGTTACGAACGTAGACGGATACTTTAAATAAATTTATTGATTCTAATTTTTTTGTTTTTTAATACTCATTTCAGTTTGAACAATTTTCTTCTTTTATAATTGTATCAACAATTTTTTCGCAAAAGCATTCTCTAAACCACAATCTTCGCTTTCTTTTCTATCCGCATTCTTACTTATTTAGAGAAGAGATAAAGCAAATCTGTGCTTATTCGAAGAAGATGCACGATTGACGTCAAAGGGATAAGGAACGCAAATAATCAATCAATTTATGTCCGGGTCACCACATCATTTTACGATCCATTTAATGAGTCAAACACTTTATGAAATGAGCACTCAAAGTGCTCTCGTGTCATATCCGTGAACATTTTACGAGGAGGGCCCATTGCAATATCCGCGTTACATCAAAAGTTGGGTATATGTTATTTTATGAGCAAAAAAACAAAAACAAAAAAAAATGCTCTTTTGCCGGCTAATTCAAAAATTTACCATATACTATAGTGTAGATTTTTTTTTATTTATTTAAACAATTTCTTCAAGAAACATTTTATGTTTAACATTTTTTAATTATCATTAACATTTTTTAATATTTTTTTATCAAAATAACACATTTGGGTAATTAAAGAAAAGCCTTATTTCAAAAAACAATGCACAATAGGGGTGGGTGGGCAGACTTTTCCAGATTACAGGCTATTTTTAATTTTTTTATATGTTGCGATCCACCCAGTGACGTAAGAGTGTCCAACCTGTATTAAAATTACATGTTTTCTTTTCTTAACACTTTGTAATGGATGGGCGGTCCCATCCATTAGTGTCAGAGAGTTAAAACCCCTAACAGATTTTAACAATCCAAGTTAAGGAATGCACCTTTTGATAAATATGGGAGCAAACGTGAGGTAGACGAGGTAATTGCAGATTTAATTGTAAATTGGATCACTTACTCTTAGCACCTTCTGTCAATGCACCTTCTAAATATTTGAATATAAGTTATAAATCAATCGAATTCAAACTGACACTAATTCAACTCAAATTTCAAATTGACTAAATCGCCAATCTTAAATATAAAGCATATAATCTACGAAGCGCTCTCGATTAGCCTTACTTTTTAATCATTAACTGATCTTTTTTAGACTCTAACCTCTCTTACCTTTGACTCTGAAAGTGAATGTTTAAATATAAGCCTTTATTAGCATAATTCGCGTCTTCTTCGGGAGAAAATTTTCAGTAAAATAATATTTATAGCGACGGTTTTACTCAAAGAGGATTAGTATGAGGTTCACGAATAGACCCGTTACAATTTGTTTTGGACATTGTATCTTTTTTTAAATATGATGGATTACTTTTTTACTACAAAGACAGAAGTAACACACAATTGTCAAGTTGAATGCTGGAAAAGCTACGAGAGAGTGATTGCTAGACCGTGGACGTATCCAATTCAGCTAGCAGGGAACATACGTGAAGCGATGCATCTGAAACCGACACGTACTAATTTGTTTGCTGCTGAGTCATATGTCATTGTGGGACATGACTTTAAAAAATGAACCCAAACTCGTGAAAGCGCGAGGTGTGGGATGATGTCTCAATAACCAATCGCGTGTTATTGCGGTAAAAGCTGATCATCAACATTTATTCTCCCATTCAGTCAGCGTGTGGGGAAAACTTTATTTATGTAACTGGCATCGCAGTGCTCTTTTTCTTCTCTACAGGGGCAATGAACTAGTTAAGCGTTATCGTGTGCTTCCACTGAAAGTACTTGTGTTGTCTACACATTTATCGAATCATTTGCTTTTGCATCCATTGTGAAAAGCCAATTCTTCAGTCTAGCTGGCGTGGGTGTTTTCATAAATATGTTTCTTTTTAGTTTGAATGTTCTTAGGTCTTAGTAAAGGTGGTCACTCCAAAATGCCTTGGCGGTCCACCGTTCGATTATGTTCAACTTAATGTCATCCCTGATGTATAATATTACAACTGAATCACACAGATATATTTTTGTTACAAATATAATGTGTTATAAGGCCAGTGATCAAATAGTAGCGTATCGCGCTTCTACACCACAGGTCCGGGTTCTACTCTCAGACTGGGCAAGGTCGATTCAGCCATTCATCTCTACTGCAGTGGGTCAATAAATGAGCACCAAGCTTGCTTAGGAACTTAAGCACTGAAGGTGTCACTTCAGACTCAACACCTAGTCGAGACATCTGCTCATGCACCTCAGCACCCAATGTTCATGTATACTGGTATGGGTACAGTAGGCTCAGACCCTCATGGGCTGTTGCGCCTCTGAGTTTGAGTATTGAGTATAATGTGTTATTCTAAGAAAATAATGATAAAGTTGTAATACGTTCTTAAGTATCCGACTACTTGCAAGTTTTTCTTTTAAGTAAGTAATGAAACTTGAAACTTTTATGTGGTCTTCAGGTTTATAAGTAAATTTTATGCAAAAAAGTTAAAATTACCAGGGAAACGAAACGTTTTTAATGTAGGAAAAATGACAAAATATGTTGATAACTTCGAAAAATGACGTAAATGCGGCCACATTAAACAAAAAAATTTTGTTCCGGAATTTTTTTTGCTGTCGTAACTAATGTCACCTGATCGGCAAAGCTCAGATGAAGCCCCACGAAATTCATCATGACAAAGGGATAAGTGACGCCTGTCGTTAGCCGTATCATTGAGCATCATACAGGTGACAGAACGATTTAGCTTTATTTCACCCCAATTTTGAAGGAGAATACTCTAGGGGTGGTCAGGAGCCTCCCACCTTTCTTCCTCTTCCACCAAACTTAGAGAGGACTTGCGGCTCGATGGCTATTTAAAGTACCCTCCCCATGCCGCGAAGGCACTATACATTTACAAACATCCATGTCTTCTCCAAAATTTGAACCCAGGACCAACAGCAGAGTAGTCAGCGTCGCTAACCTCTATACCGGATGGGTGACTCTTTTTATTTTTAAATACTTCTATGTTACAATACTGTATACATATTGCAGATGACCTATAAGTTAAGAAAAAGTATTATTTTTTTACAAAAAAAATAATATGGATTGTTATTTACTTATGAAATTGCTTAAGAAAACTCTTGCTATATTTATATAAGTAATTGTAATTATTAATATTATTTATTTATTTATTTGTGCAATAATGCAGGGATTTTTTTTAAAAAAAATAGATCGAAACAAATTTAACATTGCACAAAGCATACAAAACAATTTCAATCAATTACTTGCATAACTTTTTCAGCAATCCCTGCTCCTTTTCAAATGCCCTGAAAAACCGCATTTTTAATAAAACGCGTTTTAATATCGATAACTACCTGCTGGAAGTATCATCTGAGTCTTAATAAAACAATGGTAATTCGTGTACTAGTAAACCGAAAATTCAAAAAGCAAAACTTATTTTTACAAACCTGCTAAGACTTGCCTAAAAATTAAACCTTATGACATTTTTTGTTAATCTGATAAAATTCGCGATAAATCTAATACCTTGATTATTATAAACATAGAATGAAATTGTATGCTGTTTCTAGAACAAAATTATCACTTCCAGCGATACTTCTAACCATACAAGGTGTGACACAAAGAAGCGAAACTAAATGTATTTCTTGAAAAAAAAAAGAGTAGAGTTGATAACGGTTGTTTTGGTGACGTCATCTCACATACCTCCTCTATCCTTACGGCCAATTTCAACTTAGCCGATCACGCCAGCTGGGAGTACTACGTCATTGAGTGAACACGTGCAACTACATTCTTCCAGGAAAATGTCTAATGTAAAAACTGATTAGAGCGAATTAGCATTATGTTTCTAGAAAAAATCAAGAACTGAGCCACGAAAACACTTCAAATGTTACCCAGGCTTAGGGAGATAAAGCTTAGTCTCTTGCGCATGTGTTTGAATGGCATAAGTGGTTTTTAGGAGGAAGGGATATTGTGGAAGATGATGAACGAGCTGGACCCCATGATCTGCGCTTACGGACCAAAACATTACTTAAGTTCGTGATGTGATCTGGGGTGACTGAAAACTAAATGCCCGCACAGTGGAGGAATTGGTTAACTTGGGAAGGGAAGCTATTGAACAATTTGTAACAAACGAAATACTCACGAGGATGGTTTGTGCGAAGGTTGTTCCAAAAGTTCTGTCCGATGACCAAAATCAATGCCGTAAAGATGTGTGTGCGGACACCCTGCAACGCTCCAAATTTGTTGAAATATATGTTGTATAATGTGATGAGGCATGGGGTTTCACCTATGACCCAGAAAATGAGAGCCAGTCGATGCAGTTTAAGTTCCCAGGTTCCCCAAGACCCCAAAAAGCTTCCATGTCAAAATCAAAATTCAGAGCAATGTTAATTGTTTTTTTCGATATTTATGGAATTTTAGTGGTTTATTGGATTTCCAGTGATTATACTGTTAATCAACACTACTTCATTGAAGTACTAAAAAGACTTTGTGAAAAAATTAGAAGAAAAAAAAAGAGCCAGAATCGGGGAGTGATGCATGACTGTTGTACCAAGACAATATACCCTCTCAGACGGCCCTATCTGTCAAGCAGCTTCTGTGTAGAAAAAACATTGCTATGATGGAACATCTGTCTTATTCACCTGATTTGGTTCCATGCGACTTTTTTCATTTCTTAAAGTTAAATCTTGCTTAAAGCGAACGATTTTTACCACATTTGAAGAGGTTCAGTCAAAAACGAAGCATCTCCGAAAGGCCTTCCAAAACCTTTGCAGCACATAATGCATAAGTGTATGAATTCTGAAGGGGACTACTTTGAAAGGGATAATTTCACGGAGAACTGATTTCGTAAGTACAGTCATTTATTGAACCAGTATCTTTTTTTTGTCAATCCACGTATATTTTACTTATGATTGTGTGTGTGTTATTAATTACTTTCTTATTCACTAATTTCCTTATCAGATTGCTGATGCAAAACTCTTCAATTTTGATATAGCTAAAGGCAATTGTTTGTGATTGTGATGGCTTCTTTACGGCGTTAAATTATCTTAGTACGTATTATTTTTTAAAACTTTAAGATCATCAGCGACCAAAAATTGAATGAATTATTTAGTACAAGAAGCTTTTGACGTTTTCACCCTCTCCGTCTCCAGATATTCTTTTAACCCTTTATTTATTGACAGTACTTATAAGTACCAATCCCTGTAAAATTACATAGAATAACCATTTTTACAAATAATCTGATGATACTTAGCAGGAACATTCTTTTAAATCCACTCTTCCAAGATATATGGCAGCACGGGTTCTATTATGAGTATTTTAGCGAGGAAGGCGAATAGTTTTATAGCAGAAGTTGGTAGTTAAGCTGACGGCAGTTTCAGTGGATTCCGAAGATTGTCATTTTTGTTTTGAAAGAATAGTTAATGTCAAAAGATAAGTGTCTTTTTTGTATCTTAAAGAAGTCCTTAGAAAACTATTTGACTATTTACTTTAAGTGAACAATTTATTTACTTAATTTTACAGTTGAATATCATTAATTAATCAATTAGCTCTAACGGATTAGATTTCCCATAATTGAGTATGTATTGAGTTTGTTTATGTATATCCCTTAATTCTCAAAGTAGTGATTCAAAAAAAGTATTGCATGAAAAAAACTGCAGTAAATCATAATGCGTTAGATAAAAAATTAAAGTCATAAAATAACAAATAGCAGATCATGAAATAGTGCATTTAAATATTATTTAATTGTTTTGTGGTATACAGTAAATTTTACAGAAATTCCATAATGTTATTGCGATAAACTATTTATACATAAATACAATATAAACTATTTTAAAGAAGAACTTATTAAAAATACCTTTCTCGTGACTATTTTGCTTCTTCAAAATAATTTTTACCTTTTGAATTTGCGGTTCATTACTGAAAACTGCTACGATTAAAGAAAAATAGCTTCAAAAAATAATAAATAAAATAATCAAATGATTATTTTATCACACCCTTTTAAATAAACGCATTGTCTTTCCGAAAATATGTTAAATATTCACTCTTTTTGATTCTTCACGATACGATTTCATAATATTCTTACATTTATTTTCCGTTTTGAAAATCAAAATTTGTTAATTTATTTAAATCATGTAATAAATTATAATATAATTGAATAGTATGCAGCAAAGTAATTGAATAAAATATTCTGGACAGCTTTTTTCAGACTTATTTTATGTTAAAAGCCTCAGCTGAATTATTTTAGTTTTCTATACAATTAAGAAAAACTCTTCCCATCTCTTCATAACTTTAATCTTTTATTAACTCTCTTTACATTCAGATTCAAATTCAACTGTATGCATATAAATAAAATTCAAATGCTATTTGATCCATTTATTATTGAATCCATATGATAATCCTTTTGTCATTTAAATAAACTATATTTCTTTCTACAATTAAGAGATTTTAAAATCGTATAATACTGTAAAAACCTCTTTCCTCTTATACTTTTTTATTTCTGTTTACCATTAAAGGATTTTGTTTTGGTTTTACTTTTTTTTTTAAAGTAAAAGGTTACAATAGGGATTTTTGGCCATAGAATACTGAGCGTCTAAGACAAAGTATCTAGGGATTTGACTTTAGGGTGGATTTATTGAGAAAGCGAAATATTTTTCTGCTTCTTCCATACTTGCTATTTGACTGAAATATCTCCAGGTACTTGTTAGTGGAGAGATTAGAGTTATGTATCGTAAAGACATTCTACTACAGATATGTTTCAATTAATATTATTGTTTACTGATATTGTATAATGTAAAAGTTTTTGTTCGTGATTCGGATTTGTAACCTAAATGTCACTTTAAATTTTATTTTTGTGAAAATGTTACCGATTGATATTTGTATTTCTGCTGGTTATGCCAGGGTTCATTGTTTTTTCAATAAATTTCTAAATCTAGACAGTAAATAATTCTAACAGTACGAATTTTGTCTATATATATATAAGTGTTTCATTATAGGAAATATAATTACTTTTAATTATTATATTTTTACTATCTATTACATATTAAGTGATTCACTTGTTTCTATATTTTTTAAAGACATTGAATAAGAGTATTTTATAGCATGGGATTTTTAAGGGAATTTGGGAATTTTTTTTTTACATTATCTCAGCCATATACTTTAATAATGTTGTTTTTCCAACTGAAACTAAAACTTCCCATTCAATATTGAATTTACAAAACTGACATCAATTGTGTTCAAATGGGAGTACAATGAATATTTTTCATCAATCATGAAAGAATGTGTCGAGTTTCAATATCATATAATGCAGTAAACATTTTTTTTTATCGTTGTAGGCTGGAACCATTCATTTTTTGTTTGTTAGGGTCTGTTTTTTCTACTTGCAAGTTTTTTAACTCCCTGTTAATGTACGTTTATGTTTAGAAAACGTTATTAAAGCAACATATAAGTGATTTACACGATATTTCATTTAAAATAAATTATCCAAGCATTTTCATAGATGTCGATATCTTTCAGGCAGATAAAAGACGAGAAAATATTTAGGTATTTGAGCTGGAACATGAGCTTAAAGATGAAGGGGGTATATAATTGTGGCAAACAGACCAATTGCAATGGTGGAACTTACAGAGGTGTCTGGCTGATCCAAAAAAATCTCGTTCGGAAAGTTTGTCTTTATTGCTCATAGAAATTAAACAGGTTCTGCAAACTGAGGTTACGAAGAAAATGTCGAATCGTAGCTAGATATCGATGAATTTTTCTAAGTTGACATTGTCAGAAAATATTACTACCCTAAAAGAAAAGTGGCAACATTGAAGGCACAAAATGGAGCTTATGAAAGATCAACGCCAGCAACAGAAAGGAGACGAGTATCGTTACGAAATCGGCAATCAGAAAAACAAGCAAAACAGTAATAACCTGCATTAACATTAACTGAGAGTGAATAATTGAATTTAAAGCGTAAAAAATACTTTCTAATCCAGTTCAACCACCCAAAGTTTTTCAAATACAGTGCCTACAAAAAATGATCCGTGTGATTATTTTTTTTACATTAAGTGGTCCATGACATTAGACGCAACACGAATACAGACTCAAAAATTTTTTATAATTTTTTTACTTAGATTTTATTTTATTATATTTCTAACGAAAATTATCACTTCAAAAATATGCTATATTTTTTTAACAAGGAAGTAGATATTTCTTATACAATATATGTATTTGGTATGAAGAATGGCTTTCCTACAATATACCAAATTCCTCAAAATATTAAGCCATTGCGAAGGAATCTTAGAAGAAATAATATAAAAGAAAAAAAGGTTCTAATTCAATTCCTATTTAGGTCAACATTTTTTTTTTATTTTAGGTAATTAAATTTATTTAATGAACTAATATTTGAGAAAACTATATTATCATCTAATGTCATCCACTACAAGTTTTAAAAAAATATATTTGACGCCAAGAAAAATTTCATTAGAAAAATTTACTGGTACCATCTGCTGCAGCGAGTTACAACTTCAGTAATAACTCAGAATAAATTTAAAATTAAAGAATAAAATTAAGTTAATGAATTAATATTTGAAAAAAACGGTATTAGCTTCATGTGTCATGCACTACAAGTTTAAAAAAATGTATTTCAAATTCAATGTATGAATAAAAAGTATTTTATTAACGATTGAAAATTTGAACTACACACATACACACACACACACATGTATATATATATATATATATATATATATATAGTTTAATTCTCTACATACAAGAGATAAACATTCACTAATCACATTCGAAGAAAACACAGAGACAGTAAAGAGAACATACAACGAAGGACACTAGATTAAAAATTATAAAATGGATGCTGCAGTATTATAAATATTGCTGACTTAGGTAATTAAAATATATAAATTTTATAAAATATATAAATTATATAAAAGTGGGGTTGAACATGTTTTTTGGCCAGCCAATCTTCCCCCTTTATGTAAATAATACTGAACAAAAACCTGTTGAAAGTAATATGGATAGGAATATCTAAATCCAGTACAAAATAGAGGTAACTTGCCTAAAAATTGCACTTGAAAATGCAGAGCCCGCGCTAAATCTGAGTGCAATAAATAAGTTTTATATATATATATATATCAGATCTTAGCCTTGAAGAAATCTATGCATTTTAATCAGTAAATTCGCTTATAAAAAAAGACTGAACATTTGAAAGAATTTTGCAAAAAAAAAAAAAAAGATCTAATTCAATATTGGAAGACAGGTTTTTTTCAGATAGTTGTTTTATCACTACGATACTTGAGAAGATTGAGCAAATTCTAAATATAATTTTTAAAACTAAAATTAACCAAAGTTAAATCAACTGTTACTTAACTGTACTACTATACTTAGGATGAAAATCAGTATTTGTAGTATTTTAACACAACTAAAAAATCTATATTCCAAATAAAATTCCAAGAAAACTGATGTTCCATAAAAGTATTTTTGTTAACTATAATAAAAAAAAATTGGAAAATTTTATCAAAATAATAAGAAAAAAGTACAGAAAAATAATTTCTTCACTCATTTGTTTTGCTCATAATATCTACCACATTTCATTCAAAAGATGATAAGCAGTATTTTTCATTTGTTACTCATCATTATAATTGTTGTAGCACACTTTTGGAAAGCGACATCAATATCATACCATAGTCCTTAAGTACAAAGTTACCCCAGAAATTCCTTGGCAAATAAAACAAACTTAATTGTAGAAAGATCAAATCGAAATTAAAGCTTCAAGTAATTGTGTCTCGTCGTTCGTAAAAGAATAAATATTTTGACCTTCACTGCAGAATAATTAACGATATATCTGAATTGCTCTGGCAAAATATTAAATTTTATCTCGTACTTAAGACTGCTAGGCCACGATACACGTGAAGGATTCTTAATTAAAATGCTTTAGCCCATCCATACGAGAAATACCTTATTTACAGGGAAAGAGAAAGACGTTTAAATGGTTTGTTTCAACTTAAGTGAAAGTTTGACTGGATTTAGGTAGTCTCGTTTTGTGCAAGTGTGACTGTGGATTATTTTTTCTTAAAGTAAATTAAGTTTAGTTGCTTTTTTCAATGCAGGCTTTTGAGATTATTCATAAGAAAACGATATTCAAATAATTCTGGATACGGCTGCAAAATATGCTTTTATGATAATGATAAATACATAACAATTTATAAAAAGATTTGCACGGTAATTCAACAAAATATAGGGTGTACATTTACAAATAAGAAAAAAAAGTAAAGGAATAGTTCATTTTTAGAAATAAAGCAATGTTGGATCAAGTTTGTATCATTCCTTTTTTTTCAATTCCTACTATTAGTTCACGCTCTCTATACATTTATTTATTTATCTTGGTAGAATTTTCAATCGTTAATAAAATACATTTTAAAGCGCCCAATTAAGCTGAAACTTTACATACACGATTATTTTGGATGACAATACAATAGTTTAATTATAATTAATAAAAATTAATTTTGGTTAAAATTAATTACTTAAAGAATTACAAATACAGCCACGTTGGCGACTTGTGTCAAACTTGAATTTTTTTTCCTCACGTTTTAAAGCATTCAGTTGAACTGAAATTTTATATACACGATTGTTTTGGATGACAATACTATACTTTAATGATAATTAATAAAAACTAATTACCACTTAATGTTGTGATTCTGGCATATGTATATTTACATATTTTTATTAATTGTAACTATTTAATAAAAAGTAGCTAAAATAAAATTTTTCTTTGTTGATCTAAGTAGGAATTGACATATTTTTTTATATTACCTGTTAGAGAGTAATTATTATGCGCTTTTTCTTGCGACATATATTAAATAAGCACAATTCTGTATTCTGTGGAAAATATTTTTCGCTTTGCGGTATACAAGATTCTTTTTTATTTCGAAAATTCGCAGAAAACCTGTACGTGCTATTTTATTTTGAGTCATCTTACTGTGGATATTTTAAAGAAAGAAATATTTCAAGATTGAATCAATCACACCGAGATGTCTCACTAAGATATTTCTGCTCTTGTTGATGACGATGGGCGATAAAAGAATTCCATCAGAAGGAGAGTAGAAATGTATGAGATGAAGAAGATGAAAAATGCAGGAAGCGTATAACAAGAAATCTGAAAAAAAAATCTGATAATTGAAGTGATTGTAAGAAAGAAGACGACTGTCGAACAAATTCTGGAAATAGAATAGAGGTGGATTTTTTATACCGAAAATACTTTTTCTTACTTTTGAAATTTTATTTAAAAGTATTATTTGGTAAGACCTTTGAAGAAAATATTTTTATCCGATTTTAGATGAACGTAGCATTACATGCGATGTTATGTGATCTCGTTCGCTTTTCAACCAGTTCCTAAAATTATGCCTCCTTTATTTTTTTTCACAATGTTTCATTTAATATATACTTTATTTTAAATAAATTGATATATTGTCTCTAATTATCATTTGTTAAAATTCTCTTAAATTTTCTTCCGCTTACTTTGGAGAATGGGGATGTGATGCATAGGGTGAATTACAAAATTTGACGATTTTTTGATTCAGTAAATATCTTTTTCTGGCTATCTCATTTTTGTTAACCCTACAATGTTAAACTTTTTCGACAGACTTTTGATGATATATAGCGCCCTATTTAAAAAGTTTCCAAATACCCAGATCATCTATCTGTAACCTACATTTCCTTTTACCTTATCCTTAATATGCCTTCCATATCTTTAATAGTAATTAGTATTTACAAGAATATTTTTGCTTTATTTTAATGATGAATAGCTGCTGAAAAATATTCTAAATTTTGACAGAACTAAGATGGCGTGGTTTCCTGATTTTAATGTACTTGAAGTTATAAAACAGTATTAAATAATTTCGTACAGGAAAATAATAATCTCAGTTAAAGATCTTTATCATATATATATATATATATATATATATACAATATATAATATATATATATTCAATTCAATTTTTCATTTTGAATTAACTGTATTTTACACATGAGTCATTCGAATGAAACAGCGAAATAAAAATTCTGCAATTTTGACAACTGACCTGGAAAGTATTGTCATTCATGGGTGATATTTTGAATTGCAGATGCAAAATAGTCTAATCTAACAACATTTAGACACTAATTACATTTAGAAATAAGTTTAGGCTGAGATCTGATGTAAAATGAAGGTCCATGGCTTTACATACCTGGAATATCCCAGAATTTTGCTATTCCAGGAGTTTATAATCAAAACAACGGAAAATTAAATAAATGTTTAATTCTTAGAAATTATTGTATTTGGGATATAAACTCGTGAAATTTCTTTCACAAGCCAAGTTCTGTATTTCAAAGATATAGGTGTTTATACGAGAATAAAAGCAATATTTTTTCTGAATGTACTACTGCAATAATGTAGTAGAATCTATGGAGTAAAATAAATCATTTTATGATAGACATTCCTACCCTCTGTCAATGTTATTAATTTAATTTTTTTTCGTGAAAAAGAGACAGGGAAATAGCAATTGCACTTTTATCATTCCATAATTTTTTATTGAAACTGTGACGTCTTACGCGTCTTTTCTTTAACAAGTCCTTTGGTTTCTTTGGGCCAGAATTAATGGCAACTCTTTTCCAACCAAATCCAAGAAACGAGAAGTGAAGAGATGTAAATAATATAGGATAAATATAGGATCTTAGAGTAAGCGTGATGGCTGTGTAATGGTAGTGTAAAGGAATGTTAGACAATTGAAGTGCGTTGTGGCTGTGGATGATAATTGGTTCAAGTTCTACGTGTCGTGTAAGGTTCATCGTTCAAAGATTCAGAGTTCGAGCTCACCCAAAGTTTAGTCGTGTATAAACATATTGGTGATCGATTAGAAGTTAAACGTAAAGCTGCATATCTTGAAATGCTCGAGTAACAGAACGATTGCATTGTGAAATGTACCAAGAGAAAGATGCCTTGAACAAGCAGGATCTTTCCTAATTAGCATCACAATTCGTATGAATATGGATTATTACAAGAATAAAAGGCGGCGCGTGGAGGGCGGGTCGCGAAGGACTCATACTTTTAAAATGGAACAAAATGTGTTGGTTACCGTTCAAAGGGATCTTTCCTAGCATACCAGAATATGGATTATTACAAGCTGGAGGGCTGCCATAGGAGGATCTCGCTGCTGCCATAGGAGGATCTCGGAGTAATGTTCATCGTATTTTGCAAAGTGAAGGTTTACACATTGAACATATTTTGTGATGTTTTCACATATACCACAGCACAGCATATGTAATGTCTTTGACTAAGAAATATTCCCGGTGAGCTTAGTCTGGTGCCTCATCGTTTCTTGTACCTGTCACACTACTTACCTATGATGTTTCTAACCATGGGCTGCTAAGCAAATCTGAATCATTGTGATGTCCCTGACCTCCGCCAATAATCCCAATATTGGATTGGGATTATTGGCGTCCCCAATAATCCCAAAATTGATCCCCCAATTGATGCCGCAATAATCCTAAAACACCCTGTATAATTTTGAAGTATGTCCAACGTTCAGTTTCTTATTAGCTTTTCAAATGAAAAGAAAAAAAACAGTTTTCGTGCTAATTTAAAAAAAAGCAAACCCCAAACATCTTTTGACGGAAAAGTCAAAGTCGTCAAGGTACTTGAACAACTTGTTCCCAAATTCTGATAGCACTGCTGACACAAAAAGGCAATATTCTTTCTAAGTATGTGAGTGCATTATTTAAAAACGTCTTGTCCGAAATATTAAGAAGGTAGAACTAAGTTAGAAGAAATTGAAATCTAATCGGGGGATGGGGGGATTTCATAAAAATGATATCGAATTTTGGTGAGAAAGCAAGCAATTTTAACTCTACTTATAAATAATAATATTCTTAAGTTTGTGTCACAATATAAATCACACAATAGCCTAATCCTGCTCATAACGCGCCCTTTTAACACGAAAAATAAGATCGAAAGGTACGGGTGCGCTTAATACGCCAGGAATAAAAGTGATAACTTTAAAAATAAAAAAATGAGCATAGAGAAAAAAGTTAGACTTCTTAACATTAGCGTAGTTAGTTCTGAGTAGGAACTGTATCAAATTCCTTCGGGGTCCATTTTTTTTAAATTTGAAAACTATTAGTTGGACTGTAGTTACACATGTAGGGGTCCCTGTATCTTAGGAGTCCAGTATCATTGATACGGCTGATATGGCAGTAACTACCCTCTGCTTCTACACATAACCAGAGAGAGAGAGAAATATTGTTTATTTAAAAGAAAAATATTTCTCAAAAAATTAAAGCGTTATAGTTCTAGAAGAATGCTATTTTTTTTCCCTAAAGCATGGAATAACACCTCGAATAAATGACTTCAACACATAAGAGCATTTCCTACGTACATAACAGGCTACTTCGTAAAAAAGAGGGTGCACGTTTTCCGGCAAATATACCTTAGAATTCAAAACTACAGCTTGAAAGTATTGGTACGCGTTATTCGCCGGATTTCAAGGCAAGTATTTTTGCTTCAGTTTTAGGTGTTTGTCCTGTAAAAGAAAAACATTATTTCCCATTAAAAGTCTCTTAGTTGACCCCACTACAACATTACAATTAAACATCGCAAAAAAAATTTTAATATCTTCTTTATGAAGAACAAAAAATTATTAGGTTGGGGGGTAAGTTCGTAGAACTTTTATATTTTCTTTGGTTTTACAATGATTTTTTGTTGTTTGATAAAGTGGACACTATTCTGCTGATAGAGCTCTTTTTGCTCTGCAACTCTGCGCTAATCATCTTTTTGAGTAATTTAACTCTTTCTCTACCACATTATGATTTACTGCAGTTTTTTTCATGCAATATTCTTCTTTGAATCACTGCAATGGAAATTAAGGAATATACATAGACAAAATACTCAACTTTGAGAAGTTTAAATAATAAGAGCTAATTAATTGATTAAAGAGATTAAACAGTAAAATTAATTATACACACTGTTCACTTAAAATAGTCAAATCATTTTCTAAGGTCTTCATTAACATACAAAAAAAATTAGACACTTGCCTTTTGACATTAACTATTTTTTCGGAACAAAAATGACAATCTTCGCAGTCTGCTGAAAACGCCGTCAGCTGAAAATGCACTATCTACAATAAAACTATTCGCCTTTCCCGCTAAAATACGCATTATAGAACCCGTGTGGCCATATATCTTGGAAGAGTGGATTTAAAGGAATATTCTTGCTAAGTATCGTCAGCGTATTCGTAAAAATGGTTATTCTATATCATTTTAAAGTGAGTGGTACTTATAAGTACCGTCGGTAGATAAATGGGTTAAATTCTAATTACTTTTAAGGCTTAGAAATGGAATATCCAGGGCATAAAAAGTAACACTTTCGACACCTACCAATCTTCGCTTTTCATCGAGGCAGAAATTGTATTGATGGATTGATTGAATATTAACGTCGCACTGTTTAGCTACACGAGGGCTTTTGGCGACGGACGACGTAATTTTGAACCACGGTCAAGTGACGTGGACGACACCTGAGCTGGCACTCCCCCTCTCCTAACTACCACACCACACCAACGGGAGGACGTTTCAGCTCTCCACAGATTTAACGTGCATCGCTGTCCTACATGGTGGGTCTTTAGTAGTACTGGGCTCGAACTCGTGACAAGGCAAGCCGCGATCCGATACCTGTACCACTCGGCTACCGCGTCTACCAAAATTGTATTGAAGCAGCGCGGGATATTTGCATTGTATTTGGAGAAGTTGTCATAGGCGTGTCTACAACATGGAAATAGTTTGCAAAATTCAAAAATGGCGATTTTGACGTCGATGAAACGCTTTGCAGTGGAAAATCATATTTCGATGAAGAGTTTGTTAAAGAATTTTTGAAGGAGGACTGTCACCAAACAAGCCGTGAATTGGCCGAAAAAATGAACTGCGCTTATAAAAACAATCTCAATCATCTTCATTCAATCCGATTTGCCTAAAAACTGGAAGCCTGTGTGCCTCATGAGCTTAATAAAAGTAACAAAGAAAATTGCCTTCAAATTGCTTCTCAACATTTAGCCCACCATTGAGCAACGCGTGGTTATAAACAGCGAGTTTTGTACCGAATCATCACGGGAGATGAGGAATGGGGCCTATACATAAGTATGAAGCAAAGAAAGGAATGGGTGGCACGCGGAGATACGCCATAGCCAAGAGTGAACCCTGACCTTCCACCCAAAGAAGACCATGATCTGTGTTTGGTGGGACTAGAAGGGATTGTGCACTGAGACATGCTCGAAAGGGATGTCATGGTCAACAAGGAGCTCAACATAGCCTAACTCTACATCTCGTGAAAGATGCTCTTCGACTAAAAAGACCCAATCGACAAGGCCAAATCATACTCCTTCACAATAATGCCAGGCCCCATGTTGCACAAGTCAACGAAGCCGCACTCCAAAAGCTCGAATGGGATGTCCTTCCTCATCCGCCGTATTCTGCAGACTTTGCTCAGACGGATTATCATCTTTTCCGTTCCCTGCAGAATCTTATGAGAGATGTTACCTTCTACAATGAGGAGATCCTTAAAAACTCGCTCAACAGCTTTTTCGATACCAGACCGGACTATTTTTGGTGGAACGGTATCAACAAATTGGTCAAGAGGTGGGAGGAGGCCATACACAACAACGGCGAATACATAAATGGTTAATTTATTGTTATCACAATTAATTTTTGTTTAAATGAAAGTCTTTGATAAACCCACTATGAACTTATTCCCCAACCTAATATATGAGAATTTTAATGTTTGCTTATTTTTAATTATTCTTTTAAATGCGTAAAAATACATCGTGGCCGGCTTACCATGAGTTCGAGCCTAGTACCAATTAAGACCCGACATGTAGGGGGGTGATGCACGCTAAATCTATTGAAACTCAATCGTTAAATGTGTCGAAGCTCAACTTTTTGGTGTGGTATGGAAGTTAGGACCTCAGGTGTCGTCCTTGTCACTTGACCATGGTTCAAATTTAGGAGTTCTGTCACCTAAAGCCCTCGAGTAGCTGAATAGTGCGACGCTAATATTCACTCACTCACCCGCGTAAAAATTCATTTCAAAAACCTTGTATAAAATTTTATACAACAAAACAGTAACAATGTACTCACAATTTATATAAAAGTAATTCAAAATTGATCGTAAATTTCCGAACTGCATCTTACTAAGAAAACATATATATTTATTGAAGATCTTACTTATATTTTTCAACCCACTACAAATGAAAGATTTTCAAATATAAATCAATTTTGTTTCCAAATTTCTACTTTATTGGAAAAAAGCAATATTTTAGGTTTATGGTAAAGCTTTTTTATGTCAGATGAAAAGAGAGAAAGTCACACAAACGGAGTATAGATAGTTCAACGGAAGGGAAGGCCTTTAGAAAAATATTTGGAGAGATCAGCTTTTGGAAAGAGAGTCTGCACTGGAAACGCTTTTCTACAGAATTGTATCCGATTACGAAGTCTTTTACTAAACTATTTCTAGATCTATAGAGATTGTAGGTATTGATAGTCTTTAAACTATTTGAAAGTAAAATTTTTGAAATGGTATAAGCTTAGCATAACTTAAAGAAGGATCATTTGAAATATCATACATTATTTCATTCAGCTTTTTAAAGTACAAGCAATTGGAAAGTTGTTATAATAGTTAAACGAATTATTTTAAGGAACAGTTGAGGAGAAAAGAAATGTAGCAGTTGGACACATTCTCGTTTATTTCAATACAATTAGAATCTTCTTTTAAGAATTATAAGTAAAATTTTACTATAATAAATATAATAAAATGAATACATAATAAATATGCTAAATATATTTGTAAATTAAAATCAAATACTCTGAAAAAGAATTTATAAATGATAACAATGATAAAAAAATGTATAAAGTCAAACATATATTTTTAATAGTTTAACTTTCGAAAGCTATTCTAAATAGATGATTATCCATTGCTATATTTTTGGAACTATGTCAACTGTTTCTATTCTTAAAATTTGTTATAGCAATTATAAATCTATAAGCAAACGTAAGAACTTATCTCTTACTTACAGTTAAAAATATTTATCTTTTCAATAGGGGCATTCAGCCTTATTTTTATTTCGGTTGAATTTTCAAAATATATTTAACACGCGAAACCACTTTCCGTTATAATTTTCCAACATCTGGCAGAAAAGTATGGTGGATGAAATAAGAACGGTGGATCTGACAACACTGGCGAAACAAAACGCTGCACATCCGTAGAGGCAGATTTTGACCATCTGCACCCACCGTTGATCAGTTGAACATCTTTTGTGTTCCATGTATGACTTGTTTTACTAAACAGACTTTACTAAAATGAACAAACAAAAGATCAATTTAAAGTTTTATTTTAGGCTAGGCTAGGCATCGACAGAAACTTATTCGATGCGGTTACGTGTTTGTGAAGATGAATCACTGTGCAAGAAATTTGTGCATGAGTGGTTCGCCTGTTTTCGAGAAAGTCGGAAAAGTTTTCCTGACATCCCCGTAGCAGATAACTGGTGATCTCCGTCAGTGACGAAAATATTTAGAAGGTGTAAATTAATCACGAAAAATTGTCGATTAACTGAGCGCATGATGGTTGGATGATGAATGTTTCAATATATATTGAAAATTTGATCCGTTTCATGAAACTTCTACGCAGGGTACGACCCCAGTACGCAAAACAAGGTTCGTGGTTTTTTATACACGAAAATGCTCGCCCTCATACACCCAATGTCGTCAAACAGTTCCTGGCAAAAAAGGGATGGTACAAATTGAACATCCACCATTCTCGCACGATTTTAATCCACCAGACTTATTTCTATTCTCAAGACTTAAATTCGCTTTGATAGGAAAGAGATTTGATGATATTTCTGACGTCAAACGAAACGTGACAAGGCTTTTGAACTCCTTCTCAAAAGAAGACTTCTTGGAAAGTTTCCAGGACATGTATAGCAGATCTGAGTGGTGTATAGTTATGGGAGGTGACTATTTTGAGAAGGACAGTATGGGGATTTTCGTTAATATTTCATCTACGTTAATGTTGCTCGGCCTTTATTGTCAGAGATTGTATTACGATTTCTATATTGCTTTTCTGCAATATTAAAGTAAAAAAAAAGTTGTCCAAAATTAAGGTAATAAACATATTTTTGCAATAAATAGAAATGTCTACAACAGTTATTTTTAAGGTGATGTTTTACAATGTAATTTACGAAACGATTTCAAAGACGATGAGACAACCCTGCGGTTTTTTGAAGAGAAAGTGGTGAATTTTATAAAATACAAATATTGGAATTTTAGCAATCTAGACATAAATCAACTCAACTATAAATTGTGTTCAGTATCTTAGGGATTCCAATTTGAACAGACGTAAACGTTTTTAAATGAATATCTGTGATAAAAATTCTCGTGGAGTTACTTCGTGCCCTGACACATATTTTACCAAAAAAAATCCATAACTGAAGTCCAAATCTGATTTTTTGGATAAAAATGCGATGAGTTAAAGATAAAGTAAAACATTAGATTTTTTTGTTTGAATTTAAGGTATCCGACTACATTCAGAACCGTGATTTTGCAAAAGCTTATAAATGGTTAATCTTTATAATATTTAGCGTAACTGAGGTTGGGAAACGTATATAAAATTGTTTTAAAAATAGTATTACAATAAAAAATTATTTAATTACACTATTTTGACGAAAAATGAACATAGAATGACCAATTTTCAAAACATTCTCCTGTTATGAAAAATACTTCTATTATAATAATATTTTGTCTGTATATAGCTCAGACCTATGAACAGATGCTGAACTTCAATTTTTTAAATATATGATTTAGAAGTGGATTTATCGATATTTTACTACAACAGAGGGGAGAAATTTCAAGAAAAAAATTCCGATAATTATTTCAATTGGGGGTAACTCTGAAAATAATGTGAATTTTTCAAAACTCCTAGTTCAGACTCTCTAGAGAGAAGCCTTTACTTTATATAAGCAAAATATTATTATTATAGAAACATTTTTTATAAAAGGAGACCGTTTTGAAAAAAGGTTATTCTAAGTTAATTTTTTGCCAAAACATTGTATTTAAATACATTTTTTTCGCCATAATGTCCAGAAAACAATTTTATACACGTATTCTAATCTAAGTGACACTAAATATACTGAAAATTATCGATTTATGTGCTTTTTTAAAATCACGGTTCCGAGCGTCGTCGGATACCTTAATTGCAAAGATTTTGATTTCGACTGCTTTATAATTGTTTCAAATCTTCTGTCACAACTAGGCAACTCGTAATCCTTTGTGTGCGTGTAGGGCCTCTGAAGACCCAATGGACAGAGGGGAATGATGTACGTAAAATTACAGAAGCCCAAACGTCAATCTTCGTCACTTGTCTATGGTTCAAAATAACGAGGTCCATCACCATGTGGCATAGAGTAAATTTATCCTTTGACGTCAATATACAGTCGATCGCTCACTTACTTTGCTGCGCTGTGAGTTTGCTGTTTTCCAATACATTTTGAATGTATTTGATTTTGAGTTTGACTTCTTACGATTGTTACTTATTTTCTGTATGGCACAGTAATTTATATGTTTTTAATTGCAAACACAATGAATGAAATTAGATGGATATTTACTTTTGTTCAAAGAAGTAAATTTGAATATTTATTCATTTTAATGAAATTTACCCTCCCCAATTGTAATACAATATACTTACGAGCAATTTTCAAATAAACTAGAGTTGTAGTGAAAGCAAATAATACTAATAATAACTGTACATTTTTAATACATTTCATACTTTACTGCTGCTTTTTATATACTATTTATACTACATGTTTCCTTAAATAATTGCGTTATATATACATAATTCATAAAATTCATTTTTCTTTGTTGTATGGAAGATTATGAACCAGTTTGTTTTAATTTCTCTCCACTAAGGTTTTCAAAAAATTACTCAAAATATGTTGCCACAAGAGTGGAAGCATGTAAAAAGTACAATCGATCTGAAACATAGTGTGTGAGATGCCAGCTTATAGATAAATTTTACCTGATCTCATCTAAATAGAATGTATTCATTCTCTTTGGTTCTTAAACTTTAATAAATGAATATTCATTTCAATCTGGTGGTGATATTTAAATATAGAAATATCTCTCCAAAATATGTCAACGTTGAGTACTTTAATAAAGTCTACAAGAAATCAGGACCACTCTCTTAGAGATTTCTCACTGTGATAATTCCAGATGAAAAATCGCAGTGAAGAATTATATCAAATGGTGAAGAAGATTGCATAGAAGGATGATTAGGATACTCATCATTAAAAAAAGGTTGGTTGAGGATCAGTTATTGAAATGACTGTAAGGAAGGTGACAAAAATATTCCGCATGTATAAAATAAATGCTTTAATGTGTTGTTTTTCCCGTCTACTCTTGTAAAGAATCGTGTTGCTTCTTTTTATATCTCGTCTCTCTTTCATCGTTTACGTATGTTTTGAGCTCCGTTATTCGAAATGGCGAAACTTTAGGTGAAATAAAATCTCAAACGCATGTACCTAACTTTAATTTCTCCGGCCATAAAATCCAAAATCATCATTACTCAGTTGTCGTTTCAAATAAACAATGCTATTAACACGATAAATAACATTAGAAATTTAAAATTATCTTTACATTATAAGTAAGGTATACGTTAAAAAAAGGAAAAAGTTGAGTTACGAAATCAAGTTGCGAAAAAGGTATACACTTACGTGATCGGAGTTCAAAAGGAATTTTAAAGAAGCTGACTACATTGAAAAAGGGAACAAAAGAATATATATATATATATATGTTGTTACTGGAATTAATTCGTAAACTCCTTTGACAGAATAATCTGTTTATTTTTAAAATAAGAATAAATAAAAATGTAGAATAACAATTAATTAATTAAATGAACATTTAAACGTCGTTGCCTAATTGGCTTTCATTATTTTTAAAGAAATATAACGGCTCAGTCGATATGTGTCTGCTTCCCTTGCGGTCTCAACGTATTCTCTCTGGTTCTCATGTTCCTTCTCTCGCTGCTTCTTTTCCCGTCGGGGACATTACCCTCTCGTTTCCTTTCGAAACTATCTGCTGGTTGATGCTACAGGGGCTTGCAGTAGCGCCTTCTACTCCATATATATATATATATATATATATATATATATATATATATATATTTGTTTATTTCGTGTCAATAGAATTATAATTTATATTTATATAAATGAGGAAAGTGTCTCACTCATTTACTCATCACAATATCTCGGGAACTATTAGACCTACAAATTGAAATTTGACAGGCATATTCTTTGAATGGAGTAGAGATCCGCTAAGAATAGGTTTTACAAAAATCAACTGCCAGGGGGTACGGGGGAGGGGGTAAGTAAGATGAGTTATAGACAAATGTTACAGATTGTGAACTATTTAATATGTTTCTTGTGTTGAGTAGAGATCCGCTTAGAACAGTTAAAATATCGGATCCCAAGACGAGATTGCGAGGTGTTAAGGAAGCGTTATAGATAAAATTTCCCGTTTTTGAAATATGTGAATTTCAGATTTAAAATTTGGCAATTACGTTACTTTTCTTGAGTAGAGATCCGCTAGGACCGGTTTCTGCGTGAATCGACTCTCACAAAGCGCATTACTGGTCTTTAAGACTTGGAATTTAGCACGAAGGTCTGTGTTGGTGATTATCAATCTATTAAAGACAGTTTTATCGGGAACTGAATTGAAAGAGGTGTTTTTAGCGATATTTTAGGTAAAAAATACTCCCGTTTTATTATTTATTTATTTATTTATTTTAAACTGTTAAACATAGATTTGAAATTTGGAATTTATACTTCTTTTGGTACCTAGAGATTCACTAAGAGCGAATTTTTAGGAAATAGAGTCCAAAGGTTGGTGTGAGTATGTGTGTGTGCAGTTTAATCTGTTTTATTGAATCTGTTTTATTGTTAATAATAGTTTAATCTGTTTTATTGTTAATAACTTATATGTGCAGGTTTTTTATTCTTCTGATTAGCTTTCATATTTTTTTACTGAATCAACTACATTTTATACTCCTCAAAAAAGGAATTGCATCACAAAGATATAATGCACGTACCACCATGCTATAGTGTTCAGGCGGATATGCAAATGATTAATAAAACAGACAAATAAAATCATTATAGACGAATTTATTCAGTATCTAATGCGTTCTCCTCTGGAGGCTATTTTCGCTTCAACCTGGTGAGGCATTCTATTATTTAGTCTATTGATGGTTGCCTGAGGTAACCTTTACCAAGCCACATCCACCTTTGCCAAGCCAAATCCTCTACGATTTGCGCTAGTGGACTTCGGCTCATGCCACGTCCATTAGATCACACAGTTGTTCGATGGGACGTAGCGCTGAAGTGTTTGTTGGACAGGAAAGGATATCAAGTTCAGTCAGTTTGTTAAGAATTCGCAGTGCCACATGCAGTCTGGTATTGACGTGTTGGAATACCATGTTGGGTGCTCCCTGCGACAAGGGCAGAACAACAGGCTCCACAAATTGTGTGACGTAGCGATCCTCTGTCAATCTGTCTTCGATGTGTACCAGAGGCATCCTGTGATGAAATATTTTACCACCTTAAACCCTAATACCCCGTACAGGACCGGTTTGACGCTCGGGAAAATGGGTTGGTTCGCAGGGTTATTCAGGCCACACATGGAGTTCGATAATACCTTCACATTTCCTGGGTGTTACCTGATGATATTCAGCTCGTTGATTTCTCAAAGACATTTTCTACTCGTTTTCGAAAGTCTCAAATGCTACACAAAACCTTAGATTATATTTATGAAATGGGAATGTTGTTCGTCTTCATCAGATGCATACAAAATCAATCATTTACATATCCACCTCATCAATATCGCTCCTAAAACTAGCACAACGCTACGTGCATTTTTTCTTGGTGTTGCAATTTCACTTTTGAAGAGTGTATAACGTATGAGTTAAAATTAAATGTATAAAGTTATACCAGTATGGTTACTTACGTTTTCCTTTATATACCTACTGGTTTCAGCAAAATTCTTCAATCTCTCCACAGTAATTCAACCTTAAGTGCAAATATGTTTGTGTATTAACTTGTTATCGTTTCAATTAACAGTTCTTTAACACCTCTCGCTGATCATCCCGCGATTTCCACTGGCAAACGTAAGCGTAACACACGTAACATTACGCAGCGAGAGGGTTAAAGTTTCCTTTGGCCTTGCTACAATGTGTGAGTTCACTAATTATTCAATCCAATACCATTATATGTGTGTGTGTATTTTTTTTCAAAATACTGCTCTGAGATTCATTTACTGTTCTGAGATTTCCTGAATAACACATATCAATCTCCCGACTCCGTCCTTTTTGTTTACCGAAAATGGATTTTATTTCTAGTGAAAGAGGAGAAAATCACTCCAGAGCTTTTCTGGTGGAGTGCAAAGTGGATATTTTGAAAAGATTTCGTAGAACCAAGTAGTGGGGAAAAAGACTTTCTCAGAAATCTCTTTCTGCATCATGTGTGGTCTCCCACTACATAATTCTTTACTTACCACTTTCCTTTTGCTTCGAAAGGCGAGGATAAACGTGAAGATTTCGGAGGATTTACCAGAAGAATTCTTTGAATTTGTGTAAACCTCTCACAACTTGAAAGAAAGCATTTGTCATGCACCATCTAGTTTATCCTGACGCTTTTATACCAGGTAATCCGAATTTTTCTATAAAGGCGAGAGAAGTTGTTCTTCAAAGTTTTATAAAAGAATAAAAAGAATTGTGTAAAAAACTTAATAAGGGAAATTAAATTGCAATTTTTTGAGTTAAAGTTTATTTAAAAAAAATAAAATTTTATTTCTGAAACCAAATAACAAATATGTACCATTGCATCAATAACATATCTTTTATACATTATTTTTTGAATCAATGCTTAATAAGCGGTAAAATTAATGCATTGTGTTTGCAAGCAGTAAACATGAAATACCATCCATCTGTTGGAAAATTGATGTTTTAAAAAATTTACAATAATCAAGCACAATTAGCAATCGGAAATGGACTACAAAACTCTTAATTTCAAACAAATGGTGATAGAATAATTAAAACTGATAACCAATTTTTACTAAGAAAATAATCCGCGTTTCAAAGAAATTCTGAATATCATTTAACACAACTTGTTATAGTCTAGTTACTGTATATAATGGAAAATCTGAAATTTCTGTTTGTGTGGTAATGTGAAGAACATACGCCTTGGAATAAAGACATACAAAACAATTACATTATTGTTTGTCGACTTGGTTGCTTAGAGGTAGCCTGTCAATATTATAAGCCCAAAGTTGCATGTTCGATCCTAACTGGAGTTGATAGATTTTCTGGATGCGAAAAAAGTTGGCATACATATCATATGATTAAGTAGCATATATCAATTTGGTTCTGGTAATCTCAGCAAATTTAAATAATTTCAAAACTTGGCAGCCAACTAGAGCTTGAATTAAAATTAGTTCGTTTCCAAGTTTGAGAACAAGAGCCCCGCTACAAGGAGCAATTAATGAAACGGCTTTCACATTGGGGGACTTGCCATGCCTACAAAAGTGTAGTTGACAATATACAGCCCATCAAGGAAAAAGACATTATTGCTGTCTTAAAAATAAAACAGTTTTTAAATGTCTTTTTACATTACACACACACACAAATAAATATATATTCAATTACAATATATTTTACTTCTAATGATATGAACTTCTTATACATAAGAATGTGTATGTATGAAAAAAATTAAAATAATTTAAAATTTGTTATAAAAGTTTGCTTAGGATTTTGCAAATAAATTTTAATTTAATTGTTGAGCATTGGTTGATTGACTATTAACGTCGCACTGTTCAGCTACACGAGGGCTTTTGGCGACGGACCACATAATTTTGAGCCATGGTCAAGTGACGTGGACGACACCTGAGCTGGCACCCCCTCTCCTAACTACCACACCACACCAACGGGAGGATGTTTCAGCTCTCGACAGATTTAACATGCATCGCTGCTCTACACGGTGGGTCTTTAGTAGTACTGGGCTCGAACTTGTGACAAGGCAAGCCACGATCCGATACCTATACCTATATAATTGTCGAGCGTAGTTATCGCATAATGAATTAAAAAAATAGAGAGAAATATATACTTTAAAATGTAGTTTTATTTATTTATTCTGTTATTTTTCTTATTTATTTATTTATTTTTTGTTAGTATGTGAAATTTTTGTCTAATATTTAGAGGTTTGAGCTCATATAAATCATTTTTCCGAAATGGATTTTCGTTTAAAAAATTCTTTGTTTTTCAGGAAGGGTTTTTTTATTAATTTTTTTTCTTACCATAAAAGGATTAGAAAACATCATTTAGGAGTTTTCGAGTAGAATATAGACTGAATGATTTCGAAAGATTTTTCGGCAAAGACTCGTGCTGTTTCAAAATCTCTTTCTGTGTGTGTGTGTAGTGGATTTCCACCATATAATCCTTAAATCAATACTTCAGAATTGTATAACTGGATGAGGAAAATAGAAAAGGGAGATTTGGAATATTTGAAATGTGAAGAAATGAATGGGAAGAAAATTATACAGCTTGCAAGAAAATTATTTGGAAAATTTGGGAAATTATAGCCTTAGGGTAGAGTTATATATATATATATATATATATATATATATATATATATATATATATATATATATATATATATATATGTATATAGAAATGCAAATATATATATATATATATATATAAACAAAAATATAAAAATAAACATATAGTTATATACCTAAGATAACTAAAAATAGGAAAAAGGCACATAATATAAAGACAAACTCCTGGCCTTAGGAACCAGGATTGCAGGTTTAAACAAGTTTTCCGGCGCCAACCTTCACCTGTAATTTGCCATACTATGTACCAAAAGGAAAGGAAAGAATTATATATGTAGAATTTAAATATTAAAAAATCATTACACTAAATAACATAGGAACATAAACATAACCTACTAATTTGGATTAAAACGATGGCCAAGAGTGCAGTAACGTGTTCCCGCCAAATAGGGGTGAGAGCAGAACCGCATAAAATTAATTGCGATACGATAATAAGAAATATATATATATATATATATATACTTTTCAAAAATCATAAAAATAATCATATAAAATTAGCGTAAAATATAAAAGAAATTCAAAAAATATATATTAAAAATATTTTAATAAGCATGTGGCGCCATCTATTTAATAATTGTAGAATACATTAGATATTGTCTAAGTTTATAAAAAAACACGTTACTGCACTCTTGGCCATCGTTTTAAATCCGAATTAGTAGGTTATGTTTATGTTCCTATGTTATTTAGTTTTTATTTAATGATTTTTTTAATATTTAAATTCTACATATATAATTATTTCCTTTCCTCTTGGTACATAGTATGACAAATTACAGGTGAAGGTTGGCGCAGCAAAACTTGTTTAAACCTGCAATCTTGGTTCTTAAGGCCAGGAGTTTGCCCTTATACTATGTGCCTTCTTCCTATTTTTAGTTATCTTAGGTATATAACTATATGTTTATTTTTATATTTTGTTTATATATTTGTGTAAATGTATATATATGTATAAATTTATATATATGTATATGTATATGATTATATATTGAAATTTTTTTTATATTGGATTATATATATATATATATATAAATGCAAATATGTATATGCAAATATATATATGCAAATTTATATATATATATATATGGATATATATATATATATATATATATATATATTACATGAAGCGTATATTCTTTTTTTTTCTCATATCTAATATTTTTATGTAAGATATTGATTATATATAAAGAAAACTTAACTGTGCAAATAAATCCTTTTATGCAGTATTATTTACTTAGTTCTTTGAATATTTGCGTAAATAAAAGAATTTACATCTTATTTATTTAACATTTTTCATCACATTGCGAATACTTAAAGGTAATCATTTAACATTTTTAGATTTAAGCTTAGGGGCCGTGGGTATCCTAGTGGTTAGAGCATCGGACTCCATACCGGAAGGCCTGGGTTCGATACACGATGCCACCAAATACCCTCCGAGTACGTGCTCGTTAAATCAGTGGGTTCAAATCAGTTGGCTGATTCACGAGAGCAGAGGACTGAAAAATATTTCCCTCCCCTTCAGTTTCATGTCTAAATTGTGGAGGTGGATATAGGTGGTGTTGCGATCTATCGTCCCTTCGGGGAATTTCGCCGAGCTACACTGGTGTGCAAAACTTAAAGCAACAATGAAAAAATTTAGCAGATAGCCATGAAATTGCAGAAAAAGAGGTCTGGAGATCAATACAGTGAACAAGTAAGTCAGTAGAAACGTCATGCGTATGCAAATATCAGGAACCAAGCGTCAGAAGTGACGTGAGCGTACGCAAAACGCGTGATGTCGGCGCGCGCTGCTCAACAGTAGAATAAAATGAAGGACGGAGACGCAATTCAACATATTCGTTGCATATGCCAGTGAGTCAGTTCGTGAAATATGGCTACAAGGAATCACCTGGACGACTTCACACGTGGAAGAATGATCGGAAAGCTGGAGGAGGGGCGTTCCGTCACCAGTGTAGCTGCAGAGTTCGTAATCAACAAAAGTGTCGTTTCGCGCGCTTGGAAAGCGTTCCAAACCTCAGGTGCAGCTGTTAGAAAGGTTGTTGGTGACCGCCCGAGGATGACAACTGCAGGGGATGACCGATATATCATCCTGCAGGTGAAAAGAGGCCGACGGCAGTCAGCAAGCGTCATTGCTCAGCAACTCTCTACAGCAACGGGGCGACAATTGTCGCGGTTTACTGTGGCCAGACGCCTTCACAAAGGGGGCCTATTCGCCCGCCGTCCTGAACGCTGCCTCCCGTTGAAAGTTGACCACCGACGCCACCGTTTCCAGTGGTGCATAGAGCACATAAAACTGGACAACTGATCAATAGATTCGTGTCCTCTTTACGGATGAGAGTCGGTTCAGTACCAGAAGCGATTCTCAACAAGTTTGGATTTGGAGAGAGATCGGAACACGGTTTTATACCAGTAACATCAAGGAAAGACACCATTACGGGGGTCCTGGAGTTCTTGTCTGGGGAGGCATTATGCTGAACGGGTGAACTGAGCTCCACATTTTCGATAGAGGGTCTGTGATCGGGGATCGCTATAGTGAGAAAGTACCTCCTCCCCATGTGCATCTGTTCCGAGGTGCCAATGGCCCAGACTTCATTTTTATGGTTGACAATATACGGTCACATCAGACTCTTGCTGTTGAAGAGCTGCTGGAAAGTGAAGATATCACTCGAATGGATTGGTCAGCGTACTCTCCAGATTTAAATCCCATCGAACATGTGTGAGATGCTTAGGGGAGGCGTATTGTAGCACGTTTACATCATCCAGAGAACACCCAACAACTCAAACAGATGCTGATTGAAGAATGGGTACTCCTACCGCAAGAAATGTTGCACCAGTTGGTTCTGAGTATGCGGAGACCGTGCCAAGCAACCATTGCAGTGAGGGGAGGGCATATACCATATTAAGAAACATCTGCGTGTTGTTCTTCCTGTTGGATAGACCATCATGAGTTTCGATACTATGAGCTTCAATAAAGCTTGTTTTTGTTTGATTCCATACCGTATGCATTGTATTCATTTTTCAGCGCCGATGCTTTCGTAATCATTTACGTACATAATACTCTCCCTCATTTCTGAATTTCATGTCTCTCAGATGATTTTTCGTGAAATTATGGCAATAAACCTACCTGTTGCTTAAGTTTTGCACACCAGTGTAATTCGTACTGTTACCTGCATGGTGCTCAAGGCCAACGACAAGCGTACTTCTAGCCCCTTTCCACGATGAATTTCGTGGCCCTCTATCTGACTACGTCAGGCAGGTGGCATTAGGCACAACAACGGATTTAATCTTACTTTAAAAAAAGGGTAAATTATATATGAAAAAATATTTTAAATAATTTTTTGATAAAATTCAATGTTTAAATATATTACGATAATACAGAAATAATTTGATGCGAACACAAAAAAAAAATTCTCAATATCATACTTTTTGATTTACCTATTACCTGAATTACCTATTTTCCTCATTTACCTACCTGATTACCTATTGTAGATTTATATAATATAGCGCTAGTATTTACAGTATGGAATTATTCTATGCATGCAAGATATATCTAAAGTTCGATAAAGAAAATACACTGTGAATACATAAAACACTCAGTTATTATTACAAATCACAGAGAATATTATTGAGCAACATTTAAGACTTTTACTGTTATTTATCTCACCACTAGCATTTGTTAGAAAAACTCCCAAGTTGAGAAATAAAAAGAAATAAAAATATTCTAAAAATTCATAAATACTTTAAAACATTTTAACTATTAGATTTTTCAATGCACAAAGAAACAAATATTTGGTGATGTATTAACAGGAAAAAAAATAATATGATAATTATAAGATAAACAGAATATCTTCTACAATAGTTCTGCATAACAAAAGTATTTTTCAGAATAATACAACCTCTGGCAATAAAGATCGGTGAATAGCCTCGTAACATTAACGTAGATGAAATATTAACGAACGTTATCTTACTGTCCTTCAAAAGAGTCACCTCATATAACTATGTACCGTAGAGATTTCATGATGATGAAAAATGATGGTATTGAATTGATATTTATTAGCTCAGTTCATTAACAAATAAAATCTCCCAATTACATATTTATTTTCAGAAACATTTGTCATGATTAAATTAGCCTAAGATTCGATTTATGTAAATTTTATTAGCTGTAGTTCTTTTAAAATTTGGATCTCCGAATGTTAAGTATTCTTTAAGGTATCCGACTACATTCGGAACCGAGATTTTGCAAAAAGTGTATAAATAGATAATATTTATGATATTTAGTGTCACTTAGATTAGAAAATGTATATAAAATTGTGTTTTAAGAATATTATTATAATAAAAAATTATTTAAGTACATTATTCTGACAAAAAATGAACATAAAATGAACCATTTTCAAAATATTCTTCTATTGTCAAAAATGCTTCTATTATAATAATATTTTGCCTGTATATAACTCATACCTGTATATAACTCATACCTCTGTACAGAGGCTCAACTAGAATTTCTGAAATATATAACTTAGAAATGGGTTTATCCAAGTTTTACGACAACAGAGGAGAGAAATTTTAAGAAAAAAACGTCGATAATTATTTCAATCAGTAGTAACTCTGAAAATAATCGGAATTTTGCAAAATTCCTAGTTGAGACTCTAGAAAAGTCTTCCCTTTATATCAGCTAAATATTGTTATTAAAGGACCATTTTTTTATAAAAGGTGAACGTTTTGAAAAAAGGTTATTCAAAGTTAATTTTCTTCCAAAATATTGTATTTAAATAGTTTTTTTGTCAAAATTTCCTTAAAACAATTTTAGGCGTATATTCTTATCTAAGTGACACTAAACATCATGAAAATTATTCACTTTTGTGCTTTTTCAAAATCATGGTTCCGAACGTAGTCGGATACCTTAAGTATTCTTTAACCAACAGACGATAAGTATAAAATTATTTTTTCCATTGGGGCTGCAGATTTATATTTACATTTGCTAGTGCATTCCCCAGGAATTGGTATCACTATTAAGTAGGACACCATATAGATGGAATACCAATTGCTGCAATGTTATTTTGACACCCTGTTTCCTCCCATGAGGGAAGCAACTGAGTTCTGACGATGCGAAAAGATACTAGAAAATTAATTTTTCCTTGAGCACCCAAGCCAAATAGGCACTCTAGGAATCTTTAACATGCAGCTAAACCATACGACATAGACTCTGTAGATTTTCTGCATCAAAAACGATAATTGTCAAGTAAGTAGGAAAAAATTCTGCCATCTGCAAAAAAACCCGAGACAGCATATATCTATCTTTTTTGTGGGAAGCAAAACTTTGCATTTTGTTTTGTCTACACCATGCGCCAGGAACTACGAAAGTTTGAACAGGCGGAGTGTGAGGTTCATTACAATCTTAAGAATACACAATACCCTACAAATTTCATATTCACCGATTTTTTTAAATTTTTTTTTATTTTTTTATTTATTTATTTTGCATTTTCTAGTGGCCCGTATTATAGAGAAGCTTACCACCAAATTTCAGATCTGTTAGCCAATTAGTATTTAAGAAACTTGAAGTTTTATGAGCTACAGGTTTGGTTTCGGTTTCCTTTCAAAGCATTTTTCTACTCATAAATTGAATTAATTAAAAATATTATTGAGCACAATCAAATCTTTTAGTTTGAAATGTTTATTAATTCCAATTTTCATTACTAAAATCATTTCTGCCTCATTATGTTTTGAGTTTTTTTACTTCTCATAATTAATAATTTAAGATTGAATTCATGGTCAATTTTTCCTTTAAAAATAGTTTATATAACTTAAAATTTTATGATTAATTTTATACCTGAAGAGAAGATGTCATGGCCAAAGCATTCTCAGGTTGCTGGGATAAACAATATTTCGAAGAGACGGAATGCTACTGAAAATAATGTACTCGTATCTAAAAATCAGTCGTCAGCTAATACTACAATTAGACTTCCGAATACAAGTACGAGGGCAATTCGGAAAGTAACCGCCGTTTGGCCGTGGCGCTGGAAGTACGGTTCGGAGCGCCCTCAATCGAATGCACGAGTAATCTGGGATTCAGTAAGCTTTCAGTCGGCAATTGAGAGTGTCGTAGGGCGAAGCGTTTGCTAGTTATAACGTGACAAAATGTGTGCCGCCATAGAAAATCCCTCGAAATGTGAGGTACGAGGAATGATAAGATTTCTTTGGGCCAAAAAACTGTCAGCAGCTGATATCCATCGTGAATTGTGTGCTGTACACGGGCCAAACATTATGAGTGAAGGTGTAGTACGTCAATGGGTACGATTTTTAAAGGACGGAAGAACAAACATTCATGAGGAATCACGGAGTGGAAGGACGTCTGTAGTGAGTGCTGATCTCATCAAAGAAATCGATGAAAAAATTCGTTTTCTCCGTAATTTCACAATCTCCCAACTTTCAGAACACTTTCCAAACATTTCTCGGACAGTTTTGTATGAGACAGTCACGGGTAAATTAGGCTAGCGGAAGTTCTGAGCTCGATGGGTACCAAAAATGCTCACGGAGATCCACATAACCAGTCGAATGGGCGCTGCCTTAGAATTTCTTTCCCGGTACCACACGGATGGGGAGGACTTTTTGAACAGAATGGTGACTGGTGAGGAAACTTGGGTAGCGCATGTCAATGTGGAGACAAAACAACAGTCTATGGCATGGGGTCATACTGGTTCTCCAACCCGGCTGAGGAAAGCCCGTCAAACTTTGTCAGCGAGGAAGCTGATGGTTACCGTCTTTTGGGATGTTCAAGGAATCCTGCTTATTGAATTCATGAAGCGTGGAACAACAATCAATTCCGAAGTTTACTGTCGCAAGTTGAAGAAACTGAAAAGAGCCATCCAGAACAAACGTCACGGCCTACTGAGTTCTGGAGTTGTGCTTCTGCACGATAACGCGCGACCTCACACTGCTGTAAGAACATGAGAGGTTTTGCGCAAATTTAAATGGGATGTGTTTCAACATCCTTCCGCTAGCCCGGACTTGGCTCCATCTAATTACCATCTGTTCACTGCAATGAAGAAGTGGCTTGGGGGAAAGCATTTTGCTGAAAATGAGGAACTTATAAACGCTGTGACACATTGGTTTAAATCACAGGCGGTCGCTTTTTATGCAGAAGGAATTGGTAAATTGGTACAACGGTACGACAAGTGCTTGAATAATGGAGGAGACTATGTTGAAAAATAGAGAAGAGTTGTGCTTTTGATATGTGAATAAATTTATTTTTCGTCTGTGTTGGTTTGTTTTTTACAGCGAATCGGAGTTTATTTTCCGAATTGCCCTCGTATTTTGAACTCAAATGTTGCAGATATAATGAATATTTCCTTGAAGTACGAAACTGCATTATACTAAACACATTGTTGTACTACATTTTAGTATTTTAAAGTCATACGACAACAGCTAAAACTTCCTAAACTGCCCCTAATTTAAAATTTAAAAAAATTAAATTTTATGAACAAACCTGGATATTTAATTAAAGCAGTGTTTTAATGTAGAACATACATTGGAAAATAACATATTAAAAATTAGAGTTTTACGGACATTATAAGTTTTTGTTTTTTATGCCTGAACAAACTTTAAATGCGGTTTTCTCAGACTTTCAATTTTGAAGGTACATGTGTTTTCTAATCCCTCAGGTTTTCTTACTGTTCAAGATAGTACCTCGAAATTTTTTGTATATACTCTCAAAGGTATCTTCTACAAAAGTTAGTATGGATTTATATATAAATAGGGCTGAGATCTCTAATTTTTAAAAAAAATGCTAAAGTTGATAGTTAAAAATTTTCGTTTTTTTTTCCAGGTTTTGCTAGAAAAATAATTATTAAAAATCAACAAGCGAATATATTTTCAAATCCATATTAACTTTTGTTCACAATAATCTAAGAAACACAAATAACTTAATATGACTAAAAAATTTTAAAAATTAAATCTTTTATAAAAAAGTTTCAATAAACTTAAAAAAATTCCTAATTTTTTTAAAATTGTAAAATAATGGCTGTTCAAACTGACTGTTTATTTACAGAATCAGCTTAGATTTTTAATCTAAATATAAAACATAAATTATTTTTACTGTAACTGTCTCCAAGAATTTTTTTTTAAAATTTGTACTGTGTAGCTTTAACATAAAGTAAATACAACAAAAAGTAATATTAACGTATTACCCTTCCAGATATAAATTATTCATACTATTTTAAGCATTCATTACACTGCATTTAAAACGATGTGTTACTTTTGATGAGTAAAGATCAGCTTCGGAAGGTGTTTTCTAAAATCGAGCAACAAGAGAGTTAAGGGGAATTCTAGATAAAAAAAAATTCCTTTTTAACAGCTGTTAGATCCACAGACTTAAAATTTAACAAATAGAGGTTTTTTTTTATTCAGCTGATATGTGCAAAAGGCTTTTTTGTTGTTTAAATTGCAATTCAACTCATTAACTCATTAAAAACTTTTTTATCCTTCAATCTATATTGTTTAATTTTTCAATTCCCCCGTGTGAAGAACGGGTATAACAGCTAGTAAAGTAATACATATGCATAAAATTTCTGTTGTAAAACTGACATATTTTTCATCACAATAAGTTTTATATGAATTCGTTTTTTAGCAGAAAATTTTGCAACTTTATTGAGCAATTATTTACACATGTTTAGTTCTTGTATTGTTATTAAAGCTAAATACTACGATAATCAACCCATCTCTCTCTCTCTCTCTCTCAGCAATAACAATTAATAAATCTTCAGCTATATACACCACCATCTGAGAGTAAATAATTAACGAATATTACAATCCCCATCCCCGTCTTGAACACCATTTACCACAATCGATCATTGAAGAGCTCCACCAAGTCTTTTTCTGGATCCATCCGCGATAGAACTATTGTTAGTCAGTGTTATCTGTGTGTGCGAGGTATTCAATCATTTTAACAGGAGACAGGGACTTGCTGACTACCCAAACAAGACGCATGGCTGAAGTTGAAAGGTTACGAAATATGAATGATCAATCAATTTATTTCTAGGTGATCGCATCACTTTCCGAACGATTTAGGAGCCACTTAACGAGTCAAGCGCGTTATGAAAAGGCCACTTGATACAATTTAATGTGAACTTGACGAAGGATAGAAATATAGGAATCAGTAGTCGTACACTCTGAAATAGAATTTGCTTTTGTACTGTTGTTAAGTATGCGAGAAAGTTTATAAAATGATTTATTCCCATAAATAGCTAAAATTTATGAATTTCAAAAGATGTTTTCTAATTGTGTTAAGCATCCATCTATGTAAAGAATTGAAATCTTTTGTAATATGTTCTATGTTTAAAATTTTAAGATAATGAGTTTTATTAAATTTCATTGTTGATTGAATCTCTGTGCCAGTTAAAATATAATGATGGTGCTTCTGTTACCGTTAACTTTGAAAACGAGACACAGATTCATCCCAAGCTAAAAAAATCTTTAATTCTGGAAAAACTGTTTATTTGTTACAAATTATCTCTTGACAAGGTTGTCTTATATGATATTTTTATGGGAACTAAAATATACTTGTCACGTATCTCCTTTTTTGGCAATAGCAAACTTTTTTAAGGTAATTTTAAAGGTAAAGTAAATTTTCCTCAAAATATTTTTTCATGACACTTGGAAATTTAATTCTAACATTATTATATTTTTGCATTAAGTCACAGAATTTCTTAAAAAAAATTCTTAGAAGGTATGAAAAATGCTACTTTATGGAAAACTTTATTTAAATATTGTAGAAGCGAAAGTTAATTTTTGTACAACAATACACTGATCTTGACCGCAACCTGAGGTTCCCCTTCTCCTGATGTATATGTGGCTGTTTGTATAAATGGCTTTGTAAATAGCTCCTTACAACTTGAGTCTTCACTCTGTTTACCAACCGTTAAGGTATACGACTACGTTCGGAACCGTGACTTTAAAAAAAGCGCAGAAATGGATAATTGTCACGATATTTAGTGTCACTTAGATTAGAATATATGTATACAACTGTTTTAAGGACATAATGACAAAACAATGATTTAAATACAGTATTTTGGTGAAAAATTAACTTAGAATACCCTTTTTAAAAACAATCTCCTTTTATAAAAAATGATTCTATTATAATAATAATGTTTTGTTTATATTAAGTAAAGACTTCTCCAGAGAGTCTGAACTAGGATATTTGAAAAATTCACATTATTTTCAGAGCTACTACCAATCGAAAAATTTATCAGTGGTTTTTCCTTAAAACTTCTCCCATCTGTTGTAGTAAAATATGGATAAATCCACTTCTAAGTTATATATTTCAAACATTCTAGTTGAGCCTCTGTACAGAGATCTGAGCTATATACAGGCAAAATATTATTATAATAGAAGCATTTTTCATAAAAGGAGAATGTTTTGAAACGTGGTCATTCTATGTTAATTTTTTGTCACAATATTGTACTTAATTTTTTTTTGTAATAACATTCTTAAAATAATTTTATACCCGTGTTATAATCTAAGTGACACTAAATATCATAAATATTATTCATTTATGCACTTTTGCAAAATCACGGTACCGAAAGTAGTCGAATACCTTAACCCCCTTCCCGGCTGTTCAACAGATAAATCGATTTATGTGCCTTAGCAGAAAAATTTCTATTTTTTTTAAATATTGCATATTGTCGACTTTATAATATAAATTAAAAGAAGGGTAAATATAACTCATCTCTTGCATAGTGTATCCTCACATTCGGCATTTACGGAAGTCTTTTGGCACAACAAACTCACACACTTGATAAACATTTATCAGTTTGTAGAAATGTACGATTGTGTGTGGTTCCCTTTATAAATAGAATTTACCTTGGGATTTTTTTATGTGTAACATCTTTCCTCTCTGTTGCTGGGTATCTGTTGGGAGTGATTTCGTAAAAAGGGACGGATGTGTGTAACAGGATGTGACGTAAGCGCGCGCTACTTGATTTGACCAATGAGAGTGCGTGGTTGTGTCTTTTCGCTACCCTCCCAAGGGACTCCAGTTCTAGTAGCCATCAAGCACTCGAGCGCTTGACTCTAAATCCGTTAGTCATGATATTGGAGGACATAAGTGCAGTCGAATGCTTATTTGAAAATAGACAAACAGTGATTTCGGTGGTCGTATACATTTCTTCGAATCAAACGGTTCTGCATTTTGTACTTTTACCATACAACGAAGATGGTTCTGCTCTTTTTAAAAAATTATCTCTCGCTTCCCCTGATTTTGAGTGGCGATTTTAACTTTAACTTCAGTTTCCCAAAAGCTGAGCCGCTGATAGCTTTTATGAATGATGAACTCAAACTCGAAATGAACACACATTAGAATGTTTCGCTAACAGTGGTACTGTTACTGACGCTGTTTTTCAACGGTTTTTAAATACTTTGAAATTGACTTCAGGACCGCAAGTAAAGTGCTGTCAATTAAACAGTTCATTAAAAAGATTGCAACAAACTTCTTTCAAAATATTGATAATTCTAGTAATCTCTCGATCTTGGATATTGAAAAATAAATCCCTGATCCAAATTTCAACAGACCTAAAAATATCCTCTCAGACCCCTTCTTCATGTAATTATGGTCGGTTGATGGCTAGTTAGATCCAGCCACAATCATTTAATTTAAATCAATTGAACTGTATTTATTAAAATTTCTTGTTTAAGTTTTTCTTCTTATAATTTTAAACTACCCTTCAACCACGGCAAACCATCCTGTAATGCTCAGCAATCAACCTTTATGATAGGGGATTAAGATCTCTCTTGAGTTCATGCGCCCCATTAACCACACCTTCAACCATTTCATGTAATTATTTTTCTCCTCTCAAATCTCGCTCCCTTCATCTCTTAAATGTTTATTTCCTCTCTTTCCGCGAGACCCCCAAGGTCTAGAGGTCACAGACATTCGCTCCCAATGCTTTGCATCGGGTTCGATCCCCAGGCCTTTACATTTTTTACTCTTTAATTTTCTTCGGAAAATTATTCCGATTGATCTCATTTAAATGTTCCTATACTATTTTTATTCTTGATAGTATAATTTTAATAGCTTTTAAAAAAGCTGTTTTCTCTTTTATTTTCAACTTATTTTACATGATCTCAGCTGCATTCCCAGTGGCCGGTTTAGCCGCGCCCACCCAAGATCGAAATTTTAACTTTATTTTCGGTGCTTTGTGCCGACTTTGAAGCTTCTTTTCTCAATTTTAATGCATTTTAATAGTTTAAATTTTTATTTTCCCTAAAACCCCAGTATTTTATTTTATTTTTAAAGCATTTAAACTTAACAAAGGGCAAAAGTCAATCATGAACAGTCACTCAAATACCTACTAATAAGAGGTTGTAGCTCGAAAGAGCTGGGTACTCGGGTCATCCACCCAACGATGAAATACTTTGAAATCACAAGTATATGTGTCATATTTTAGTTGTCATAAGTCTATTGTCTCCGCTCTTCCCCAAATTGAACAAGAATAATTATTTTTGATAAAATATTGCATTTTTTTACTCCTTTTGTTAATTAAATACAATTTTCATTACTGATATAATTTATTCGACAGAAATTATTTCCAATCGTACCCGATTCATATTTTTTCAGGAAAAAAAGTTAATATTGCGTATTTTTACCACGATAACATGTCAGATGTTACACATCATATGCGACTACTGTATATATATACTCCTGTTTGTGAAAATTGCAACACCACGAAGGACCTACGCGAGTGAGCTGAAATTTTCAGGAAATGTGTGTGTAAAGTAGGGCATGATATGCAAATGATTAGAATTGCAGACCGGTAGCGCATGCGTATGCTGAGCAGCACCCTCTGAAGAGTAGATCAAACCGAATATAAATAGACAGCTGTAGCGCGAGGCGTGTATTATTATCGGTGGTTATATGCTAGTGTAAACGTTAACTGAATCTTTACTATGCCTCGTCGATGAAAGAGAGTGAAATTTGAGCAAATTTCGGAGTTTGAACGGGGCAGAATCATCGGCCTTCGTGAAGCTGGATTGTCTTATCGTGCAGTAGCCACTCGTGTGCAGCGTAACAGCAGCACAATCATGCGTGTTTCGAAGCAGTGGACGGACGAGGGTCGGGCAGCTCGGAAATCCGTGAGTGGACCCCGAAATGTGACGTCAGCTCGCGAAGACAGACGCCTGGTGCGAATGGCTCAGACGGACCGCACAGCTTTTTCTAGACAACTGGCAGCACAGTGGTCAACAGCTACACGTGTTTCATTGTGTGCTTCATCAATTCGGCGACGTCTGCTGCAGCGTGGGCTGCGCGCAAGGATTCCTTTATACAGGATTCCTCTCACGCAAAACCATCGCCGCCTGCGACTACACTGGGCCAATGTGCATAGGAGCTGGCGTGCTGATTGGCAGCAGGTCGTCTTTTCTGACGAATCCCGCTTCAATTTGTGGCACCATGATGGCCGAATTCGTGTCAGGCTCTATGCCGGTGAACGGCGCATTCCGGAGTGCATTATCGAACGCCACAGTGGACGAACACCCGGAGTTATGGTCTGGGGTGCCATAGCATATCATGGATGATCACAATTGCTACGAATTGTGGGAAATTTGAACAGTACTCGATACATAAACGAAGTTTTACAGCCCTAAGCTATTCCTTTCCTGCAAGGATTATCTGTATTCCAGCAGGATAATGCACGTCCACATGTCGCCAAGACTGTCAAATCCTATCTTGATTCGCAGCAGGTACAGCTTCTTCCTTGGCCTGCGTATTCGCCGGATATGTCACCGATTGAACATGAGTGGGATATCGTTGGGCGACGTATCGCTCGTGATCTTCGTCCTGTTGCTTCGACAGACGAACTTTGGTTGCGCATACAAACAATATGGAATACTCTTCCGCAGACAGATATTAAAAATTTGTTTAACTCCATGCCGCGTCGTGTAGCAGCTCTTATTGCGGCGCGTGGTGGCCACACAAAATACTAATTTCTGTCTCTTTTAATTGTTTGTTTGGTTTGAAAATGTAATCATTTATTTGTATCATTACCACTCAACTGTGTATTAAATTTCATTCAACTATGATGCTTCCTTCATGGTGTTGCAATTTTCTCAAACAGGAGTTTATATATATATATATATATATATATATATATATATATATATATATATATATATATATATATATATATATATATATATATATATATATATATATATATATTATATATATATATATATATATATATATATATATAAATATATATATATATATATATATATATATATATAATATATATAAATATATATATATATATATATATATATATATATATATATATATATATATAAATATATATATATATAAATATATATATATATATATATATATATATATATATATATATATTATATATATATATATATATATATATATAAATATATATATATATATATATATATAAATATATATATATTATATATATATATATATATATATATATTATATATATATATATATATATATATATATATATATAAGACTCGTTTCTTTTTTTTAATAAAACAAAGCAATATGGGAATTAAAATAAAATAGTTGTAGTGGTTATTAATTAATTAATTGATTAATTAGTTACCTTATCACATAATGCTAAAACATAAAGTGGACTTTGGTAACCCAGTAGCAATGATCACCAACTCGTTGTCGGGGTTATCGAATTGATTCGAAACTTAGTGCTTCTGAAAAGCCGTCCTATAGTCATTGTTTTTCCGTTGGTGTGGAAGATAAAAGAGGAAGTAGCAGCTCAGGTGTCGTTCACATCCTTTGACACTGATTCAAACTTATGAAGTCCGTTAACAATAACCCTTGTATTGCTTGCGAGTTCGATTCTTTTTTTCATAAAATTCATTTGGATAATATTTAGCGCACGTTTATACCCATAGTGTTACTGAAATTCATAAATTTTGAGTTAACAAAAAATAAAAAAGTTGCAATTTGTTATGCATACTTTTAAAGGAAATTCAAAACTGTACTCATATTTAATCATAAAATGCAATACATGTATTACATTCTGACGGTGCGAAATGAATACAGATGCCACAGATATATTTATTTTGTGTAATTTCTGCAAAAGAGAGATTGAGCCATCTTCAAATGCTGTAATCACTGTAAGGAACTGACGCCCTTTGAGAATTATTTGTTCTTATCATGGAGAAGCTAGACAGAGATAGCGCAATGCGAATAAAGTTTTAGCATTTTGGCAGAGTAATGCAACGAACAGGTCTTTTTTGCTATTAAATTTTCAAAAAATCGATTTTTTTTTTCCATTTTGCAATTTGCATTTTCAGATTGCACATATATTTAAGTATATTCTCTGAAAATTTTAATCCAATCCAGTTAATATTTTCTGAGATATGTCTGAATTTCGAAGGCCACGTCAGAGTGTTAGAAAGCAGATAGAGTAAGAACAGGAGTAGCAGCTGCACTCACTTCACACGCTACCTGAGGTTCCTTTTTCAATTTTGTTTTCTTGTAGAAGTCGAGTGTAATAGGTCCGCTAAGTATTTCAAGGACACGTTCAGTTATTATAACCTAAAAAAAAAAGTATTTCGTCTGTCTAAAGAGTTCTGCCACGTTGTAAAAACGTGCGTTCATTTCAAACTTGTTTTTCGTGATTATTTTTTTGTTCTATATTGGAGTAAGTTTTATTTAAAAGTTATAAAAATGCCTCGTAAATATTCAATGGCAGCAAGCACTAACAACAGACACATTATCCGCTTACACCCATAATTATTCAACTTTAACAGCTGATGTTGCTCGAGCTATATATCGAATTTATGAAGACCCCTGCAACGTAAAATTATTGGAAAGGTGTGTTGGTGGATTTACACAAAACAATAAGGAGAGTTATAATCAGTTAATATGGAAAATAAATCCAAAAATATTTCCACGTAGCTCTAAATTTGTAGAAATAGCGGAATTTTTAATGAAGGTACAAAAACATTATTGTACTGTATGAGTGCATTAGAACTTTCATTAGGCACCGCAGCTCATGCTTATGTCGACAAAGAGAACGCAGAGCGTGTGATGATCTCCGACGCGAGAGCGCATGGGAGCACATGAAAAGGAAGAATGGCTTGACGACAACACCAGCTGGACTTATTAAAAGGCTCTGGAATAGATGATACCATGTAAGTTGAAGGAGAAAAAATTTAACTATGTGTAAACTACTGAAACTTTAAACGCGTTTTTCTCAAAACGGTATTTTCCAAGGCGGTGATCTCGCTTTCTCAGAAACGGCTCAACCACGCGATCGGTCTCAAATTTTTACACAATATTCTTAGATACATTCCTCGGGCCTTGAACAAAGGAATAAGACTCAAAAAAAATTATTGATATTTTTTTTTACAATTTAAAGTGAAAATTTCAGTCAAAAACAAAAACTTTTTTCAAATAGTCGCCATTTTGCCAAAAATTAAAATTGTTATTATTCCTTCGTTCAATACCTGCATTAGTCTATTCTTTAAAAGAATATAGCATTTTTTTTATTTCAGATAATCCAAACCGCCCAAATGGGGATCACCGCCAAGCGCCTTTTTCTGGATATTGTTAAGGACATCATCTAAAGGAACGGTGCACATCAATATTTTTACATGATCGACGCGCTTTTGTATTCTTAAAAGTAGGATATATTTGAATTACTATGACTTGTAATTGGTAAATAAAAACTTTTTTTATTAAAAATTCATAAAAAGACGTCTTTTTTAGCCTCACAACTGCGTATAGCGCCTTAAAAATGTCCATTTTTTTAATAAATACATTAAATGTTGCTCATATATAAAATTAAGGTATTTAAAAATTATACCATCGACCAATTTCTTCAAACTAAAAGATATTGCCAATTCAAAAACTGTTGCTAAATGTTATTATTACTTGGTTAGAACGTCAGCGGGAAGTGTTTCCATTATTGACTGTATATGACTGCATTTGGCAGTGTCCTTCGAACAGACGAAACTATACAGTATAATACGTAAGTACTGATAACATTGTTTAATTATATTAGTTACTATCATATTAATACTATGACGTGTGGTATCTCATTTAAGTTACTAATAGAGCAAACGAAAAAATAATTGTAAATAATTGCATTTATTTAATATATATAGCAAAAATACTATTACATATCGCTTTCTTTAAGTAAAATTTTAATTTTAAAGAGAAAACAAAAAGAAAGCAAAGAACTGGGATGCTTAAGAATCATTAAAGAACCTTATTTCTTATATTTTTATTAAAAAGCATACATTTGTGTGAACCTATACCATTCATAATAGACGCATCTAACTATAGAATTAATGGCTTTATAACTACATTTTCCACCCGAAACTATCCTAAAAAACAAAACGGTAAACGTTGTAAGCTTTGTATTGAAATCGTGAAATAAAATTAAAACATTTTAACGTAAAAATAACTTTGTAGCTCTCTCCAAAAATTAATATAGTACTCACGTCAGTCATATCATGATTTTCTGAATAGTAGTGAAAACTTATAAAAATGCTCGAGCCAATAAAAAAAATACTCCAGACGAAACTTAATGAATATTTATAAACTGCCGAGTGGGATTTCTTTTTTTTTCTACAGGACATATTCCCCATCTTTGAGTGGAAATATTTTTGGCAAATTCAAAATTACACTCTACTGTCAGGAAATTTAATATGACATTCCCATTCCCTATTTACTTTTGTCAATATGATGGGAGCCGGAGGATACAAAACAGAGAATATTTATAGGAGGAAAAAAATATGATACATGTTATTTGATTTATTTGTGTTACGTAGATGTTTCGGAAAGCTGAGGGATTTGTAAATTCTTAAAATAAATAATTCTGCTTTGTCTTCTAAATTTAAAATATTAATGTTTAAACTAATGGGACTAGAATTTCTTAATATGTAAAAATCAATGAAATGAGGTTTGAAGATTATGTACTATTTCTTAACATGAATTGCCTAAAAATAGTAAATTCAAAAGCACGCGGAATGAATGCATATCGTGAAATATACAGGGGTGATAAAAATGTATACACACTTTAAGACTGTGTAATATATCAATGCCATAAGTTTGGGATTGCACTGGCTGTTGAGTTAAGTTGTAAGAGTTGGTATTAACAGTTGGCATTAGTGTTTCGATGTGTGCAAGAATAGTTCAGCAACAGATGGCGTTAGTGTTTTAGCAGGAAAAGAGAGACTGGGACGCAAGTACGGCAGACGTTTATGCAGCGAAAAAGCTTTTTGAAATGGTATTGGAAGTTCGAGAATATCAGTGATATGCAACGATATTCGAGGCAACTATATGGAAGGAACCACCAACATGCTTCAGAATAGTTCGTTTTTGCGATAAGTTTGAAACTGATGGAACAAAAAAGTATATGCATAAGGGACGATCTGGTCGTCCACGCACATCAACAAGCGAAACATCTTCTGTTGGAGTTAATAGATTCATTTTACTGTCACCACAAAATCAACATCACAATGGACAGGTGAAACAGGCGTAAGTAGGGTTAGCATTTGTTGTATTTTTCAAAAAGGAAAATGGAAAGTTTGCATACCACATTTGTCACACTCACTAAACTAGAACGATCTAGACACACACACAAAACTCACTTTTGTGAATGGTACCTCTGGCAGGATGAAAATAAGCAAATTTTATTTCCCAAGTGATGTGGTCTCTTTTACTTATGCAGTTATCTCAAAAACGTGGAGAACAGCAAGAAACCAAACCCCCTAGAGACACTGCGCTTTGGAATTTAAACGCCTAGTCACACAATTCCTGTAGCTACTCTGAGAGATGTTACTAAAAACGTACGGCATTGTACTCGAAAACTTTTGAAGGCAGGTGGGTTACAGTTTGAACACTTATTGTAACTTTTTTCATTTTTATTCATTGTCATACTTATGATAATATATGAACCAAAGTCACATTTGGGATGGGATGGTATATATATCACTAGAAGGCATCTTAAGTTATATATATGTTTTGGAAATTTCTATTTTTAATTAGTTCTTTTTTCATTTTATTTGTTTCCTATAAAATATTCGTTTGATCTTCATGTTTTGTAGTCACTTTTATAACATGTGTTTTTAATATATTTCTAAAAATTTTTATTCCTTAAAGGCAATCCTTTTTTGATGTTTTCTGGCAATCTTGTTTTGAACATTCCTTTCCTATCCATATGCCTTTTAGGTCTTTTACACCTTATTTTGGATTTACGTATGAATTTTATATTATCACATGGAAATTAATGTTTTCATCATGATGTTTAGATTTAAAAATTACGTAAGAGTATTTTAAATATTTATTACTTTGCATTATATTTTACTATAAACTGGAAGTACTTTTAGAAATTAACTTTTTCTTATACTATTTTCTGTTACTTTCAGCCCAGTGATATAGACGAATGTAGAGGAAAGTTGGCTAACATTAAAAAAACTATATTTAAATATGCAATTATAGTTATTTTTAGAGTTTGCTATTATATTACTGTGGAAATTTAATTTCATCCTATGCTGCATTGCTATATTTCTATTTTATAATACATCTTAAAATTAGTGCGGACTTAATGATTACATAGATGAAAGTTTGGTATTATGAAGAATAATCAGGTAATATCGAATACGGAGTTTTTGGCTCTGTTTGTAGCTGCTAATTCGAGGGAGAATCTTAAACTACCAAAGAAACTCTCATGATGCATTTTAATGAAAATTGACCACTTGTTGCCATACCACTCGCTACAGAACAAAGTGCGTTTTGCGATTTTCAAAATTTTTGCAGATAAGTTTTCAAACATTTTTATCCACTAGTGCACATGTAACCAGAACATTAAAGTTAAAAATAAAATACTCATAAAGAATCGTATTTTGTAATAATGCGGTCGTTTATTCTTCAGTTTAAAGGTTCATTTTCCAAGACGTTTTGTCGGGTATTATGGAATACTTTATGTTCCATAATATCCAACATAAATGTATAACCCGATAACCCGACAAGATATACAGACTAAAAATAAAATTAAATTGAAAATGAGTTTTGAGTGTAATATTGATGGTTAAGCAATAGTTATTAATTACATAAATAGTAATATAGCCTCATTTAAAACTAAAATACATTATTTAAAGTTGAATGCATTGGAATGGAAATAAAACATAATTTTATGTTATTTGAAAATTATTCTGTAGTCTGGATCAGGACATAGAAGTAAACAGTTTCAAAACGATTTGTATTTAGACTGTATTTAGTAGTGAGGATTTTGGGGTTCGGAGGTATCCGACCAGAGACTACCAGATGATCAGTTCCACATTCGTCTACAAGCTCTGACCTTCAGCTCTATTCCTCTAAGAGCATTAATATGGTTGACCCTGATTCGTCTAAGTCAAGGAATTTTGTCCCTCTCGTACATATATTAACATCACCTCCAAAAACGCATAAGTCAAATATACAGGCGGGAAAGCTGGATCATATTCTATAATCACGTATTCCCATTTAAAAAATCAGCGGCTAAATTAAAAGAAAAGGACAAACAAAAAGGACCAGAGGCTCCAAAATAACAAAAGAACATTCAAAAAAATCTTTGTAAAGATTTCAAACATAAACTGGCCCTCTAGACGTAAACTTATTCGATATGAAAATTGGATTCAATGCTTCAGTTAGTTGCTGAGTGGTCACCTTGATTATACTGAAAAAGAGAAATAATGTATTTATGATTTCTGTAAATAGACTTAAAACAGAAATGGATTCCATGTATTCTCAAAAATATGGCTATTATATTTAAAAATATCAACTTTTTATGGAGTCTTAGTTTTCCGATGGTTTAAACCATCTATTCTGTATTACCCACCTATTCCATAATAACCTCCATTTATCATTTTAAAAAAATTTTATAACAATTAAATAAATATTATTTTTGGCAAATAATAGTTCCTTACAATAGTTTACAGCGTATATCCCTGGCAGTTTTGGGGATTTTTCATCAAAACCCAGTAAAGTTATTTTTAGAAATGGTAATGGTATTCCATAAAGCCCGATTCTCATTATATAAATAGAGAATCCTTGTTCAAATGAAATTAATGAATAATGATTCAGATATGGGATTAAGCTTACTTAATTTAAAAATTGCATTTTTCCTTTTCTTTTCTGATTTATATGCCAAAAAATAATTAAATAGGATTTGCCAATAGTTGAATAACTTTCAATGAACTATTAGAAAATCATATTTAACTATACATTAAATGTATAGCAGTAATCAGTCTCATTTCTATGATAATAAAACTAATTAAAATCGATCTAAAATAAATTTTAAATCTGAATAATTTATTAACTAAATAATGTTCGGTTCTAAGAAATTTTTAAAGATTGAAAAAAAAACTTCTTAGCTTTTTTTTCAAGGCTTTACTATCTTTCAGAAATTTATGGGATAATATTACTATTTTTGGTAATTGATCCCTCAAAATCTGTGTAACTGCGAACATATGGTCCCCGGTGGATTTTTCTATCTGATCCCACCACATAAGAAGGCGTAGAAGCCATATAACTGTTCACAAATACAAATATATTGCAGAAATATTTTATTGCGTGAGCAGCATAAGTTGGGCAGTGTTCAGAAGATTGAACTATAAAAAAAAACAATAAAATTATAAAAATTATATTTTACGTATCTGATATAAGCAGAATAGATGCCGATTATCTAACGCAATCCTGCGAAACATCCGCACGTTCTCATGGCAAACTGCAAATTATAGAAAGACGATTGACCATGTGGCCTGACTTTATCATTATTAGCTCCTTTTCTAGAACTTTTCTTATAATTAGTAGAACTTTTTATAACACTTTACATCTACTTATCACGTTTCTTTGGCAGTTAGAAGCACATTATGTGAAAAATAGAAGAAAATTTTATCTTAATTTATTTTCAAGAAAAGAACTTCATGAAAAAGTTTGTTGGTCCATTGGTTTTATCAAAATTGCCGAAAATTACTGCAGCAGCTTTACTTGCTACTCAATGCCCAATTACTGCAGGTTATAAATATCACCAACTAATTTTAATGATTTTCAACTTAAAAATCATAAGGTAATCCCTTAACCACTTAAGTGCCACCACGGGCATGTATACTACTCGTCCTACTAAGCTGGTGACTTTAGTGCTCGAACGTGTATACTCGTCCTACTGAGCTTGTAATTTTACTGCCCCGAACGTGTATACTCGTCTTACTAAACTGGTGACTTTACTGCTCCAGACGTGTATACCAGTCCATCCACAGGAAGACTTTTTGTATCGTGCTGCTTAGTCCCACGGCTTTAGAATACAATAACATGACATTGACAGTGTTTTTAACGAATTTACTTATGTCGGAGAAGAGATGGAGAAGGAATTTGAAAAAGTATATTCCAGAAACGAGAGAGAGAGAGATAAAATGTACAGGCAAGCAGGGTTTTTTTTTTTAGTGTGCTCTTTTCTATTCTTTATTTTCTTTCGTTTTTGCTGAACGTGTGTAATAGGTGCTTTTTAATTTTATTGTACGAATGGATTGAATGTGATACAAGTTTATGTGTTCAACTATGTTTCAGTATATATCATAGAACAAATAAGTTATAACTTTTTTTTATTATACTGTAAAACTCTAGAGAGATTAATCTTTATTTTCATATTATAATCTTATACTTTTCTTTTGTTTCTTTTTTAAAATAAAAGTAACAATTTTTTGGTAGAAAAAACACGCTTTTTATTTTTTTTTTCTCAAAAAACCGCTTAACAACGTGCGGCAGTGAGGAAAACGGTGGCACTGGGGAAGGGGGGATATGAATTTCATAACTTTCCCTCAGCAGTTAAGGGGTAAAGTTATAAAAATTAAACTACCAATATTTTAAAATCAACTAAAACATCACGGTTCCAATGTATAATACCGTCGATATCTTTCGTCAAATCAAAAGATGTCGCCGAATTTCGCGATATTCTACCATTAGTGGAAACTGTTTCAGCGCACGTTTGAACACATAAATACTAACGACGACAACATTTTTTGACATTTTTTTGAATTAGTGATATCTTCTACTTGGGCAAAATCTATCAATAGTATTATTTAAATAAGCACCCGTATCAGTTATTAACATGATCGAAGATATTTCACAAGTGTCACAATATAAAAAATTCCTTTTAAATAATCAAATATGTATCACGGTTCCATGATTTTAAGGTATCCGACTACATTCGGAACCGTGATTTTAAGAAAAAGCGCATAAATGGAAAGTTTTAGTGATATTTATTGTCACTTAGATTATAACATATGTATAAAATTGTTTTAAGAAAATTATTAGAATAAAAAATTATTGAAGTACAATATTTTGACAAAAATATAACATAAAATGACCAGTTTTCAAAATATTCTTTTTTTATGAAAAATGCTTCTATTATAATAATATTTTGTATATAAAGTAAAGACTTCTCTCCTAAGTCTGAACTAGGATTTTTGAAAAATTCACATTATTTTCTGAGTTACTACCAATTGAAATAATTATCGGCGTTTTTTTTTCTGAAAATGTCTCCCCTGTGTTGTAGTAAAATACGGATATATATAAATCCACTTCTAAGTTATATATTTCAAACATTCTAGTTGAGCCTATGTACAGAGGTGTGAGCTATATGCAGGAAAAATATTATTATAATAGAAGCATTTTTCATAAAAGGAGAATCTTTTGAAAATGGGTCATTCTATGTTCATTTTTTGTCAAAATATTTTACTTAAATAATTTTTTATTGTAATAATATTCTTAAACCAATTTTATATACGTTTCCTAATATAACACTAATCTGACACTAAATATCACAAATATTATCTATTTATACGCTTTTGCAAAATCACGGCTCCGAACGTAGTCGGATACCTTAGAAAACTGTATTTCTGTCGGACAAAGTATGAATATGGATGTTCAGTAACTATGAAACTTATATAAAAAAATGTTTACACATATATAACTTTAAACTAAACATATTTCTTCAAATCTCTCCAATCATCAACCGACTACTTCCGTTTATTACGTACGGCTATACGATTTAAGAAGCTTTTCGCAAACCCTCTTTCCTCGAACAACCTCCTTTCAAGAAAATCGAAGCTTCGATTCTCTAAATCTCCCAACCACTTTTCTATACTCTATATCTCCTCTCGTCGTGTGTTGCCAATGCATCTTCCAGTAAGTGTCAAGTGCTCAACTCCTCAAATTGCAGTCGTGACGTCTTTTGTATTTCCACGGCAACCCCACCCCATCCTCCTCCACTAACTTTTATTATTTTTGTTCTGAGAAAATCCATTTTTTTTCCTTTTTCGAAAATTCTTTTCTTCTACAAGGCTATCGAGAATTCCCAGGGAGCGGAAACACATGGAGGAGGCTATTAAAGGGCCTTGATTCGCCTGATGACTGCTTTAGATTGGATGCAGTGTGACCTGAAGTGGGCTTCAATCCCCACAACGGCCACTAAAGCTCGTAATGACTTTTCCCACCCCGTCCCTGGATTTGATTCACATTTACACTCCACTTCCCCCCCCAACCATCTTACATCCCCTCTCCTTCCTTAGATCTAGTTTTCTGGCTAGAAATGACAGAAGGTTGATTGGATAAATTGAATGAGGCTAGTCTCTCTCTCTCTCTCTGTTGCTTTATCAAATATTATTTGTGTTTATATTACAAGAGTTTTGCAGTGTTAAAAACATTGGTATAGTTTTTAACGTTGTTTAGTTAACTGAGCATGATTTTTAATATAAATTTGAACTTTACATAGAAATCCTAACAAATTTACTATGTGTTTTCTACAAGGGAAAACTCAATTGTTTTTGGAAATTCTTCCGTGAAAAGATATTGAGCAACAAAATGTAAACAAATGCATGCGTATATTTTAGATTACTGTATTTACTTTAGTAAATTATTCCTTAAGTGCGTAGACGTCACATGTACCTTCTTTGGAAGCGCACGATGGCGTAGAAATTTACTGCTGCTGCAGGGAGAAAAGGCAATCGCTGCAATGCTAGCAGTGTGAATAAAATTTTTCCCAGATGCCGATTGAAAGGGAGAATAAATGCTGGTGATCAGCTATTCCCTTGAAAGCACAGGGTTGGCTATAGAGACATCAACCCACATCCCACACTTCCACAGGATTGACTTCTCGCGTTGATGTCTCGAGATGGTGTAGGACTCGGGAACAAACAAATTACGTACACGCGTCGGTTTGAAATTCATTACATATTTTATCCGTTCTTTACAATGAATACTCCACCGTCTGGCAGTCCCTCATAATTGCTTAAGTATCCAACTTGATAAACTTTCTTGCAGTTAAAATAGTAATCTGTCATATTTCAAAAGATGAGAAAAATGTCGAAATCAAGTGTTAATAAAACATACAATTTTAATACAGAATAGCCATATCTACGCCACTGAGTGAACCGCAACATCTTAAAAACTTTAGAAGTAGCACATACCCTGGAAAAGTCCACTCACTCCTACAGTAAGGAGTGAAAACAAATCTTTTCCATGGGGAATATCAATCCCTACTACTATCAACAATAATCTCCTCATCTTGAATAAATTTTAAAAAAACCTTATATATAAAAATGGAAAATTCAGTTCATTTACGCCCTGAGACTATTAATGTATACAAATTAGAGAAACTTTCTAAGTGAAGTGCGATTGAAGTTAGAGAATAAAATCACGCTAAATGAGTTATCCAAAGTATAAGAATTAAAAAAATCAAATTTTCTTATTTACTTATACTGCGGAATAAATAAATATAAAAATTTTAACATAAATTGTATCTATTAAATCACCCTCCTCACACAAATTTCCTTCATTAAACATTTGAAATCAATTTAAAAATAGAAGTTATACCTTTTAATAGATTTGTATATGTAATTTTATGAACTAGTTAATGATCTTGCATGAAATGAAAATAAAATTGTGACAGCAAGTTACAATGGAAGAAAAATATAGAAACACTCAAAGTCACACGATACATATAATTAATTTCTATACATTATTCCATTCTCCATTTAATACATCATCGATATTGCAACAATTTTGCTTTTTAAAATACGAGCTGCATGTATGAAACATTCAAAGAAAATTTAGGGACACCAATAAATTAAAAACTTAATCCAAGAGATGAAAAAAACTTTTCTATTACACCAGCAATCATCTCGTAAATCTTCCCAAATTAGAAAAATAGAGTGAATTACAATACACCTCTCTAAAATACACATTAAATTGAGAAAATTATATTCCCCAATATTCCAGAAGATAAATATTAATGAATTTTAAAGAACGCCAAACTATAAAAATTTTCTAAAGAGGTCAAGATCATGGAAGTAAACATATCAACATGTGGATCGTTTAATTGAATAACGGTGATAAATGGTGGTAGAAAAATGCTATCATCGTGAATAATTAAGGGAATTTGCAATGACTCGTTCATCACACATTAGGAAAGCATGAGGCAGTAAATGTCAGCTCCTCCACAATAATTGTAGGACACCTCATTCCTTCATTATACTTATCACAATGTGGAATATACGCCAAAGGACAGTAAGTTGACCTCAATTTATAGTTCTCGTTTCATTATTTAAAATGATAGATACTTATTATGCTAAAATTAAGATCTAGTATATTCTCCGATTTGTGTATTCTGGGTAAATTCTAAAAGGTATACAAATAAATATTGTTTTAAATCATCCAAATGTATGCATTGTATGTAAGTAGTTGTTATTTAAAAATTAGTAGTGCTGTAATTTTTTGGTGTGATTGATTGTCAATTAATGAAACAACTCATTTTAATTATTAACCTATTTCATCTTTCATTAATTGTTTTGAAAAATACTGTCTACGTTTTTTAAAACTCTTCTGAATGTATTTTTAAAATGTTTGTTTAATCTATTAAAGTACTTTCCGGTGTACAGGGTGATTATAATTGAAGTTTTATTTTCAAAATGCTATTAAAAATAACCATTGCTTAGAAGGACTTCAAATTCGAGCTGAATAATTGAAGAAAAATGAAATTGTATGACTTAGGAAAACTATAATTAATTAAACAATGAAAATACTGAAATGAATGGAATTGAACTGATTATTTTAAAACCTGTGGTGGGTCGTAATTCTCTCATTAATTATTGTCGAGATCATCGAGAGAGGTACCCACTGCAAACCGGATTTCTACAATGATCGTTGTAAGATGAGTATGTATGTGCATGCTCCCCAATTTTTTTAGGCCCTTCTGTAACTGGCTGGGACTGGGATGTACCCTGTTCCATCACTGCTTCCAACAGCGTCAAAAGTAAATTCACTATCAGCAGTATGTTGTCCTGTCCTTTATTATAACATCTACCTTCTCGAAGCTCAGTTATTCCAATTTTGTCAAATTATTCCAATTTGCCTAGATTACGTCCTTCAAATTCTCCTGGGCATAGTGTAATCAGTACAACAGCATAATTAATTTGTTGTACTGCTGAATTCTTTAAGCACATCGGAAGCTGAGACGAACCTGGGCAATTAATCCTTTACGTATCCTAGCCAAATGAAGAACAATTTTAAATTTCATTCATGTCGGTCCACTTCTTCCAGACGCAACATTTTTTTCTTAGATTAAGTATGCTATGAGTAATAAGCATATAATACACATTAAACAAGTTTGTGACGGGCATACACGTCTTTTCTTTAACATGACCTTTGGGTTCTTTGGGGCCAGATTAAATGGCAACTATTTTCCAACAAAATCCAAGAAGTGAAGTGTGATTGAAAGATGCAAATTAGGAACCTTTTAAATATCAGAAGTTAGAGTAAGCGCGATGGCAATTAGAGGAATGTAAACAGTTCGTGGTTCTAGAATGAAGAAGTTTTAGATAAATTTACGTCGCGAAGAATAGTAATTACACGTAGAGATCCATTAAACAAGGTGCATTCCATTGCACTCGAGTTATCGCAAGACCTCATCTAGAATAGTTGTGATAGTTACTTAAACCAAGGCAAGGTAGGATTGACTATTTAATATTAGGATCTGTAATAGTATTGGAATCGTGTTGAGGCGAGTCAGTAATTGATAGTGGTTCGAGTTAGGTGAATTCGGTAATATATATATATATATATATTGTGTGTTTTGCCACCGTAGCTTCTCTCACATATATCATTATCATTTAATTTGGTAAAGGATTAAAAAAAAGTTGAAAATCTTAAGAAAGCTCTATTAAGATAATGTATACGCTTAGTTCTTCCGTTAATCCTACACCTCTAGCTCACGCTGATAACCAAAGAGATAATCACCCCAGCGGGGATTATCTCAAGTTGATTCATAAAAAAAGTATACACTTTCCAAATGCTGTAAAATATCAACTATCAAAGAGAACCGTTAGGTAGATGCACTCTTAAAGTTTGCCTTTCACCCCTGATGTAAGTGACGTAAAAATAAAATACTTGTCGTGTGACTAGACACCAAAAATGGTGGCGTTCACAGTGGAAAAGACTTTTTTGTAAGTTTAGCAAAATGCCATTAAAGCCTCTTTTTTGGATATATTAACTCTTTGCTTGATGCTACAGCTGCAGGACAGCATTGACAACTTCATTCGCCAATTGGATGTTGTCCCTTCCCAATGGTCGGCCAACGTGCGAGGTTACCTTGATGAACACGTTCCTCGGCGAAGGATTGGACAAGTCGCGGACTATAACATGCCACTTACCCAATGGCCATACAGAAATTGTGACTTAATATTTTGTGATTTCATTCGGGGGGTTCGTAAAGGACAAGGTATTTGTCTCTAGCCCTACTGCTGATATAGCGGAGCTGAAACAGCATATCACAAACTCTATCAATGAACTTGATTTAGATATCTTAACATGCATTTGAGAGAAAATGGGTTGCCGGCTCAATGTGTGTCGTATGACTAAGGGTTCATTGTGACTGTTACAAAATTTTAAATAATCCCAAACAACTCTGTTACAGATGCCAGATAACATCTTGCATTTTTCTTGATTTATAGTGTATTGAAACTGTATACTTGTCTATGAATCTCACACTGTAGGATATCCATAGGTATATGCTAATGTTATCATTTGGAAATGACTATTATAAAAATAATTATTTTTTGAACAAAGATTATCTCTAACTTCCAGCTAATAGAATATTATTAAATTTGAGACTTTTTAGTCGATATAAAGCAACCGAAAATAGAAACAATGTATAGTGACCATGCATGAAATAAATACAAATTTAAATTTGTAAGAGATTTTGCTTTATATAAATACAGAAAAATGCCATCAAAGTTAAAAATATGATTATTTTTAGTCTCAAAAATAAACCAGGGGATTTTTATTTTTATGTACAATTATTTCAGCTATCACAATTGTCTATTATAACTAAAGTTCAATGTTTTAATAATACTAAATCTATGAACAAAATATTATGGGATACATATCAAATATGATATAATGTTATTTTTACATGTGGTATAGCACGAATATACTAGAAGCTATACTCAATTTTCTCATCTGAATTAAATTTACTATATATGTATCCAACAATTTCTCATGCATATTAATAAGAAATACAAATGATTTTTTCTTAGCTTATTAAACGTAATAATCAATACCTAAATTATATATTAGTCTCTGAATGGTCAAATTGACCTTAGCTGCAGCTTAGAACTGGCTAGGAGTTTTTTTTATTCAAAATGAAATAATATTTGGGTTTCATAAACATTAGGCTTTTTTCTGTCTGTTATTGACAATATATTTTTTTTTAGTAAATAACATATTTTGTGGATTATTATATCTTTTCTTATTATATTGTTCAAAAATAGGGTATATGAATAAAAACGTAAAAAAAAAACGTAGAAAAGGTATAAAAAATAAAAAGAGTATCAACCCTGAAAAACATACAATGTATTTTCTCACGTCTACTTAATACAATCTGTCTACAAAATAACTCAACATGCATCCATAAATCATTCAGATAAATGGGAAAACTGACCTTTTTATATAAAAATATTTCTCATTTGTGTGTCTGAAGTATGTACTTAATTTATATCCGTATGGTATTAATTTATCATGTGAAGACGCAAGTAACATTTCTAGATATTCTCGTATATCAATGTCTCTCTTATCGACTTATTTAGAAACAGGTTTCTATATAGAATCATTTATTATATATACAACGCAATGATGCTTTCTCGTTTATTTACATCAACTAAAAGAGAGAGCGAGAGAGTATACATTATCCAATAAACTTTCCTTCAAATATTTTGTAAGTAACACTATATTTAATGAATTTGTATGCTAGTAGTTTATACATATACATATATATATATATATATATATATAATAAAATAAAAAATAAAAGTGAAGAATAACTAGAACTCACAGTACTAAAGAAGTAAGAAATTGGAATTAAACAAACACAGCAAATGTAGATACAAAAAGTCATAGGACTAAACTGGAAACCTATTACGATTTATAAAGCTGTCGTTGAATTAGGCCTGCGAATTAGGGTTAGCAATGCTTTATGGATTCACCTTCCCCGTACAGCAGAAATTTTCGAAATAATAGAAAAAAGAAAAAAAATAATGTTCTCAAGGCATAATTTTAAATTATTATATCCTCATAGTTTCTTTCATATGTTTGTAATAAAATAGTTAAATGTTGTAAAAAATAAAACTAGTCGTTTATAATATATTCTTTACAACATAACTTTTATTAAATTGATAACTCTTTTCGTGTAGTTAAAGTCAAATAAAGTTGTAGATATTTGTTTCAAATTAAGAGTTTTTTTACAGGGTGTTGCCGAAGACGGATGACAAATTCTGAGGGGTGCTAGTAAGCAGCATGCTAACGACAAATTACCACAGAACATGGGATTGCAAATCACTTTTAGTAGGTGAAAATCGCGATAATAGTCGTTATCTAGAGAACAATGAGCTGGATTAGAAGTAGCCAAATGATTGCAGAGATCTGGAGCACCGGGTTAAGGTAGAAGAAATCTGCACGTATAAAAACTTCCCTCTTCTCCCGAAGTTGCTGTAGGGAATATTGTCCACTGCGAACCAGAACTTTTGGTTCATACATAGTACATCAGCACATTTTTCGGCAGTGGTGCATAACCACTTCCATGCTACTTACCACGGGTGGTGGATTACACATGGTGAGCTTGTTGCGTGGCCTCCGTGTTCTCCGGACCTCAATCCCTTCAAATTCTTCTTCTGGTGCCACCCGAAATCACTTGTGTATGAGACACCGGTGGCTACAGTGGAGGATCTCACGGCACGGATCGACGTCGCTTCAGATGACATTGCCAACACAATGGGATTTTTCGAATGCGTCCGACAATCCTTCGTCCGTCGGTGTTGGCTGAGTTATGACTTACTCCGCGAACGCTTCGAGTAATTACTGGGACAACCACTTGTCGTTGCATTTCTGACGTTGGGCTGTGATACATTGTTCGTATTGTAACCAGGCGTTACCTCTACTAAATGTATTCCTTACTTCTTCTTGATCCTTTTCATTCCCCTCGATATCACACCCTTTATAACTGTTTTTGCAAAGTACTCAAATAAAACGAGGTTTTCGGCCCCATGTTCTATGCTAATTTGTCTTCTCCATGCTGCCAACTATCACCCCTCTGAATTTCTCGGTTGAATTCGGCAACACCCTGAAGAGTCAATTCAAATGCTTAAAGAATTTTCATGCAACTATTTGGGATATTATCTTTATATGTGACACTACAATTAAAGAAATTTCTGAAACAATTCTTCAAGTTCTTTTTCTTTGAAATCTACTGAAATATTTTTGGCTCTTTTGTATGCTCTTATAGATATGGGTCATAGTTTGAGAGCATTGGAATTAAAGGATTATTCTTCAAAAACAAATATTTTTATTTTGATAAACTCTAAATAGCACCTAGCATGAATAAATCGATTAATCCCTTTAGTGAATAAAAGCATGCTGAGCATTTAGCAATAGTGGAATCAATTGATCTTTTATTGTATGTGTACACTGATAGATAGAACTGTAGTTTATAATCATTTGCTAAATAGATTCCATTTATATTTAAATAAAATAGTAAGAACTTTTCTGAATGGCATGGATAAAAACGACGCGGTATTATTCATGTGCCTAGTTTTGCCTTTTGGTATACCACAGTCACCGCACATTTGTAAGAAATCAGTCTAGGTTGCTACATATGTCATCGCCCTATCCATGCAGATACTCTTCATTCAACAAGCAAGTCATCTTACTGACTGACGGTTCTTGGTGTGGCTGTTTGATCTTCCAAGTCCGAACTGATATATATATATATATATATATATATATATATATATGTCTGTTATCTCGAACGTTAGTGACGAAAAGACGTTGAGAACCTGTATAACGTTCAGAACGACACGCCTAAGCCCATTGATTACATATTTAAATGACAGTAGTTGAATTCCAATCAATGTAAGTAGAAATGTCACAGAACGATTAAATGCAACCTCGCTAGTCCCCAATCCTGTAGCTATCGAATTTCGACAGCGTTGAAAACCGTTCCTCCTTTTTATATGAGGCATAACACTATCTTCTACAAAGCAACAAAAAATAAAATAGTGAAAACCCATCTGCCTAACTTTCTTTTAACCGAATTTGAAATGTTTTTTCTCCTGCTATATTTTTCGACTAGGCATGAAGGCTAATCATTTGACTTGTTCCAGCATCTTCATTTCCTGCGAATCTGATGCTTGTATCATCCTTCATGGTTCAATGAGCCAGCAGAGTATTTCAGAATAAAGCACTTATTACGAACATGATAAATTAATTCATATAGTAACTTTTTAACCATTTAAGAGAACAGTGGACCAATAAAACTAATTTCTTAAATTGCTAGCATAGTTAGCTTAAAAGGGTATCAATATAGTAAATGATTATTATATATTTCACAATTTTTTATATATTTAAAAAAACTATTATAAACTGATTTTGTTTAAGAAAAGTAAATTTTTTAAACCATTTTTAAAAATGATCCTTGCGCATTAGTTTTTGAAATATGTACATAATTTGTGTTTTATATATAGATAAACTACAAGAAAATATATCTGTGCATGGATTTTTAATTCTGAATAAAATTTGATGAGAAAAAGATAAATTTTCTATATTATATGAAATATTTCACCAATTATCACACATTCTAGGTATTCAAAACAATACAAAATACGATCAGTTAATTATTTTTTAGAAAACTAATGCACAAATTTGTGAATTATAGCATATTTCATAAGTTGTGAAAGTTTCAAAATGATATGACGTAATTTGAAACGCAAGAAGCATTTTACGTAACAATGAAAATGGAAAATTTGCAAACTAAGAAAAGTGCATTTTAAACATTTATATATTTCAATAAAAAAATATACATTAATTATTAATCAAGATGGCAAAATTATGTGATAAAATTATTCTATGAATTATAAGGAATATTATTAGTACAAAAAATCAAAATCGTAATTTTGACCAAAATTTGATATTGCGAAGTTTTACCATCACAATCATTCTGCAACGTCAAATAATTATAATTATAAGAATTTAAAAAAATTAAGTCTATATGTGTGTGTTCATTAATAATTATCCCCCAAAATTTTTTGTAAATTTCTTTATTTTTTTATTCTAAATTTTGCATATTAAAATTTAATTTTAATAAAAATATGGAATCTTTACGATTTTTTAAAGCATATGTAAACGTTCTGAACAAAAAAAATTCGCAACTTAGTTTCTGTGTGTCTATGATATTATTCCCTAGAGTGTTCCCCCTCTAAATTGGGGTGGAACCGAGCCAAATCGTATTGTCACCTGCATGGTGCTCAAAGCTACGGCTAACGACAGGTGTCACTTAGCCCTTTGCCATAATGAATTTCGTGGGCCTCGATCTGGCCTTTGCAGATCAGGTGGCATTGGTAACAACAACAACATGATATTTGTTTGTTATATATGTATATATATCTCTCATTCCACTTTTTTTAATTACATGCGATAACTCTTTAATATAATTTTGAAATACTTATTCTGAAATATGTTTACTTTAAGGTACATTTAATAGATTCAGTGCAAAAGAATTCTAATTATACTCCAACTTCAATATCCAAGACGCCTACCAGATTTACTTTTGCAACTCTAAATTGTTTCCTGAAGTAACAAAAATAACTGAGCCTTTCTTTAACTAGTTCGAAAATCTATTCTTTGAATCACTTTCTTAGTCATTTATGGTAAGCATTACTATATAGTCTAATCATTATAGTACTCTTCGAATTCCACTAAATGAACACATGCAAAATTCAAAGCGAGCTTTTCTTCTAAAACGAATGTCCCCTTTTCTTCCAGGTGATACAATTACAGTCGCGTTTTATTTAAACAGGAAAATCGAGTGTGAAAAATTGTTTTAGTAAGGAAATTTTCCAATTCCTCTCTTTCTCAAATCCCTGCTTTCAATCACAAGAGCTTGAAGAAAATTGGCTTTAGGGCTTTGGAAGTGGAAAAAATTTTCCAGAAAATATATATGAGATCCCATTTTTTCCCTTTTTTACGAAGCGAAACACTAAAAGCGGAAGAAACTGTTGAAAATAAGGTGAAGAAAGTCCCCGAGCACTTTTTGCAAACAGGGAGGGTAAAAAATACAATCCCGACCTTAAATAAAGGTGAGAAAGAAACATGAAGTAAAGAAAGAAAAACGTGAAACAGTCGTACGAAGCTTTTGGTCCCGTGTGAGGTTTAGATTAGAAATGTCACAATAGAACGTTTGAAAATTCCTGCGCCATTGTACTTCTCCGAGGTACTTGCTTTCTAACTTTCTCAAGTTAAACAACAAAATTGATAAATCGCTTTTACTGCATCAAAAGATATTCGAATATTTCGTGGAAGCTGCTGATCCAGATTGTTGGTGTTATTTAAAATTTGTATGAATTACGACCTATAAAATGCTCTTACCAATTTAGGTTTCAAGAAGATTAGCAATTTTATGTCTTGGAATTATTTTAAGATTCCCCTATAAATTAGTAAATAAATGTTTATTTAATGTTTGATATGTGTGTGAGATATCACATTATCTTGGGAAGATTTTCCTTTAATAAATAGAAGTAAACATTTAACAAGCAGTATTTAAGGTATCCAAACACGTTGAAATAAACGAATTCGGTCAAAGCATGTATTTTTATTCTTTATTTTATTGAACAAAGCTATCTTTTGGCTTTACAATACATACTACTTTTTTTTGTTCCTACGCTACCTAGAGGACAAGTTGGAATCAATTTCATGAAATTAGAAAAAACGGAAGGAGTTTTTTAATCTACCAGAAGTGGGCATTTAAATTGCTCAAAATCTATCATGGCGAGTCTGATAACTCCAAATGTAATAAATATATTTCTATAAAACTTTCAGAAGATGATATTTATATTATTTCTAGAGAATGTATTAAAATATTTTTTATTGTAGGAATATTTTCTGAGCTATGTGTTGTTATTTAAAAAATGATCTCAAAAAAAATCCACATTTCTTATAATATTTACTCTCGGTCAGCTCTAAAAGTTTTAAAATTTAACAAAACTCTAAAATTTTAGTACATTTTCTAGATAAATGCATCTGATTTGTTTTAATAATACTTTTACAAAAAGCACAATTAGAAGTGATATTTTAGAAATTTTTGAAAAACTTTAAAGCAATTAGAGAATAAAAAGAAATACACTTATATATATATATATATATATATATATATATATATATATATATATATATATATATATATATATATATATATATAATATAAGTGCATTACTTTTTTCTCTAATTGCTTTAAAGCTTTTCAAAAAATTGCTAAAATTTCACTTCTAATTGTGCTTTTTGTAATATTTAGATATTTTTTTCTACACATTGTTATATATAGTTAAATATTAGTATTTATTAGTATTGAATTTTAGAAAAGTATTTAAAATGGTTTAGTATACTATTTTTTTAAAAAAAAAATGTACTGCTATAGTGTTCGGATATCTTAATTGAATTATATATATAATTTAAAAAGCAAAAGGCTTAAATATTAACACGGTAACATTTCAAATAAACACTTTTAGATTTTAAAATCAATAATATATTTCAAATGTTGATTAACTAACTGAAATTCTAGATCAATAATTTAATAATAAAACTAAAATGCACATGCAAACTAGGCATCCTTCTCCTGCACGTTGGGTGTGGCCGCGGTAGCCGAGTGGTATAGGTATCAGACCGTGGCTTGCTTTGTCACGAGTTCTAGCCCAGTACCACTAAAGACCCGCCGTGTAGGGCAGCGATGCACGTTAAATCTGTCGAGAGCTGAAACGTCCTCCCGTTGGTGTGGTGTGGTAGTTAGAAGAGGGGGGTGCCAGCTCAGGTGTCGTCACGTCACTTGACCGTGGTTCAAAATTACGTGGTCCGTCGCCAAAAGCCCTCATGTAGCTGAACAGTGCGACGTTAATATTCAATCAATCAATCAATCAACCTGCACTTTGGAAACAGCAAAGAACAGGAATTCAAACGCTTAGTGACTGTCCCGAATAGGAATTCTTTTCATCTCAGTTGTCTAACGTGTGTTCATAATTGTCTCCAGAACTGTAGGATGGGAGTTGAAATCCCCATTCGAAAAGTAGCAGCCAAAGTCCCTATGTATGACTTGTTTTATCAACTTACACTGACTTGGTGACTCATGAATTTAACAATAGATGGCAGCACATCCTATTGATACCGGTTTAGTATGCACTCCATAGAGGGTTTCAAACTTCGACACAGTCACATTAATTTCCCACTAGTTATTCAAAACATCTACGGCACACACGTCAAGAAAATGAGGCATCTCAACAAGAGACTGCCCACAATGCCAACGTTAATACCTTCCAACGACACTCAAACCTACTGTTGATGTACATAAATTGCAGTAGTGATTGAAAAATAACATTCTCTATGCATCAATTAGAAAGTTCTTTAACTGTATAAACGATCTAATTTTGTGACATATATGTTTTTTTTCCAACATCCTTTAACACGAAGCTCTTTTAAAACGAACAAATATTTCATACTTCTCTCCCTTTTGTGCTAAATATTTTTACTGCATTTATATAATGTGCATTTCTCCACAAACGAATCATATTTATATAAAATGTTTTAAACTTAATTTTCTGTAAAATGAGATAAAGCAATTTTGCCACAAAAACGTACTATCCTTTATGTTATTTATCTTTTATTGAAGGATTAGTGTCCGCTTATAATCTTTAAATTCCATTACAACTAAGAGGCATATATTCGCATCACTTAACCTGTCTAACTCTAAATTTTAAGAGAACTTTTTCTTACTAATAAGTATGAGAACTAAAGTAATAGATAATTCTTTATTTAAAATTCGGTAACTCTTGTATTTTTGAACCATGCTCAAATGACCTTAGCATGAACAACACTCCCTTATATATATATCTTCCACATCATACCAACGTGAGTACTTTGAGACACAACAGACTTAATGAACGGATTTGAACTCATAACCCCACCGACCACGAATTTGTGATCCTGACTAGTCGGCTACCTCAGTCACGAAATTTTACGGTGATGACATTGGCGCCCTTTGATGAAATTGTTGCTTTTTAGCTACATTTTAAAAGGGTTATTACATTATAGATCCTCATCTGAAATAAGCAATATATAAAAAAACACATTCCTATTGTAAATAAAAAATATTCTTCTTAAAAGTGTAATATAGGATTTAGAGAATTAAGTTTTAAATCACATTTAACAAATTTACTTTTGTTGGAATTGTAACCCATCTAAGAGGAAATAAATCTTTCGATTGGCTCCGAGAAAAAAAAAAGTAAAACCGTTCGCTCACATAGCAGGTATTATAAATCTTTGGACGTATGAACCCTAAATTGTTAGAATAGAGCTAATTACTTGGAAATGACTTCACAAAATTTGTGGCACTTCTTTCCGATACATAAATTTCGAGTCAAGAAATCACAGTTGGCACTTCGATCACAAATATGGGTTACATTTACTTCATTCTTAATTTGCCTTCTTTATGCAAAATATTCTTTCACACCTATTTTCTCTTCCACGAGTAATTTATCCATTTTCCTTTTGTATTGATACTCGAAATCAAATACTCAGCAATGTATAATTGCATCAGAGATTTTTTTCTCTCCAAATCATAAAAATAGAACGTAAAATATACTCCCTTCTGAAATTAACAATAGAAACGATTGTATTGTTGAAATTTAAATGAGAATTACTATGGCTAATAACAGTCTTAATAGAATACAAAAATATACGGATTCGAATGTATTCAAAAGAAAAATAAAGGGTTTGTTGTATAAAAGTCAGTAACAGTATTAACTTATGGATTGAAACTTGGTCCATATCTCGAGCAGATGAGAACATAATAAGTATTTATGAAATAAAGATTTTAAAATTTATTTTTGGGAGAATTCAAGAAAATTGCACGTGGAGAAGATAAATTTTATATAGAATTTCATTATTCATGTAAAGAATCTAGCATCGTTAACTTCATCAAAGTACTATGAATAAAATGGACAGGCCAGGTTGTTAGAATGGACGAAGATCGCACCACTAAGAAAGTCTTATATGCCCAATCAATCGGCACACGGATAAATGGCAGGTCAAACCTAAGATGGATTGATGATCTAGAAAAATTCTTTCTAATTTTGAGAAATAAAAATTGGAGAAAACTAGCAGGAAGAGGGCTGGGCTTGAAAAGGCTTCTGGAGAAGGCCAAGGTCTACCCTCGGCTGTCGAGCCACTGGGAAGGAAACTATACTTCCCGACTATATACTACTCAGAACAACTAACCGAAGGAACGTCCAACAAATTTAAGGAATGAGATTTCAAATTGTGTTGAATACAAAACACAAAGAATTAAAAATCAAATAATGAAACTTTTCTGCAAGGATTAAGAAATGTTCTTTCCATAACAAAAATACATTATTTATTTATTTTTCGAAAAACGCCCGTCAATTTAAAACATCAAATAATATCATAAATCTCATGATTTAATGAATGCATCAACGTGTTACCAAAGGGAATAATTTAAAAGACCTAAATAGTTATACTATAATGTTATATAAAACAAGTATTGCCAAACGGGAGAAGAACCCTATTCATCAATTTAACCAAATATATTAATAAATAGCATAGGCTTATTTTCAATCAGAATGTTCATGATACTGTAAATTAATATAATAAACAGAATTTGTTTAAAACTGGAATTACTTATAAGTAAATAAATATTTGAATAATTAACAGTAATACCCCGTGATTCTCTCTCATGAGAAAAATATACCGGATTTGATATAAATTACTTATAAAAAAAAATAATACAAACATTTGGAACTCCGTTTTACGAACTCTATACAGCGATTTTTTCTATTTTCAGAACTTTTCCCTGGTACCTAGATCATTTTACAAATTTTCTACGTAAAATAAACTCCAAATAGAAATGCATTTTTTATCTAACGAACTTTTTCTCATGTGATTCAATTTTTTTCTCCCCATTTTTAAAATATTTCTGGACATTTCAAACTATTTTCTTTTTTTAACACATTTTATGGTAATCAATGGCCGTTTCCTTGACCACTAGGCTACAGCGGCCTTCCAGTCTCAACGGAATAAATAAGTAAAGGGCATAACAGGTACAATAAAAAATGCCATCTCCCTGCATTTCTTGAATACCTCTTTACCAGTGTGATAAATTTAACATTCCATTTTAAGAACTGTAATTGGATATTTAATTCAATTTTCCTCTCCATGTGATCTCTAACTGATGATACCTAAAAACTAAATTTACTTTTGTTAATGAAAAAAAGGACTTGGCAACTAAATGTAACATGTCGATTCTATAATTGGCATTTAATGTATTGGACAATTTGATACCACTTCTCGACTGATCTTTTTCACATTAATCCATCTTATCACTAATTTTATCTAAATGCCAAGAAAGACCTGACTACACATTTCCAATAAGATTTTAAGAAAGGTACTTTAAAATTCAATTTAGAATCTCATTTCACAACTTCAGGTCAATTTAAAGAGTCAATACTAGCTATCAATCAAGGATTCGTTTCAGAAGAAAAACGAAAAGCTCTCAATTCAATTCAGTTTTTTATTCCGTTTAAATCTTAGAGATAGTATTGCAGAAGTCAATTTTTCAATCTAACTTCTAAATTGACACTTAATTCAAATAAAGAAGAACCAAGCTTATATTTAACATTATCCGGTCTTTAAAGACAGCCCGACACGTAAAAGAAACAGAAACTGCTCCAACAGAGAACACAAAAAAGCATCAAATCGAATCCTATTCCTTAGAGAAAATAATGAATAAATTATCCCTTCTTAAATTGATATTTATGCTACCGCGCACGAACGCGATGAAAAAAGGGCGGAAATATTCTCGGCAAATTAAATCCTAAATGATTAAGAGATATCGTCGCAAGTTCTAGGTTAAAAATAGAAAAAAAAAGAAATTAAGAAGATCGAGAGATTGAAAGAGAGTAGGATCAAAAATGTAAAGAAATTTTCACCTTGCCCAGATTCTCTCTCTACACGAAAGGTGCTGCGAGTGAAAAGTTTCGATTTAATCGTATTTCTTTTTCATCGATGGTACAAGTTAATGAAGCATTAGAGCACGTAATCAGCGATGAAAGAACGTAATTGCCTGAAAATTGTATATTTGATTTTGTTTTGCTTTCTTAGATAAATCTTCATTGGGAGGTTAAGGGGAATTTGCTCTAAGTAAAACGAAAGTGTTTTTAGAGATTCTCTTAAGGTTGATCTCTTAAAGGCTTTTGTGTTTTCGTGTTTCTGTGTATTTATGGATGTAACAAGTAATATAAAAGAAGAAGAAAAAGTCAATTCCCACATAGGTCAACAAAGAAAATTTTATTTGTTACTTTTCTTTAAACGTTACAAGTGCATATGCGTATGTAAATGCACTTGTACTATGCATATACGTATAACAGAATCACAATAATGAGTGACAAAATAAAATCGATTTTCCTTGCAATTTTCCATTTCCTTTTAGAATATGTTTTTTTTCTGCTACTGTCCAGCCATTAATTAAGTTTAATTATTCTAATACAATAGTATAGTAAAAAAGAAATCACATTCTCATTAATAAGTTATTACCGGGTGGGATTCGTAACAACACACTTTGGATTAGTAGTCCAGCGCGCTATCCATTGCGCTAAAGGGACACAACGAACGATTTTCCTTTCGATAGATGCTGTTCGGCTATTATTTTAGTGTGTTACTAATTATTTATTAATTAATGAATTAATATCTGAAAAACTGTATTAACGACACTTGTATGCCATCCACTAGAAGTTTAAAAAAATGTATTTGAACTTGAATGGATTAATCGAAAGTACTTTATTAACGATTTTAAAATTTGAAAAATTCATCGTCCTTAGATCAGTTTTTTTCAAACGGTGAGATGCGCCTTCCTATAGAGGCGTGAGAACTCTACGAGGGGGGCGCGAGCATATTGAAAAGTCGAAGACAAAAGATTATTTTTAAGAAAATATTATTAATTTACTGAAAATAAACAAAATAAAACTTTCTGACATAATAAATATAAAATACACATTTACACTGATATAATACACGTATAAATGTATCAGCACAGCATGATGCATTTTTTATAATTAATTTACAAAAGTAAGTTAAGGGCAATTTTAATAATTACCAGTGACCCCATGGTCTTGTCATATATAAAATTATACAGTAACTTTGACACTTATCATAATAATTTGCACGGTTTATTATTACGTCCTTAACTGCTGATTTAAAGCTATGTAATGCGCTCCTTATGCCACCATTTCCCACGTATGCGTGCGTATGTGATGTATTGGGGAGGGGGGGGAAAAGGAATAAATAAGCAAATCCTCTGAAATAAGTAAATCCTTTGCAAACACTGTAAAGGTCTTTTTATGGCATTATAAAGCCTTCGGAACAATTTTATGAATACCAGGACATAGAGAAGATCGTACTTCGGAAAGAAATATATATACGTCCGGGGCAATTAATGCTTTGGCCGAGCGTTTATACACGCCGTTGGCACTTAAGAGGTTAAAATCGTATTGTATATTTAGCGCCAAAGTATAGTATTATTCAATTCAATACATTGTAACTGTACGGATGGGGGGCGTGAGGAAAATTGTATGATTGAATATTGGGTCGCAAACATTGAAAGTTTGAGAAGCACTGCTTTAGATAATTGACAAAACGCACGTTGAACTTTTTCTTGTGCGTGTGCCTTTTTGAGAACGCAGCCTCAACGTGTCTTGTTGTTCACTTTTGGATTTATATCCTTTTTGGTGGAATTCTTTAGGAAGTATTTGAAAATCGGCTTTTAGACTCACACGTTTCATGTTCATCGTTTTTCTCAATTTTACTTTCGCTTTCAAGATTAATATGTAGGCTGTTCAATAAGTAATAAGACTAATTTTACTGCCGCAAAACCACTCATCGGAATGTTAATTTCTGTGGCATAAGAAAAGTTTGTTGTCTGTATCAACAGAAGCTACCGATAGATGGCGTGTATAGACTCGTATTCTTGAGTATCACGTGATAGAACTGAAGCGTGTTTGTGGGCACCTACGAGACGCTCCCGGTTGTCGAAATGAAAGCAAAAATCAGCATCAGAGACTTTTAATATGACGCGATATGATTAAAGACTGGAACAAGAAGGTAACAATATATTAAAACGCTTTATCACAGCAGACGAAACTTGGTTGTATTACTGTGATCCAACCATAAAACAACAAAGCCGTAAATTGAGACATCCATCTTCACTTACTCTCAAGGAAGCAAAAACTGTGAAATCATCTGATAAAGTTATAACCATATTTTTTTTTATTATGAAGGAATTGTGTATCAACACGTTGTCGAACCCGGTACTACCGTAAACGACTCGTACTACACTCCTGCGAACAATGGTACAGCACGCAATTGCTTCGAAATGGCTTCCTTTTGTCCCATAACAATGCCTGACCACATATTGCTCGTTGGGTACTGGATGTTTCGCAGCAGTACAACGTAGAAATTTTACCACACATTCCATACAGTCCTGATCTCACTCCATGTGATTTCTGGCTGTTTCCTCAACTTAAGAAACCATTACGAGGCAAACGTTTTGCAAAAAGCAAAGCATGTGTAAAGGCTGCGGAGGCGGTTTTGAAACAGCTCTCACAAAACGGACTTTTACATGTTTTTAAGAAGTGGGCAGAACTTTGGGATAAATGCATTACGTGGCACAGAAATTATATTGAAAAAAAACCTGTAAGTGATGACGATTAAAGGTATTCTGTTTTGTTTTTTAAATTTTAGTCTTATTACTTATTGAACAGTCCTCGTATCATTATTTTATCAGATTCATCCTTTGCCTGATTTCTTTCTTTTTACGAAGTTTCAACTTGATCCAGTAGAGAGATTACAAATATACTCATTTATTTTTTTATTCTGTTCATTTACATTTATAAACCATAAATGGTACAACACAGCAATAAAACAAATAAGTCGTTCACAAGAGGAAAATGTAGCCTGTTTACAGAAATTATTTAGGAATAAAGTTAGAAGCGCGGGGAACTAAATCACAGTACCTTAAGATTGAAAAAAAAACATTTACCACTCCTAAAACAAAGAAAAAGAGATGTGAAAAATACTTTTTAGATTCCATTAAAAATGTCATATTGGAGTATATTGACAAGGTCTTTGATAGCAAACAGTTTTCCCAGAATTGATAATTTCGTGAGAAAGGGGTGATTCTGTGCACCGGGCGTCCTCTCACAGGTTAAATAAAACAGTTATTCAAAATTGTTTACTTGGTTTGTTCTAAAAGCACATTTACTACTTAAGCATATCCATAATCCATGTAAAAGTCAATCATATGACCTCCAAGCTTTTTCTGTATGCAGAGAATGTCTACAATATATATATATATATATATATATATATATATATATATATATATATATATATATATATATATATATATATATATATATACATATTTATATAAATACATATTTAGAGAGAGAGAGAGAATAATAAAGTAAAAATGAAGAAATACTTGAACCTACAGTGCTAAAGAAGTAAGAAATTGGAATTCAGCAGACACAAGAATTTTAGATACAAAAAAGTCATTGGACTAAACTGGGGACCTATTATTATTTCTAAAGCTGTCGCTGAATTAGGCCAGCGAATAAGGGTTAAGCAATGCTTTTTGGATCCAACCTTCTCTGTACAGCAGAAATTTTCGACATAATAGAAAGAAAAAAAAGCCAAGTTGAAAAGTTAAGCCTAATACAACACGAGGATGAAGAACCTAATAAAATCGTAAAAAGAAATTGAGAAAAGAGAACAATAATAAATCTTTCAAGGAGAGGAATAATAAAAAAAAAATATAGAAAATATTAGGAAGAACTTACTTGTAAAACAAAAATCCTGAACTCAAAAATACAACCTACTGCGATGAGATCCTACGTGAAATAGCGTAAAAGATTGAAACGTAAACACAAGAAGGAAAAAACCGTGGCGCCATCTGGATAGTTATTTTGCAATTAAACTAACCACAAAGATATATAATTAAACAAAACATAAGAAGTTTTAAATAAAATAAAGAACAAAGTTCAGAATAGATAGTATCAAATAGAAATATATTAAAGTAAATTTACTTGGATGAATATATACTAGAAAGTTATATTGCAATTAAACTAAGCGCATAAAATATTTAAAAAAAATTTTTTAAATAAACAAAATAGAGAGAGAGAAGAAATATTAAAAAAAATATCGAACTTAGATAGAACTAGATTAAATTAGAAATAGAAATATATTTAAAAATAAATTTACTAGGATAATTGTAATCTAAACTATCCTTGCAAAATTTCACAAAATTACTATGGATTAAAATTTTATCAGTAACTAAGTCATTGTTTTTTAATAAAATTTAAGATAGCATTTCTAAATATTGATAGGTGTAAGTTACTACCCCAGAAAGGCATTTTTATAATGTTAAAATCAAATGAGTCTTTTTTATCGAACATATTACTTAAAAGCAAATTATTCTTAGCGTTTAATTGAAGGTCCAAAAAGTTAGCTGACTCATTATTATAATTAGTTTTTAATAATTTTAAATAGTAATATATATATATATATATATATATATATATATATATATATATATATATATATATACGAGCTGCTTTCTACACATTAAAATTTATTTTTAGACTACATTTCTTATAAAGACCAGCGATACTCAACATGCGGCCCATTGAGCCTTTTTAAGTGGCCCGGTCATGGTTCATAGCCCTGAGAAATTTACTTATTTAAGAACGTTGTATTAAAAATTTGGTGGGAAACTCTTTGTCAAGAAATCAGGTATATCAATTCTGCTTTTTGCTGCTGGTGTCGTATGATAGGAATTGATATTCTTTTTCTATTTGGAACGGATACGATTAGTGATAATAGTAGAGTAGCGACAATTTTATGGGAGGAACTAATTTTTAACTATTTTTCATATCTTGCAAGCGAAAAATATTCGAAGAAATATATCATTTCAAGACGATTGGAAGGTTGTCTATTTTGAAGTAAAAAACAAACATGGAACAGTAATTATTTGATTTTTCACGTAAGCGCTGTATTTAAAAAAAAATACCAATAAACAGGAATCATTCAATGTTCAATGATCGAAGATGTCTTTCAAAAGGTGAAAAATAGGCTTTCTTGAATAATCTTTGCAGCAGCAACAAAGTGTTTTGTCAGTGGTAATATCACCGGGGTAACAAAGGCATCCTATGAAGTTTGTTATATTATTCGTAATCATATGAAACCGTTTACTGATGCAGAAACTGTGAAGAGGTATTTCTTAAATGCTTCTAATTTAGTTTTAGTGACAAAAATAAAAATAAAAAAAATAACTAAAAAAGCAAAACAGGAGTTATAATATTTTGATCAAATTTCCACATTTTAAATTTCCAATGTTATCTTGGTCTTCAAGCATTTCTCCCCCTCACTCCTCCATTTATCCTCAAATTGCGGCCCGCGTGAAATAACTGACATATGTATGCGGCCCGTGGGAAGTAACTGACATATGTATGCGGCCCGTGGAAAGTAACTGACATATGTATGCGGCCCAGCAGAAAAAAAGGTTGAGTACCCCTTCTTTAGACAATTAGTCTCCTACCTCTAAAACTTTATCACAAAACTTTCATTTTATTAATGTAAAATGCACTCAAATTAAAAATTGTAATTATATATGTATGCATTTTTTTAAAAAATTAAAAGTTCAAGTATTGTGCATATTTTTAAAGCAATATCTCAATTTTTCTCCAGACCATCAACAATTCTTAGGAACCAGCGATCGGCTGTCGCCACTCTGCAGTGTGATATAAGCACAGAAATATTATTATGCGAAGAATAATTATGTATGGTAGAAAATAAGAATTTTAAAGTACCAAGGTAAACTTGAAATAATATGCTAATTTTAATTTTATAGATGAATGTATTCTTTAAATGTACCACTGTGTGTGTGTGTGTCGATACATTTGCAAGCAATCATTTGAAGATTTATTCTAGACACCAAAGATTAATATTCTCTTTGTACTATCATGTTTTCATCAATGCATTTTTCAAATATAGTCGAGTTTGATTGCAACACATAAAGGTTTTTATGTCTTTATTTAAGGTAATCGAATACACATTCGGAACCACGATTTTGGAGTTGCGTACAAATGAATATATTTTCTGATATTTAGTATCACCTGAATTAGAATAAACATATGAAATACTGTAGTCTTAAGAATATTACTACAATAAAAGTTATTTAATTGCAATTTTTTCAAAAAATGATGAAAGAATTAACTTTTTCAAAAATTCTCTTTCTGTGGAAAATGTTTTTAAAATAATAATATTTTCCTTATACGTAAATAAGTCTTCTCTACCCAACTTGAAGTAGGACTTTTGAAAAATTCGCATTATTTTCAGAGTTATGATCATTTAAAGTAATAACCGGTGCTTTTTTTGTCGTTAAAATCTATTTGCTCTGATATATTAAAATATGAATAAATCCACTTCTAAATATTGTTAATCAGATAGAGATTCGAGGATTGTATGCAATCAGTCGCAAAGAGGAAGACATATCTTCAGAAGCGATAGAAATTTAGTGTAGAAAATCAATTCTTGAAATACCGGATATAGTACTCAAATTCACAGAATAAATCTCTGAAGCCTTCTCTCATTCTAAGGCATTCAGACACAACTATCAGTGTCTAAAATACAAGTATGTTTAAAGATTATTCGTAAGCACTCTCTCTTCCTATTCAACAGTCGAACTAATCACTGATTGACCCTTCACGGTCACATCAATAAAACTCCGCAACGGTCAAAACAAGATTAACTCAGTTTCGATGAGTGACTCCCTGTTTATAGGCCTCACGGAACTTTCGATAAAATTCCGCTTGTGTCATATACAGTGATTTTAGTAGATTGCTCGACTAATTTCCTGAAGAATCCATAGGGTGACAAACTCACCAAAAATGGTTGGCAATATGGTCGCCAAAAGGGGCACCATCATGGTCGAAAAAAATGATGCCAACTTGACTCTATCGGCCAGATTTCACCATGTATCCATTGAATCGCCATTATAACGTGAGGAACGGCGTTTTTTGTGAATATTATAATTTTAACATAAAATAAATACAAAAGATAGTAATATAAACGAATGACACATCGAGCTGTAAGTTATTTACTCTATTTTAGGTTTAATCCTAGTTCCTAGAAGTCTTAGCTAGGCAAAATATTATTATAGAAGCATTTTCCATAAAAGACGAAGGTTTTGAATATATGTCATTCTTTTTTCATTTTATGCCAAAGAATTGCATTCAAATAATTTTTCTTGTAATAATATTCTTAAAACAATTATATATATATATATATATATATATATATATATATATATATATATAAATATATAAAAAGAAATATGTAATATTTATCAAAAACAAGAAATAATAGATAAAGAACATAACAAGAAATTACGTAATAAAAATATGAAAGCTGAACATGAAGAACAAAATTATAGAGAAATAAAAGAAGTACAAAAAGAAGAACCTAGCGAGTCAGAAAGCAATTTCGGACTTAGGACCGAATAAGTGGGGTTAAACTAGTTTGAAGGCGCCAACCTTCCCCTTTGCAACTCGGTAGGAAAACCAAATAAAATAAACAAAGCTTCAGAGAAAGTATAACTCAGAGAGCATGATAAAACCAATCACTACTATTATGTAACAAACTCTCCCAAACTCTTAATGCAGAAAAATCACAAAATAATTATGTAAGAAAAGTAGAAAAATACTAGAACAATTACATAAGAAAAGTATCTTTCAAAAAATAATTTAACAAAATTTCTTTACTCACAAAGCTTTTACGAAGAGAAACAAGCATCTTGTCATTAATGAAAGTCAATTATTCACCAAGTTAAAAAATTCGAAAAAACATAAACACATATTTTGAGCTGACTTTTAAACTAGCCAGCAAAGACAAGTATAGAATGACGACAATCAAATATGGTAAAATTTGAATTGGTTGATTGTCAAAAATGTAAATTTGCTAGGCTCTAATTTGGTTGGTTGTCAAAAATGTGTAAGATGTTTAAGATGTGTGTGGAAAAAATGTAAACTGTGATATGAGTGTTATGATATAATCTTCACAGCAAGACCACTAACATGCTGACTTTGAAAACCTATTGTTGTGTGGTGGATTTGGAATTCGAAGTAGCAAGACGGTTAATGTATTTGTGATGAATATAAGATCTCAAGAAATTAAAAGGGTATTCATGATCTAAACAACATTGAAAAATTTTTTTATATTATTGTATTTATCTATTTTGTGGGTAGTTAAGTTATCATTTCTAAATAAAAAATTCAAAATGATATTTCTGTAAATTGATATATGAAAATTACTGTTCCATACAGGAATTTTAATTATATGGAACTTAAACGAATCTCTTTTGTCAAAAATGTTACTGACTACATTATTGTTAATAAGATGCAAGTCTAAATCCAAGAATTCCACCCTATTAGAGTTGAAGTTAGTTTTAAGGAGCTTGAGATAATCAGGGTAGAATGTAATATTTGGTTTGTATTCACTATTTTTACCAAAAATTATTATATCATCTATATAACGATAAATTAAGTAAGAATCATTTATAACATGATCTATTTCAAAAAAATGTAAATATAGGTTCGCTAAACAATTACTAGCTGGACCACCCTGAGGTAATCCTTTGATCTGTTTATAAAGATTATGATCAAATATAATGAAATTTTCTTTTAAAATGAGGTTAACAAGAATATCAAATTTTTTTTTTTTCATTGAAGTATATAATTCATATTTATCATAAATTAACTGAAGAACCTTAATCATATCGTCAATATCTATAGAATTAAAAGGTCCTCGAAATCAAAACCATGCATAGAAAAAATCAACATATCCTTAGTAACTCTAGCAATCTCTAAGCTATTTTTAATAATTGCCGTGTTTTGTAAATTATCAATTAGATTTTGAAGAAGAGATTGCAAGATCTTCCCAGACTTCGTGATATATGTATTGTATCCATTAGTGATACTACGGAATTTTATAGGGCTTTTATGAAATTTTGGTGTTAAAAAAATACTTGGATATTTAATATTATTTAGATGAATATTCAGTCTTTTGTTCAAAGCTAAAAGACGATTATCATCTTCTCTATTATTGTGAATTGATTTTTGAAATGAATTATTATTTAAAATGTGGTTACTTAATATTTTACTGTAAAAATATTTACAAATTATGGCATAATTAGCAGAGACTTTATCATATATATATATATATTCAGGTAATACTAAATATAAAAAAAATATTTATAAATTTTCTTTTCAAAACCGCGTCCCAAAAGTAGTCGGATATCTTAAACTAAATAGTGAATAATAATCCTATAGAAGTGCAATAGAAATAATACTGTTACAAAATAAATAAAAAATTCAGTGATTATTTAGTTCTAATTTTATTAATTTTTATAAATAATATTTTAGAACATATAATATTTTATATGTGTTTGGATTCATTCAAAAATGATTGTCTATAAATTTGTGCAAATTCAAATGAATTCTAATCTCTAAAAATATAGTAATATGTAGTTTTTCCCTTATCTATTACACACGATCTGCTCGAACAAAATCTGATATTCGGACTACGAACAAGAATCCTTTTCAATTTTTCATTTCCTTACATTCTATTCAAAATCGTCTTTCTTGCTGTAAGACGCGGTACAGCCGATACTTTAATTACGAACCTATCAACACTTTCTCAAGAAGAATCGAATAAGGCTTAAGAAAAGAATAAAAAAGCAACACAAATTTAAATTTTGAAGAACCTCGAAGAAGAAAAAAAATACCTTTCTTCAAATTGAAGAAAAGAGATTATACGGTTCGGTGCAAAGTATTCGTTTTGATTTTCTTTTGTATTTTTCATAATCTTAGACACGAATTCTAAAAAGAATTTTTTGAAAAAAAAGTATTCGATACAAGTAAAAAGGAAATAAAAAATGGCAGGAAAACTTGGAAATGAGGAATTGTAAAAACTAAATCGAAAAATTTATTCCGCGAAAAAAGAACAAAACAACTAAAGTATTCGAATGAAAAGACCAAAAGTTCATTGAAATAAACTTCGTATCAATTCTCGCCTTGCATCTGCGGTTTTTAAACGCTGCGTGTAATTATTAAGAGCAATGATTTTTGCTTTCTTTTTTAATTTTTTACTCCGATTCCAATGAATGGGTAATTAAGTTTTGATGTTTCCGTTGTGTGTGAATTGAAAATGAATAATTCCTTTCCAAAGATAAAACTATTCGGAAAATTAGTTTTCTTTGGTTTTAGTTTTATTATGCTATTTTTTTAATATCATGTTTCCAGGGAATTATAAATGTATCGATGTCTGAGAGTTTCGAATTCCTTTGGATTAAGAACAAACGATAGAATTAATTAAAATTCATGTTTTTAAGATGGAAACTGTTTTAGTTATTCGAAATTTTTCGCTTGGTCAAGCGAGGACATCAGCGATTCTTTAAGAACAATACTTGCTAGAAAATCTGGATCAAATATTCGAGTTTATCAGATAATTTTAAATTTGTATTCATCAGATTTACATGTCCCTTACTTGGTATATTTATGTAAATTTATCCATTTATCGTGTTTCTAAGATTTATCTATTGAAGCAACGACTTTTTTTTCAAAATTGAATTCGTTTGAGGAAAATACATATTAATATTATTTATAATTCTTTATAGAAATATTTTTCCGATAATTATTCACAACACTTTTTTTAAGACTCCTAGTCATAAAAACAAAATATAATCTAGTATTGAATTGTTTTAATAAGATTAATTTTTTATTACTTTGATGAGATCTCGCAATGCAACTCTTAACAAAAAAAAATTGTATTTTACCCAATATATACAGCTAAATCAAAAGATGGAATTTTTTTATGTTAAAATTATTGATTTGAAAATCCCATGTAAAATAATTTATTTAATTTTAAGATGTTGATTAATGTTTAAGTACGTACTACATATATATCTAGAAAAATAAAATGCGTATATCAGGTTAAAAAAATACATCTGAAAGTTTTTATTTTATAAGTTAATGATTCTTATCTGTTTTATATTCTTATAATGTTCCGTAACGTAATTATTTTTCTTTATTCCAGAAAAATTCATTTGTCCTAAAGCATTTTATTTTCATAATGCTTATTTAAAAAAGAAAACATTATACATAAAATACTCATAAAGAATTTTGAAACATGCTATTAAAGTGAAAGATCGGTCGTGGATTTATGAATAAATATACCTATATTCTTTTGTTTTTTCTTTTATTAAATAGCTATTGTTTCAAGATTTTAACTGATTTTGTAATTCTAATTTATTAATTTACCATTTAGAAATGCATCTAGTATAAATTACAGTTCTAATATAGGAATATAGTTCAGGGTTGTCATTATGTATTTATAGTAAGAGAGACGTTCTGGATCTCATCATTTTTTTAGAAAGGAAAATGGTACATTGGGAGAAAAAATCGCTTTTAGAAACCATATTTGTGCGTTGGTGGTTCAGAGACGGTAGGATCACCTGTGTAGGAGGTATAACACATGCGCAAAGTGTCGAAGAAGGGAGAACAGTAGCAGACCGGTGTGCCCAATCCTCATTAGGTACAAGTCACGAAGGCAAGGAGAAGTGCGCTGACAACGAAGATAGATGAGCGCGCTGTTTCCCGGTATGTATGGGCACATAGGAGTATTGAGTCCGTTATCCATGAACACCTACAGACCATATATGGTGAAAAGTTCATGTCTCATCAAATGGCTGGTTGCCAGTTTTACAGACTCAGTGAAAGAAAGCAGACTTTGGAAGATGAAAGTCGAAGTAGGCATCCCTCCACACCCATACATGAAAACACCATTCCTCCTACGGAATTTCACTTGTTCTTGTATTGAAAATGGCATTTTCCGGATGTAACTTCCAATACAATGCTGAGGAGGAGCAGGCTATGCAGCAATTCCTTGCATCGAGTTTTATCCGAGTGGTTTCTTCAAACTGATTGCAAGCTATGACAAAGGTTTCAATATCGGTGACGATCATGTCAAAAAATAGTGTAAAATGTGTAGTTTAAGATGTATATATAACATAATAATTGTATATTGATTGATAACATATGTATGCGGCCCGCGTGAAATAACTCACATATGTATGCGTCCCAGCAGAAAAAAAGGCTGAGTACACCTGCTTTATACGATCAGAATGAGATAACATTTATTCTATGGGAAATATAGCAGTTCTTTGTCTAGATATCAAGGAGTTGAACTTATTATTGTAGCAAATTAATTACAGAGCCAATAAAACCAGTTTTCAATAGGAATATGATCCAGTTTGTGTGTTACTGTGTGTTATTATCAATTAATAGAAAAATTCAGTAAAAAATCTGTAGGTTTTGTTTAATGCATTCAAATAAGTAAAAAATTTTATTATTTAGCATTAAATACTAAGGTTGATTTCCCTATCATGCATTTAGTATATTAATAAATTACTTGTTGGTTATTAATTATTTGTAGTGTTTTGTGTCATATTGACTACTCCTAATTCCCCATGTCGGTTTTGTGACACAATTTTACAAGTGCAAAACCCTCTGACTTGCTGGAGGGAGAATCACATATTTCCCCTTGAATAATCGTACTGGTTAATTTCTACATTAAAGAGCCTTATTTTAATGGTCCCCCTACACAAGTTAATATGTGTACAATAAAACATAAATCAAAACTCAATTAAAATTTTAAAAAAATCCAACTAGTACTTTTTTAAATATGTGTAGACAAATATATCTCTATAATTTTATAAAATAATAATAATAATACCAAAAAAGACAGTGGGGGCTATCTTGAGAGGTTTAACTGAACATGACTGTTTTCGTAATTACCTCTACATAAATAGAATTGGCGACTCTCCAAAATGAATTTTGTGGGTCTCCAACCATCCAACGATCTGGGAACATTTGATCAATTGCTTTGCACTTTCTAGTTTTGAGGATGTTGCTAAAAATTATTGGAGAGCCCCTGAAGGCAATAATGTTCAGTATTTATAAGAGCATACGTATTTATTCATCCAAATCCCTTAGTTGGCTTCTTGACCATTTGACGCCAAGCCTCAAAGTACCGATTGACAATGTCGCTAGTCAGGTTCTCATTAAGCCCAGTACGTTGGAACAAATGGACGTCATCCATCCTGGCATGGCCGCAAAGCGATAAGGCCTCGTCAACAGCCAGTCAAAACAGTGGATGTATATCCCGTCATGTCCAGTGGTTAAACAATAGCGGCAATGGCCTTTGCTCTCTCCAAGTGCCTTGGATAGGACCTATAGTGACCAGGCTTTTCCATTTCTTTCCAAAGCCCTTGGTTTCTTGAGTCAGGGTAGAACATGTGTCGATATATGTGTATATCATGATCTTCGCTCTTCTGAGGGTCAAACGAAATTCCGATTGAGATGACTCAGCTTCCTGCTTAGCTCTTTGGTCGATTCTCTCATTACCGGGGATCCCGACTTAAATTAGTACCCACTGTAAGGACCCACAGTCCAGCCTTCTGGCATCCCCTCAATTTTGGTACAGCACATAATTGCGTCTAAAAAACAATATAGAAAAAGTTTATTGTCACTCAGTTAGCTTAAGAATAAAACAATTTTTTTGAGTTTGTAACTGTTACAATGGAAGCTACAATTCTAATTATTTCAAGAGTCAAAGTTTTATGTAAGTTTAACAGACTGCGTTACTCTTAACCGTGGTAGCCTACTGGTTATGGTCACGAACTAGAGCAGGAATTTCAGGGTATCCCTGAAGGCCTGCCATATAGAAGGGGCAATGCATGTTAAATCCATTGACGCTCGAAGTCCTCCCGTTGGTTTTGTAGTAAGGAGACGGAGGTGCCAACTCAGGTGTCATCCTCGCAACTTGTCCAGGTTTCAAAATTATAAGGACAGTCGCCAATAGCCCTCGTATTGTCTTATATTGTGACAAAAATAAAACGCTTCCTCGCTTACTTAGGTGTACTAAAATTACAAAGCGTCAAATATTATTGGTAAAACTTATGGGAATTTCAGTTCTACTTACACATGAATGATTATAAAGTTCATAGTTGCTGCTTCTACTGCCACCTGTCTGACGTAGTCAGATCGAGGCCAACGAAATTCATCATGGCAAGGGCTATAAGTACGCCTGTCGTTGGGCTTGAGCACCATACAGGTGACAGTACTATTTAACTCGGCGAAATTCTCCGAAAGGACGATAGATGGCGACACCATCTATCTCCACCTTCACAATTTCTGCATGGAAATGAACAAAAGGGAAATATTCACGCTCGTGACTCAGCCCACAAGACTTCGGACCAACTGATTTAACGAGCACGTACTCCGTGTGTATTTGGAGGGTATTTGGTGGCATCGGGCATCGAACCCGGGACTTCCGGTCGGGAGTCCGATGCTCTAACTACTAGGCTACCCGCGGCCTAAGTTCATAGTAGATATTTTAATAAGTATCCTTCTCTCAAAAAACAGGATGCATCAATTTACAAAAGTAATTAAGCACTTAAATGTAGAATATGTAACATTTCATTTATAAACATTTTACAAACCTCCTGCTAATCTAATTCAAACTCATTGCCATCCAAAATGCTAAAAACAAACTTTCAAATTAATACAAAATAAAACACAAATGAGATTTTAAAATCACTACTAATTCCTCTGTGCTGATAAAGAATATGTTTTTTTTCTTTTGCAGAGGGAGGGGGAGAAAAGCATTAATTACACCTTTCATTTTTCTCATCCCCTTTATGGGCAACAAATCCCTTAAGACTGCTATCCTCTATGAGTGAACTTCATTACTTTTATGAGAGGGTAATTTTTAGGTGTAGGCATTAAGCGAATTAAATTGAGCTCTTCTTTACGAGCTTACATTAAGTGAGATAGTGACAGCTTTTGTAATTAATTAAAATGTTTCTTTTCCTTCATGAGCAGATAGAAGAACGGATTGCCCACATTGGATCGTCTATCATTACGAGCGTTGTGGGGAAATTGTATGTATTAATTTATTGTTGGGAGGAAAAAACAGGAAAAGTTTGAGGAACATAATCATTGCAATTTATCAAATTGGGATAGAGGTTTCAGTTAAAAAATGTAATAAAATTCTAAAAGATATGTATTTTAGTTGAGAGTATTTATACTTATATATGAATAAAATTCTTTTATTTTATAGTGACCATTAATTGTATTCTGTTCATTTGCTGTTGTGAACTGGTACCATTATCTGGTATATTTCTACATGTTTCAAGAATAAATTTAATGCTTGTAAGCGAGATAAAAATATTATTCCTTAAATATTACACAATTTCGAAATTCTGTAAAATCTTCCACGATTTATTTTTAACAATTTTTCCCCTTCATTATTTATGTACCAATAAAAGTAACATTTCCGTAAGAACAACCTCTCTCAAATGATATCAATCTAAACAACTAAATTCATGCTATATTTTTTTTTAGATATTCATCACCGAACAAAATGTAGTACAAAATTTGAAAGAAAAATACTACAAAATTTATAACAGAAGATGGAAGCTACAAACCAGTTTAACCCCACTTATCGCTCCTGAGTCCAAGGTTGCACTTGGTAATTTACAAATGTTTAGCTTATACATTTTTTAAAATTTTGTTGAAAAAATTTGGTATTTTTATTTTTAAATTCCCCATTGATATGTATTTTAAACAGGAATTTTGTATTTTAAGATTCTAATAGTTTCAAGTTTTTGCTTCACTGTAAAATTGTGTTCAATTTACATATTAAACTCTTTTCTCTTCTTCACAGCTCAGTAGTATATACAAATATAGGGGAAGTTGGCTGACCTAAAAATTATGTTTGACCCTGAAATCTTAGCTCCTAGCGCTAATAGTTTGCTATCATATTATAGAGGATGTCTTATTTTTGATATATACTGTCTTTACTGATTGCTTTGCCTGGTTTATGGATATTTATGATACGATTACATATACATATTGTTTAAATTCTTTTTCAATTATCAATTGTATTTAAATTGAATTTAAAATTATCCTGTGCCTATATATATATATAAAGCAAATGTTAAAATTTCTAAACAAATGTATACAAATTAAAAAAATAGAAATATACATATTTGATGCCATAACATTTTTTTTATAATAAGCAAACTTATCCACCATTTAAATGTAGAAAAATGCAAGCAATTACTTAATAAAAATTGTTCTTAAACGAAAATATTTTGAAATTCCCCAAACTATTTAAAATAAAATGCTTACAAATCGCAAAAATCACAGACGATTTCTTCAAGAAAATAAAGAACACAAACATGTCCTTTTTACCTTTGCGGAGAGATAAGTAGAAATGAATCTTCAATTACACCTTACAGACTTTTTTCCTACTCTTGCCTTACATTAAAAATCCTTTAGGATTCTCATCATCCTTGAGAAAGCTTCATTATTTTTTCTGAGAGGATAATTTTTAGTTAAACACATAAAACAAAGAGCGCTTTCCTTTATGAGCTTTCATTAAATGAGACAGTGACAGCCTTTTTAATTAATTAAGACCTCTCTTTGCCCTACTGCGTTGATAAAGAAGCAGAGATTGTAGGTCGTTCATCATTACAAACGGTGCTAAGGGAATATTGCTTCAATTATTGCGTTAGATGAAAGTAAATATGGATGCTTGTTTCGAAAAGAAAAAGGTGGGTAAATATTTAATTAAAATACGGTTGCAAAGTTTTATACTTCTTAATATTGTATTTCATCATGCACTAGTATTTATGCTATAGATAATGTTAGTTTTAAAATAAAATTAAACACATAATTTAAAGGAGATATTTTTCCACTTCCAGTGCTGTTAAGCTCAAGTCGTTAATTTGAGAATTTCATAAAAAAAAAATTATCAAAACATGTCTCTAAATTCATACAAAAGCAATTCATTTAGATCAGTGCTTCTCAAAGTTTCGATATCTGCGACCCAATTTTCAGTCATAATTTTCTTCGTGCCCCCCTCCCTCATGCAAATAATAACAATGTATTGAATTCAATGATAAAAATGTTTTTTTTTATTTTACAAATGCCAGTCCATTGACCATCAGGTCATTAGGCAAGGGGCTCTCCAATACCTTTTTACAATGCAGTTAAGATCATTCAGTGCAGAGCACTCGTCCAAATGAGCGGCAGCCATGTCTTGTCCAGTGTCACACAAAACGCAGATAGGTGAAGTCACTAAGTTAAAACGAAACAGATGAGCGCAAAGGCAGTCATGTCCGGTTAAAAGTCTAAATTTAGCCACAGCAGCAGCACGAGGAGAACTTGGAATACCGTGGGATTTCTTACATAGTGTACTCCAAGGCTTATCAAGAGCAACACGAGAAGCTGTAAGGCGAAATGATTCCCTAAAATCCTTTTAATTTCCAGTTTGGCAGAATGAAGTGTCAGGTCTCTGCGAAAGTTCTGAAAGATACCCGTTCCCATTTTTGCCAAAAAGTCTGCCCTCTCATTTCCCCAAAGACCACAGTGGGATGGTACCCATTGAAAGACGATCTTTCCTTTTATCTTTCCCAGGAGTTCTCTACAGTTCTGCACACGTAAACAATTATTCTCATTATAGTTGGACAAAGCCTGAAGGGCAGAAGTAGAATCTGAAAGAATTACCAAACCAAATGTACTTCGACGTAAATCTACAATACGAATTTAATTACGAACCGTGCAAATTATTAAGATGAGTTTACATTTTTTATACATTTTTTATATGACAAGCCCATGGTAATTGTTAAACTTGTTCTTAGCTTGGTCTTGTTAAATTAATTACCAAATACAGTGTGCAGTACTGATGCATCCATAAATATATTATATCAATGTAAATGCGTATTTTATTTGTTATGGTAGAATGTATTTTGTTTTGCTTCCTTTCAATAAATTAATATTTTTAAATGATATTTTATTTTCAACGTTTAGATATACTCGCGCCCCTCTTGGTGGTTTATTAATCACGCCCCCCCTTAGGGAGCGCGCCCCACAGTTTGAGAAACGTTGATTTAGATTTTAAGATTTTGTAAGTTTTATATAAACCAACTGACTAACTTTGAACTGCAATCAACGTTTCTTTGAGGAACGTTCTGTACAGCGTCAATTTCGCCTAACACTAGAGTCATATTCTTCACTCAAAACAATTAAATTTTAACTAACGCTTAATTTACTTTAATATCATTCTCATGTTTATAAATTAACTTAAATTTCTGATTTTTTTCAGTAGTTTTTGTCCAATAAACTACTGGACATGATAAAAAAAAATTCTAATTCTGTTAAGATGTGAGGGATAAGATATATATTTTTGTGATTGTATCGTATTGTGTGTTTACACCTGATGCATTTCTACGTGAATTACAATACTTCTTTTAATCACTGACAATAGTTTATGACTGTTACATTATTTTCCAGTAAAAATATTTATTATCATTACCTTATTTTTAAAATAAAGAACAAATAATTACTTAAAAAATAGCTTTAAGACAAAATTTCTCAAATCGATATTTCTTCAATTTGATATTCAAATATAATGCTTACATTTGTGGAAAAATGTCTAAGAGTGTTAAATTATTTTTTATTTATTCACATAAATTATTATTTTTTGTTTTATTCAATATATATTTTCAATGTATCGCATCAATATTCCTTTAAAGAGCAATCTTAGCGTTAACAGACTGCCAAGGATACAAATATGAAAATACGTACCATTTGCAACCCAATATATGCAAAATTTTACGTTAAAAATAATTATCCTCTTCGTCCCAATGACTGCAAGAACTTGTTGCGGTACTTTTCTTCAAACATCGTGAAATATATAAACAAATTCAAAATACATTTGAATACATAAAAAAGACCTTGAAAAATAAATTAACTGTTACACATAATGTTCATAAGAGAATGCATAGCAGAATTAAAGTACAATTTGCTAAAGTGTTTCACAAATATCAATAAAATAATCAAAATTATTTATTATGTCTTAAATCAATGAGAGTTTGAACTATTTAATATAAATCAGGATACAATTATTTTCTTTGTGGCATACAAAAATAATTTATCTTGCTGTGTTACATTATTTATTACTTTTTGAATTCCACGTATGTCGTATTAAATCTTTTAAACCTAACATATCTTCTTAAATAAAAACTTTGATGCATTTTTATTTACACAATGTAAAAGTGCAAGCACATTCATTTTTACACGAACGTACCTGAAAAGAACCATTTACTATTCCTTTCTACCAAAGTGATACAATTAGAACTGCACGTCAAGAAGAATTTATCTCTAGCACAACACACATCCACATCTTCCATGCAAATGGAGTCCATTTCATTCCAAAAAAGCAGAACCTTTTTCTCTCTCGCTCATCAATCGAAAACCAGTAACAAGAACCTTATTCTATTTTCATGAGTGAAAACCTACTCTCCAACACCAAATCACACCGGAACGAAATCGAAAAGCAGAAGAACAGGAATTCCCCTCATCTCCACAGCGGATGCAATCTGGAGATAGAGAAGGCCCATGATCTGTCCCTTGATTACAAGTCCCCAGACACAGGGAGGGAGAGAAGGGGAGGTAATTGCCCAGATGCCTATAAATCTCCAGGATCAGCTGGTGCTTTTTGGGTGGAGGATTGCGAATGGGTATGAGATGAGAATGCAGCAACTTGCACCTGGACCTCGAAGACCTGGAATTCGGGTTCATCTGCTTCTAGGGAACAACCTAGACTCTGATTGTGGCCCCGTTTTGATTAGTCGAGAACTTGTGGAATCGGATAAATAATCAAAGGGAATTGGTTGGTTTTGGATGTGGGAAGGGTCTGTATTGATGCGAGTTGATTTTTGTTCTATACGTCTGGGCATTAATATACTTTGTAAGGGTGAGTTAAAAAGTATTGTGTGTGTGTGTGTTAAATTGGAAGAAACTGAAACAGAGTAGGTGTTAATCCTTTTGTGAAAATGCATTGCATTTAAAAATCTCATGAGTAGTATTCATGTTTCTAAATTTTTTTCCATATATTATTCTATTTTATTTTTAAGATATTGTTCTTAGTAGTTTTGTGTAAGAATTTGATACTCTAAGCAATCTTTAGTTAAATTTTTCAATGTTTGATACTTTAGATATTTATGTTAATTTAGGATGTTTATATACCAGCTAAAAGTATTTACTTAACTACTTGTTATTTATTAAAAGACTTTATTAAAAAAACAACATTTGCATTAACAATGGGTTGATGGTACTCAACACAAATGTGATGCACACACACAATTCGTCTTGAAACCAGTAAATTTTCCCGTGTTTTTATGTTTATGCTGGAATATTTATTTCACACAGCATGTAAGTTTTTACATGTATTTTTCTGCTATTTATAGATGCTTATTAAATTTAGCTGTTAATTACTTTTCCACTTCCGCTGTATACATTTGCTCATTCTAGAAGAGTGTGTGTGTGTGTGTGCGTGCGTGAGTGTGCGTGTGTTATAATTTACGTTAATTTCATCTTTTGATATTTTAATTTGTAACGGTTCTGACCCTCCAGGACTTCACGTAAATAAGTAATTGTTACTTACCTGTATGACGGGATATAATCGAGCTTTATCTCTGAAATTAAAAACTCAGAGTATTTGAATTCAGAGTTACGTAACGAACATTATCCGATTATCTGAACCAATCAAAAGTAACACATTCGGAAGTCATGTGAGTTTTTTAACTTCCGTTTTGCGTTTTGTATAAAATCCGAGATTATATGGATACTTGTTCACCAGCTGTGATACTTGTTTTACAATACAACCGTATGCATTTGTCTATCGTCTTTTGAAAATAGTCGTTTGTTCTATGTGTCCACCTTAATAATGAAATGAAGATATAAAAACCATCAAGCCACCTCATTTGTTAAAACACGACTACAAAATCCGAATAATAATTAACCATCCTGTAAAAATATCGGTGAGTTGTTAAATTACAATATGTATTGCATAGCATCAACAAATTATGTTATATTTAAGTTTATAAAAGCTGTCAATTGTTTATCTCAGTTTGAATTGTTAAATATATGTCATTGTTTAATTTTTAGGATTTTAGCTGCGCATAACTTTATGTACATAGAATACGATTCCGTGGTAATTCTTTAAAAAGAATTAACTTAATAAGGGTTGTAAGTATTCAAAATTTAATCACATTTTTAGAAACATTATTTTAAAACACTCGTGTGTCTGTCATCATTTTTTTCCTGTTTTTAAAAGCTAGTCAATTATTAAAAATGCCTCCAAAAATTATTTTTAAGCCTTTAATAAATTATATAACGAAGTTTTAAATTTTATTTAAAAAAATCAAATGTTATGATTTTTTAAGAGTACTTGGTATCCCCAAAATCACAGACCTATCGTTTTTTTTATTTTCATTTAATCTTATTCTTTGCATTATTATCTTTCGATTGATATATCACTTGTGCATGTCGGAAAGTTAGAAGTTGAATAAAACTTCATTTGAAAACAAATTAAGCAATTCAGCCACGCCCCCTTTTTAGAAAAAATAGCTAAAAAAAGCGTTTTGATGAAAAAAAAATCTAATTTATAAAGAGAAATAATAACTTTAAAAAAAGAATGTGCTATATATAAAGCAGAATATTTCCGAGGCAATACATACAATCCTTTTTTTTTCTTTGTGAAATGTGTGCATGTAAAATTTCTAAATTAAGGTATTTTATATTAATAATTTTATAATTTCAGTTCTTATTCCTGATATATTTTTCTTACAAATTTAATACTTTAATATTATAAGAAGAAAAACAGCTAAAATTTCTGTCGTGACGGAAAAAAAAAATTTTAACTTTTTTTTTTTTAATTTTCTTGGGCTATTAGTACTCTTTAAAGTTGATCATTTATAAAAATGTGTGGGTTGAAAAAATATGAAAATGCAATTATTTTAAAGAAAAATGTATAACTAATATCTTAAATTGGTATTTTAAGTTTAATTAAGCTTATAATAATTATTTTTTCAGAATTATAAACTTTAAAGTGTTTTTCCTCAGTTTGTGTTTTTCGAAACCTTAGTGCATTCAAAATGGTACTCCTTCGACAATTATTTACCAATCACTTTCATTTTTTTCCTGCGTGTTAAAAAATGCATGTAATAAAATTAGCGATCCGTTTTGCTTTAAACTGAATACTTTTTTAAAATAATAAATAAAATGTAAGACATGTTGGCTTTTTCATGGATTTTTAGCCTGTATATCAACATTTTACTTTTTTTTCTCAAAAACGAATAAAGTTATTCTAAAATCGATCTCTAAAGTTGTTAAGAACATCCATAAGAATATTATAAAAAAATTTCAGGTCAAAAAATTCATTTTTACAAAAGAAGAAAATTTTCCCAATTTTCTTCAAAAAATTAAAATTTTTAAAATTGTGTGAATAATATATGAAAATTTTCAACTTGTATCATTTTCTTGAATAGAAAAATTGTATAAAATGCTAAAAATATAATTTTTAAATACGTAAATAAAGAAATTTGCTCAAAGGGTACTAAGTCCCTTAATAAACATTTAGAAAATAAGGCTAAAATAGAAATGTTGTGTTTAAAAAGAAGTCAAATTTATCAATACAAATTGTTACCTTTTGTGTGTTTAAATAAATATTATTTATGTATCTTGCATTATTCTATGTAATACCTATAACTTTTCGCGTCTTCGTTATAAAGTGTCGTAAGACATTCTTTCGCGCCGCTTTCTTCGAATTGTGTCTACGAACGGAGACATTGCTCTTCGTCTGGAGTCAATGAAAGGATTTCCGGTGTTAAAATCCATTTTAAATATGTGCCATACTTTCCTTACAGTGATTAACTTAATTTCTTCTTCTACAGAATTTTATGTTTTGTTACATGAACATTTATAACTTTAAACATAGATTTATTTGTTATCACTTTTAAAGATTTCTTTAAAAAATGTTTAGCATCATTGGTATCTGAATACGTTCGGAACCATGATTTTAAAAAAAGCGCATAAATGGATAACTTTCATTATATTTAGTGTCCCTTAGATTAGAATATATGTATAAAAATGTTTTAAGGACATTTTGACAAAAAAAAATTATTTAAATACAATATTTTGAAAAAAAGAACTTAGGATAACCTTTTTTCAAAATGTTCTCCTTTTATAAATAAATGCTTCTAAAAAATAATATTTTGCTTATATAAAGTAAAGACTTCTTCTCCAGAGGGTCTGAACTATATTTTTTTTTGAAAGATTCACATTATTTTCAGTTACCACCGTATGAAATAATTATCGGCTTTTTTTGCTTAAAATTTCTCCCCTCTGTTGTCGTAAAACATAGAAAACCCCACTTCTAAGTTATATATTTCTAGTTGTATCTCTGTACAGAGGTGTGAGCTATATACAGGCAAAATATTATTATAATAGAAGCATTTTTCACAAAAGGAGAATCTTTTGAAAATGGGTCATTCTATGTTCAGTTTTTGTCAAAATATTGTACTTAAATAATTTGTTATTGCAATTCTATTCTTAAACTAATTTTATGTACATTTTTTAATCTAAGTGACACTAAATATCATAAATATTATCCATTTATAAGCTTTTGCAAAATCATGGTTCCGAACGTAGTCGGATACCTTAAGTATGCATAATATTATTCCAAGAATGTTTTTTAATTGCAAGTTAGAATCGACAACGTATATTGGGAACTTTTTCAAACCCCTTACGCGGTCAATTTCTCCCCCCCACACACACAAAATGTTCCAAAAAAGGCACATTTTTACTGCATATAACTAAGCACAATACTTAACACAGAGAATGCGAAAATGGGAGAATTTTATTTCTGTTTTAAAGTTCCCACACAATTTTTTATTTTATAATTGTGGAACACCAAAACACCTAAATATTTGCTTATTATCACACTCTGCTAGTTATGAAGAATGTTTCATATATCTAGAAAATAATTTATCTCATTTTTTAAAACAATTTCATGTTCTTACCTCCTTTTTAAACGGTTGAGTATTTTATGAGTGTGTGCATATATATATGCACATACAATTCAAAGCATGGTGTAATACTAAGTTTTACATTGGAATGGGGACAGAGATAATATCCGGGGTTTTTTTTAAATAATATTTCCATTTGCATTTGTTTTCAAGAAGCAAATTGAACATTCCTTGATAATCCCTGTTCTTTATCGATCATTTTCAAAACCTAAATTCCTACCTCCAACGAAAAATTCCTGCATTCACCACAAAGAACCTTCCGGGTGAGAAGTATTTCTGTACCATGGATAAACTACATCTCTTAAAAACACTAGCACTAGCAATCTCACTAAAAGAATGAAAAACATGTGCAAATCAAAAACAGAAAGAAGAAAATATAAATGACCGTACAGCGTACGGACATTCGGTGGCCCATACCGTTTACGGGCAAACCAGTTAAGGGGTTAAATAGGACAGGAAATTTGTCATTCTAAATTTGAACTATGTCTCTCAGCTGAATTTTAATCTCAGGATAATCATTATTCCTTTGAAAATTACATAAATGTTCGAAGAAAATGAGTTTCAAAAATATCAACCTTTTTCAGTAAGAATTTTTTAATTCTGGAAAAAATGTTCATAAGAAAAGTTCAACGAGCTTGGTTTTTAATGAATTTTCAAAAATATTATTAATGCTAAAATATAACCACAAATTAAATTAGATGAATGCGCGTGAATTGATTCAATAAATTTATTTTATAATCATATTGAAATTAACATTATAGAATATAATTATATTCAAATTTTAGATAAATCTATAATTTTTCATTAATTGTTAAACAAGATTGTGTAGTCCAATTCCCTATTTTTCATGGGAAATTGCTTTAGCATTTATTGTTTTAGTAGAAATGATCATACTGTACATTCTGCCATTCCGAAGACGTATTCTGGATAAATATAGACCAGCAATTTTTTTAATTACATTTGAATACTTTTTAATCATAATATTGTAAATAGGAAATATAGACAAATGTGTACATGATAGATATATCTCTTACTTTTAGTACGTAAATAAACATTTTCATGAAACAAAAATTTTTTTAAAAAAATTTACTTCGCTTAGCAGAATGTGAAAAAAAAATCAAAGTGAATGCTTTTCATTCACCTTTAATATTCTGGCCAAGAGCTTTTTGAATCTCTTTTCCGATAGACGTCAAAACTGAAATGAAATGCGCAGGTGGGAAAAAGTGCAAAGAGATAGTAAAAATGTCTACAATTCCTTGCAAGGATGGCTTAAGAATATTGTTCAGGTGAGATTCCATTTTGCGTATTCAAGACCTCAAAACTCATCGAAAAGGTGGGGTGCATCAGATGGTCGATGACAATGCTGACATTTGAGAATTTTGTGTAGTCAGTTGGTGAAGAAGATGAGATATGTTTCTTTTTATGCGGATTATATTTTTTTTTCTTCTTTATCTATAAGAAAGTTATTGTTGTATTTTAAGTATTAGTATAAGAAGTTTTAATCTTTTTAAAAAGACATGAAACGTGTCACTTTCTTTTATAAGGAGTACAATCATAGAAAATAATGATTCAATATAATTTTATGTACATGAGCTATTTAATGAAAATGTGTAAAAACAGATATGTAAAACACAAAGTATAATATGAAATACATCGGTTTGATCTTTGGAATATCCATTGACTGTTAAATTTATTCCACATTCTAAACCAGTTTGCATCTAGAACATGTTCCAAGATATATCTCATGAATTGGCGTTTAAACAATACAGGTATTTTTGCTTACAAGGTTTCAATTATATGTTTTTTTCAGTTGTTTGCCTTTAAGAATCTATTTTAAATAAGATTAAGTTTTTTTTTTCTCTTATAGTCTTGAATTATTTTTATTATTTAAAGATGATCGACTTTCTTATTTTAACGGGTACCAGAGTCCTTTTTTCAAACTCCTTATAAATTCGTTTTATAATATTACATTATTAAATATTTCAGAGATCTATGTTTGTCTCTTAAAAAGATATTCTACGTTTTCGTTTAAAGTCATTAAATACTTTTGTGATTTTTTTTTTCTTTTGTAGCAGACGATTTTGAAAAATTCATGTTTCTAAAAAGCGCTTACAAATAACGTTTCTAGCAAAGTAGAAGAAATGAAGAGAAAGATTATTAGCGCTTTTTTGGAAAATAAAAGAAAACGATTCTTATTTTTAAGTAAATCTTGATGTTTTAATATTAATGAATTTCCCATAATTATAAGATTAAAAGAAAATGTGTTTTTCCCCTTAATTTTCAAAACTCTTACAATGATCCTATGAATTGAAAAAAAAATATTTAAAATTGCAAGCTGCTAAAAATTTTTACCGATTTTTTTTTCTGTTTTTAAGTAAAAAAATTAAAAGAAATTAATTAAATTAAATGAGTGTTAATATGCTCTTTTGTACCATTTAAATCCATTAACTATTACGCATGCTCATGTTTTCCGGTTAAAAAGTATACTGAATTATATTTTCTCTTCAATGAGACACACGCATTACCTTCCTCCAAAAGTTTTACGATGAAAAGAACTACCTCAAAAATGTGTAGAAATCACTTTAAGTGATACTTTTGAGGAAACTTTAGTTTATTTCTCCTCTTTCTACAATGAAAAATTCAAGAGTAATATGCAACTGGAAGAGCATACGAATAGTTGCCGAAATACAGTTGTTCTTTTTAAAATTCTTTGTGCTTTAAGTAAATTTACTGATTTGCTGTGTATAAGAATGGGATTGTTTTCTTCTGATTTTTGTTCTAGATTTTGGTTTACTTTTCTTAAATTCAATTCATATTTTTGTAGTGTTTTGAATTGATGGGTTAATTTGTTACTTCTGTAATGTAAAGAAAATCTTTTAAAAATTTCAAAAATAATTTTACACTCAGTACTTTTAAAAAAAGAAAATTTAAAAGATTTCTTTTCTTTTTTATCCAAAAAGAAAAGGAAAAGGAAATGTAGAAAAATATTTAAGTTGTATTTTATGTAGAGAAAAAAGGGAAATTTTCGAGAATTATCTTGTCTGACTTCTGTTTCCAAATTCGAATATTGCGGTAAATTAACATAATTGATTCTTAGTGTTTAAAAGGAGAATTTACCAGAGTTAATTGTGTAAAATTCAGTCAATAAATTTATTTCATAACTTTGTACTCCGTAAACTAAGCCACAACTAAATTTAAAATACGGACAATTCTTTTTTAATTTATTTAAAAGACTTAAAATCTGAAATAAGAGTAAATTATATCAATAATAATATGAAAATCTTATCAAAAATCTGAACAGGTAAATATTTTTAAGAAATCTCTTCAGAGAACATACAGTAAAATATGCCTATGATAATTTTAAATTAAGAGCACATGGGGTACGATTTACGCAAAAAGTTTTAATTTAAGAATTTTCAAAAACAATTTTGCTGCCTCCTATGTATGTAAAGTATGTAAAACAGAGATTTTGTGATCAAAAATTCATAAAAAACTAGCCATTTAATTTTTTAAGGAAAAAACTTAAAATTTGTGAAGGGATTTTAAAATTCTACTTCTCCCCCCCTACAAAAATTTACATACACGCATGAAACTTGATTTACAAGTACGTCAAACTATGTATAACAAAATTTGGTATGGATTTTTCGATAACATGTTTGGTATTCGTAAAATTTTTCTTTTTTATGAATGCTTATTGAAAATTCCTTTAAAAAATGTATAAATTCTGAATTCAATTATTTTTTTAAAAAATAAGTATTGTGCTTTGATTGAAAAATACATACCAATGTTTGTCATATGTACTATTTGCAAAAAATGAAAAAAAAAATTTCAAGCATTAAGCACAATAGAAAAAATGTCTTAGCATTTTAAATGAATACAATCTAGTTACTATATCTTTCTGAGATAAGTAAGTTTAAAGTTTTGATTTGCCATAGGGATGTGAATAAAAACAATCGTAAAAGCTACCATAATTCTGAAGTTTTTTAACTTAGTTGTTTCAAATTTTGTGAGATTAGAGAAAAGTATATAAAAGATAATTTAGACTAAAAAAATAGATTTGATTTCTTGACCGATTTTTGTCAATAGAATCTAACTGTGTCCCCTTTTAAACGAGACTGAAATACATAGATGATAAAGGAAAAATTGTTATTTAAGAATATATTTCAGCCATTCTATTAGGTAATTTGCGTTTGAATAATTCTATGTTGAATAGTGCAAAACTGTATTCAAAGAAAAATTCTTTCTGTGTAAATGTTCTATTAAAAATTATAATTCTTTTTGAATGAACATGTTTTTTAACATTTTAAAAAAGCAATGCATTTAAAAGCATTATATTTATAATAAACTGTTCTCTTTTGATTTTTTGATATAATAAATGTCTTATAACTCGTTCAGATATTCCAAAAAAAATTAAAAAGCAAACATGTAGGAATAAGTGAATGTTAAGAAGGACATCACCCCAAAATATTCTCTACAAAATAAAAAAAATCAACTCATCGATCGCAGAAGAAACTTTTCCTTTTTCTGAAAATGTACCCAGCTCTGAGAAAACGCAAATGCAAGCAAAATCGGAAACTTTTCTCCCATCTTTAATATTCTGGTCTAGTGATCTATGAATCCTTTTCTGACAGACGTCAAAACTGGGATAAGATGCACAAGTGGGAAAAGAGCAAACAGATCCGAAACATGTCGACTGTTCCTCCTGAGATGGCTTGAATATCTTTCTCGCGTGTGATTTCTGTTTCGTATTCACAGGACATCCACACAGTCCAGCACAAAGGCAGTGCATATCACACATTCAATAAACTCTTAAGAACGTTTTTTTACTGTTCGCATGCAGTACAAAACAAAAACTATAACGATATAATATGTAAAGATCTTATACGCATATTCATAGCAAGAAAAGGAGAAATTATAAAAATAAGCACTCATATTTGGTGTAAAGTACTATAAGTTTTTATTGCGGACAGTCAAAATGTTCTTAAGAGTTCATGCAATATGTGATAAACACTCCCTTTTGTGCAAAAGGATGGTGTGGATGTCCTATGAATACGAAACAGAAATAAAACTTCTAGTACTTCATGCCAAATATGGTGATTATTTTTATAATGTGGACAGAATTTCTCCTTTTTTTGCTATGAATATGTGTATAAAAACGTTACATATTATATTATTATAGTTTTTGTTTTGTACTGGATAAATCCAAAAATTGTGCTTGTACTGGGGTTTTAAACAATAACACGTAATAGCAAGCATTAGTAAAATATATAAGATTGAAGTAAATAATTAATAGTTACTTAAAATCATAATATGAATATATCTAGAATGTTCTGTACCAAGAACAAGTGATTACCGACTATATCCAAAATTTAAATTCAAGCCAGGGTTATGCAGTAAGGCGTACAAAAATATTATGCTAAATAAGATCAGGTGATATTACTATGAGAAATAAGCGAATGATTATTGGAAACTTATGCCGAGACGAATTCACATATCCCAGAATAAATATCAATAATGTTATTTAAAACTGATAGGAACCGCTTCTATATATAAGCTCTCTATAATCACTCCAAAGCAAAAATGAACTTCGAATATGATTCAAAGAAAACTACTCGTCAGCATCATTCCGACAGAAAATCTGCATCTACGATTGATACATGAAGTGTACGAAAAGTGCAGGGAGATATTGATATAAAACCCATCCTGATCCTTAAGAAGTCTACTATTCACTCGGGCTGGTAGAAGATTTTTCCATGTTCACCAACAACAAAACGCTACGGATCCCTGAGGGATTTACTTGAATTCTGAAATCAAGAGTGATATTGCTTATGGGAGAGTTTGGGCGGAAAAAGTTGCAAGTGGCAAATGTCACTCTCCCGACCAGGGATTTCAAGTGTAATAAAAGAAATACACAACAGTGTGACGGAAGGACCTTTCGGCGTATGGCCTTGAATAAAATTCAAGAACGTTTCTTCTGGGATAATGCCCGATCATATATTGAAGGTTGGCGTTCAGAAGACACAGAAATACACTGTTAGAAAAGGGCCCAAGAAGGGAACACGAGGTAATCAACAACGCTACTTTGTTGAGGTGCCTTTCGAACGAATTGAATTCGACATTCTGGGTTCTTTCCTCGAACTTTTGAAGGAAATAACTAAAATCCTGTCGTGTGATGGATTACTTTATCAAATGGCCTAAAAATACGCAATTCAAGGTCGGGGAAAACTACGATTGGTGCTGATCTTATTCGAAACTGGATTCCACTCTTCATTCACTCATACCAAGGGAGAAATCTCAATTCTAGCATATTTCAAGAAATACGTAAATCACTTGAGATAGTGAAAAAAAGAACAATAGTATAACATTCTCAGTCAGATGTTATGGTGGAAAGATTCAATCGGATCATCAAAAAGATTAAGTTCAGCATTTTCTCTTGTTTCTTCTAGCATATTAAAGTGCCATCAACGAGTCAATTGCGCATGCTCCATGAATAATACTCTTCGGAATAGACCTTCGTCTGCCCTGCGATCTACTATTCGGACGAACAAGTGATGGTTTTGTATCTACTGAACAGTACCTCCAAACTCTCCCGGCATGGTTGGAGGAAATTCATCATTTTGCCCAAAAAAGGATCCACTTAGTTTCTGAGAGAATGACGACTCGGGATGACATTAAAACCAACGAATGTGTTTTCAAGGATGGTGACAAAAAAAGTGTGACTCTTCATTCTAAGATAAAGACGCGAATTATGCTCGAAATTTCAACAAAACTGGGGAGGAATGTACGTTGTGATGAAGAGAATAAATAATCTGGTATACATCATACAGAAATCACCGTAAACAAGACCCAAAATCATACGTGGACAGACGTGTGACATACTAAGGATCTACACAAGACATTGCACGGACGAGAAAAATTTAAGAAAGGGTCCAGTAAAACGCAACGCATATGTTGTGGAAAATTGAATTTCAGAAAGAAAGAGTACTGAAAGCATGAAGAAAAATAAATTAGGGTAATCATGTGAAAATGTAAGATAGGACACCAGTTTGGTGACTAATTTCGCTAAATCTTTTGCTCTTGCCACTTGGCGATATTGCCAAGAAACCTTCGAGAAGTCACTTGGATCGATCTTCCTGGAAGTTACTATGAAGCTTTGTAAAAGGTCGGTGGAGTTCAGAAGTAGATCAGTCGAAATCAGAATCTGTTTGTGCGTTGACTATGATGGCAATGAGACTTTGCCTGAATTGAAACTGATCTAGAGAGCCGTTTCTGAAGCGCTGTAAAGCTGGTTTATAATAAGTGCTTTTTCCCTCCATTACTTTTACTAATATTTATTTGTGTATGTGCGTTGATTTGTCTTCCTGCAGTCATTTGTTTGTCCTTGTCCATCAATAAATTTGCTATTATTCAATTAATTGGAGTCGTAGGCTGCTTCTTCCCCACGTAAATTTGCAACAATATTTTTCAGATTTCACAAAGTTTGCAATTACGGATTTAAAATATTATGCCGTTAAATATTACATACATTCTGTGTTGCTTAGTAGAATCGTCAATTCCATATTTCTTAAAATTTGTGTTCCATAAAGTTTTCTAGTCTGCCA